>JAGSMW010000013.1:3762546-5015062 GCA_029286795.1 Byasa hedistus | reverse complement strand
GTAACGCTAAAGAGTCAATTTTAACTTTTTTTTTTTTTTTTTTTTTTTTTTTTTTTTTTTTTTTTTTTTTTTTTTTTTCCTATACAAACGTTCTCAAACTAAAATGTAGGGTCAATTTGAACTTTATTGCTATTTCATAAAGTTCATATTAAATTACAAGCTTTCACTGCTGTCTAAGCAATGTAGGTGCGTTCGTAACGCTAAAGAGTCAATTTTAACTTTATTACAGCTGCTCAAAGTTCAAATTAGATCATTCTTTCAAAAGTGTGCGTATGCGCGTCGGAGGATCTAACGCCGCGTGCCGAAATTAAAACGAATGAAATAATAACATAAATAGTCACAAAATGTAAGAGCTAAAGATCATTACTGCTGATTTTCAATTAGGTCGGCTTCGCGGTATTATTTATTTTGTTTTAGTTTTTTTTAGGTGTTGGGTGTCCCTGACCCCCCGCACCCGCGCCCCACACACAACCCGCAAAAACCCACTCCACACCCCGCCACCCGCCCCCCCCCCCACCCGCGCCCCCCAGGATTTTTTTATATCACAAAAAGGGACCCCCCACCCCCCGCCCCCCTCCCCCTGCCCCCTCCGCACCCACCCCCCCCCCGGTTGGGGGGGCACTCTCAAAGTTCAAATTAGATCATTCTTTCAAAAGTGTGCGTATGCGCGTCGGAGGATCTAACGCCGCGTGCCGAAATTAAAACGAATGAAATAATAACATAAATAGTCACAAAATGTAAGAGCTAAAGATCATTACTGCTGATTTTCAATTAGGTCGGCTTCGCGGTATTATTTATTTTGTTTTAGTTTCTTTTTCACGACATCACATCAGTCCAGCACAAACCGCGTTACCGTCTGGCGGACCTAACAGACTTCATTCCGTCAAAAAGATTTGGAATGAGGCAGTTATTGGAAAATGGAACATGGAAAACGGAAAACGGAAAATGGAAAACGGAAAATGGAAAATGGAAAAAGGAAAAAGGAAAATGGATTATTGGAATATTGGAATATTGGAACATGAAACATTGGAATACTGGAATATTGGAATATTGGAATGTTGGAATGTTGGAATGTTGGAATGTTGGAATGTTGGAATATTGAAAATGGAAAATGGAAAATGGAAAATGGAAAATGGAAAATGGAAAATGGAAAATGGAAAATGGAAAATGGAAAATGGAAAATGGAAAATGGAAAATGGAAAATGGAAAATGGAAAATGGAAAATGGAAAATGGAAAATGGAAAATGGAAAATGGAAAATGGAACATGGAAAACGGAAAATGGAAAATGGAACATGGAAAACGGAAAACGGAAAATGGAAAAGGGAAAAGGGAAAAGGGAAAATGGAAAATGAAAAATTGAAATCTGACATCTGAAATCCTGAAACCAGAAACCAGTAACCAGAAACAAGAAACCAGAAACCAGAAACCAGAAACAGAAACCAGTAAACAGTAAAACCAGTACACCAGTAAACCAGTAAACCAGTAAACCAGTACCAGTAAACCATTAAACCAGTAAACCAGTAAACCAGTAAACCATTAACCAGTAAACCAGTAAACCGTAAACCATAAACCATAAACCAGTAAACCGTAAACAGTAAACCATGTAAACCAGTAAACCAGTAAAACCAGTAAACAGTAAAACCAGTAACCAGTAAACAGTAAAACCAGTAACCAGTAAAACCAGTAAACCAGTAAACCAGTTAAACCAGTAAACCAGTAAACCAGTAAACCAGTAAACCAGTTAAACAGTAAAACCAGTAAACCAGTAACCGTAAACCAGTAAACCAGTAACCAGTAAACCAGTAAACCAGAAACCAGTAAACCGTAACCAGTAAACCAGTAACCAGTAACACCAGTAAACCAGTAAACCAGTAACCATTAAACCAGTAAACCAGTAACCAGTAAACAGTAAACCGTAAACCAGTAAACCAGTAAACCAGTAAACCAGTAAACCAGTAACAGTAAAACCAGTAACCAGTAAACCAGTAAACCAGTAAACCAGTAAACCAGTACACCAGTAAACAGTAAACCGTAAACCAGTAAACCAGTAAACAGTAAAACCAGTGTAAACCAGTAAACCAGTAGTAAACCAGTAAACAAGTAAACCAGTAAACCAGTAAACCAGTAAACAGTAAAACCAGTAAACCAGTTAAACCAGAAACCAGAACCAGAACCAGAAACCAGTTAAACCAGTTAACCAGTAAACCAGTAAACCAGTACACCAGTAAACCAGTAAACCAGTAGTAAACCAGTAAACCAGTAAACCAGTAAACCAGTAAACAGTTAAACCAGTAACCGTAAACCAGTTAAACCAGTAAACCAGTAAACCAGTGTAAACCAGTAAACCAGTAAACCAGGTAAACCAGTAAACCAGTAAACCAGTAAACAGTAAAACCAGTATAAACCAGTAAACCAGTAAACCATAAACAGTAAACCAGAAACCAGAAACCAGTAACCAGTTAAACCAGTAAACCAGTTAAACCAGTAAACCAGTAAACCAGTTAAACCAGTAAACCAGGTAAACCAGTTAAACCAGAACCAGTAAACCAGTAACCAGTAAACCAGTAACCAGTAACCAGTAAACAGTAAAACAGTAAAACCAGTAAACCAGTAAACCAGTTAAACCAGTAAACACCAGTAAACCAGTAAACCAGTAAACCAGAAACCAGTAAACCAGTAAACAGTAAAACCAGTAAACAGTAAAACCAGTAACCAGTTAAACCAGTAAACAGTAAACCAGGTAAACCAGGTAAACCAGTAAACCAAGTAAACCAGTAAACCAGTAAACCAGTAAACCAGTTAAACCAGTAAACCAGGTAAACCAGTAAACAGTTAACCAGTAAACCAGGTAAACCAGTAAACCGTAAACCAGTAAACAGTAAAACCAGTAACCATAAACCAGTAAACCAGTAAACCAGTAACCATAAACCAGTAACCAGTTAAACCAGTAAACAGTTAAACCAGTAAACCAGTAACCGTAAACCAGTTAAACCAGTAAACCAGTACAACCAGTAAACCAGTAAACCAGTAAACCAGTAAACCAGTAAACCAGTTAACCAGTAAACCAGTAAACCAGAAACCAGAAACCAGAACCAGAACCAGAAACTAGAAACCAGAAACCAGAAACCAGTAAACCAGAAACTAACAAACAAAAGTTCATATTAAAAAACAAGCTTTCACTGCTGTCTAAGGAATGTAGGTGCGTTCGTAACGCTAAAGAGTCAATTTGCACTATATTACAGCTGCACAAAGTTCAAATTCAATTATTCTATCAAAATAGTGTGCGTATGCGCGTCGGAAGATCGCCGCGAGCCGAAATTAAAACGAATGAAATAATTACATAAATAGTCACAAAATGTAATAGCTAAAGATCATTCTTACTGATTTTTAATTTGGTCGGCTTCGCGGTATTATTTCTTTGTTTTAGTTTCGGCACGCGACATAAAATGCATTCGTTTTCACGACATTACATCAGTCGAGCACAATCCGCGTTACCATTTGGCGGACTTGATAGACTACATTCTGTCAAAAAGATTTGGAATGTGACAGTTATTTGTTCCTAATAAAATATTAATAGTAAATATAATTTATGTACTATAATTCTAACTTTGGTCCTCTTCTGGAACCCACTAATATTTAAATATTAGTTATTAGATGACATATATAGAGCTGAACCCCACACACCGCCCTATCACCAGAGTGACGGTTCAGTCCAGATTTTTTGCGCTGGCTATAAAATAGGTAAGAACAAAAAACTGCCACATTCCAATTTTTTTGACAGAACGAAGTCTGTCGGGTCAGCTAGTATGACTATAAACAAATTGCTAATAACTATTAACAAACTATTTTCGACTAAAATCTGAATAACCTTGTCGCTTCTTCACTGCAGGATGTGATAGTATTCCATTAAATTAACCAACACTGAGTTAATTTGGAAATAGTGACGTCATAAGATTATATCGTAATTATCTCAGTTCTCACAAACTTAACATCTTGTGTCTTAAAATGGCGAGCACTTACCATCAGCTGAGAGTTTTACTCAACGAAAAATCAGGTACAGTGATAAAATAAATGTACAATTTAATTATCAGCTGAACCCAGAAGAAATAACGAAGTCGTCGGTAATATAATTAAGTAATCACAACACAAACAAGTACCAGCATATATACCTAGAAGCGATACTGCGACAGTGCTTATCATTATCAAGATATCAGTTTTAAAGAAGTGCGTCAAAACTGTGCTACAAATGCGTCAGAATTAGAATTTACATTACTTTTTTTTATCAGGCTTTAGATTTTTGGATAAGTTTACTGCATTATGATAATTTACACACGGCATTGTACATTTTTAAAATATCTCCCGCTTATGATAAAAAAATAAACATACGTGATTGTCAGGTAACGATTAAACTATTTAACTTTATTTAACAAAACTATTTTTTTGTTGCCAATAGTGAATTTAGAGACTGATGACAATAATGTTTAATATCTCTCTATATTACGTCATCACAATGATACAAATATTTAAATACGAATTTGATATAGTGTAAGTAATGGCGTAAAAAACGGAA
This sequence comes from Byasa hedistus, assembly GCA_029286795.1. Taxonomy (NCBI): domain Eukaryota; kingdom Metazoa; phylum Arthropoda; class Insecta; order Lepidoptera; family Papilionidae; genus Byasa; species Byasa hedistus. The sequence goes on along the minus strand of JAGSMW010000013.1, from coordinate 5,010,491 downwards.
AAATCCATTCCAATGAATATCTGATTTTTATGTTCGATTTCTTTTCATTCAGCGTGGAGATATTTACCGTTACAGACATTAGATAATAAAACAGACGGACAGATTGACTGTACTCTGTTTAGTCTATGTATTGTTTGAATACGGCTATTTAGGAACTCAGCCAACACAGGTACAGTATTAACTACATTTTTTTTCCGTTCGTCGAGACATGCAGGATGTTTACCTGATAGTAAGTGATATGCCTGTCCATAACATTTCGATGCTAGTTAAGATACACAACTCATTACCCTAATAATTTCACTAGCACAACACCCTTCAAACTAGAATACAATAATATTTCCTCGCTACTATTAGGCTTCTGGCGGGAGATCCATCGTCTTTGTATCTAGATCGTCTTTGGATCCAAGAGCTGAACAAAAAAGCAACAGAACAGTTACCAGTATTATTTGTACATGTTAAGTATATTTACGAAAAATTATTGAAATTAGATTCTAAAGAAGATAAATTATTACATTTTTGCCTAACTCGAACTACAGCACACACTTTAAAGAATAACCAAGTCATAGCTTATTTCTTATTAATTTACATGGTCAACACATAATAGTATATTTATTCTTTTTTACTACTTTGTATAGACATACCAAGAGAACAAACAATTATTATAAAGATAAAGTAGCACTGGCGAGATTAACTATAAAAGAGTTTTCTACAAGATTAGCTAAGTGAAACATGAGAGCTTGTATAATTCTTAGCCAATATTGACCGTAGATTTATTTTTCAAAAATACAATGAGTTCAGTATAAAAATAAAACAATTACTTTTAAAACCACAAAGAATTCCTGTCAAAATCTGCGTGCTTTGTGTAAAGGGTTTGTTTTTTTTTTAAATCGCTTGTTACACTACTGACGTTTCATTTGCATGAAATTTGCAATTCAATTTAGTCTGGCATATTAATCAACGGCGTTTCGTACAAACCCTTGGCAAAAACATTCATTTAGAAACTGATTTTCTACACTTAAATTTTCGTGATGAGGTACTATATCAATATTGACAGCTAACTAAATAAATAAAATTGAGGTTTTGCATTTTTAACATCTAAATACTAGTACCTCTACTTAATCAATGTGTAAGTTCGTTTTTTCATGTTTCCACTATTTATTTATAATAAGGATTTTGAGCTTTTTTTCTCCACAATCTTAGCTATTAAAAACCTGTATCTTAAAACTATTGGAATTTGTTGTTACTGCAAAGTTTTACGTTTAAAAACTACAACGGTATTCATTGCAGCAACTTACTTTAGCAAACTTCAGACTTTTACTATTGTTTTAACAGCCATGGCGTTAAATTCTTTCCCTAACTTTTTTATTGATTAAGCTATTTTGAAAACATTCACTGACAAGTTTGTTTAAATAGAATACACCATTTTGACAGTTTATTTGCAAACGGGTTTGTTAATCTTTTGTTTGTGCTTTCGAAAGGCAACTGTGTTAGTTAAAAGGTTTTCGTTAGAGGACAGCGTTTTATTTATAATCATAAAAATCGACAACTTGGAGTATAATATAAAGTAAATTGTCGTGTAACGTCTCTAAATAATCTGTTTTACTAAATCCAACCGTCGCTCCACGTGTTGTACGTTGGCAGACAGTGAAGTAATCACGCGCATTGTAATCGGTTATTTTTAGACCTAAATCAACGTCTTGTTCCTAAGACGAATCGATGTGATGACTGCTATCTGATATTCCGTTTTACTAAAAAACTTACATAGTTAATTACACAATGATTTTTATGCTTTCTAACAGAAGTACATTTACCAAAAAATATTTTAAGCAGAATCATAATAGTAGAATGTATAAATCATAATCAGGCATCTAAATATTCCCACTGCTGAAACTCTTGCCCTTCTCTCACAAGGAGATAGCCAAGATCATTTTTCCACCGCCTTGGCCAAGAGCAGATTTTTCTTGGAACATATTGGTTTTTCCACTACGGTTATTCAAGCTCAATGGCGATCTAAGACATGTATACGACCCCTTTAAATACTGAGCTTATGATATTAGAATTTTAAAATTATCTATCTCACCTTAACAATCGATTCATGATTTTGTGTTGCAACTATAATAAACAAATTTAAATAAATCATGGACCGAAAAATAACTTTTAATTCCTTTTTACAGACACTTGCTTCGAAGAAAGTTAAAGAATATTTAGTAAGCTATGACATTTTTCCAATAGACAGTACGAAAGTAAATGAAAAAAAAATGTGAACATCAGCTTGTACTTTTTTAGGCTTAATTTTGCTTATGGCAATTATTGGTTTGATTTGCTGGACAATATTTTCTAACGTCGTACTTCGGCGACTTTGTCTTTACCATCAACATTATCATCTGGAAGATGCCGGTTTGCATTTCAGAAAGATGTCATCAATCAATTTTGCTTTGCCCGCGTTTAGCGGTCTTCCGCGGATTGAATAATAATAATTAAAAGTTACTAAAATAAAATTAATTTCTTACAAACTAAAACTGATTATTCAGCTTTGATAGCATTATCGTAATATAAAAATTTATAAGCCATAATAAAAATGCGCAAACGGTTAAAGCAAAATAAAAGGCGAACGAGGAACGAAATACTTCCACGAAAATTCTTATTATGGAGCTGTTTTCCAATTTTTAACGTTATTGAACTTTTCACTGTTCGCTTTTTGTTGGGCATCGCTAACTCTTGACAAATATAACGTTCATGCATATGTATTTTTAGGACCCGGTAAAGATAATAAAAGGTCTTTCGTGCACATTTTTGGTATCGAATGGGAAGTCTTTGAAAGATAATTTACCTTCGCACAAAAACACTATAACTTCCTTAGAATAGCCGGGATTTTCTACGGAAAACACCGGTGCTTCACAGCAGCGTATAAGCACGTTCTAGGGAGTGGTATTAGCCCTCCTTGATACCCTCTTTGTGCTGCAGTAAATGCGTTAAGGCGTTGAGTGCTCAAGCAAATCTAAAGCCCCTTTTAGCCACATTGCGCCGCAGTCGGTCGTACCATTGTTATATTCTTTATCATCGTCATCAACCGATAGACGTACATTGCTGGACATAGGCCTCCTCGTAGATCTCCACATCTATTGATTTATACCTACCCGAATCCAGAGGTTTCTCTCGACCCCCACCAGAATCAGTTTAACTTATGGTAACCTTCTAGCACTGCATCTACTGATACGCGACCGCCACTTGAGAACCTTGCTGTATCATCGGCCGTCAGTTCTTCGAGCAATATGCTATTCCCATTGTCATTTAAGCAATACTTTGATCTAAGACCTTAGTTCTTTTCCAGACCTCCTGATTCCTGATTCGAAAGCGCAGAAACATCTATTATTAATACTCCGTAGCTATAGAACTAATCTCTCATATGCCTACTTATCCCACCTCCGCTTAAACAGAGTCAGAACTAAAAAAGTATCCGTTCCAATTATATTAACAAAAAAATTATTAAAACAAAATAGGAAATGGAAGCGAAATTAAGTATAATCATAAAAAAACTAACAGTACGTTGCAGGGCCTTAAATAATCATTAAGATAAGGTTTGACGCACGACGCCTATCTGCGAACGGACTGACGATACTGGAACAACTCCATATAATATTTTTAACAGACAGAGCTTATTATTAATATTTTCTTTTGTTTCTGTAGGAAATATTTGAAAACGTACTAACATGGTCTATATCAGCAGACGCTTCCTTATATGGTAATTCCAAAGAAGTAACTTCTTAATATTTTTTAATATGACATAATTTTTTTACCATATTTCTTCGATCAAACCTTCCATTTAAAGTGCCTGATAAATAAATCGCAGACATGTTACTTACTACCCAAGTTGCGGTTTCGTTAATCCTGCATATCTTCTTCTAAACTATTATTTTTAATACATCATCATCATTTTAGCCCATCGTTGTCCACTGCTGAACACAATACTCTCTAATCGAACAGAATATGTAGGAAAAGGGATTAAACTACTCAAAAAGAAATAATTCTTTATAATTTCTTCTGTATAACTGTTAAGCAATATTACTTCTATTACCTATGCTTATTATTCAAGTTGAAGCAACTAGCCTAAAAATACTACATACATTTTTGAATAATAAATAAAATTGTAACTCTAAAGAAAGTACCAACGCGTTGTTCATGCTATAAGTACGACAGATACCAGAGTTACGAGTTCTTGTGGAGTAGTAACGCAATTTTTCAGCCGTCACGTAACTAATGTAAAGCGTGAAGGTTTTTTTATGTACTTTATCGCAAATTATAAAATCGAGCGCTGAGTATATATTTATTTTATTATTTTACAAAAGAGTGTAAAAATTGCATGTTTTCTTCTTTTTAATGTGCCCCTTGAACTAATGGAGATTGGACACCAGTTTTGTGTATTTAAATATTACATGTATTTCTATTTAAAAAAAATTAGGGTTAATAAAATTACTAAGGCAATGTGACAATATTTTGTGTTGAGAAGCGCAATGTAATGCACTGTTATTTTAGCTAAACTCAAAGGGAGCGTATCACTAGTATATGATTTTACTTCTTGCATCGTCTTTTTATGGAAAAAATATTGCACTACAATAAAAGTTGATATTATTGCTTTATTTATTAATTGATTACTATATAATGCGATTTTTTTTATAACAGTGACCTACTAACATTATCATAAAAAACCGGTCGGACGTGACCGGTTTACGATTCGCATGCGCGTTGCACTTTACGGTTCCCGTACTAAATGGAGAAGCGTTCTCAGTGCTCCGCCGCTTACGACACTACTATCCTTTTAAAATCGATCGGCTAATACAAGCGCAGGGCTTGTCATTCACTGACGTCGCGCCCGCGATTCGTACGACGCATGCGCCGCCCGCTCTAAAGCGTATTTCTACACCACAGAGTTCTTTTCAACATTATCTCATTTTGTCGCATCGCGATATAGATAACGATAGCACTAGTAAAATATTTTATTAATTATAAGATAACTGAATTGCCGTTGTTTTGTTATAAACGAAAAGCAAATTGCGGCAAACGGATGCCGTAACATTCAATTGTCGTCGGCTGTGCGGTGACGGCTGTGCGGCGTCGGATCGTGCGTTGTTCGGTGGCTTTTCAACAGTCAGTAAAGCGGACTCGAACCGCGCGGTTGCGCGGCGCGTCGGTGCTCGTAGTTGTTTTTAGTTTTGACAGTTGGCGCGTTTTTACGTTTCAGTTCAACTAGATATATTATGTGGAAAGCATAGATTTTAAGTTAGTGTTAATCTGTGTATTTTCAGTTAACTTCTATTGTGCGACTAGTCAGTTGTGAATTTAACACATTGGCTGTGAATTTAGTGATTGTACGCCCTGTGCACTTTTTCGATTAGGATTTTGTGAGTTTTGGAAATCCAATTTCGTGTACGTTTCATCTGCTGCAGGAGACTAAAAAGGTACATTATGTTATATTATTATAAACAAATGTAGTAAAACCGTTTAATGGATGGTTATGTCTTACATTGAACATTGCTATTTGGGGCAGACAATTTCTCTTGCGGGTCCGATTAAAACCTGTTCCAAATATAGCAGATCGGGCTTCACCATAGAATATGTATTTATACTCGATTTGAATTGAATGGACCGTGTTCAAAGTTATATAAAGAAGTACTTCGGGTAAGTTTGGTTGAGAATCTCGTTTTCCCTTGGCCGGGGCGAGACGATGTAGACAGCTGTGCACACGTAACGGGTAAAAATAAATACTCGGGCATTATCGGCTGCTAGACAAGCCGGCTTTGCTGTGGACAACGCGGTATTATTAGTGCACATTATACAATATTCACAGTACTTACAGGTTATGTAGATGCACAAAAACTGCAAAACTATATTAAATCTACTAAACCTGCACAAAATTAAAAAAAAAAATATTGTACACACATAATTATTTCATTAAAAATACAGAATTTTTGACTGATTATATCCCATTTTACCCACATTAAAAAATAATTGTGGAATAAAACTAGATGAAATATTGACAGTGACTAGATGAAATATAACACAAATAAATAATCAATGTAATTAGTAAAGTTCTCACAGTTATTTTATTTTCTATCATGGAAAGGTTAGAAACTTGAGCATACCAATTTCAAATTTACTAGTTGATGTTTTTACTATGTAGAATTGTTACAATTTTGTTAACATAATTATTATAATTTTTTGCCTATGTCACCAATATAAAGAAACTTTTCAATGTGGCACAAGATAGACATAAATTCACAAATCGAACAGGCCATCATTCAGTAATGGAAAGGCAATTTAATAAAAAAAATCATTTAGTAAAAGTTTAAACAAAATGGGTTATAATTTTTACTCATTAAATTATCCATTCTAAAGTGTTTATAATCTGCAAAACGAATGATATTACATATAATAAAAAAAAAACACTAAAAATTTGTTTTACAAATCCGATTCCGAAAATATTAAGTAACTAAAGGCCTTATTTTATGAACAAGAATTTTGTGATAAAATCAGAGTATATTTGAATGCATTCAAGATTATTCTACTACCCTACAATCATAATTCTGGGCTAACAAATAAAAGTAATTATAATATATTGATGGGCAATCTGCCAAAATGTAATATGGATGCTGGATCTGCGGTAGCAATTAAGTATTCATTTGGGACAATAAATCTTTTCTATTTCGTTCATAAATGGCTGGCAGTTAGAGCCTGTCCTCATTCTAACTGGAAAATTAAATGGGACAATCCTCTCTGCCAAGTTTATATCACTGATGTTGAGTTTTTAGTGTTTTGACCATATTAATGGGATTTCAAATTCATTTTATTGCTCAAGTATCATAAGCTCTTGTCATTGTCTATGTACTGGTTTCAATTAATGCCATACTTGTCGAAATTAAGTAAACTGATATAAACAGCTCTGGTAACACAAACACTTCATATTGCTAAACTTGTTCACACTCCTTATCATATCTGTTTAAATAGTAAATGATTTTTTTAAAGTAAAATTTTTTACTTTTTAAATGTTAATACAATATTATTAAATACTTTATAGAATTAATAGAACATAAAAGTATAGTTTTGAATCTGCTCATTAAGTATTTTTAATTGGTTTGTTTTTGTTCTGCGTAGATCATATGGATTATTAGTATTATAAAAAAATTATAAACATGTCTTACTAATATTACAAAATGAATATTTTTGATGTGAAATAATTTTCTCTCAATCAAGTATTCGGGAAAAAAATCTGTTTTTAAAACCATGAAAATGTGTTACAGTCACTTTACTTATTTATTTATATTTATTATAATTTAGGAGTTTTGATAAAAATGTTAACTGTTTTTAAGATTTTTTTCAAACTGAAATGGTTGGTAACTACTATAATGATAATTATGTAAAAATATAAAGTTATATTCAAACAATACCTCAGCTTGTTGAATTTGTTAACTACTGTATACACAAAAATCTGTTAAGTTACTGAACATATATCTATTCATGTTTGTTAGTGATGGTAGCTAGGATGTTGTAAGTACCTTCAAGTATTTTGAAATACGCTGTTTTTAAAAATATATGAATATCTACATTTGAGTAGTACATTGTTAAAGATGTATATTAATTTATTTCCACATCAAATATTTGAGTTATATGTAAATATTTTTATTAATTTCTGTTTCAATTGTATTTTTGAGATATGTAAAAATTATTTATTCATATGCTAATTCTATGCACCACATAGCTGTGTATAAAAACGTTTTTGCCTAAGAAATATTTGCACATCCATTAACTCCATTGGTTCTATATAATGTATAATGACTACAGACAAAAAATATGTCGCTTTTATGTAAGTTGAAATAAATTTTGAATGCGAAAATTTGTTCACAGTTTAATATACTCTATCCATAGAATGTAGTATGCAGTCGATAGCAAATGTCGCAAAAGCATTTGCAGTGTACATTCGACGACTTTTCAATACATTTCTCAATAACTACCAGCAATTTGGCAACACTGCATCGTTCGAAAGTAGACGGTGAAGTAAATTGGGGCGTGGGTGGGGAGGGGAGAGGGTGTATCAGCTGAAATATGGCGACTAGACGGCCGTTACACCGTCGTGACGCCGCTCCAGTTGCTATTAATTACAATCCAGTGACGGAGCAGAAGCAACCCCGCATCGATTCTCATATGAATTTATTTCAATTCTCATTGGATGTAGAAAATACAATTTGCAGCATAACAGTTTGTTAATGCTACTAACGATACTACAATTTTTGTGTTTTTCAATCACACAAAAATTGTAGTAACGTTAAAACAAAAACCTCGAGGCAAAATCTCTTTTTTTTTATACTACCTTGCGACGAGACCAGCAAGACGTTCACCTGATGGTAAGTGATACGTTTGCCCATTACAACGTGGTGATAGTTAAGGTGGTATACACTGCACCATTGCGCTCGTCGCCTTCAGACATAAGGTGTTAAGTCTCGTTACCCCAGTAATTACACTAGCTACAGCTCCCTTCAAACCGGAACACAGTAATGTTTGCACACCACTATTTGGCGGTTGAAATAGGAGCTGCGGTGGTACCCACCCAGACGGTCTCCGGCAACACAGACCTACCACCTGGTAAAATGGTGTTGTAACCAGACATAGTTATGAGACAATTATCGCCGATTATACGCGACGATTTGGGAGGGTGAGGTGTATTTAAAGCGATTCTCAACTCGTCACCGGCGCGCGCGTCACTCCGAAACGCGAATAGAAACCTGGTGACCCTCGGTGCGGTGACGTCGCCCCCGTTCATGACGGCCGGGCCCGCGTTATAGCTCCATCACGCGAATTTTTAACAATACATACTTTACCTACCTCCGATTAACTATTCTGTATCACGTATATTACACTGTTTGTATAACTGTATGTTATAATATTTAAAATTGTCGTTATAGTGATGAGGAGCATTGGCTTGTAAGTAGTCCGTCGTGATTCTGGAGCGGTGCCAAGTCGACCTGGCCTGGGCAGACTGCTATGTCATTGATGAGACGCTCTTTCAGCTTTGCATCGTGAATAGAAAACGTTGTTCGATTTTATTTTATTTTTTTTTTCTCATGAAATTCTTTGTACGCATATAACAAATTGGAACCGTGTTCAGTAGCAAATCCGTGTTAATAAGTAAATTCCACTTTTCATATTATAAGTGAAAATGTTAAACAAATATTTTTCTAACGCAATTATTTCTTTAAACTAGTTGTATTCTTAATTTATTATAGAAAACTGATTATAATAACGGTAGCCGTTAAGTAAAAGTATAATTGATTTCGTTAGCATTACTTAGAATTCTTGGATGAAGTTTTTTAGAGCATATCGTATCTTTTTTTTTAATAGTTTTATAAATCAGTCGTTGATCGTCGTTGATCGTAATATATTTTTAAAATTTTAATAACATTGCGTTATTATAATACACATTAAAGTTTAACTAGTTTTGAAAGTTTTCATTCATCGAAGCATGCTAGAAGTTTAATAGTATAATTATAGGTACTAATGAATAGATCATTTAACTAACTATTTCGACTAATTGACAATCTTATTAGTTTGGAAACAAAACCAATAATAATAAAAAAGATGTCGATCTTATCACCAAACTGTTTATGAGTAAGGTCTTAATACGACCATACCTTTTTTCTTTTAAAAAAATAAGAATAGAGTACTTTTCTAAAAGAGAAGAAGTCTCGCCGATTTTTTGTATTTGGCTTATTACTATAGTAACCTAACTGCTAAAGACCAACTACCACCAGTTTGGTAACAAGTTTCTCACATTATTATAAAGTCCTATGTTTAGTAGTGGGCTGAAATAATGATGATGACTTTTAACTGTTATACCAACGAAGTATGTTACCTAAAACAATAAGAGAGGGCCTTGTAATTTTTTAATTTCGCCAGAGAGAGACGGTGACATGCGATGTCTCTTTACACCAGTATAATCTTGGGCGTCGACTTGACAATAGTATGATATCATCTGATTACGTCACAGTTTTATTGCTCAGACGGTATTTGTACATATTAACTAGTTAATATTCATACGCTGTTCTAAGTGTTGATAATATTGCGAATCCGTGGTGGCTTTGTTCATACTTAATATGACGACGAGATACGCGATTTCCAGAAAAAAATATTTTAGAGAAAGTGTGCAAAATTATTGTTTCTCTCAAGTGGTAGTGAATGTATATTGCCGTAACCACCATTAGCATTAATGGATCTTGATCTTAAAATATTTATAAAAACCAGTATTTTTATGTAACACGTAAACTGACGAGACGTGCAGGACGTTCACCTGGTGTTTACGTCTGCCCATAATAATGGAGACGCTAATTAGTACATTTACACAGCATCACATTTCTCTTGTCCCAGACGTAAGATGATACGTTTAATTATCTCAGTAATTTAAGTATACACAACGATACAGATTGTGTGTGTACGTAGTCACAACACTACCTAACAAGGGAAACTTAAGCATTAATAAAAAAAATTACTATTTTTAACATTATCCATCCCAAGTTAAAAAAAAGTATATATTCATATTCAACTTATTGCATTTACAAATAATATGAAAAGAACAAATAACAAATATGTTGAAGAATCACCAGTTATAATATTTAATCGGTTTGCATGGTACAAGAAGTAAATAACAGCCCTATGTAACGATGATAAGGAGCTATTTTAAAAGCTTATCAAAAAGAATCTGAGTCATATGGTCCGAGGTTGTAGGTCGCAGACCTCACTGACATCATAACTGGCGTCACCAGATGGAGTTATGTTAATGTAATTAAATGGTCCTAGGAATTAGCTCATAGTTTTAACGCAAGGAATGATGTCAATTGAGATTAATAATAATCTTAAGTATTATTTTGCACTATCTTTAGTAAGACACTACTATACTCCATAACTATTATACTTTAATCATAAATAAGATGATATGATATTTCTATAATTCCTTTTTAAAATACTCAGTTAATGGCTTAAACCAGTCAGTTGTCATTAACTTATTGTCACTTAAAATTTGAGGTAAACTCATTTATAACAAATAATATAACATTGCTATATTTGCCTTCATTCTATTCAAAAGTATGCATTAAGTCTGTATACAGTTATATTCATAATGTATGCTGTATAAAAAGTTACTGTAAATGTAAGTGAAATAATTATTTGTAATGGTTTGGACTGCAAAACCCAGTCTCAATCGCAAACATTCTACTGAACACGTTAAATACTACACAAAGAGTTTATGAAGCGTTTGAAATTTTAGAGTATTCAAATTGTTATCTTGTTTGCTTGCATAATTTTGTTTCTGAAAGTGATATTTGGTTTAACTGCTGGTGAATTGCAAAGTTAACAGAATATCTGATAGCTGAAACTTTGCATACAATGTTTTTAAATTTGGCAAATAAAAGCTATATAAAATTTTTCCATCGCTGCAGTTGCTTCACAATTAGAAAGTCTACATGGTGCCGGAACTTTGTTATACATACATAGAAAAAATAATATAATTAACTGTTATGTATTAAAAATGAGGCTTTGGAATTTCTTTTTCTTGTAACAGGGTAGTTCAAAAAAGGTTAGGAACTAAGTCTATTTACTACTTCTTTACTGCAATAACGTTTTAGTTATTTTTTTGTAACTAAACAAGTGGTAAGAGTTGGGTAGGAAGTAATCTGATGTTAAATGACACACTTGCCCGCCACTTCTATAACTACATTAGGTTACTCGGCATCACTTGCACTTGAGGCTTTATAACTTTTCTTAAGTTACACAAATAATTTTAGGTTAGGAATGATGTATAAAACATGCGTATGTTAGTACTTTAGTATTGAGACTTCTATAAAATGATGTCAATGCCAGTATACGAAATTACTAATGCTATATTTAGTACCCAATAAATAACCTTATAGTAATAAAGTTAATAATATAAATTCTCATTTAGCACTAACTCACGTGTTTGGAATACATTAGAATACCAATAGGTACCATATTATACCATCCCGTTTCGCATTCAGCAGTACCTTTCGCGAGGAATTCATTAATAAACTACGCGTACGGTCAACACCACCAATCGTATGAAACAGGAATACGAAGAAGGATTCCAAATAAATCCTTCTTTATATTTATACAAATGCGTTCAGTTTGAATATATAATAAGTATAATGCATAATTATTTATTATTTAAACACCGATGTATAATTTTAGTAATCTGAATGAGCGGAGTCTTTAACATTTGGCAGCTTAGCTATACTATTAGTTTTTATTATAATTATTAATGAATATCAAAGCTAGGTTATAAAGGACTTGTACTTATGTGTAAAAAAATATTAACTCGACTAAACTTTAAGAGTATAAATGATGGAGTAACGTGACGTATTTATATTTTTTTTAAGTCCTTGTCGATTATTCTATTCGTTTTATTTGTTAAACAAACACTAGTATATTTTATTGCTATCAAGCAGTAAATGTTTATTCAGAGATTTATTTACTTCCATAAAACCATTTTTATTATTCACTTAAATATTTCTTTCTAAATCAATCCAATACCCGGTGTTAAGTAGTAATGTCTGCGCTGGTTAAATGCAGCTTAGTAACATCTTTCACTTTTCTCGAAGACGACTACGTCGTGTTTCGACGGAAACATAACAGTAATTTTACTAGTTTTACACCGGTTCTCAGTAATATTTGCACACTACTGTTAGGTAACAGAAAGAGAAACTGCATTGATGCCTTTTTTTCATTCGTCGAAGCGATGAGACGAGGTGGAGGAGGTTTAACTGATGGTAAGTGATACGCCTGCCGATACGAACACGATGCTAGTTAGAATGATATACACTGCATCATATTGTACTCGCCGCTGTGAGACTAAACATGTTGAGTAATTTCACAAGCCACAACGCCCTTTAAACCAAAACACAGTAATGTTTGCATACTACTGATTAGTAGCTGCGGTGGTACCTAGACGGTCTCCGGCAATATAGTCTTATCACCAGAATGTATATTGGTACTAATTATTGTCGCCGAGTTCCTGTAGTTTTGTATCCTTAGGCTACTTATGTGTATGAATCAGTGCCGGCTGTCGCATGCCGTCATCGCCAGGTAGGTCAGCCGGTTGACGCCTTGTGCGTGGTAACACGGTACAATTCTAAGTCGTGACTCATTCAATAGATGGCGGTGCTTAATTAATGTACTATTACTTGGGTTATATAAGTCAGTGGCACTTAATCTTTTTTCCCTGAACGTCACATGGTGTCATGGACCGCAGAAAAAAAGTTTCAGTTATGATTTTCCTATCACTATTCATCACTACTGTTTTAAATTTTGTTAAACATACTATGATCGGATTTTTCACGTAATAATGTTTTAACGTATCTAATAGACGCACAATTCAAATAGATTTAAAATAAAGTAACACCTGATGGGCCCCACCCCAAAAGCTTAAAAACAATCATCCAAAATACTTGAGTATAGATGAACAGAATATGGTTATATTCTTGCGATATCCCGTGAGGGTTTTTTATCTCGGCGTCCTCGATTAGATTTTATATTATTGTAAAACAATAGATGCACTAATAATTTTTTGACAGTATAAATATTCACAGTTTCACATTATCGTTAAACGGAGGTAGTTAACAAAAGTTTTAAAAACGGTGCCCATTTAGCAATGAAGCTGTGGTAAATCCGTGCGACCTGTGAAATTACGTTAGGATTACGTATTATTAATTTGTTGGATGTATTATATATAATTGCTGTTAGACCCTCGCAAGTTTTACCGACCGACTGGTGGAGATTGTAGATAAAAGCTGGATGCGGGCAGCGCAAAAACCGATCGACGTGAAGATGTTTATGAGAGGTCTATGTGATGTATGGGATTTATGTAATGAACGAATATTTTCAAATTTCTAATACCAAATACCATGATGCGTGCAGACTCCTAGTGACAGATAATGCCGGCCGTGCCGCGTCTGTGCGTGTAGGCGTGCGCGGGCGCAGCGCGGTGACTCACGCAAAGATGGCGGCGTTCACCCGCTAATTATCTGACCCAGGCCTCCGGAAAAACAAACATTGGATCATATAAAAGCATCGCCTTTACAAATTTTTTTGAATGACCATAACCAATATTTACTCTACTTAATTCTAATAATCTATGTTCACTTACAATTGACCTTATAAAGAGGCCTAACACTTTAATGGTGAAGGCCATGCGAGTTTTTCTGCCCGATCGAAACAGAAATGAGATCTGAACAAAAGAGGTCACCGGCGTTGTCTATAAGATTCCTAGACGTACGTGATAAAGGACACTACGCCCGAAGACTGATAGTCGATGGAGGAGAATAACCTCTTATGGTGAAAAAAGCATGCCGGTGTTCTGGTGAAGGTAGCAAGAAACCACTAGACATGCGCAGCTTAGGACTGATTTGTGGAAAAATGATTTGAGAGATACTATGGTCTAGTCCTGGACGTCTATCAGATGATGATGAAGATGAAATTCTAATATCAAATGACAAAACATAAAATCTTTACAGTATGTGCTTCTCAAAAAACTGACAAATTAATATCAGTTAATACTAATTATATATTTTGAGTACTACAATTACTAAGATATATTATTAGTTGCATTTCATATTACCGTTCATCTAAAAGTGTTATATATTAAATGTCATGTCACGTTTTCTTACATTTAAAATAATCATAAAAACACTTTGTTATATATTAAGTTATGCTTTAGTTTCTGATGTAATAAACAAAAGACTTTGATGTTTTCATTCGTTAATATTTTAGTTTGAAAATAATTAAATAGCAATAGCAAGTGTTAATCATCCCCATCATCACTATATTCTCGGTATTTTCTAAAAAGCGATACTTTAGAGTATAATATTATATAAAGAACAGTAACTTGACTTTTGACCATCAAGCGAGGCTAATATGATAGTCTACCTATTATTGAAAAAGCCAGTTATTACAGAGAAGAAAATATACCTAAATTTATTGTTAAATTACTACATATCTTATTAAGTTAAAATTTGTATTTTGTCGCCGTGTTGTTACCGTGTAGCTATACGATAGTAAAATTTGATGTTTTCGTTCATCTCGTAAAATATTTAATAAGTCATGTTCGCCGAAGCAACTTCGCTTTCTTATCCATACATTCCGATTAAATTAATATTTTAACTTAAGTGGATATTTATTTTTGTAACATGTTGAATATTGTATACTCGATATTCCATATATTTAATTGACGTACATATTTTTAAAAGATAAAACGAATTGACTGGTGATAGGACAATTTAACTAAATACCGTGTATATTTGCTCTCGAACAGTAGTGTATGGTAAATATTTCTAGTGAAATTACCGTAGTAATTGTTAGTACGAAATAAAGACGTCTGGCAGCTCTTGTTTTAAAGCAAATGTTTTGTAGAATAGGTCAAATAGTTTCTTTGAAGATTACTCCACTTTGTGTTTGTTTGTAAACAATAGTTATTGCAGGTAAGAGTGTTGAATGTAGTTAAAGATTTTGATTTTAGCACTAATGTTTACATACGATGGTGTTAAATTTGTTAAAATTACATTGTAACTTGGCCTCATTAATACCGGAAATTATATATTCTTCTATCAGTGATATTTCTCTATTTCGTAACCAGTTTTACCAGTAACTTGTTTTACTGTGTATTCATTCCCATTTATGCATACCTATCGTTATTAAGTAGATCTCTTTTTAGGTCGGGGGTCTCTTAAATTAACACTTTTTATATACTGACACTTGAGTTAGAACAATTTTAGAGTACCTTGCAATTACTATTTTTCAATTTGAAAGTCGTTACAGCAAAGTGTGGCAATAGTCTCATTACCCCAGTGTAGTGAATCTCGTATTTCAAAGTGATGAGATATTGTGTAGAGTTTATCATTCTTACTACAGACATATTGAACAAGCGTATCACTTATAACCACGTGAAAGTCTTGCTCGTGACGGCGCATCGCCGGAAATAATAAAATATGTATTTACAAAAAGCCAATTAAACACAGATCTACGTTAATTATGTAACTTTCATCTTATTTATAATATATACAGCTAGCTGTAAATAGTGTTAGTATTACGATGAATGAATACATATTAACAAGTCGACTTGATGGTAGACATTAACAAATGACACAGTGTTAACGCTTCTATGAATTGGAATTAGTAATTGCAATTAAAAACAATATGATAAGGTCAACTTAAAGCGTAAACTAATTTATACTTAACCGCATACAACATAAGAGTCAATTTCGAATACAGTTACATGTTCGTTTATTGCCATCCCACGTGGTCTGCGATATAAAAGACCTGGCAATACCGGTCTTACACTTACAAGTATATTTCATTCTCACCTTGGGTATAATTTAACTATATTTGGCGTGTTTTCTATATTCATGTGTGTGTGTCGGCAAATATATATACATCAGAGCTTTGCTTGTATGCTGTATTGGATTCCATTTCTTTAATATTTAGTCAAGTGAATGTCAAATTTATAAATAATACATCTAGGAATGTGAACTATAAGTATATAGTTCATATTTATTGATGAATTTTCGTCACCATTACAATAAATAAACGAGATCAGTCAAATAATTTAGAGTCGGTAGTATTTACCAGATCTTCTGAATTTCCATGATTAAGTTATAGAGAAGTGTAGTAGAACCAAATTGTTATAGTTGGAGCATGTCAGATAGTTTCCGTTCGTTATCATCATCAAAGTCAGTACGGAGACGTTCAATACTAGGCATAGACTTTTCTTAACTTCATTACCATGAGTCTTTTCTTGGCATCTTGTGAGAGTCTGCAATACTACATCAACCTATTTATGGCTACTGTTTTAACTTCCGTCAGTTCTTGTAATATATGAAGTATATGTAATCAATGAACCTAAGTACAACTGAATTGTATTGCCAGTTCGACTGAAGTCGTATCAGAAGCCTAGCACATTGCTCTGTTTGCGGTGCGAACGTAATATTTTCATGCTTTGTTCCCATTTTTCAGCGCTCCATTTTCTCGCTTCTCCGCACAAATAAGCAGAGCTACAATTGTTTGTGAATGCAGCCCGCTTTGTGAGAGGAAAACTGTACGCATTTCGTAACGACCATTTTGCTCAAGGCTATCAATCCTTTCAACTACCCATTTCTCTCTTTAATAACGTATTATATATCATTCTAATGATTAAGTAGTACGTAGTAATCGTTCTAACGTTTAACCATAGAAATAATTATTTGTGGCTTGTCAGTGTTGATCTAACCTCATTCACTTCTCAGCAATAAAAAAGTAAGTTTCGTAAGTAACGACTGCATAGCCAAGACAATACAGTTTGATAGCATCAAGAATGATGGGTTCAAATAAAAATTGAGCATGTAATGAATTTTGACCGCTGTCAAAAGGTCATACCCTTGTATGACTAGATCGGAATGCAGGTTCGTGACAGTGTGAAAGTGGGAAAGCATTAATGTAATTGTGTACAAGCTATTGACCTCATTATGCGTGCATTAAGTGAATGTTAGCAGACAGTACGGACGAGTATTTTACACGATAACTACATGTAGGTATGATTGTATCATCGATTTTGTACGCAGAGGTATTCAATACCACATTAAAATTAAACAATTATAAACTTATTAAAACGTAATGCATTCATTAAGTAACTTAATTGATCCAATCAGGTATTGTCGATGAGGCAACGTTTACCTTAAACATAAAAATTTTAACGTGCACGTTTAATTTTGATAATTTTATCAAATCAGGTATTTAGGCATTAGTTAAAAAACAAAATCTTACATCTACATCACTGTTTTTGTAAGTACATTCGCAGCTTAGAAGTATAACATATACTTAATGCTTTGCTTAATTCAATCTTATCTGTGTAACTATACGTACGATTTTAGTCTGATGCGAAACCTTTGGAATTACATCGAGCGAGCTAACGGTGAAAAAAATTTAACCAGTGGGGCGTACGTACAAAAAGCGTTTCCTTCATTTGCAGTAGTACACTGTGAATTGTTTTGTTTTGTACCACTCTAACACTAATGCCTCGAGTATAAATTCACTCGTGCTTTCTACGTTTTCTGCTTCGGTTGGAAACCGGAGTAATTCTTTGTTATTTCCACATTTAATTTCTGAAAGAAGAAATTTATTGTATACGCTCAGTATTGCATGTAAGTCTATTCTATTCTTTTCTCTAAATATAATGCACCCATACTCAATATACGGTGTTTGTCTGTAATTGGAAGTACATGTCGCTTATTGCCTGAGTTAACTAATGTTTATATACGAAGTAACTAATACACATGTATTTTTGTAGACAGACCATATTAAATAAATAAGTACAAGAATTCTATTTACAGTAAGTTTCATGAATTGAAATCTGACCATAGAAAATATTGGAATGAATATCTCAAATTTTTGGAGCTATTAGTAGAGTAGTACTTCAAAATCACGATATCATTAGTTGAGTGTTTAAATTTACTTTTTAGAGGTTGGTTAGCATTACGAACATATTTTTTTGTTTATTAGAACTATCAACTTACGGAATTTGGCACAGAAATTTGGCTATAAGTAGAATTCCTTCGAATGCTCGAAAAGTTTCCGCCGGAAAAATATATTTATTCCTTCAGCATTACTGAAATACTGAGAAATATTTCGACAAAGTTTTACTTACATATAACCGTTTTAGTTCCCATTTAATGTTCATGCATAACACAAATTTATTTGTTAGTGTGAGCTATAAGAATGATTGTACGTAACAAGAAAAACATGACATTTTCATATTGTAAATAAAATTAGATCGATCAGATGTCATTAATCTCCGCTGTTAAGCATCCCAAAAAAGTTATTACGGTTCGTCTCGCTGAAAATCTGAAAGTCGTGTAAAAGTTCTTGAACGCTTCGCAGAATGTGTACGCGGAACTTTTTATATTAAACGTAAATATGTAAGCGTCTGGAGGTCACTCGGATGACATCCAATAAAATTCTCAATCCAGCCAACGATGTAGCAAACTTTAAACAAGATTAGTTTATAGTAATAAAATACTTATTAGAAATACAACTTCAAAGTTGCTCGTCTTTCTAACATTATTGCTTACATTTAAAACTATATATAGAACTATTTTCTAGTTCGTTCAACTCAAATTCGTACTCTTATAATAGGCAGATGATTTTAAAGAAAATTGCTTTTATAATAAATGGGAACCATTACAAATTTCAATTATTTTATCGCGAACTTTAATCATGTCAGCTCACAGCTTACCTTCCTGTTCAGATTTCATTATTCTGACGTCCAAAGCTGAACAAAGCTCTCTAAAAACATAGTTTGTCATACTCGCTGCGTTTGGAATGTAACGTGGCGAGGGTATGTTGGTAAAGGTCATAGCTGTTCTTTTTCTGGAGTCCTTCATCATTTACATCGAAGGTGGTGATAAACTTTTAACCTGTCCCCCGCACAAAGTTTTCATTTGTTCAAATTTAATTTTACATTATGAGATGGCGTAACAACTGTATGAGTATGATTAAATTAAAAAGATTATCATAATATATTAACTTTAGAAAGCTTAATAATATTTTACAGTTGTTAAGCGGATCAGATGTTATGTGACCATAGACCTTAGGTATTATCTATCATGTCTCGCACTATACGGTCGTAAAACGAATCGTTTTGTATTCTATCTCCGTTCGCAGTAAAATACATTCCTACTATGTTTGTTCGGTGTTCAGTGTTTTCTTTTCTATCATTTTTATACCTAATATATTTATTAACATTTACAATTTCATCGGTCCTACTTAATAGTGATTAACGGTTTTCTTTGTGAGACAGTTGAAAACGTTGCGGTAGTACTTCATAGCTGCGGCGATACATCCATTACGCCCTCCACAGTCCGGTAGCGGAGGTATAAACAATACATCAATCTGCTTGTCCAAACACAAGCGTTAAGCAAAACATGCTAGTGCGTTCCGATGCGAACACCCTGCGATGAGTTATTCAACGTTCCAGGAGTCAGCCCGGTGCTGGATAATGTAAATAATCTCCATTAAAAAACTAACGTGCGCATTAAAAATATCGCTGTTTCTTAACAGGTTACAACCAGATTTTGTTAACACTTCGCCCGCGAGGTGGCCTTGTGAGTAATTCACTTTTACTCGTCTTCATGTTACACGCCGCTAAGCCTACACTTCAAAGGTTACTGTCGTATTTCCCTCTCTCTCTAGCTAATCACACTGCCTACTCTTGTCTCGTTTTATGAACAAGTCTGTATAATGAGTTCTGCTGATAAACATTTTGTTGCGTTTGTCAAATTTTCTAATTTCTTTAGATATATTTGTGTACTACCTCTACCTTGGGATCCTATTAGAAGACTTATGCATTCAATGAGCTCATTCTCTATGAATGTAAACCGTAATTAAAAGTTCGTAATTACTGCGTGAGATGACTTGATGACATCAGTCATCTCATCTATCATCCTCCCGCGTTCATGGGTGTGGTTAAACACTTTAACACTTGACTAAAACGCGAGATGAAATCTGTAAAATTTATTTATCCCGTTTTGAAATTGTATGTTTATGGTATATCGGTGTATTGAAATAATTTTACTTGTTGAGTTGTCAGTGCAACATCAAAGAGGGTCATCCGGGTCTTGCATGTTCGCTTTGCAGCAAATGATTGCACGATATGGCCCCCGACCGCACAATCAGTTGCGGAAATAAACCTCAGTTTCCAATCCGAATACAGGTTAACTTAACTAAAGTTTAACCTTTCCCTTATTTGAATTGCAGTCATGGTACAATTGATATTTTGATATATGTTGTTATTTTAATTATTACCATTGCTCTGTAAAGTTTTTTATTGACTTTGTCTTATGTAACACTTTTTATATATCCGTGTTTATTTGCTTTGTTACTATTACAGTAAGAAATACTTTCAGGTAAAGTGTAACACTTTTTCTTCAGACCGTTACTGGCATGGTGCTCTTACCATTTACAAAACGATAGTAATAAATTTTTTATATAAAAAAACAATATTGTTATAAACCCGTTTAGTAACAACCTATTTACTTATAGTCGTCAAACCGGAAGGGAAATGACCTCATCATTTTATCCCTTTGGGCAAACTACCTCACCCATGTGCGTCATATGATTTAAAAGGGGTGTATTAAGACTGTTTGTCGGTTATCTTATTCAGCGAACACTTTTCGTTCGGTATCGCTATTTAACCAATTGTATTGTTGTAACAAATGTATTTAATGTGTTTGTGAGTTAATCTGTTCATTACAACAGTGTTGATCGGCGTGACGAGCGATTCAATAAGTGTCGCACATTACCGACTCTATTCTCAGTTAACTGGGGGCCTCGTGAGGGGACTGACCCGCAACACGCGTTTGTTTATCCGTTTGTCTCGTTAGGACGAGCCCATTATCTAGTTTGTTTGGACAGTCCGTGGTAATAGAATGACAGATCAATGCGCGTCGCTGGGGGAATGTTATGTACTCAAGTAGTTTGTATATATTTATTTTGATTTCATAAGTTAAATATTAGTTTTTACTGGTGGCAAATCTCTGTAGCTGGAGAACGTCTAAGTAGGTACCACCGCAGCTCTTATTTTAACCATCAAACAGCACTTTGCGGTCCTCGATTTAAGACACGAGATTTTGAGCCTCGTTACTCCAGTAATTTCTCTAGCTACAGTTCTTTTTAAATTAAAACAGTAATATTGGCACATTACTATCTAATTAAATGTAGATAGTTTTTTATTTCGTAATATTTACTGGTGGTAGGTCTCTGTTGCCAGAAACGGTCTAGGTACCTACCTAGAAGTCTTAAAATTTTGTGTCTAGACGACAAGCAAAATTTGGTGATACACATCAAGTTAATAAAAAAAATATTGATATCAAGTTAACTATAACTACGCGGTTATGGACGTATCATTTATCATTGGGTGGACGTCTCGCACGTCTCGGAGCCTTGAAAATAAAAATATTGTCCATCTCCCTTTACAAAACTGTTATTACGACAAAAATTATAAAGACTAGCAAATTGACACTGAAATCTCATAGGCAATTGAAATCTTACGGTTATATGATGACCATTGAATTAAGTACGTGTATATTCAATAACTCTAAATGTTTTCTATTTATAATTCGTTTTAACGCTTCACAAGTACACTAAAATTATTTCATAATTTCATATTAAAATTTTTAGTTTGATTATAAAACTACATTTGACATTGCACAGTCACATCTCTAGATAACTCCGCCTTTTTGTTGGTTCAATACAGATAATGTTATCACAACGCCCACTACTTCTGTACGTGCATTTTAATTTTAAATAGTTTAGTGACAATGGTGTTTTTTTAAACTAAAGTTGGCTGATTAGACTGGCGTTTTACTAGAATGTTATTTGTTTTAGTCTTTCATGGTAAAGCGCACTAGACTAGAAGTAGCAGTGGTCCCCTTACAAAAATGCTTGATTGTTTTAAATTAAATTAAAAGAGAAATAGTAAACGAGATTGATTATTTTACACAATGTTCGTCTTTGATGTTCATGTTATTAATAATTATCTTTTGCAATATACTAACTTATTACTAAATAACTAATTAAATAAATTATGATTTATCATAAATTGTACCATAGAATCAACGTAAGAAAAACATCAGTCTTTACTAAATAAAATTTCTCCCTGCATCGGAATTTAGTGTAAATTATTTACACGTTCAGATTGTTTCAAAAATCCTCAGATAGTATTTTTTGTTTTCACGGATTCATTAGAAAAATATCGCAGTCTTGGCTTCCTATGATTGTATCTTTGAGAACAATCGCATTGGATTGTTAAATACAATTCAGTGTTTTACAATTCCACTATTTTAATGACTTAATAAATTCTTATTTTCTACCTGAATAATGTATTCGTTTTATGTTTTTTCAAAGACGTTCACCTTGGTTAGCTTAGCACCGATGGTAAGCTTGCCCATGAACATGAGACATCATGATGATGAAGACTACACCACACTGTGCTCGTCGTCTTTTTCAGAAGTCTCGTTACCCTAGTAATTTCACAAGCTACAACGCCGTTAAAACCGGAACACTTTAATATATGCAGACTACTGAAAGGCGGCAGAAATAGGAATTACAAAGTGGATATGATTAAAAACAGATTAACTATTTTAAAATCACCAGCATTATACCTCAAGTAATATTTTTAGGACAGTAGGCTAGTAAGTAGGACTTAAGTTTTTGTTTGCTTTCTGACCCGGGCAAGTCCGTCTCTATCATCTCTTTATTATGTCACAAATTCTGATCAGCCTTGAGACGAATAACATATCCTTAATTTACTTTTGTTTCGTTTTGTTCTCTTGTATTATCAGACGCTAGCCTGTCCGGGTTTATGTGGTCAGATGATAATTTTATAACTAATATTTCGAGTTTCCTGTTATTAGTCATTTGTTACTACTCGTGTTTACAGTGAATGCAAAACAATTACTAATATTGGGATTTGGACCTAATACGATATTTATTTATAAAGTTCTGTATTATAAATTGTATACCGTTATGTGAAAAAATTACATTTGTTTGTAGCTTATCATAATAATAATGTGTGTCGTGTTGCCCATTGTTTTTAAAGGTCTGTATCGAAAGCAAAAATGAATTAACCGTGTGCTGCCGCCGCGCGTCGAAACTGGAAACTGGTCCAGACAGTTTTCTTTTATCGAGAAATCGCTTGCTGGATATTATAACACAAATATACATTCTATAACAATTTCAGTTAGTAAATAGTTGTTTAATGATTGTAAACTTGGCAGCTATTGTACAGTTGATTGTTTCGGCCGTCCGTGCATATTGTTTATATGCAATTTACCCCTTTGTGTTGGATTCGATACGGGTCATTTAGTGTTACCGCTGTCGAGTGTATGTAGGCCACGTTTTCTATATATTATTTTAATAGTACATTATGCGGTGTTGTTGTAAATTCGCACTGGTTTCATACAACATTTGTTTCCATTTTTTAAGATTTCTACCCCTAATTATAGAAATTTCGCGCCTTGTAAGACCTTAAGACCATTAATAAAATATACGGACAGCTAAAATGTATATTAATCCTTATAAAAAAGAAGCGTTCGGCAGTAATAAAAAGTTATAAAATAATGTAAAAATATGATTAAGAATATTCTTTTATTTACAAGCGTATGTACTTTGAGAAATACATTAGATTTCTTTTCGCACTAAAAGAAATACTAAATTAGATACAATTAATATACACTGACACAAGTGCTTTGACCACAGATACACATCAATGCTATGAGATTTACAATGATGATGATTATTAGTTAGATTAGTTTAAAAAATCCTATTACAAAGTTAACTTCACGACACGTGGACCCGAAATCTGACCAGGGGCCTTCATTCATTTAAATAAAACGACTTATTTGTATTCTACCTGCATTTTCAAACAACTTGTACAAGTCCATGCTATTCATAAGACTCCCCTCAACACTGTGAATTTATCTCTTACCGCTCCCCTTTGTTTTACAAGCAAGAGGTTATATTATTTGTAGTCGTCATTGTTACTGCCAGTGGTTAAATTTACAGACGTTCAGTGCTTTCAAGTCTGCATTAAGCTGTTCTTTCTATTCATTTTACTGTGAGGGAGAATTTACGAAATATTAATGCAAGTAACAAAGCGTAAGTTTTCATTCCATTGTTGTTGAGCGTATAAGAACCTATTTGTTTATGTATTTATGAATTAAGGACCGCAAATTTCTTATTCTAATGTAAATAATGTAAAAATATATAAATATTGTAGTCACAAAAGTAGCAGACTATGTGCTAACAGAGAGAAGTATGGTTCTCCGCTATGATATAATTTCTAGAAGGAATAACAGGAAAAACATCCATAATTTTTAAATAGCCAAATTTTTGGTTAAGTACGTTTCACTATCTTCGACTTCATTCTTTCTTAACATCATTTGGCACTTAGGTGAGAGTAGTCGATGGTCGATAAAAATAAAATAAAAAAAATCGCCGATCGATTTTAAAAATATATATATGTAGGATCATCGACTCTTAAAGTTGTTTTTAAAAACATGTCGGTCGTACTGGCATCGTTAATAACATTTCGGGGATTGCTCATTGTTCAATAAAACACAGTTTTTCATAATTTTCTTATAATTGTGCAACGAATTTACGATTTCTTAAGAGGTCCGTACACTCCGGCGGAGGAAGCGCGACTGTGTCCGTACCGCCGGCTTTTATTTATACCCGCACAGGAATTACTAAAAACATGCTCAAATTTAATCAACAATTTCTAAATTTTATTATAACTAATGAAATTTTATGGAACATATGATTGAGCTAACATTAACAATCAAATGACTTGGTAACGCGCCGATATATATTTAGTATTATTTGTCTATGCCCGAGTAGTCTCAAAAGCAATAAGAGTGTATCAATGTGCTACAACAGATACGTTATAATAGTTTTCTAGTTAAGACAAAGTTTACGCACGCATTGTTATCCCGTGACCAGGCACCGCCGGAAAGGGAATACTGCAGTTGCCAAATTGGGTTGAATTAGTTTCTTCCTTCTTAGGAAATTGCGGGGCAGCGTGGAAACTTTCCTAATGGGTCACAGCTGTTAACATAATGCAAATGGGCGCTGAAGTTTATGTTTTGAATTTATTTTCTGCTTAAACATAAATTGAAGAGATAACTATGAATATATAGACGATATATCTTTTACAGTGTTTAGACACTCCGCTGTTTTATTCGCGGAAGATAGACTGACTTCTTAATTCTAGCCATAAGTATAGTATCTTCTGCGACGTTCACAGGCTTCTTAAGGTCACTTCGAAAACCGAGTATTGGTGTGTATGAAGTACATTTACTGCTAAACAATAAACAAGGCATTTATTTAGTATTACATATCACCCATAGTTTCAGCTTTGATTCTTAACAGATTCTTTCATTCTTTATATGTGTTATATCAAGCCGAAAAATCTAATTAGTGATATGTTGATCTACCTTGTGGTACTATGATTAATGTATATTTATAGTAAAGACAGCGACAATAAAAAATGCTGCTTCACTTTCTTGTATTAAAGCATTTTATATGCGTGGCCTCGATAATTCACCATCACAGACAAAGTACCCTACTTATACTACTTACACTAACACTTCGGAGAAACGATCAACAAACATTGTCGCGTTTTAAGAGCCATCTGTCGTGCTTGCGAACGGTATAGCGTGCCGTGGTCTTAGTCATGGCATAACATTCTTAGTGATTACATTTACATTTTTTAACTGTGAATTAATTAAAATGAAATCTTATCAGAACCTAATCCTGTCGAAGACTGAACTAGAATCATACTTGCTTTATAATTGTCCAAACGTACTTAAAAGTTTTATTATAGATATAATGGACACTAACATCTTGTAGAGGAGAAGCTGCCACAAGGTAGACCAACTATCTGGTAAAGGTGACCCGCATTAAGATCATTAGGGGAGGCTAAGTCCAGCAGTGGAAGGCTACCGATTGATGATTATGAGAATGATGTAACAGTCAAAGTACGTAAGCATTACGCAGTAGTAGATAAATAATTTTTCCTTGTTATCCATAACTTAATAAAATTCATGTATGTGTAATAAGAAATCTACACTATTGAAGTTATGAATACTTATTATGTATCGCGTCGTACATTCGATTATGAACTTCTTATTGAAGTACCGAGCTCAGGGAAAAAAATGCGGTGGCTAGACTACTTTTGCAATTTGAATTTTAATAAGGTTTTATGAGATGTGTTTGCCGGCTTAACATTTTGAATAGCATCTTATTACTACCAGTAGGCATACCGTTTATCCATCTTATTACTATTTGTTATGTTGCTGTAAAAGAAATATTATACCTTATGTACAAATTTATATACAGTTCTTCAACCAACATAAGACCCAATAGTATAAAATATGTTTATTACAATTATACAATAGGGACGCGGTGACAATGTTATCGCAGAACTTATTACACGGAAAGGACTCATTGAATGTGCCAAAGGACGTCGAGGACCTTGTTAAGTGTACGAACAGGAAGATTTATTATTTGCGGCCGTGTTGATAAAGTATAGGCTTGAAACACGAAATAGTTAAGTGGAAAGGTATTTTCGGTTCCCGTTATTATTCATTTTAATTAAAGATATTGAAAAGGATATTTATACAATATCTAGAAATGTGGGTTAAGTAGATAGTTAAATTTAAAATAATAGAGATTTTGATGACGTCGCTCCATCTACGAACTGCTGGAAGATACTAGACTCAAACACACCAATACTGTTATGTTGAAAAATAGAATAGAAATATAGAATAAACTAACAAAAGTACAGCAATTAGCATGGCCTTTTACAGAAATAGCAGTTTTAAAGAAAAGTTATCGATCAACATTATTCTTTATTCATTCTGTTGGCCTTGTTGACTCGTTCCAGTGAGAAATATAAGAAAATGGCATGAATGGAATGTGATATTGAAATATTATTCTCTCTCTTTGTAACTGCATAAAAAACTTTTTTAATATGGTCTCTTCATCTTTATGAAGAATGACTTGTTAATAAAAGCTTAATTTAAACGCTTTATCTTTGTTCAGTGGAATTTTCAAATCGCTCACACAATGCTGATAGTGTATTTTATTCGTTATAGTAGAATAGTGTACACACATTTATTCTGGTGGTCATTTTCCGCAGACCGTCGAGGCAAGTAAGGTACTGGAGTGCTTATTTCTAAATCAGCATCCAAATAGTCGTACATGTATTACTTAGTTCCGCTAAAGTAGACGTTATAGCTTAAAAAATACTGAGGATAATTAACCATTTGGGTACATTTGACGAGTGAGACTCGTCATCGATATGAATAACCGAAGTTACAGATGACGAGCCTGACTTTATTAATCTAACTTATGTTTGTTTATCTAATCGTGTATTCATTTACTTGTTTTCTGAATAAAAAATTATTTTGGTTATGTTTATAAAACTAATGTATACATCATGATATTACAGTAAGTTAAATAGGTTTTATGTGTTAAAAATTGTCAAATAAATGTGGACTCAAGGGTTTAACAAGACTTAATATTTTGTCTCGAAAAAGTATAGTGCACATCATCCGAATTTATAAATAACTGTAGCTGATGAAAATCAATAACTTCCTTAACTAATGTTAAGGATACTTAAAATCTTGTCTGAAGACGACTAGCACAATCTTGTGTAGTGTATATCATCCAAATAACTGTGCATCAGGGTATCACTCTTAAGTGAACGTTCGTCTCATTGAATAAAAAAGGATAAAGAGCGATCGTATCATGTGATGGTAAATGATCCCCGTTAGGACCTACCACCAGTATACATAACATTAATTTGACTTTGATTTAATTATATCAAATTTAATTACAATGGAAACTTAACATATACTTTAATAAAGACTAATATACTTATTGTGTATATTTTTCGTGAAGTTGTTATACTAGTAGTATAGAAAACTGTTTGCGATGGAATAGTTTGGAACGTGGTTCAGTGAATTACAGCGGTAAATATAAAATAAACGCTTTGTTTAGCTGAACGTCTGTATCACATACGGGAAGTCGTAAATATACTAACAATAATGTGTTAGAGTGGTATGCGTAATTCGTTGTACGATTTATAGTGTTGACCTTCGTTTTCGCGTCATCAAAGACTTGTGCTGATGCCCGTACATTTTTATAATAATCATCATCATCATTATAAAATATTCATGAATACTAATGGACCTTCTTAATATAACAGGACTGCAGACGCATTTATGCATTGCCATTGGCGAATGCTTCAATGGCGTGTTGTTAAAAATTCAAAAAGTCAACGTCACCGTGCTCGTTTAACATTGGCAGCGGTCCAAAGGCCTACGACCATTTAAATCACTAAATAATAGTACAAAGTTTCCTTATTAATTTTCTCGCTTCGCAAACTAAACACTTGAATTAACTTTCGAGTTGCAAAAACAACTCGTTAACTGTAATGGTCAAGGCTGACTTACATTCAAGTTTGCGTTTACGTTGCAACGGGAACTAATAATGTTATATTGAAAATGATGTTAAAGTATAGTATTGTGTATGTACTAACATATCTAGTTTCTAACCGAGAAATGGAAGGAAGTTCTCCATGCAAAAATATTCAACCGTCATCTATAGAAGTTTGTATTTTGCAGGAGCCTTTCATGAGATCCTAGAGATCAAAATTTTCTAAATAGTACTCCTGTTAGACAGCCGAAAAAATGATTTGATCGTATAAAGAAGTGGACCAGGATTAAATGTTAGTCGGAAATTTCAGTTTCAAGAGCCCCAGGATGACGATGATGATGATGCCAATATCACTTGTTGGTTTTCGTCTAACGAATTAATACCATTCCATTTCATGGTGCTAAGTACGGATAGGTTACTGTGTACGATTGTAATAATTTGATTAACAGTGCATTGCACCTAAACGTTTTGTTACTAAACGAAAGTTAAAGATTTCGATGAAACTACTTGCATGTTGTAAAGAGCAAAAAATTTTAAAGATTTGAAGTGAAATGACCAATCGGCAAACATTTGTCAGCCCTTTCAAATCTCCTTATCCGCCGTCCATTACATGATTACGTCGACATCTTCCTGAATAGGAGACCTTTTCCCTTTTACAATGGCGAACAACGCGCACTAGCTGACCTCGCTTTGATATCGCGTTCAAAAGCTTGTTTTCCTTCACCTTCTCGAATTTTGGTTATGAACAACTGAACCCTATATCATAACCAATCCTGCAGGCCAGATGTTTTGCATGCTTCTTAACAAAATTTACCCACGCCTTTTTAAAATTCAAAAGAGGTAAAATGAAAATTGTTTATAGTAACTTATTCAATCGGCGGCTGACATAATTTTTTTAATTTCTACTTAATAATAAGTCGACTTTATTCAGCAACTTCCAATACTTTTAATCAGCAACGGAATGAACATGTGATTGACCGATTTCTGTTACTGATTGAAAAAAAAATTAGCTATTGTTTTAAAATTATGCGTCTCTTCAAGCTAGCTGAAGTTGCTAATGATTTTACTTTGCTTTTAAATCTGTTTTTTAAGTGTATGTGTGCGTGGAGGCAATGTATCTGCTGAAACGTTTTTTTTGAAGGTGACTCGAAACACAATGTTGTTCATCCTGTCAGCTTGTCCAGCTGTATATAAATCATCACCTCTTTTATTATTTAAATTTTATTAGGAATACGTTGTCCTTTTTTTAATTATTACTATTTTTTATTAAGTCTTTATACAAAATACATCTGTCTATTCTCCATTCTGGAGGAGTACAAATACGAATGTAAATGTTAACTCGCCGTACACACGCGAAAAGGTCAAGGCACCCGCCCAAATGTACCTGCGCTGCCTTTTATGGGGTCGATTGGTACGCCTGCCCTGGCGTCATCCGGACCAAGTTTACACACACAGAGCCTTGCTTATTAACATTAACCATTTTTTCTTAAGGCTACATTTTCTCCTAATAATAGGTATCACCGGGTTTTATTTTTGACAAAGCCGCGCTGAATCCGTTTAAAAATTTTGCCTGTACTCGTACTGAGTTATGCAACTCTTTAAAAGATCTTTTATATAACATTTCACCATTTTCTCTCCTATTATAAACTTAAAGTGGTAAGGCTAGAAAAGTTATATCAGCGAGGAGTTCTAGTGTGATAGCTTTACGGTCTAGTGGCCCTCTGGGGATCGTTACTCTAAATTTACTAGCGGATCTAGTTGAGTGTGACCCGAAGTATGGCCCGAATACAAACTCGTCGATCTACTCCCGCTATCGACTGGCATGTTTTTCTGCCAACCCACATTGTTTGCGTGCCAAGTCTCAGATATTGAACGGTATTATTACTGGCCGACTTCATGCTGCGCGCTGCTGTGTCAGTCACTAGGCTTCCTGGTACCGAGGGTGCGTAATTGGTAAGTCGCTATGTATTTAGTATAGGAAGTGCATTGGTATTCGGTGGTAACCTTGATGCAGGCGGCGACGGAGAGTGCCCGGGACCAGGTTCGATTTTCGCTTGGAGCATCAGCGCGCTCGTGTCTCGCCCGGGTGGGCGTGGTCTGCCAGCCGGTCAATAGCACGGCATCGCGCGTCTCACTCCCACTCGCGCCTCGGCCGTGTCGCCGTCCCGCTCCGACGGGGGATGATTGAAACGTCTGATGCCGCAGGCGCCCCTCGCGCCCCCTCACCAAGGACGTTCAGTGAATCCGTCCCTCTCTGCCGCGGTAACACGTGTCTCCGTTGCTATTTCATAATATAATGTGTGCCCCCTTAGTGCCGCGCGAAAATTCACAAGCAATTATGAGTCAAGTGCCTGGTTAATTAGATGACAGATTTGATGCCTGAAAAGAACCGTCGACTCCGCGGTGGCGTTTTTCAGCGAGCTATGGGACCAGGCCCTCTCGGACAATTAACTAGCCCTAAGATGTGATATGGAGATAAGGGAAGATTCAGCTAAAGTAAGCGCCTCTTCGTGTTTTCCGTCTTGTGCACTCTCTCGCCCTGTCACTGCTCTCGTGTTTCCTTCAGGTACGCTTTGTGATCCTAAGCATCTTCTCTTAAATTTTTTTTTTTATTCTTAATAATTATTATTGATTTTCTCCAGCAAATATTTATTGGCTAAATATAATTTCCTCGTTAAGTGTTGTTAATAAAAAAAAAAATCAAACTGAATCCAGTGAAAAAGTCACACCCATTAAAACCAAAGAATCGTTCATAGTATTGATATAACTAAAATGATGTATATAGTAATCGTATAATTTGTTCAAGCCGTCACTGACTTTGTCCATAGGGAAATTTAACTAAAACAGAAATTTCTACGCGGTTATCTAATCAAACTTTCTTTAACAAAAATCTAGTTATATTTATAATAATTATTACAACTGATTAGATGTATTAATAGAATAAGATAATTATAGCGAAAACTAGATTTATCGCGTTAAATTTTTAGATTGTGATTGGTATAAATTATTGGTTCAGGCATTTCATGTTACTGTTTTAAGTAAAGTTAAGATTGGGTTATATAATTCGTATCTCTGCTATCGAGGACGCTGATGTCCAGGTTAAGTGTATCATCGGCCTATTTTTCGTACGGAAATTTCTACAGCGATAATGTCACTGCAGCATTATTATATTTCCATAGACGCCGCCTGCCCGTCGCCGCGAGTCTAGACGTGTAATTATTATATATCGAGCCAAGAGAGGCGGGTGTACTGGAGATGTGAGTCATCCGAATCCGTCTTAGGATCGATCCCATCTCGCCTATTTGTCGGGAAGGTCAGCCAGTAATCCAATACGGCCTATTGTTTGCTATCAAAGCTTCTAAACGTGTACCATATATGTGCGTACTAGTTTTAAGCTCAGCTTTCTCTTTATATTCTTATATAAATATTACTTTTCCATTCTTTTCATTTTGGTGTAATTCTTTACTGGTGGTAGGTCTCTGTTGCCGGAGACGGTCTGGATGGGTACCACCGCAGCTCCTATTTCAACCGCCAAATAGTAGTGTGCAAACATTACTGTGTTCCAGTTTGAAGGGCGCTGTAGCTAGTGTAATTACTGGGGTAACGAGACTTAACACCTTATGTCTCAAGGCGACAAGCGCAATGTGGTGCAGTATGTACCATCTTAACTAGCACCGCGTTGTCATGGGCAAGCGTATCACTTACCATCAGGTGAACGTCTTGCTCGTCTCGGCGCATAGTGGTATAAAAAAAAATCTCCTCTATATCATAAATTAATATCGCTGTTCCTTATTTATCCTATTTAGTCATAAAATATGTATGGAATAAAATAATTTAGCATCTTCACACACCATCAGCGTCGAAGCTATCTAGTTTAGTAATCCTGACAACCCCGCCTACAATTACATAATAATTGAAAAAAAGAAGAAGGTTTTCCGGTCACTTTTCATATAACTTATCATCAATCAAACTTTATCAGGCTGCTCTACTTTCCGAATGGTCGGTTATTTCACGGAGAACTGTTACAGTTACGTCGGTAACGTTATGACGTCACCGCTTGGTACCCAACCCGGTAAATCGTTATAAGACTCGAATAGAGATTTTCAGCAAATATACTTCCGGACACATCTATCGGCCCACCACCCAGTGTTTAAAGTTTCGACGGTGTCAAGTTAAAAATATATTTTAGGTGGAGCAATAAGTTTTAATGCAGTTTTGAAGCAGATTTATTGGTCAACCCTTATGAAGGTTTATTTTTTATTTTTTTTTGTAATTTCGAATTGATTTGGCTGGCAGAAGTTTTACAACTTGGGCTACAATTTCAGACAGAGTATACATATTTTTTGGTCAAAACTGGCTCTAAGTTTAGATTTGCCTTTTTATAGAACCAATAATCGGACACATCAAAGAAAAAAATCCAACTCGTGCGAAATAAAAAAGTTTTCTCCATTCCTGGGTCGTTGAAAACAATGAACAGACTCGAATTTTCGTTTTTTTTTCATAATCCTGAATTCAAAATTAAAAAAAAAACATACATAAAGGTTCACCAAAAAATCAGCATTAAAACTGCATTAAAACTTATTGCTCCACCTAACATTTACTTTTAGCTAGGCACCGTTAAAACTTTTAAACACTAGGCGGGTCGATACATGTGTCCGGGAGTGTATTAATCGTAGAAATTTACGGAATAGAAATCTTTTTTATACCTATTAGAAACTGCGGCGAAACAAAGCGAAAGAAATCGTTAATAATGCCATATAAACATGCGGTCTTGTGGAATACCGGTTTGATGAGGACTTGTAGGTTGTGGGCCATGATAAAGGGGCCAAGCCTAGCTCGCAACGGTATCTAGACGTGACTTGGGGTCCTAAGCGAGTTGTGAAAGTCCGGGCGTGGCTATTAACCAACAGACTGGATTCATTGATTAATTGATGTAGTTTATTTGACGTTGCTATTACATATCTCATTATTTTTATACACGAGCAAAATAGTTAACTAATTTTTATAATTTATGATAATAAATGACATTATTTTATCTTTTTTTGATACAGGAATAGCCTGTCTTAAATAACGCTGGTTGCTATCTCATTTTAATAAAACATTTATTCTTTCATGTATGCTCTTTATCAAATTACATACAAACAAACCTTGACGAGAAGTAATTCAAATATTTGTAAAAGCAGTAAATATGTCTCAAATTGTACGATTGTAATTTTAATGTATAATTTTACTTAAATGACGGAGGCATGGAAAATTCCTTTAGATATATATTATTTGGTGAAATGAAAATACTACTTTTTTATATATTTGGTAATATTTGACCTGACATCGCCTGTTTACTGAAATTGAGACTGGATGATATTATGATTAAATAATTATGTATAAACTAAAATCAATGATAGTAAAATGTGCCATGATTATTAAAGGTTTATAGTTATAAATAATAATAGAGGAAGTCGTAGCTAGTAAAATTACTAAGGTAACATGTTAAGAATCTCAAGGCGAGGAGCAAAATGTGTTGCAGTGTACATCATCGCAAATGTCACCACATTAGTTATGGACTTACCGTCAGATGAAAATTAAGTTCGTTTTATCGCTTCGTCGCATAACAAGTAAACATCGTAATTTAAAAAAATTGGAAAAAACAAGCCCGATTCATTATATTATTATCCGGGTCTCTATTACCTTATAAGATTAGATTGTGCAGGAATGATTCAGGGGTTAATTTTCATTTTTTGGACACAAACGTCATGAGTTCGATTCTTAGTGAAGTTTTAATTTTTTGCTTTTCTCCCTTTCTACTGTTTCTTTCTTATCTCCTTAACCGGAAGTACTGTAGACTTTTTATTTTAGATTTCTCGTCTCCTTATCCTATACTTCATTTTATTCTTAGAGAGTATCCATGTAGCTCTTTCAGTTTAAAAATGACAAGGGTTACGGAGTATTTAAATCTGCGCACCAGACGTTTTTACGCCGATACAATCAAGTAATAGACTAAAAAGACATGATGGTGTTTACACTGGAAACAAGTTGAAATAGTGTTCCGATTGATCAGCGATCAAGTTTCATATGTAAAATTATTATTTCTTATTTGTTTTCAATTTGCCCATCGATAAAGCATTTGTATTCTGTGTAATAGACAACTCAACGTTACGTTGAAGTATTTTTAAATCGGACTCCCGCTGTCGTAACGCCGGTGAAGTCATCACAATGAGCCGTTCTACGGATACAGAATAATCAGCCGAGTGATTCACTTCCTCGTTTCGATTTCATATTGCTTTTAATGCTGCAGCGTAAACCGTTATACTGAAGCTGATGAACTATAACATATATCTCTTATATACTGATGGCAGGTCTCTTGACGGAGTTTGTCTAGTTACCAGCGCAGCTCCTGTTTCTACCGCCAAACAGTAGTGTGCAAACATTACTGTGTTCCGGTTTGAAGAGTGTTGTAGCTAGTCAAATTACTGGCGTAACGAGACTCAACACCTTATGTCTCATGGCGACGAGCGTAATGTGGTGCAGTGTATACCATCTTAATCAGAGCCACGTTGCTTGCGTATATACCATCAGGTATAAGTCTCGCTTGTCTCGTAAAATAAAAAAAAAATCTTAAAGATTTTTTATGATAAACTAATATTTAATTGTTTCACAACTTTGCTGGTTATGGTCTTTTCAAACTGTATTGTAAAATTTGAATGACCATCTTTACTAGGAACGTCTACCTGTATAAAAAGTCATATTTGGTTTTTCTAATAATTTCTAAGTTTTAATTTATTTACTACACGATTCTCTTTATGCACGAGAAAACAATTAAAAAAATAATACTTTAAATTTGTACCAAAGTATAAGTAAGAAGGAAGACGTATTAAAAACTTTGTACGAGACTTTGTATAGCATGCAATTATATCATTTGTCAATTATTTTTAATTCTGGTATAATATGGATCATGAATATGAAAAAATTGGTATTCGTTCTTTTCACTAATTTTAACATATTTTTTTTAGATTAATCATTTTTGAACAGAACGTTAAATTTGTCCTCTCATAGCCTTGAGACAAATGGTGTTAAATCTCATCACTCCAGTAACTTTATAGCTACATTTAAACCGGAATAGAGTAGTCTGCACACTATTTACCTGCGGTATTCTTATTAACAAATCACATAAAATTTTAAAGTATGAAATAATATTTGTCCAATCAAAACTTCCTTGATCAAATGATAATGTCTTAATGAGCACTAACACGCTGCGTGATCGCTGTAACACTTATCAACGCTGGTTCCGCAGTCTTAAATGATAAAAAAAAACTAATGTTTACGTTAATCTATTGAGAACTGTAAATATATAATATTAAAGCAATATTTGTATGAGTTAATTTTTTAAACGTGAAACGTTCTATGTAAAGAAATAATCACCTTATCAACTGTTATCAGCGAAGTTAAATCAGTTTTACTACCTTACTTATAATTCGGAGATATGACTATATTTTAATATGCCTTGTACATGGAAAGATTACAATCTTATGAAGAAAGAAACTTCATAAAAGTTATAACACGTCCAATTCAGTTTTAGTATACATTTTCATAAATTGTTTGATGAATAGTAAAAGAGATGTAAAATTTTACTCTTGCTATAAAGACGGTTAAAGATTTTGTGATAGTGAAGCTGTTTTAATTGGTTCTATACTTATGTAGTTATTAGTCAGCAGCTAAATAAGGTGAGATTTTTTTTTACTAAAACGCTAGATTGTTTAAATTAGCATGAAGTCTGATAATGTAACTGGTGGCAAAGCATAGCCTCGTGGTACTCACCGTCGACTATGGTAGCTTTTACAGCGGTGTTAGATGATTAAGTCGAGGGTTAAAGAAGTTCATCAATCGTCTTATAGTTTAAGAGTGAAAAATAAACTACAGCATCTATAGGACTCTCTAATTTATTATTTCTACTGACTTTAGCGTGTACTCATCTGTGCTTTATTTCGGGATATTGAATTATTAGCCTCCTGGGTGTGTTTGGGTAGTCCTCAATGAGTCCCCCGAGAACATAAAACCATGTTTAACTTCCCTCGCAAAAAGGGATGTAAAAAGTTTATCACAGGTACCTTACAGATAAACGTCCGTGTTTTTACGTCAATGAGCTATCAAAACACAAACTATTTTATTCTACTTTTTTGGTATATAAGTATACTATATACATGTTTACTCGATAGTGTTGCTGTTTACAATTAAAATTACTATAATTTGATACCATTCAAATCTTACTTAGTAGTCTTAACTTTACTTGTAAATTTCCTTCAGACATAGATTCGTGTAATTAAATATTTATATACTGTCTCAAAGTTACTGTGCGAAGTCATTCACTAACTAGTGTATCGGATTTAGGGCATTAAGCATAGGTAAACCCATTACTGTACGGTTAGCTTGCACAGGCCGGTACTGACTTACCAGTTTAAGTTTATTGCTTACGGCGAACGTATTCCCGTACAACGTTCATTGTGTAAATGTAATGAAATAGTTTAGGGTATTAGACACACACATGCTACAGTTATAAATCTCTCTGAAAAGTATTAGGTTAAGGCTATTAAAATCTTATTTATTTTTTTCACACTCTCATTGATTTAAATCTATTTATGTACATTTGTTTAAACTTAAGTTTAATAATGTGTAAAGTAAAAATATTTTTTAACTATTAAAATGTATTCGGTTTGTCTGAATATTTAAACTCTACTTAACTGGAATTTTTGTTGCGTCAAACGTTTAACATTTGTTTTATTCAGCAAATTCTAAGGAAGTGGACAACTGCGGTGTGAATGCAAACCATTTAAAAAGGTTATACGGGTTAACTTAATACAATATAGAACATTATTTCTTTATTTTGATACAAAATAATGTTAGATATTGAGGAAAAATAATTGTGAATACAAACATTTTGTTAGTAAAATAGTAATTGCATTGAATTTTTAAAAGACAAAAATAGAAAAAGTGAAGGTACATAACATTGTTTCGCGACGTTCGTGTTTGGGCAGTGTACGAAGTGTGAGCTCTGTAACTGGTGGATATGTGAATGTGAGAACTATGGCAGATTGAATTTATATTTGAATAGATGTTTCTAATAATAATAATAAGTGAACACGGACAGCAATAGACAAGGAGTGTCTAAAAAAACTACGCGAAGCTGTCGATATTTTACTGATGGTAGGTCACCGCAGCTTCCACTTCAGTCGCCAAAAAGTAGTATGCAAACATTACTGTGTTCGGGTTTGTAAAGCGCTGTAAGCTAGTAAAATTACCGGGGTAACGAGACTTAATAAGTCTTAAGGCGATGAGCGGAATGTGGTGCAGTGTATACCATTCTAACTATCGCCGCGTTGTTATGGACAAGAGTATCACTTACTATCCGGTGTAGGTCTTGCTCGGCTCATCGCCTCGACTAATAAAAAAATATTAAAAAATGAAAAACTCTGAAAATGTATAATATAAAAGAAAGAAAGAAACCATTTATTAGGGAACAAGTACATACATACAGGAAATTTACAGAACAATAAATAAATAAAATAGAATTAGAGCTTAAGGTAAGTACTGCACCCCCTAATAGGGCACAACTCAGCATAAAGCTGCGGCACTAGTACTCAGTGCCACAGCGCTGGTATTCTGTTGGTGCCCTTTGTAGAACAGTAGTAGAGTAAAACTATTTACAGATAGATATAGAATTAGAATATGTGGTAAGCTTTTGTTCTAATTTAAGTATAACATACACTGTCGGCACAGGAAGTCAAATAGGCTTATTTGCTTATGGTTTGCCTAATGTGAAAAATGTAAAATTTTTCTCTCACTATATATATTATGGTTCTTTAGTTAGATTGTTATAATATGTGGTGTGTGCATGGGATAACATACACAATGTCTTAATGTAAAATCTGTAATGTGTCTTAATCAGTAATGTGTCTTAATGTCGTATCTTCCCTATTGTGCCCGTCGTATAGTTCCAAAAGTTCAACTAAGTTCACCCCGCTCGATTAATTATTCTATACAAGAAGGCTTTTATAAGTCGATACAAATTTCTCAACTTTGGTTGTAAAGATGTCCGTGAGCAATTAAATTGATGAAACGAAATTGACGCTGAGTCAGCATTTGATGCTTTAGTTACAGCTCGAAATGGAATCAGTCATCGAATGTTGGTAATGATTAAAAGCAAGAAATATTACTATGGCAGAGTAATCATGTCTGTGAAATGTTTGTAAAGATCTTTACAGAACACCACTTTGCACTTATTGCTTTGGAACATAAGTGCACTACAACTATCTTCTTGTATCTAGCTACACTACTTGAGAAGCGATATTTCATTTCATCTAATGAAATTTTGTTTTAAAAAATTATTCTATTGATTTAGCTAATTAATATTATTTTAATAACTATTAGATATCGCCTTAAATGACTAGACTTTACTCACCTTTGCTATATACTTTAAAAATAATAGATTTGTGTTATGATAACTCTCTGTTGCCAGTGACTGTCTACCATGGCAAGTCAATGTGACGCAGTGAATCATATTATTAGTTATAGGTAGGCGGATTAGGTGAACGACCTATCTAGTCTGTACGTCAAAAAAAATAATATACATAACTATATCATCATCTAAACACCCACATACTATAACAAACAATTCTGTATTTAGTATATCGATATGTAGCGGAGTTTGGATGGTAAAACTGAGCTGTTCATTATTATACCTTTCTTAGTTAATTTATGAGAATGTATACACATGTTTTCTATATATTAGTTGCCGATAGCATTCGCTGTTCACTCATTAATCTTTACCGATCGTTAATCAACAGTGTCAAAAATAGCTTTCGGGGAAACGTTACTTCGGAATTTAACCTCACCCACAGCCCATTATAGAATAGCTATAATTAATGATTAATGACTTATTAATTTCTTAAATAATATCTTTAACCTACGCATTTATATTGATTTAATTACATTCTTGTTGTTACACGCCAGAATAGTTTTAGTCTTAATTACTCGATTGCATCAGCGTAAAAGTCCGGTGCGCTGTATTAAATACCTACGCTTGTAATATTTAAACTAGAAGAGCTACATGGATACTCTTTCAAGATAAAGTCAAAGTTAGCTCTGATAAATGCAAAAAAGAAAAATTTCACTGAAAATCGAACTTGTGACCTTTGTGTCCAAAGCATGAAAGTTAGCCCTTATACCATTCCGGTATATTTTAACCGTAAAAGGTAATAGAGACCCGGATAATAAGAAAACGCATGCGTCGTCATTCCAGATAGTTTTTATTTGGTCAAAGTATAATGTTCAATATATTTCTATACAAATGTATTAAAAAGAGTTTTTTTTTTAAATATGGATATTCTTTTTTAATATTTGTGTGAGAAAATGGAGTTAAAAAAATGCTTATATAATTTTCCTTTGTTCTAGGTCGCCACCTGCAGCATAATAGGGAGCCATACGCCGCGGCGGAAAGACGGGTGCGACACGCACTCGTGGTACGTACCATTTCTTTTTATATTCATAAAGCATACATACAGACTCACAAACATCTAATTTAAATTTACACAAACAAAAAAAAACTAATTAATTTGAAAAATTCTTTCAAATGTAGTAATAAAGTAAAGCGATAGTAGGGTAGTTTCCTTCCAGATTTGACTTGGGAGTCTAATAGTAAAAATGCTTCTAGATTAGTGCGATTTACCATCAATGACTTACATCTCATCATCGTCGAGCACTAGTCTATGTAACAAATTAAAAAAAAATAACGCTCGATGGACAATATTGGTAGCCAGACAAACAATTATATAATACAACTCCCTTTTGTTAATATCAACGACAATTTTCTGATTGAATTTTTTCTAGCTTTCGATCTCAAAATCTATCGTATATTGGTTTTAGCGTAAACGGAAATAAGGTTAACTGTCAATAATTCAGCACAAGGTCGGCCAGCGATGGGTCATAAACTTCAGTAATCATGGGATGCGAGACACGAGGGGAATGTAATGTTCGTCTTTTTCATTATCTATTCTTTTTTGTTACAACATCGAATTCTGTCGTATTATTTGTTGAGAAATCGCATTGATGTGAATAAGAATTTTCCACTCGTACAAATAATTCAATATCTTTAACACACTTTTTACTCGTAAGTGTTCATATTTATGTATATCTACTCTAGACATGACACAGATTGCTATTTATATTTAACCTATTTTGATTAAAGTTATTTTACAATAAATTGAATATTTTAAGGTAATAGATACAAATATAGCTTAGGTATAACATTGTAAGCTAATCGGGACAGGCAATTCAGTGCGATGCAGGTCACGTCTGCCCTGACCCAAGCCATGCGCAGTAATCCACTTACGCCCAGGGGATATCAAAAGAATTGCTGAAATCGACTTTGTCATATGTCGTTTGCCTTTCAACATTTATTTTGCTCCCCGAAGCATGATCCGGAGACATAATTTTGTTTAGTTTTATATCAATTCAAAGTATCACATTTATCTAAATTTTATTACAAAATATATTTTTCATGATTTCTTTACCCGATGAAAAGTAGTATCCCAAAAACAATGTGGTGATAATTAATATGATGCTGGACCACATTTGCTCTCTTCTATCTCTGTCTATAATGAATATTCTTAATGTAGCAACAGTAACCTAATTTTGAACAAATATTTGAAAATATGTTTAGTATTAGTATTGTGTACTGGTGATAGGTCTTTATCGAAGACTATCTAGATAGATTATCACTAATTTATTTCATTATAAAATATTATAGTTTAAGGATTTCTTTTCTATGATGATGATGGATCATTTAAAATGAGATCTCTAATAAAATCCTTATCCAGTCGCTAAACATTTTTTGACAATCAATTCGTTCATTAGTATTTTCTTTTGTTAAAGAAGCTATTGCTTATGAATTGTGTATGAATAAGATTTCATAATTTCATGGATTGTGAACGTATGTATACGGCGCGGAAATATAATTGAAATAATGTTAATATGGTAACTGGTTTCGTGTTATGTACGGATGTGTTTTGGTATTCGGTACATCAACCGGCATGATTGCGTAGCGGGGTCCGCATTGAGTGTTGTGATGCACGCTCGCCGAAGATTAATGGGGGCTCCAACTCTAATTGGAAGCGCGCTGAACCTGTAAACACGGGCATACTGTACGGGTATGTAATTCAAATGGATGACAGGAATCAAAGTATTATTTTGATTTATGTCAATTGACGAATTTGTTTAACTATTGAAAATATTATTTGACTATCTTTTTTTAACGATTAGTTGAATTAGACCGTGGATTCTAAATTAATTTTGAACAATAGACTCCTTTTTCAAAATAAATTAATGTCTTAGACCCCCATAGCCAAATTACTAAAGGAATCGTTTCTCTATTTATTTTTTTCGTATTGATACAAAATACTTTCCAAATTATAAACTTTGCGGTTTGCCAAGTTTATGCCCGAA
This sequence comes from Byasa hedistus, assembly GCA_029286795.1. Classification (NCBI taxonomy): domain Eukaryota; kingdom Metazoa; phylum Arthropoda; class Insecta; order Lepidoptera; family Papilionidae; genus Byasa; species Byasa hedistus. The sequence continues at coordinate 4,967,921 of JAGSMW010000013.1, read as the reverse complement.
ATCAGTTTCTCGTCAAAATTTAACAAATGATATGGATAATTCAGAAAATGGCAGTTGTTATTAATAATATTAATACTAATTAGGTAAAAACGTTTAAATGGATAACTGTTTTTTGTTAAAATGGAATCGCAAACTGATGCAAGATACAATTATTAATCCTTGTCGACTCCCAAAATCAGCTTTCGTTTACTTAGACCCCAGGGGTCAATATCGACCACTGGGAATCCCTAACTTGAACGTTCACTTAATGGTTCACTTTACATAACAACATCGTGCTAGTTAGGATGTTTACACCATCACACTGAACCTATCTTTAAACATAAGAATCATGGGTTATATTGCCACACTTTTTGGTTTATAGATTCTCTAGATATAATATATAATCCTGAAACCTTTTTTATCATATTTGTAATATTATAATTAGATAAAATTCATATAAGACATGGCTTCTGTCGCTTTAGAAAGTTGAAACTCTTTAAGAGCACATTGAAGTTAAACGTGTTAAATTATACATGCGTTTATACTTGTAATGTAATTTAAGCTCTATTACAAACACTGTATTAGCTATTGTGTAAAAGCTATAAAGACGACATATAAAATAATACTATTGCGGGTTATATTTTAGAACCGCAAACTGCGACCGCGTAGTGCGGCCGCTACGCTGCCTGCGGTCTCATAATCTGAATACAAATTGGATTCGGGCCCCCCATCCTTTCTACTCGCTCCGTTGAATGGAAACCAGCTTAATATGACCAATCAGACGATTCCGCTTTCCGATCTATCTTATAACACTATTTTTATTGAAACTACCACGATTTGTCACTTGTTAATTTCGTATAATGATTAGTGACAGACGCGCCGATGTGGGGATGTGCTCTAGCAGAACTATCCCATATGTTGACAGGCAGACTAACTATGGCGGTATATTTACAATACGAGACTGGTATACAGATGGGTGCGGAAAATATATCTGTCATTCAATACAAACAACCCAGTCTTAGGCTCTAGAATCAAACAAAGGGTCTATTGTATACCAAGGCAAATTTAGAACTGTAATATTTGTGGTAGAGTAGTCTTATTCATCATATTCTCTTTAGACACTTTATTTTCGATTTTATGAAGTACTTCATCATCTTCGTTATCATCATCAGCTGATGGACGGCCACTGCTAGATATAGGCATCTAACGGTCTCGCATGTCCTTTACCAGATCGTCGGACACGAAGCATTAACATTTTCATGCTATAATTTATTACCCCGATTTCGAGCTTTACAGCACCGATGATCACGTGAAGACTTGAGTGACTGCTCGCCATCACTTGATCGTTTCGTCCCTTTATGCTATAAAAAATACAGGCGTATGTATATCGTGCTGTACGTATAACAAATAACGCGAACGGGACGCAAAGTTTGTATCGAACCGAGGAAAAAAAAAGCTGAGTTTTAATACGAGGCCGGCGTTCGTGAATTTGAAAAGCTTTACGTAATAAAAACCGGTGAAATTTATTCATTCTGCAGCTCTTTATGCGAGGCTTTCGAACCGTTTGAGTTAGGCTCGTGAAAAGTTCGCGTGTTGTATGTGTATATGCGAGTGCGTATGTACCATGTTACTACACGCATACAAATACGTATAGTTCGGAAAAAATTGTAACCTCTTTTTTTCCTTTAGTTACTAATGTAATCGAACATTCAATCTCATAAGCAATTAGTAAGAATTTTTTTATTATTTTAATTGCTTCTTTTTCGCGTTGTTGTATATAATTCATTATATACTATCTCTGCCATGCCCTTCATGCAGAATGCTTTCTTCCATTCCCTTCTATCGATCGTCAACCCAAACACTTCTATCAATCCACGCCTTTTTATACGCATATCCTCTTACACACCATCCATCAATGATTTGGTCATTCTATACACTTCTACTATTGCTTTTAATGGAGATAAGTGAATAGAAAAGTTCATAATAGAAATTGATTGTTTGCTTTTCATCAAGACCTATAACGAATTCCGTTAAATAATCAAAGACACAGTTTTATACTCGGTAATTGAGGGTAACTGTTACAAGTAATTTAGACTTTTATACAGTTACACTAGTGATCAGTTGCCGGAAACATTTTAAATAAAAACCTTAGTGTGTTCTGATTTAAATATTTCTGGGAAGGTACTTGTTAAACTATTTGTTGTAATATACGACTGGGCTAAAAGTTTTATAAAGCGCAGCATTGTTAAATACATAACGTAACAATAATCTGTTTACAGAATTCAATCATCTGCATCATTATCATCATCAATCTATAGACGCCCGCTGCTAAATAAAAGCCTCCCATAAATATCTCCACTGCGAACGGTTTTTCGCTGTTAGCATCCAGTGGTTTCCCTCATCATCATCTGCATGACATACGTAAAACCTCCATTACATCAGTATTACATTACGATACGGTTTCCGATCCTTTGTACACCACCGCTGCGAAGCTACCCGCGGAAGCGTACCGAGCGCGATCCAATCACCACAAAACTGTTATGTTACGTACTCATACGAAATAATGAAGCCGGGCTCTTTGTTACTGACCTACTTCGCGGTGACACTGTAGTCCCAGCAATGTGTTACGTAAAATCTATTTGCCTGGAGGCCCGGCTTATTTCAGCAAGCCGCGCCGGCTCGACTGTGGCTCCGGGATAATTCTGGATGTCGCAGTAAGACACGATTTAAACAGTTCGCTACATACTAGTACGCACCCTTAACCAGTTTATTGTTCAGGTCTGTTTCGGTGAGGGTTGTATGGAAATCATTTGGTGTAGTATTTCAAACTTTATTAGGACAGTAGAAATTACACAAATGCATTCTATCGTAGCTTAGCAAGAGGCATAACTTATGAAATTTAAAAATAAATAATTAGTAATTAAGTGAGAAATTAGTTAAAATAAAAAAAACACCAATCACATTTTACATATGAATGTATGTTGTATATTGTTAATGTTAATTCCATAGGATCTGTACATAAACGTTGTTATTATTTTTAGAACGATTTTCCACTTTGACTATAGTTATATTTATTAATTCAAAATTCTTTCTGCGCTGCCCAACGTACTTTCTGAATGTACAATGAAACCTCATTTAGCCTTACATATTGTAATTAATTAGAATATAAGACAAATTGTTAATGCTGTTGGTTTCTAATAAATAAACAATGTAATTTATGGACTTTAGTTTAATGAGATTACGTTAAATATAATCTCAATTAAATCAATCTCAAGTTAAAAATCTTTTTTCCGGGTTTGCCTTATTAAAAATAGTTACAATTTCGATATCTAATTATAAGTATAAAAATTTTAAGTAGGTTGAAACTTATTATAGTAAGTTTTGATTACGTAAGTACGCTTTGAGAGTAACCGAAAATTATAACGGAAGCTTTGCTAACAGCCTTGCACACATTAATTTTAGATGACTAGCAAAACTTTAGGCGAATACCTAACATTGATTAAAATTAAGTATTTATCTCGTTACACAATAAAATTTAAAACGAAATTAGAAAAACTATGATAAATGTGTGACGAAAAAGTCACATTAAGAAACCCTTAAAAATAAATTGAAGACATAAAAAACTAATAGCTTTTTTAATGTTCACTGGCCTATTTATTAACACGCTTACCAAGTACAGGTTCGTGAATGTGACATGTCCACGAAAACAGTTGTTCTAAGAACAAGTCCATTTTGCTCACAATGTTTTATTACACCGGAAGCTTGAACTCAGCGGGATCTAAGCCGCGGCTCTTTGATATGTAAAACAAGTATGAACGCTTCACAAACTGCTATCACTACATCTATTTAAGACATTTAACATCGTATGCACAATAGTTTAAATATAATACAATCGACAGAATTATATCAAGAGAAGCACAAGCGAAGCTGTGTAATCGTGAGCACACGTGCACAGTGGGGCTTAGTAATTGCATTCGATACTCATGTCCATGAATAAACGAATGCCAATGAATAGAAATAACCTTTCTACTCATATAGGTGGCACCAATCGAAAAGGTCCGTAATCCGACATAAATAAAACATGCCGGTTTCCAAGTGGGACCACAAAAAGTAGTTAGTATTCATAAAGTTTTAGATTAAAAGTTACCATCCAGAATCGTATTCGATCACACAAGAGAAAATATTTTTGAAATGTATAACTTTGTATAGGATTATCCAAACAGAAAATGAGGTAAACATTTACTATACCTAATGCTAACATTCAGATGAACGTCTCTATAAACAGATACTTATTCAAATTTTGAAATTAATTCGTTAACTTTTAAAATATCCCAATTTCCCGACGTGAACTCAATATCTACCTTTCATGTCTATAACAGTATAAGGTACACTTTAAATGCCCATTAAGCCCAACAGGCAGCGCGAAATGATGTTATCAATATAATAAAACACGTTATGGGGTACTATTCACGTCAAAACAACCCGGGAATAACCCACTTAGAGCAATTAAAAGGTGCCATAATTAAATCGCAGCCATTTTTGTTCGCAACGTTAGATAATTAACTGATCCGTGGTTTGGGCAAAGTTTACGTCGTCCAAAAGCGAAATGTCCGCGCAAGGAACTTTTAATGAACCCAGCTGGTTTCATTGATGGGTTTCTAAAGGTTGATTGCTTTTTTTCTTTACACATTTCACTACAATAATAAATTTGTTCATTTGTTTAATTAAATTTAAAAGACTAGCTTTCACCATCAGCTAGTAGACATCCACAGCAATACTGTTAATAGGCTTCTCTCAAAGATCTTGCATATATCTAAATTAATTCTTAACAATTTAATTTCTCAAGACTATTTTATTTTTACTTAGAAAATCTTTTAAAGTTTTGATTGTTGAAAAAATATAAAGTATTAGTTCGTTTTCAAAATTATCCTCGGAAATTCAATTTCAACTGCTTTACGGAGGTCTTTCGTCCCCTTTCTAAATATACTATATACCACCCTATGTGTCTGTAAATCTGTGGCTCCTGTTTCGGCTGTCAACATATTCTGAAATTCTATCATCACCTTCACTATCCTCGGCTACATTGTCACTTAACACCATGTTAAATGGAAGTTTTCAAGAAACTACAGAATGGGGTAATTTAAAAAGGGCATGATTAGGTTTTTGTGGGGTCGGCAACGCGCCAGTGATACCTCTGGTACTGCAGGCGACAATAGGCCTACGGACACTGCTTACCATCAGGCGGGCCGTATGCTTGTTTGCCACCTTAATAGTACATAAAAAAAGTTTATTAATTATACCCAAAAGTCATTAAATAGTAAATCTGGCAATCGACCTGTTTTTAAACGGGTCGTCTTTAAATCTCCACGTCACCGCAAATCACCAAATAGGGTCTCTCTCATCGACCCGTACCTAAATCCATCTGCTGTCAGCCCAAGGCATCCTTTTTTACCGATAACACATTGAGACCGCAAGTCACGAGGAAGCCTGATTGGCTGCGGTGGTTAGCTGTTGGAGAAGCCGTGCGTTGAATATGCGATCGACCTCTTTACGATTGTCCTTCTTGGGAACTCACATATTTGTTTGATAACTTTACTTTTCTAACAACTTAACATTAAACTAATAAAATACTTGCTAAACAAACGAAAGTAAAAAAAAAATAGTCAAATTTTCTCAGAATTTTTTTCATTAGTAAGTATTAGTAAAGTATCATAAATGTTTTAAGTTATTTAATTGGTTAACCTTCTAAATTTTTTGCGTTTAGTAAAATAAAATATGATCCTGCAAAAATTTGTGACAATTAAACAATTTTCAACAAGTAAATTATTATTAAAGGCTACCATTATCGACAAATGAAATGCTAAAAGCGTGTTCTGAGAACATATACCAGAACAAAATAATAATATACTGGCAGACACTGCACAGAGTCAAAAATAACTAAAAAAAAAAAGTTATCAACTATGCTGGAGTCACTTATATGTATTGTCACTTACGTGTTAGTTATATTGCAATGTATTTTGAAACATTGTAAATAAAAATAAAAAAAAAAAAAATATTTCTAAACGCTTATCCACAAATAAGTTTCAGTTCAGACCGGAGACCAAAATTTCAGGCTATCTTATTTTTTTCATGTTTATATACAAATAGCAAAAATTCCTTTATTTTTTCAACGCTCTCTATTTATTTTAATATATTTCTTAAATAACTTTTGAACACAAAAATGCAATTAACTGAGTTGCAATTGAGTCATATCCGATTACATGTGAGTCAAGGTTAAATAATCGAGATATCAAAGCAAGGTACTGCATTCCTTGCACCACTTTGGGTAGTTGTTTAACCGGTATCCATATTAAATTTACTTACACATAAACCGTTTACTTCTTACGTAATTTTAACTGGATGACATCTTAAAATAACCACAACAAATTTATGTCGCACGTAATATCTAGACCCTAAATAATGTCAACAGCATGGAGAACTTAAGTTTTAACGCTCTGTCTAACTTTAAAGGGGTTGTAAAAGCGAGCACGCTTTGACCACGACGTACCATAGGTACCAGTCTTCCTCACTAGATGGAGCTATCTGGGTGCTATATATGAAGTAAACTTTTAAAGGTTTCAAGTACGTAAGGTGCAAGGAGCAAATGAGACGTAACGTGCCTCAAAGTGACGGAATATTAAATTTGTAAGTAGGGCGATGTAGCTAATTACGTTTGGTTTCACGTGACAAGAGAAACATTGAAAATTTCTCGATAAGCGTCATTTACTACAGATTGAATAAACAAAAAAGCAAGTCTACTATACAATCATCGCCACCATCTCAACCATGAACATCCACTGCTGAACTAAGGTCTTTTGTATATCATCGCATAATTTTTAACCAAATTGTTTCTTGTAGTTTTTAAGTTCAATTATGAAAACTTTATGTAATATAAATTTAAGTCCGCCGAGCAGCACCGAAGGCTCTGAGTGTTCCATGGTCCATTACCCTGCAAATGTTGGGGCGGTCTGCGGTCGGCAGCGGAACGAATAATCGCTGGCGGAGCTACTCGCTTCTTCTCATTAGGGCACTGCGGAGAACAACTTGCTCCGTGACGAAGGTCAAGGAAAATACAAAGATCTATACTCAAGTTTCAATAACGTTTTAAACACATAGAAATCTACATAAGAAACACTCAAATTACTTAACAGTGGTCTACTTATTCCGATATGAAATTTCATGTAAGTTCTCTGTATTTTTTTACCTTTCACGTAGCGCACTTGTCTAGATGTAGTATATTCACTCCTCTCTTAAAGACACATCATGTTTGCACGGAAACCCTGACGCCGGCAGACTATTTCTATCCTTCAATGTTCACATTATAAAAAGTATCGGTTATATAATATTATTGTTATGGGTGTTACTCTTCACCATCTTTGACTTCATTGTCTCTTAACCTGACGTTATGAAATTAGTCTCGACTAGTAAAATAAATTAGACCTCATTGAAACATACTTTATAATCAAATTTTTTATAGATACATCGTTATAATTGGCACGGTTTATTAAGTTATTATTAAACTTATCTAATATATAAAATTCTCTTGTCACAATGTTCGTTCCCATACTCCTCCGAAACGGCTTTACCGATTCTTATGAAATTTTTTGTGCATATTCAGTAGGTCTGAGAATCGGTTACTATCTATTTTTCAAACCTCTAAGTGATCAGGGTTGCCCACACCAAAAAATTTTTTTTTATTTTTTGGGAATTTTTTTCTATTTTATTTTATTATTGTGTGGCATCAAAAACTACATACAACCCTAAATTTTCACTTTCCTATCACCAACCCCTGCTTTTTAATAGTCATTTTAATATTTTTGTCTCGCTCGATATCATCAATTGTACATGGCCACGTATCAAACCGCGTGGCTGTAAACCCAAAAAAAAAATATTATCACTTGGTAAGTGATCCCCTCCACGTGTGTACCGGTGTCACCTCTCACCAGTACACAGCACGGAGTGGGGATGACAACGAATTCTATATCTCTCAAACATTATGCCTTTTGTCACTCCCTCTACATATAAATATATTGTCAAGCAACTTTATTATTTATTTATTAATAACTAATGTCATTGAATATAATTTATTATTAATCTATAATACAAATATGTGTCGGTAAGCGCATCACTCTACAACGCCAGGACCAATTTGGCCAATTTGAGAAAAATTCGAATAATCGCCGGGAAGCCCCTAAAAACAGCGCTTTTCTTTTTCCTATACAAACGTTCTCTAACTAAAATGTAGGGTCAATTTGAACTTTATTGCTACTTCATAAAGTTCATATTAAATTACAAGCTTTCACTGCTGTCTAAGCAATGTAGGTGTGTTCCTAACGCTAAACAGTCAATTTTAACTTTATAACGCTGCTCAAAGTTCAAATTGGAATATTGGAATATTGGAATATTGGAATATTGGAATATTGGAATATTGGAATATTGGAATATTGGAATATTGGAATATTGGAATATTGGAATATTGGAATATTGGAATATTGGAATATTGGAATATTGGAATATTGGAATATTGGAATATTGGAATATTGGAATATTGGAATATTGGAATATTGGAATATTGGAATATTGGAATATTGGAATATTGGAATATTGGAATATTGGAATATTGGAATATTGGAATATTGGAATATTGGAATATTGGAATATTGGAATATTGGAATATTGGAATATTGGAATATTGGAATATTGGAATATTGGAATATTGGAATATTGGAATATTGGAATATTGGAATATTGGAATATTGGAATATTGGAATATTGGAATATTGGAATATTGGAATATTGGAATATTGGAATATTGGAATATTGGAATATTGGAATATTGGAATATTGGAATATTGGAATATTGGAATATTGGAATATTGGAATATTGGAATATTGGAATATTGGAATATTGGAATATTGGAATATTGGAATATTGGAATATTGGAATATTGGAATATTGGAATATTGGAATATTGGAATATTGGAATATTGGAATATTGGAATATTGGAATATTGGAATATTGGAATATTGGAATATTGGAATATTGGAATATTGGAATATTGGAATATTGGAATATTGGAATATTGGAATATTGGAATATTGGAATATTGGAATATTGGAATATTGGAATATTGGAATATTGGAATATTGGAATATTGGAATATTGGAATATTGGAATATTGGAATATTGGAATATTGGAATATTGGAATATTGGAATATTGGAATATTGGAATATTGGAATATTGGAATATTGGAATATTGGAATATTGGAATATTGGAATATTGGAATATTGGAATATTGGAATATTGGAATATTGGAATATTGGAATATTGGAATATTGGAATATTGGAATATTGGAATATTGGAATATTGGAATATTGGAATATTGGAATATTGGAATATTGGAATATTGGAATATTGGAATATTGGAATATTGGAATATTGGAATATTGGAATATTGGAATATTGGAATATTGGAATATTGGAATATTGGAATATTGGAATATTGGAATATTGGAATATTGGAATATTGGAATATTGGAATATTGGAATATTGGAATATTGGAATATTGGAATATTGGAATATTGGAATATTGGAATATTGGAATATTGGAATATTGGAATATTGGAATGTTGGAATGTTGGAATGTTGGAATGTTGGAATGTTGGAATGTTGGAATGTTGGAATGTTGGAATGTTGGAATGTTGGAATGTTGGAATGTTGGAATGTTGGAATGTTGGAATGTTGGAATGTTGGAATGTTGGAATGTGGAATGTTGGAATGTGGAATGTTGGAATGTTGGAATGTTGGAATGTTGGAATGTTGGAATGTTGGAATGTGGAATGTTGGAATGTGGAATGTTGGAATGTTGGAATGTTGGAATGTTGGAATGTTGGAATGTTGGAATGTTGGAATGTTGGAATGTTGGAATGTTGGAATGTTGGAATGTTGGAATGTTGGAATGTTGGAATGTTGGAATGTTGGAATGTTGGAATGTTGGAATGTTGAAAATGGAAAATGGAAAATGGAAAATGGAAAATGGAAAATGGAAAATGGAAAATGGAAAATGGAAAATGGAAAATGGAAAATGGAAAATGGAAAATGGAAAATGGAAAATGGAAAATGGAAAATGGAAAATGGAAAATGGAAAATGGAAAATGGAAAATGGAAAATGGAAAATGGAAAAGGAAAATGGATTATTGGAATATTGGAATATTGGAATATTGGAATATTGGAATATTGGAATATTGGAATATTGGAATGTTGGAATGTTGGAATGTTGAATGTTGGAATGTTGGAATGTTGGAATGTTGGAATGTTGGAATGTTGGAATGTTGGAATGTTGGAATGTTGGAATGTTGGAATGTTGGAATGTTGGAATGTTGGAATGTTGAAATGTTGGAATGTTGGATGTTGGAATGTGGAATGTTGGAATGTTGGAATGTTGGAATGTTGGAATGTGGAATGTTGGAATGTGGAATGTTGGAATGTTGAAAATGGAAAATGGAAAATGGAAAATGGAAAATGGAAAATGGAAAATGGAAAATGGAAAATGGAAAATGGAAAATGGAAAATGGAAAATGGAAAATGGAAAATGGAAAATGGAAAATGGAAAATGGAAAATGGAAAATGGAAAATGGAAAATGGAAAATGAAAATGGAAAATGGAAAAGGAAAATGGAAAAAGGGAAAAGGGAAAAGGGAAAATGGAAAAAGGGAAAATGGAAAAAGGGAAAATGGAAAATGGAAAATGGAAAATGAAAATGGAAAATTGAAATCTGACATTTGAAATCTAGAAACCAGAAACCAGAAACCAGACACCAGACACCAGGAACCAGGAACCAGGAACCAGGAACCAGAAACCAGTAAACCAGTAAACCAGTAAACCAGTAAACCAGTAAACCAGTAAACCAGTAAACCAGTAAACCAGTAAACCAGTAAACCAGTAAACCAGTAAACCAGTAAACAGTAAACCAGTAAAACAGTAAACCAGTAAAACAGTAAACCAGTAAACCAGTAAACCAGTAAACCAGTAAACCAGTAAACCAGTAAACCAGTAAACCAGTAAACCAGTAAACAGTAAACCAGTAAACCAGTAAACCAGTAAACCAGTAAACCAGTAAACCAGTAAAACAGTAAACCAGTAAACCAGTAAACCAGTAAACAGTAAACCAGAAACCAGAACCAGAAACCATAAACCAGAAACCAGAACCAGAAACCAGAAACCAGAAACAGAAACCAGAAACCAGAAACCAGAACCAGAAACCAGAAACCAGAAACCAGAAACCAGTAAACCAGTAACCAGAAATCAGAAACCAGAAACAAGAAACAAAAGTTCATATTAAATAACAAGCTTTCACTGCTGTCTAAGCAATGTAGGTGCGTTCGTAACGCTAAAGAGTCAATTTGCACTTTATTACAGCTGCACAAAGTTCAAATTCAATTATTCTATCAAAAGTGTGTGCGTATGCGCGTCGGAAGATCGCCGCGAGCCGAAATTAAAACGAATGAAATAATAACATAAATAGTCACAAAATATAATAGCTAAAGATCATTCTTACTGATTTTCAATTTAGTCGACTTCACGGTATTATTTCTTTTGTTTTAGTTTTGGCACGCGACATAAAATGCATTCGTTTTCACGTCAATACATCAGTCGAGCACAATCCGCGTTACCATCTGGCGGACTTGATAGACTTCGTTCTGTCAAAAAAATTGAATGTGACAGTTATTTGTTCCTAATAAAATAATAATAGTAAATATAATTTATGTACTATAATTATAACTTTGGCCACTCTTCTGGAACCCACTAATATTTAAATATTAGTTATTAGATGAACATATACAGAGCTGAACCCCACACACCGCCCTATCACCAGAGTGACGGTTCAGTCCAGATTTTTTTGCGCTGGCTATAAAATAGGTAAGAACAAAAAACTGCCACATTCCAATTTTTTTGACAGAACGAAGTCTGTCGGGTCAGCTAGTATGTATATAATATAATACTTATGGATATGATGCCCTGGCCGCATTGGCTTAAATCACGCCCGGAGCAAATGTGCTGTGAACTCATAAATTATTCACAACAGAGTTGGCGAGGTGTGGTGCGAGCGAATATTTGGTTTGAAACCTCATCAATTTCATAACTTAATAGTGCCTCTTTTTTGTTACCTGTAATTAGATGTACCTCAAGGCTATGATCGCAATATGATTGTTGTGCTGTTATTACTTGATGTACGCCTCAATTCTTTTATAGCAGTTTTAATAATCAGCACAGGATTTTGATTGTCAAAACCGGCCCAAACCTAAACTCCAAATTCTTATGTATTTTTAATGTATGATTCGGACTAAGAGTACGTTTTTTTTATTCAACAAAGCGACGAGACGAGCAAAAGATACATATATCAAAACGTAGTTGATACTACCTTGTGCTATTCGCCTGGAGACTTAAGATGAGATGTTAATTCTAATTACTTCAGTTATTTTACTAGTTACAACAATCCTTCATAACACAGTAATATTTACCAATTACTATTGTCAACAATAATGAGGTGACAACACAAATCTACCAGCAGTTAACCTCTCCCTTATTTTTATCGCTAGCTCTTACTGTCGCCGTCTTAAATTTATTTTAATCAAGTTTCATAACATTGAGAAAGAGAAAAAATATTTTGTAAAGCTTCAGTCTTTAACGCATCTAGAATAACGATCAGTTCATGTAATATGTCGAAAACCGAATAGCGCACCGAGTGGAATATAAATAACTCGTGTCACCATTGACTGGTCATGAATTCGTAATGTTAATCGATTGCAATTTTGTTTTTGTGTATATACATACAATACGTATGCACGTGAATTTTATTCTGATCGCGCGCGCAAAGTTTTATATCTTGGTCTATAGTTATTGAGCAGTAGTATGTCAGTTTGCGACAAGAGAAGATAATAATACACGGTAGAATTAATTTAGTAGATTGTATATTAAGAGTCATAAGGAAAACCAGATTTTACTGGTGGATACTGGTTTGAATGGTAGCTACTGACATTACTGGGGTAACTAGGCTTAACATCTTGTCTCAAGGTGACGAGCGCGATGTGGTATGTATCATGATAACAAGCACTAGAACATATCGCCCGTCTCACGCTCCCTTCGAATAAACAAAAAATAATAATTTTTAGTAAGTGAAATCGAAGGTTGTTGTATTGTACAAAATATTAGATAGAAACTTATTTAATTATTTTACTGTACAAACAAATTTAATTCCCTTGTACCTCCCCTTCAGCTGAAGCTTACTCCGTAATTCCTCGTATTTCCGTTCCAACACAGGTACGCTTTAATATTCGTACTTATCTAGATTACTGGTTCGTGACGCTCCAATAATGTCACCCCCGGAGACTACCATTTACATTCCGTATCGCTTTACTTGAATCCTCTCCAGTTACCTTACTTTTTGCTTGTCTAAGTTAGAAAAAAAAAAGCCATGGCAACTGCTACTAAGGTCTCTGTTGCCGGAGACCGTCTGAGTGGGTACCACCGCAGCTCCTATTTCAACCGCTAAATAGTAGTAAGCAAACATTACTGTGTTCCGGTTTGAAGGGCGCTGTAGCTAGTGTAACTACTGGGGTAACGAGAATTACCAACTTATGTCTCACGGCGACGAGCGCAATGTGGTGCAGTGTGTACCATCTTAACTAGCGCCACGTTGTCATGTGCAAGCGTATCACTTACCATCAGGTGAACGTCTTGCTCGTCTCGTCGCTTAGTAGTATAAAAAAAAGGCATGGGCGATAAACGTCTCGAGAAGGTGCGAGTTCAATCCCACTAAGCTTCTGGTAAAGGTGTGCATATTCAGACCACAGTTGTCATGAACATTTGACATTCATTTAACCAACGTATATAAATGGCCTTAACTTTGTCTATTTCAAATCCCAGTTTTGTTCGCGGTTAGTTTTTTAATATATTACGGTAAAGATGTTCGGAAAATTCTCATATAATTTCTTTACGAAATCATATAAATTCTAAAGCTCTAAAGGTTGATAAATAAACTCCACAGGATTGCTTTATTCTGAGCGAATAAGCTTTGCTATCAACAGCCATATTAGTTAACATCAGGTAAAATTTAAGTTAACAGGTAAATCTCCTTTCACGTTTTCGATAAGAAAATAAAAATGTTTAAATCTCACAGAGAAACATAACTCTTCTAATTAAATTTAACGATTACAGTATATTTTATATTTATGTATTATAAACAGTGATATAAGAAACACTGTAAACCTTTACTATTAGATTTTTAACCCGGCTATGAGTTTATGAATTTATATATTTTAAATTATCTACAACAATTACGTATTTATAACATTTTACGACCCAAGATGTACTAAGGCAAGTAACGATAAACGTTTGATCTCCCTTCGCTTCCGCACCATGGAGTTGCGTCACTTTACATATATAATTTTAACACCACATAAACCTTCAGACGAATGAACAATATGTATTAAAGGTTGATTTCTATTAAACTGAACACTAGTAAATTTCATTGTTATTATATCTGTATACTTCCGTTACATAACTAAATATTTTTACGTCTATAGATAAATTTGTAGTAATCGCTTCGGGTTTAGTAATGGACGTTTGTTAAAGGAGACCTACGTACCACAGCGTGCATTCCTGGCGTTAAACTGTATTGTGCAAACTTTACTGTGTACTGAATTTAAGACTGCCATAGGTAGTAAAAATAGAGACAGTAACGTTTAATGTAAAGTTTTACTGGTGGTAGGTCTCTGTTGCCGGAGACCGTCTATGTAGGTACTACCACAGTGACTATTTCTCCCACCAAACAGTAGTGTGCAAAAATTACTGTGTTCCGGTTTGAAGAGCGCTGTAGGTAGTGAAAATACTGGGGTAACGAGACTTAACATTTTATGTCTCAAGGCGACGAGCGCAATGTGGTGCAGTTTATACCATCTTAACCACCGCCACGTTGTTATGGGCGAGCGTATCACTTACCATCAGGTGAACGTAGAATCAAAAAAAGGGTAACAACACTTAAAAGCTCATCTCAAAACGACAAGCCTTATTTTAACATTTGTTTTCGTTTATTAATTCACACATATTTACGTATACAAAATTTTATTGTATGTAAATTAAGATAAAGTTACGAATAACGTTTATCATTGTAATACTTCTAGCATAAAATTGATAATTAACGCTGTTAATTTACTCAATAAAGAAGTATACCATAACAATATCGTTGTGTATAAAGGAGCTTTAAATTGTTATTGTACGTTAATATATTCAGTGGGATCCGTTGAGAGGTGACGTAACGGTTTGCGGATAGGAGGAGACGTCGGCCGGATGTCGCATTGGCAAGAATCGAGCGGAAAGTTTTAACAAGACTGCGGGTGCGTTCGATAGCTACGCTCATTAGTATTCGCCGGGGGTTCGGTTCAGCCGTTCGGCGGACGGCGAACTTCTAACAGCTTCACCGTCGATTTGTTGTCACACATATTATTCGGGCCGAAACCAGTCCTATATTCAGGGGGACCTAACACAGTTCCCATTCTATAAAAAAAAGTTATACGAGTAAGACTTTTTTATTATTCAACGATACGTTTACTTGATGGTAAGTGATATGCTTGCCTATAACAAAGCCGCGTTAGTTAAGATGGTATACATGCACCACATTGCGCTCGTCGCTTTAAAACATAAGTTGTTAAGTCTCGTTACCCCAGTATTTTCAATAGTTTACAGCACCCTTCAACCCGGAACAAGTAATTTTTACACACTACTATTTGGAGGCTGAAATAGGAGCTGCTGTGGACCTACCTAGACGGTCTCCAGTAACAGAGACTTACCACCAGTAAACGCCTGTATTCTTTTTGTTATAAATTCGATTCGGTTTCATAACATTAATCTTCCAATCTACTAATACTTGTTATAAATGTATACTATAGCTCGGTGTACTTACAGTATTTCATGTATTCTGTAGATACACATGAATTATTATTAGTAATGAAATTTTAAAGTATTTTCACTCTTTAGAGTAAACAAAATTTTGTATAATATTCAATAATAAATATGTTTAGACTCTTTGTGTCTAACAAAATGTTAATGAGATTGTAAACTCTGGGATAACGCTTACTTCGCTTTTTCGCCATGTGCTCTTGGTAACTTAAATACCGTCTTACTGCGCCGGTGGAAGTTTTAAGATGGCACATTTAACGCGTACTGCTACAACCACTAACAATAGTAACTTCTGATTGTGGAAAGGTTAGATAGTAATAGCGCTTGCCTTATCTTGGTAAAAATATTACAAACCAAAACATCGTGGTATTTCACAACAAGCAATTACTTACCCCGAAGAACGCTTACAGTCCCAGTTAAGTTTAAAAATATTAAGAGAAGCTACATACAAATTGATTATAAAATTGGTCAGAGAATTTAATTACTTGTTATATTGTAAAGCCTCATTAAGGCTCATGGTCTTTGAAACTTTTGATTACTGTTACGGAGTTGCCAAAAACATGGTCCGTTCGCCCTAATTGTACCCTTTCGAGTAAAATCTCTGGGGGGCAACTAAATACAACCAAGCGGCACCAACCTCACAAAATGTAGATTGGAAGAGATAATGAAAACATAACACTGCTTTGTGCAGCGCTGTGTTAAATGATTGTGCTCTCTTTTCTATTTTCAGATTATGTAGGATATAAATTGCACTGCAACCGTATATTTAAGTCATCATTTCAATTGATGAAATTTGGTCAAAAGTATGAATATCTATCGCTGAAATAGTGTACACATTATTTACTTTATTATGTATATTATTGTTAATAACATTAAGGGAACCAAACAGCACTTAATTTCTGTAGACATCACCACAAAAAACGACCACAACTTACGACTTAATGACAAAACCTTATACAACAACTCATAAAATGTTATAATTTTGATACTTTTAAATTAATATGGAAATCGAATGAAACTAATAGTTTCCAATATATTTTATATTACTTCAGATATTGTTGTTTAAAATTATAGAAGAATATCGGCGCTAACGAAAAATACTTTAGAAGCAATTTTTCAAAGTTCTGCTTGCACTTATTTTAAATTAAATATTTCCATGAAACATAAATCGGTTTACACTGTTACTATGACCTTAACTTTAAATGAATAAGTTACAAAAACAAAGTTATGACAGTTTTGCGCACCATAAATAAAACTACTATCTGGAATCTCTTTCCGACTTGTAGATTTTAACTGGCGATAGAAGCAGGAAATTATGATGGTACTATCAACTCTGATAGTAAACTTTGCGCTCATCTTGGTGACTTTGATAGATTACCATAACGTATACTATACTACTTATATTGTATACGTAATTGTGAATTTTCGCTGACGAATACCATGTAGGACAACCGCAACATTGATTTCTACTATCAAAGAACTAACAAGCGGTTTCAAGAATAACTTGTCTCAACATCTACTTCCAGGCGTGTTAACAAGTATTTTATTCTGTAATTAGATCTTAATGATAGATCTTCTAATAATATCCAAAATGAAACACTTGATAGTTAATAATGATTTCTATCAGTCCTAATTGTTATTAAATGGTCTAATAAGCGTTATTAGCGTAAGTTAGGCGCGGCGTGATTGAACCGCTCTTAGCACACGATATGGGCGTACATAAGAATCATTGAAGGCTGCTAGACATTGTCTAGATTGTGTTTAGCCTTGATCGATAACAGACCGCTAGATTGATATCTGAATCAGAACTTTGTAATACTACTTAGTTTAACTGCCTCTGTAGCGCAATGACTAACCTCTTCCCTAGTAACACGAATACCTCTGGTTTGATTTCTGCTTTACCTGTATCTGTTAATTACATTGGTAATATATCGCCTTAACAGCATTGTATGTTACGGTTATCAACAAATGAGAGCTTAAATATTCTGGTTGAGCACGCTTAATCATCCATAGCCTCATTCTTACTTAACACAATGTAAAATTGAGGTGAAAGTCCATGAACCTGCCTCTTCTAGATATTTCTTTCGTTTGCTCCTCGCTAAGAGATGGCAAAAAGTTAATTATACGAGTAGTCAATATTTCGGTTAGCAGTTCATTCAGCTCTAGAATATACTACCAAAGTTTATTTTACAGTGCATCGCCACGCTATCGTCGTACTGAAAGCTTCCGCCCACGGGAATGCGTAAATCATTTGCATCCGCTATACACTGTCGTAATATTAAAAAAATAGATAACATTTTGAATACTTTTATCGATATAACTTTAACCACAAGGCTGGAATGAATAGACTATTGTCGACAAAATTACAAAGCTATTCATTTACGTGAATTCATTAGCCTTTGTCTAAAGTTCCTTTTATGATACACCAATCAAAAAAAAAATAACAAAGACCAAAAGCTCCTTTTTCAGCAAACTCTTTAGAGCTTTGACGAATGAAAACATTTTTTACGAAAAAGTGACGATCATCAAAAACTAGTTAAGATGTTCATACAGTGCACATCAAACTAAAATTTTTGCTCATAAAGGAACTTCAAAGCAGAAATATCTTTCTCTTTATCTGTGTAAATATTCGCTTAACTAAAACGCGAAAATCACACATTAGCGTATATCTTAATTATATTTTAGTGTAAGAATCAAATTTCTCTTTCTTCTCTCATCTTTAAAAATCTAACACGCTTCAAATCAGTTTCCAATCTTCGATTTATTGCTAGCCAAAATCGAGCTGACGTTGACTAATTTCTCCCGCGCCAACCCATTAGGAGCACTTTCAATCAAAATTTTGTATACAATCCAGGAGTTAACTGTTCATATATAATGATTGACGGGATTAATTTTCGGTCAAACGTTGCTCCATTATCAGTTTCCCATGCAATATACAAATTTTTAGCTCTTAAACCAGAATATTTTATAGCGTTGTATCAAAACTAATACCAAAATGTAGAAGTGCAACGAAAATTAATAGACAGCTTTTTTTCTTTTCTCTTTCACTTGGGATCGGTTTCTTATGTCAGAGGATTGTGACCAGCATTAAGTTTGCTGTCTATAATCAGCTTTTCTAAACTATCGTCTACTACTATCGCAATGTGAAGCCGAAATATGAAAAGAATCGTAGTTTTCAATAAACCATCCCTATAGCCACATTTGGTATGATCTCTAAGATACAACAGTTTTTTTGAATAATTTTGAAACTTGGTTTCATTTTTATCATAGCTGAAATCTATAGTGATCGACATACAAAGACAAAAAACCGTCATTTAGAGTGACGCAATTGTGCTGTAAAAGAAGAGCATAAACGGATAAAACTGATAACCCACCGTATGAGGTATACCTGCAATAAGCCGCACCTTGACGGTGGTATTGAGTAGAAACTTCTTACCCCACAACCCACACCCAACATTCACTTTACTTTTACACTTTGAATGAAACTTTATCAATGCATGCAATAACATACTTTATTTTGTAAAAGTTTGTATTACTTGAACATTTTGTGCGCCTAAGTCCCGACGGATGAAATCGGTTAAGTTTATGGAAGTTTTTTCCTCAAATATATGCGCGATTTACTTTAAGGACTTTATGTAATGCCATTATTTACATACAAGTCTGCTAGATTAATGCATAAAGATTTTGTCGTTCTAACAAAGGAGACTTTAAATTAAATGATTAGCAGATATAAATTGATATACATGTTATCGAATGAAAACGTAGTTCCAACAAATCGTTTTGGGTTTTATAAGATAGTGTTAAAACAGAAACAAACATTATCAATTTTTGTGTACAATAATAATAAAAGCAAGTTTTGTTCAGTCAGTTATATTTAGTCTCGATAAGTTAATTAAAAATTTAATTAATTGGAAATCTTTAAACCAGCTGTACACCTAATAGGCGTCGAGCAAAAGTCGAAGATTCCTCGGCCGGATACCGCACGCTGAGAATCTAACAAAGATGGGCACTCGCTCGACCTAATTGCCGTCCGTTCAATGGCACTCAACCCGGATGCCGTTGGCAACCCTCCCTTGGGGGAGCAGCCCTCTTGACTCACCCCCACCCGTTCGCACTTAAGTTAGGGCTAATAGCAAACACCTACTTCACATCAGTGTTGTTCTTTATCGGCTAAGTTTATATTCGGATAAAGATTCTTCTGGCCAAAAGCTTTAATAACATTTTAATTAATAAACATGGAGTATTTTCTAGTAATGATCCAAACATTATTAACATTAGAGAAAATAATCTGGGCAATGTTTCCAAAGTGCGAAAGTATTCGGCAGAAAATATTACTTTATCATAACAACTTTTTATTTATTTCACATGAATATTTATTAAAAAAAACCATCAATAAGTATCGCAAATCCCGCTTGAATTTTATTAGTTTAACTGACGAGTGTTAGCAATTGGAAGGATTCTAATAAGATGGATGGATGTAAACTGGCAAATGTGCCGTTTGATTGTACTAATCGTAAATCGACTATCAATTCAAATTTATTTAGGATGTGGTACCGTCCAATAAAATTACGAAAATCTTAAACAATTACAAATTTACTGATCTGATTTGATTACACGATTTACTATATTAATTTATGACAGTTTTGTATCTATAGTCGCAGTTGTATGTGTACATGTTGCGATAGAGTAATATCCGCATGAGATATTCAAACATACATAAAACACGGCGTACCCTGTGTGTTTTGTACGTTTTATGGGAGCACTTAAACCACCCTTTGGCGACTTGGACGGAGCCGTTTTCTTTGATTGTTGAGCTAACAAAGTCGACCTATTTCCCTTCGACGCGAATTCCCAAACAATTGTACTCTCAAATTTGAGCCGTTGAAATTTCTTGTTTGTCTTTTATTTGACTTAATGAATTCGGAACGTTGGAATTTTCCTTTAATTAAAAATGTAGACATTTATTAATTAAATATAAAAATTAGTGGCAACTGAACATTGGGACTTCAAGTTGTTTTTCCTTTATTTCGCTATAAACAAACCAAAGGCATCCAATCTGTTATAAATGTACATATATATATTATGATCATCCGTGTTCGCACTAGTATGTGAAATGGAGAAGGCAATGGCAACACCACTCCATTATAACTGACAAGAAAGTCGTCGTGTGTTTCATTACACATGATGACAACTACCCTCAGTCATGAAGAAATACGACTTAGAAGAATAAAGTTACTATTATAACAACTACATATTATCATATCATTATCAAACTTTGTTCACCCACAGCTTTATATATGGTTTCCCCAATGTTGTCTTCCAGAGCCGTAATGCTTTTTACATTTACACCGCTGTGATTTGAGGTCTTGGTTTTGTCACGAAAGAAAACGTTTTAAATTTACTATTTGCCCCTAACGTCTTCTATGGCTAGTTCAAACACATGCGTACGTAATGAAAGTTATGATATAATCTTTTTGCATTTTCATCATCTCGATACGATAATTTTAGTAAGTATTTATTGGACTTAGGAAGCTAGGGTTTTCGACAGCGATAATCACCATTAACATGAATTTGCTTGATAATTAATCTCTTTCAAATTGACCGTATAAATAAAGATTATTATACATTTTAAGCGATATCTTTGATGTTATCGTCGAGCCGTTAAATATAGTCACGGCTGTAAAATGATTGCGAAACGGCTGCTTACATCATAATGGCATTATTTCGTACCGAATCCGGATGATCGCATTAACAACCGGCATCAATTCATAATACAAACAAGCTCATGAAACTTCCAGTTTTATTAACCCCCCGTCGCCGTCTAAATTATGCAAGACAATGCAGCAGAGGGGAGAATGACTTTATGGCATCGTAAACACCAGTAACAGCCTTCGCAGGTGTACCCTTCCACCCTGATTAGCCCTAAAACCTTCATTATACGATTCGTGTGTCATCCTTATTACCCTTACACTGAGTTTGTTTACTTAATATTATTCTTATATGCTTTTTACTTACAATTCTCTTAATTAATTAGTAACAAAAAGAAAATTTTGAACATGTTATTATTCGTAGGAAAGTTTATAAAGCTTTTAATATTTTTTACATCACTAAAGAGGCAAATAGTCATACTACCAACTAACTAGTGATCAATTGCCTTAGTCATTGATCTTATCAGAATTTTAAATTAAAACAGTTTTTAATTTTGCAGTCGCAGAAAACTTTTATCAAGATCGTGCTAAAAATGAACACCAGACGTATACTATTACTTATACTGCACTTCGTATAATTAAGTAAAAGCGGTGGGTGTACATGCAAAGTGCGAAAATTAGATCGTCCCACGCGACGCGAACGTCGTCAGAAGTGACATTAAATGTGCATACAACATTCTCGACAATTTTTCCTATTATTTTCTATTACCTGGCTCTCGCAATAGTGAGGGATATACATAAGTATAATATAGTGACTGATCGTCATTTCTTTAGTAACATCCTTTTCTCATTATCATTTTCTGCATAATAATACCATGATACAACTTAGACAATAAATTTTCCGTATCACAATGATCAAGCCGTAATGTTCATATTAACACAATTGTTTATTTCTTTTATTCAGCAAGGTGATGAAACGAGCTAGACGTTTACCTGGTGGTAAATGATACGCTCGCCTTAACAACGTGGCGCTAGTTTAGTAATATACACTGCAACACATTGCATCACCTTGGGACTGAATGGTGTTAAGTCTCGTTACGCCAGTAATTTGTCTAGCTTACAGCGCACTTCAAAACCGGAACACAGTAATGTTTGCACACTTCTGTTTGTCGGTAGAAATAGTCACTGCGGTGGTACCTATCTAGACGGTCTCCGGCAACAGAGACCTACGGCCAATATTGGTGTTACACTTCATAAAAAATGTTCTAGATTTTGATAGCGATGGATTTGTATTGTAAGTAAGGGATAGTTGTGCTTGTTCCAGATCTAGTGGGTGGTCGGGCGTGGTGCGGGCGACGGCCGCGTGCCCGGCACCATGGCTACGGTGGAGGGGCGGCCGGCGCAGTATGGCGTCAGCCTGCGCCAGCTGCGCGAGCTGATGGAATCTCGCGGCGCCGAGGGGCTAGCGAAGATCAACGCGCTCGGCGGGCCGCAGGAGTTGTGCAAGAAACTATACACGTCGACCACGGACGGTAAGTACAAACCAACGAAAGTTTCTAACCCTTGTAATTCATTTTACATTGTTCTAGTTAAGATGTTTATACAGTCCCATAGCACTCATCGCCTCAAAATTATGGAGACTTACAACCATTACATCGGAAGCTTTATGATTCATATGACTTAGGGCTCGAGGATCCGGAATTCAATAGTTAAATTAAAAGAATGAAAATGTTAAGATGTATATAAATTTCCTAAAAAAATAAAAGATTTAGAAGAGAAGAAGATTTAGTAATACAAGCGTAGTGGATAAGCTTTCCTTAACAGTACAGATCTTTCATAACCATATCTATATAATAAAAATGAATTGCTGTTCGTTAGTCTCGCTAAAACTCGAGAACGGCTGGACCGATTTGGCTAAATGTGGTCTTGAATTATTCGTGGAAGTCCAGGGAAGGTTAATAAGGTGAGAAAATATGGAAAAAGTGCCTGGAATATGGTGAAAACAACAATTTCTCTTTTTCAATGAGGTGACCAGATTTTTAGATAGGCAAAGCGGGACAACTCTGAAGGAATAATAATATCGTAATTTTTTTTTAGTTTTAACATAAGTACAGTTTATAAATGTTTTTTTATACAAGTGAATTTGTTTGAGTAGATTGTAGTAATTTTGTAAAATATTGTAAAAATCTTCACAAGAATTTGATAAATTAGTTTGATTGACTTGAAATATTTGCAAAATTTTATTCGTATATTACTTTCTAAAAGTTCTTTCGAGGTTAAGGTGGGTGATACACGTTTTGTCATCAATATAAAATATGAAGACTACGAGTATTTTAAGCTAAGTTTAAGAAAATTTATGCATTTATGAAATATTTAAATAAATTACTTACTTTATTTTTCTATGGTAAGAAACAGATTTGTAATATTTATTTGTTTAATTATCTTGCTAGCACGCAGTACGGATACAAAGTGTATCATTTGAGAGACAAATACAATGTAACTGGGTAGCAAAAGCAATATGTTACGCAAAACAATGATTTTCATAAATTTAAAATTTTACTTAATTCTAAAAGTCGGGACTTTTGAAAAACGTCGCGTGACGCGGGATTAATAGTAAAAAAATCAGGACTGTCCCGCTAAAAGCGAGATGTCTGGTCTCCTTACTTTAGATACATAAAACGTCAAAAATTTGGAGTTCGTCCCGTCATTTAGACACCAAATACAATTTAAAAGAATATTTTTGATTTTGACATTTGATATTGACAACCAACAATTTCTGATGCAACTATAATATTTTACGAACTTTAGCGGGAATCTGGGCGTAAAGGTCGCGTTGTCTCGGTTGAATTTTTTTTAGTGCATAATGCAGTTGAATGTTCAATGTGAGTGTATCATGCAGTAAATTAGTGTGTTCGTGTGCAGCGATTGTAGAATTCAGGCAGGAACACGACTTTCCTAAGTTCAGATTGGTTCAAAATAGTAGTTAAGTTTTAACTTTACTTTGTTGATCTTTTGTGATAGTGACACTATTTACCGCTGAGTGCGCGAGAACTTTCCTTACTTTGATTATCTACAATTTATAATGCCAAAGATAAGATGTCCTGACTTAGGTCAATCAACATGTGCATTTAAATATAATAGAAAAACCAAATTAATAACGGGCATTTTTTGTGATTACGAATTATTTTTTTCTGGTTAAATTTTCATCACATTCTTTACTAAAGTTGAAACAGTCTCGAATTATCAATAAGCGTTTTTTTTTATTGATTTTGAAGCGGAACGAAGTTTGCTGGGTCAGCTAGTAATAGAATAATTATTCGTATAGTGATTTAGTCATATCTATAAACAAACCTTCACAGATGCGAATGTATCAGCAACAGCGACAATGTTTATAAAGATATCCACGGTCCAATTAAGTTTACGTTGAATCATTTACACATGGCAGCAACGACGGCCTGTTGGTACACTGACTGGCATATTTGGCAACACGACATCGCTGCGGGCTTGTTTATATTCATCGGCTTTAAGCGAGGGCGAGAAATAAATTTGAATCAACGTGAAAACATGACCACTAATTATTAGGTTCTATTTTAAAATTAATTAATAACATGAAATTGTTATATGTGCACATCCACTTAGGACTATTAATTTTTACACAAATATCATTTAGTAACCAATTTTAGTAATTAATCCCTTAAGTACGAGTTAGGTGTGAATGTTATTTACTTATCATTATCCTGGATTAGTCATAGCTGCTAGCGTCCTCATTTCCAAAAAGAATAAGCGCCAATTGGTAAACTTAAATAAAAAAAACTTTTGTCAAAAGCCATCAGATACATTATGACTATCACTTATGATATGCTTTACGAGTTATGATGTATAACTCAAAATTTTGTAAGGACCACATTTGATAGATGGTCATAACCTTCATTGCAAATAGGACTTATTGTACAATCTTTAATTTTTTTATATACTTGCATTGTAACTAAAGTCATATTACGATAACACCTTCAATTGCTAAGTTATAAAATCCAATTTCATATACCTAAATGATAAGTTGCGTCTTTAACGAAACTAGAAATTATATATTTAAAGTAACTTTCATGTTAAAGAAGTATTATTTGTATTGTTTAAATTTAAGGATCAATTATGAAATGTAGCCTTCGCGTGACGCGGACTTATTACATTCGAGAAAGTACGACGAGTTATATTAATAGTTTTAACATTAAAATTGTTACCACATACAATAGAGAGAAGTGGTCAGTTTAACTTTTGAGTTAAACCTGCTTCGTGATGACATAACATTTACTTATTATAGTTAATTTAAATATACACATTTTTATTTATTTGGAAGTTTGATAAATTACAACGTACGTTTGAAAATTTAGTAAAATTTTTGTTAGTATTTGTCCGACAATTTTAATTCAGTTTTCTCTTTTGTCTTCTTATATTTAATCTTCCAAAGATCAGTTCCGACTGATTTGTAACATAGCTTTATGTTTTAAACAAAAATATGTGTATGTGGATAATTGATTAGATTTTTTAATAACATTGATGATTTTAAACCGGATTAACGATAGCAGTAGTGCTTTAAATTAAAATATAATGATAACTGTTAAATCATTATACATTCAGCCGACGCGACCGGACATTGCTCCGTGTCGATTACAATGTAGAAGAATAATTATTCCGTTCATTCATAATCCATATCTATTGTCCATATGTATAGAACTGACCGCTACTTGAACTCGTTGTGTAACCATGGACTTATTAATATTACTACTAACTCTACTATTACTACAAATATAAACGTGAAAATGCAAGCGATAATAAAACGATGATAAACCATTTCGTAGTGTATCATAATATGTGAAACGTAAATTTTTTAACTAAGAATTTAAGCTGTATCTGTGTATGTAAGTGCGGTTTAACTACATGCCATATGACTTAAAGACATGTGTTCAATTCTTACTGACCTTGAGTTTCCGTAGAAGTAGAACATGAGGTAACCGATATGTTCCAAGAACAAATCGTCTTTACCTCTTTATTTGTAGAAGACCTCAAGTTCCAATTAGGATATCAACGTTCGGCTAATCAACTGAATAGTCTAAAAATTATATTTTCGGTTAATAAATAACGTTGTTAACTAAAATTACAACTGTAATATTAGACAAATTATCACAAAACCGTACGTATTAAAATAGGTTTACACGAAATTACCACATTCATTCTCTACATTCCGCTGTAAGAATATCACACTGAGAGCAATAAATCAGACGGGCGCCCGGTGGTGCTGCGAAGCGGGTAAATCCCAAAAGATCCCCACGTGCCGCCCACATCTCTTTAAGGAAAAGGAAACTTCAGGTATTTGTCCGCTTGGTGGCTAACATGAAAAATATTTTCAC
Source organism: Byasa hedistus (assembly GCA_029286795.1). Lineage (NCBI taxonomy): Eukaryota > Metazoa > Arthropoda > Insecta > Lepidoptera > Papilionidae > Byasa > Byasa hedistus. The sequence continues at coordinate 4,940,886 of JAGSMW010000013.1, read as the reverse complement.
GTTTACGGTCCAGACGTGTTTTGAGACCTCAGATCTTAGCTCCCCCGATTGATAAAAACTGAAAATAATTTTAATAGAATAGTAAAATTTATTTTTATTTTAAGTTGATAACTTTAAGCAAACGTGAGAAATATTGACGTTTAAGGACAGTTCCCTCATCAGAAAACGTCTTCCTTCACGACAGACCTTTAGTGATCCTATTTTGTATTACAGCATACTACACTTTTGAGTCTTTTCCTGTGACCACATTTGGATAAGGTAGCTCTTAGTTGTTTGCAATGGGAACAGTAATAATAAAGAATCTTAAAAATGTCGTTCGACCTATAATATAACAAAATATAATTTACATCTTAGAGGTTGTAAAATAATAATAGATAGAATAATAAGACAAGATTTCATTGGAACTAGTACTTGAATAAGTACCATTTAACTCTGAACAAACTATACTTTGCCAACTATTGCTTATGAATAGAAATAGCCGCTGCGTTGTATAAGTCAGGTTACTTAGACGGCCTTTAACAATAATGATCATAAGTTATCTCACACACAAAAAAAAGTACAAATATAGTCAGTTGCATAATCTACTTATAACGAAAGGCCTAAATTTCTTGAGAACACGAAATTTATTAACCGATTACTTTAACAATCACAATAATGTAATATTTAAAACATTACATTGTAATTTTTTATTATTACGAAGCGATAAAACTAGTAAGACGTTCTGCTGATGGTACTGATGATAGTGATACCTCTGTCCATGAAAACCCGGCGGTAGTTAGGATGATATACACTGCACCACACTGTGCTTTCATACATAAGATATGAAGTCTCGTTACACCAGTAATTTAGCTTAAGCGTTCTTCAAATCCAAACTCAGTAATATTTATCATTCATTTCAGATGTCGATCTACGGAGTGTATCCGTTATAATATAACAATCGTATTATTAGATGCGGTAACAATGTTTTCCACACATGTTTGTTGCTAAGTAAATATAAGGTAACAAAGCCACTCCGCCAGTAGTTCCCGCTGGCTACCCTCGTGGAGTGGTAGCTGACGTTATCAGCTGAATCGAACACTCAGCAGCTCCGTAGAGGATGTCACGATACGATCTCCGACAGGCACGGCTTATTTACCGACACGATTTCGCTTATACAACGCTTTAGCTGACAGTTGACTGGATTTTATCTATGAAATGTAATGAAAGATGGAAACAGTTTAAATTATTTTTCTTTATTTTACATTTTGTACGACTAAGTAACAATAATCTAATTTTAACCCCACCTCGACATTTTGTGGATTCACATATGTTGGGTATGAGGTGGTTGATGTATTTTTACTATACTACCTGAACAGCCCGCCTTCCACTCCGGAGGTACCGGGTTCGAATCCGGCCTGCACCAATGATTTTTTTCAATTTATGTGCAGTTAGTATAACACCAACTAATATCACGTGCTTTGACGGTGAAGGAAAACATCGTGAGGAAACCTGGCATATCTACGTCATTGACCGTCTGTGGTCGGACTAGTATGTGAAATGGAGAAGGCAATGGCAAACCACTCCATTGTCCATTGCCAAGAGAGTCGTCGTGTGTTTCATTAAAAACATGATGACCACGACCCTTTGTCATAAGGAAATACGACTTAAAAGAAGACCTAACGCAATTTATATTAATACCAGCGATCCTTTGAATTGCCAAAATGTTTTTTGTTGGTTTCTTACATATACAAATATATCAAATGTAGACGATTTTTTATTCGAAAAGGCGATGATCAAGGCGTTCACCTAGATGATAAGTGATACGCTTTCTCATAACAATGGCGCTAGTTAAGATGGTAAGACGTAAGATGTTAAGTCTCGTTAGCTCGGTAATTTAACTGGCCTTTTTATAATTTTCTTATTAGATTTTTACCTCTAGTTAGAATCTCTCTTGAACATTTGCTACGAAACTAAATCCCACAACAGAAACCAATTATATCTAGGCATACTGTAGGCCTCGTTACTATTCATCTAAAGATTTGAAACTCCGGTGAAATCGCTGGTATTTTACCAGTCTCCAGTTACACACGTTTAGTGACGGTAATTGAGACGTAACAATAAACATTGATGTAAAATCGCTTAATGCCGTTGTAAAACTCGATAGCGGCGTTCAGCTTCCAGCCAATGCAAATACGGACGAGATTAAAGTTCTAATTAAACAAACACTGCAAGGCGATCCTGACAGACAATTCAGACTAATAGACGGAAGTGATTTTACCGGTTGCTTTAACTATTTTTCCAAAAGCCGCTTACTTCTGGAGCCAACTAGTTTAAAATAAAGAAACGGTAAAAAATATCTGTGGCGATATCAAGTCCTGGTCTTGTTAATATCTTTTTTATATAATCACTGAAATGATAACAGAAGAAATATGTCAGTTGGTAAGTTTCGTAATTCCATTACTTACCATACGATCGTCCATCTCGTTTCGTCTTAATACATTTAATAATACAGTATCCCGATTGGAACCATCTGTGCTACATTACAGCGGTGATTAAATTCGAATGGGAGACTTTTACGTTAACACTCTCGACTTTTTAACGATTCACAATAATCGGAGCACGTTGCCGTTCATCAAAAGGCAGTTAGTGTCGGAGTGATTCAAACCCGCGACGGCTTCATCGCCGTACAGAAACCGACCGGCCCGGAGGCGTTGCTTCGTAAGATTTGCACAAACATGACCCAAATGTTACAACTCCGGGTATTTAAAGCGATAACAGCAAATAAAAGAAGGTTTACACGCATTTTAGATCGCGACTTCTTTAGATTTAGAAAAGCTAACGAAAAATCTATGGGATAATTTTTCTCCGATATTTATACTTATAATTACTTATGCTGCAATATATGCTTCAAATTACAGTACTAAAGATAGATATTAAATAATATGAACTACGAATAACGAACACAAATATTTGCTTAAAAAGAGCTTAATTTTTTCAACACAAAAGGTTAACGCTTGACCATGATCCCACTTGGTGTTAAGTTGTGAGTGATTTGCGGTGGACAACCACTATAACCGATTTGAACAGGCAACACTGACGCCGGCAAGTTGTTTCACTCCTTTGCTGTTATTACAAGTATAAACAGCTAAACCTTTTTGTTCCCAAACTGGGAATGTTAAAGCTCTCTCCAATATATGTAAACTAAATATATGTCGCCAGAAATCGTTTAAATAGCAAGCAATAACTAAGCAGTGAAGTTATGTAAAAAAATCGACTTTCATGCCTGAACAAAATTACTGGGGTAACCAGACATATCAATATTTTTATCAAACTTATAAGTGAAATCTTGTTAAGTCCTGGTTAATAGAATAAACATGTAACTTCAGATACATCTGATTATCAACATGTTCAATTAGAAGTACGTTGTCCTTACAAGTGAACAGAGTTTCTTTAGGAGTACTTCAGGAGTCAACTAACAGAGACCTTCCGCCCTGGCTGCTGCTCTATGTATCAGTTCAGTATCTATTTCTGCCAGTTAATAATAAACGTTAACTAACATTACTATGTTCTGATTTCTTTTTTTTATACTACTATGCGACGGGACGAGCAAGACGTTCACCTGATGGTAAGTGATACGCTTGCCCATGACAACGCGGTGCTGGTTAAGATGGTACACACTGCACCACATTGCGCTCGTCGCGTTGAGACATAAGGTGTTAAGTCTCGTTACCCCAGTAATTACACTAGCTACAGCGCCCTTCGAACCGGAACACAGTAATGTTTGCACACTACTAATTGGCGGTTGAAATAGGAGCTGCGGTGGTACCCACCCAGACGGTCTCCGGCAATTGAGTTTACTAGTGGAATCATCGTCCTGACTAACGCCACATTGTTATGAGCAGTCGCAACTCATTTACTTAACGTTTCGCTAGTCTTCTGGCTTCAACAAAAAATTCAAATTAAAACAACCCGTTATCATTCCGTCCGTATCGCTTCACTAATAACGCGCAATAATGACGATTGGAGTGACAATGAATCGCTTCTCATTTATATCGCCCTCGTACGCCGTCAATTTAATTTTCACGTCGAACCGGGGAGTGATTTCGTACCGCCGCGGAACAAAGCGGGACCCCAGGAGAGGGTGCGTTGAACCGGCCCCTGATCGATACGCGGAAGGTCCGTAACGTGAATAATGAAAGTTTCATAGGAGCCGCGCCGCCTTCACCCCACTGTCGGGTGTCCGGATCGATTCGCGTTTGGAGGTCACGATCCACCGATTTAACTCATCATCGATTACTTAGATGATCACTTCGATATTGTAATCTTGAACGTGGACCTTTTTAGATTATTACTGATATAATTGTATGCAAAGGTATAGTCTAAAGGAAGTCGCCTGGCTATATTTTTAGCACTACAGTTTTCACTTTCCAGTCAAAGAGTCTTACTGATAAAGATAACGAAGACAGAGTGAAGTGGAAGAGTAATGAGAAAACTTGGTTCAGTACTATAGTAGATACGTAGCCATTAACAATACTACTTATTATCAATATAATAAATCTTTCTATACAAATTTTAATGAAACAACTACCAAGTAACTTTTCGTATTAGTTTATAGTAGATATAGATAGCATTATAACGATTTTAAATAACACCTATTTTTCGCAAAACAAAAGAAATATTAAATTTCCAGCGAAACAATTTCTTAATAAAACCTCCTCCCCACCGAATATCCGATGTCTTAACTCCCGTATATTCTTATCCGACCATTAGACTTTTTTTTAACGTAATTATTTTCCTCGTACCTCAATTTATAGCTGTTTTCTGTAAATTTGAACCAACAGTACGAAATAAAATATCAATTATTTTTTAATGGATTTTCCTGAAAATGGGACCGGCGCTGTGAAATTAACAGGAAAAATCTCTTATTTAACGAAATGATTATTCATTTCAGACAGATTTCTGTTAGTAAAGTTAATTGTAAAACCTAGAACAATAACATTTTAACCTTTACGGTTAAACTAAAAGATGTATATACTCCTTGGACGTTTATATTTTATTAAAACTAATTTGTCAACTTAATATATGTGATATCTCATCCCCTGAACTGTTACGTACCGAATACTAAACACGAAAATTAACAAGAATAACGTCTCCTTTTAGAAGGAATTTTTTCCAGAATATTCTTTTGTTTAACTCAAACATTTTTCATCCATATCGTTATGAGAATAGAGACCGTATTCCCAAAGCAAACCTGGGACCTCCACAGTTGATGGATGCCGCTGTCACTTGGAGCGCTTGGTATACAAAGAAAAATGATCCGAGTCGTCTGGCCCCGTGGAGTTTTCTTCATCTGCTGTAAATATCATATTCACTTATTCATTTTTAAGTACAAGTAAAGATTGAGCCGTAGGTAACTTCGATGGCAAGTTGCCAAATTGTTTCAATATTTTTATTAGACTTATCCATGTGAAGGTTAATTGCCTCCGTGGCTTGGTATGCCATAAAACACGGAGGTGCATGGTTCGATTCCGGGACTATATGTTGTAACATCTGATCGGTGGTTGTATATTTTGAAGCCATGGTTAATCCTCTAGTCTGAAAATAAAATAGTGACTTTATCGTAGCGCCGTATAACGAGCCATGTTATTATATAATTCGAGACATATGTAACTTCTGAAAACGTTGACATTCAGTCGCTAAATATAAATATTTTTAATTTTAAACTAAATTAAGGTTTATACACGATTTGTAATGAATTTTTATTAAGCTATGTTAAATTAAGAAAGTATAGAAAAAAAACTGAATTTTTGAAAGGTTGGAGAATGTACTTGTTAAATATAATTACTTTTTATGTATACCAATGATCGATGATTTAATGCCTCTCACATAAACACCTAAAGGATAAACGAGAAAACTTATCATTAGAAAAAATAATCGTTTAGTGAATTAAACGAAAATATTCCGGTAAACAATAATGATGATGAGTATCTATTAGGAAATTTAATAATCAAGTTACAATGAATACATTTTTAAGGATAGTCTGGTATGAAAGTGTAGGAATGTTTTATTATGTGTACGTACGTTACTTAGTAAGGTATGACATATTTAGTTTCACATTTCCCATATAAAAGCACTCGGAAAGTTTGTAACGACCGTTGCGGAAATGCATCTCGTAAGTCCGCCACGGTGCCAAGTTTTCGTAAATGCATTCTTTATGTGGAAAATTCTTAGCTATTTCAAAAATTCAAAACGGCGATAAACAACGCCTGAAAGTATAATGGCCGTTACAAAAGCTTTTGTTGTTAACATGTATTCTACTTACATTTGTTAACAGCAGTTTTATTTGACGAGACGAGCTACACGGTCACATGATGGTAAGTAATACGCTTGCCCATAACGTGATGCTGATTAGAATGATATACATTGCAACAAATTGTGCTAGTCGTTTAGAAATATAATATAGTCTCATTTCCCAGTAATTTCTCTAACTAACTTATTCTTTACCAACTCGCATAAACCTACTTTATCTATTTTCAGCCCTTTCTCTTGCATTGTGAAAAAGTTTTTTTCTTCTACTTTTCCCTGATATTATTATTCAGGGGTTTTTTATCCTATTTACGTAATTTGCTACTAATAATATTTTATATATCATTACGAAAATCGTATTTACTTATCCTTATTCCTATTGTTAACTATTATACATATATTTATACAGAATTTGAAAAATTTATCTCTAACTAACTTATTCTTTACCAACTCGCATAAACCTACTTTATCTATTTTCAGCCCTTTCTCTTGCATTGTGAAAAAGTTTTTTTCTTCTACTTTTCCCTGATATTATTATTCAGGGGTTTTTTATCCTATTTACGTAATTTGCTACTAATAATATTTTATATATCATTACGAAAATCGTATTTACTTATCCTTATTCCTATTGTTAACTATTATACATATATTTATACAGAATTTGAAAAATTTATCTCTAACTAACTTATTCTTTACCAACTCGCATAAACCTACTTTATCTATTTTCAGCCCTTTCTCTTGCATTGTGAAAAAGTTTTTTTCTTCTACTTTTCCCTGATATTATTATTCAGGGGTTTTTTATCCTATTTACGTAATTTGCTACTAATAATATTTTATATATCATTACGAAAATCGTATTTACTTATCCTTATTCCTATTGTTAACTATTATACATATATTTATACAGAATTTGAAAAATTTATCTCTAACTAACTTATTCTTTACCAACTCGCATAAACCTACTTTATCTATTTTCAGCCCTTTCTCTTGCATTGTGAAAAAGTTTTTTTCTTCTACTTTTCCCTGATATTATTATTCAGGGGTTTTTTATCCTATTTACGTAATTTGCTACTAATAATATTTTATATATCATTACGAAAATCGTATTTACTTATCCTTATTCCTATTGTTAACTATTATACATATATTTATACAGAATTTGAAAAATTTATCTCTAACTAACTTATTCTTTACCAACTCGCATAAACCTACTTTATCTATTTTCAGCCCTTTCTCTTGCATTGTGAAAAAGTTTTTTTCTTCTACTTTTCCCTGATATTATTATTCAGGGGTTTTTTATCCTATTTACGTAATTTGCTACTAATAATATTTTATATATCATTACGAAAATCGTATTTACTTATCCTTATTCCTATTGTTAACTATTATACATATATTTATACAGAATTTGAAAAATTTATCTCTAACTAACTTATTCTTTACCAACTCGCATAAACCTACTTTATCTATTTTCAGCCCTTTCTCTTGCATTGTGAAAAAGTTTTTTTCTTCTACTTTTCCCTGATATTATTATTCAGGGGTTTTTTATCCTATTTACGTAATTTGCTACTAATAATATTTTATATATCATTACGAAAATCGTATTTACTTATCCTTATTCCTATTGTTAACTATTATACATATATTTATACAGAATTTGAAAAATTTATCTCTAACTAACTTATTCTTTACCAACTCGCATAAACCTACTTTATCTATTTTCAGCCCTTTCTCTTGCATTGTGAAAAAGTTTTTTTTTCTACTTTTCCCTGATATTATTATTCAGGGGTTTTTTATCCTATTTACGTAATTTGCTACTAATAATATTTTATATATCATTACGAAAATCGTATTTACTTATCCTTATTCCTATTGTTAACTATTGTACATATATTTATACAGAATTTGAAAAAATTATCTCTAACTAACTTATTTTTTACCAACTCGCATAAACCTACTTTATCTATTTTCCGCCCTTTCTCTTGCATTGTGAAAAAGTTACTGTGTTCCAGTTAGAAGGGAGTCATAGATAATGAAATGACTGGGGTAACGAGGCTTAACATCTCATGTCTCATGGCGAGGAGTGCAATGGGGTAGTGTTTATATCATTATAATTAGCACCGCGTTGTTATGAGCAAGCGTATCACTTACCATCAGGTGAACTTATCCCTCGTCTTATCGTTTTTATATTATATGTTTTTCTTGTCGTGCCTCTTCACGTCTGAAGGATAGCTGTCTACTCCGGAAATATTATATGTTAATATCTTCTATACATATGAATTATTCTCAAAGTATACTTACTCTAACACGTATAATATTACAGTTTATATTCTTAGAAGCGTGCATGATAAAAGCGCATTTTAAGAGGTTCCGCGTAATGGATGCGCTGTGAGCGGTGCATGTTCTGAGCATCTGCATTATAGCGTGTACATGATACTTATTGACTCTGGAGCTCATTATTAAAAATTCAATCATATTCAACAGAAGACTTCAAGACACTAAGCCCATTATGCGTAGATCTGTAAACGAAAAAAAGCTGCAAGTACTCCGTGATGACTATCACGTCGAACATCTGTCAGATGTCAAAACAAACAATTAAAAAACGCATTAAAAAAGTAAAAAAAAAAACCAGATATTTTAAAAATCGTTGTGTTGAATCTCTCTTGTATGATTTACACTATGAATATGATAACTTAGTGAAGGCTCTGTTAGTAATGCAGACTTGATGCTGCTACCGACACTTTAAACCTCTTTGAACAGGATCAGATCACGATACGCAAGGTTACACAAATCGTATTAAAGGAGAAATCGATGGTTTCGTAGCGAATTCATTTCCACGCTAATCACAATATATTTTATTACCAGTAATATGGCATACTTCTTACAGCGATAATTTTCCGATACATAGTAATTTATATAACAGGATCAAGTGACATTTTTAAAGTACATAGCATGTTTACATTGATTATTTAGCTCTGTTCACAGCTGACCTAAATCTTTCAACCTTTAACTGAAGCTTCTTATGAAAAATAACATGCAAATATCTGATCTCCCGCCATAGGACCAATAAATCAATCAAGGCCGGGGTCTCGCTGTTCGAAACGTTGTACAAGTTTTATAGATACGAACCCCGGACTTTTTATTTGTCCGAAAGCTTTTCGGGTCAGGTCAATTTGATCGACTTTTATGAACGAGTCGCTTAGAAAAGTTAAAATGTGCTCTGCTTGTAGCAAACAATTGTAATCATTGACCGATATTCGACTAGTAGTAACTTGAATCTAGAATTATTACAATTTCTACTATAATCATTTTAACACAAGCCACAAGACATTTTCACGCTCAGTTTATAAGGATAAATAACGTAACCGTGAATCAATAAAAGATAGTAATTTTAACTTCAATAAATATTTTACAGCTGATAATCAAAGGTACAAACCGAAAATCTTAAAACCTTCAAAAAATCGTTTCAGCCGTTTCACAGATGCGCGTTGAACTTCTATTTCTGCATCGAAACAGAAATGTTGCACTGGTATAATTAATCGCGGTAAACACTTGACCATCGCGAGCGGAAGCTTCCGCGATCCACTTGATGTGGCATCAGCTCAAATGGAGTAAGCGGGGAAGTCGGGACTTAGAATAGTAATCACATGCACATTGAACACTAGACCTAATAGAAGATTCACCAGGCCGATAACTAACTACATCTGCAACCAATTACACATATCTCATAGATCACAGCTGTCTACCATTCTTGAAGAAATCAACATGTGGTGCAGTGTATACCATCTTAACCACCGACATATTCTTATAGGCTAGCGTATATACCATCAGGTGAACGTGTCGGTAGTCTTATCGCTTCGTAGAATATAAAAAAGAGGGTTCTATAAGAATAGGAATTTAATCATACATTCCATCTATCTATAAGATATTTAGATTTTTGATATTTTGGATTCAAACAGCACAAGACCGTATTTTGTGGAATACATTACAAGAGACCTATGTCCAGCAGTGGACGTCCATCGGCTGAAATGATGCTGATGATATATAGATTTTTATACAACACAAAATATTCTTAATTATTTCCATGACTTTACCATACTTAATTGAATGATGTTCTTTTAGTAATCAATTTAAAATACTAAATATTTGTACCCTGACTGAAAGAGTTTAGCTAGAAAGACTACGCATGTGTCGTTTTAATTCCAGGTCTTTATTACATTGTAAGATTAGAATGTTTTGGATTGATCTAGGGGCTAGTTTTTATGATTGGAACACAAACGGTATTAATTCGATTCTTTTATTCAATTTTTTATATTCTGTTTTTCCTTCCTTTCCGCAGAGCTAGTTATGACCTTTCATATCTCCTTAACAGGAAAAGCCATAGACTTAATATTATGGAATTCTCGTCTCCTGATCCTGTACTTTATTTCATTCTGAAAGAGTATCCACGTAGCTCTTCATGTTTAAAAGTTATAAGCGTTACGGAGTAAAGTCAGAGCGTCAGTCTCTTTTACGCTGCTGCAATCAGATGATAGAGATTGAAAGAGATGCTTTTTTGTTAGAATATAAACATTATGAATGAATAGTCTTATCTTATATACTTTTGGCATTCGTTGGGTTCCGAACCGTTGGTTACAGCACAGTTAATATTGTACCACATTAAATAACATTTAAAAGAATGAACTCAAATTTTCGAATAGTTTTATAAAATATTCAATGCCGTTTATAAAATTACATCAACCGATGGTATTAGTGGGGTAATGCCTAAAAATATATCGCGCCATTGCCGCCGCGTCACCTTATCGTGAAACTAAATTAATTACTACAGCACAAGGTCTTTGAAAGCTGAATAGGTGTATGCGGTAGATATGCACAATGGGCTACGGATACGATGCGTACCACCAAGTCCACGATTACCGATATATTAGCACCGTAACTCGCTTCATCATTTATATATACTTTAATGTAAACCCAACCAATAGCTTTTTGTGTATACACTTGACCTCAATTTTCACATGGTGTTAATTGACGATGAGGTTGTTGATGTTGAAGTGTTCTCGTTCACAATTATCCGATTTGAATATATTAATAATAGGAACTCAGCTATGCTATGGCGACAGATTTACAATATAAGATTGATAGCTATTCAGGTTTATTGGAGAAATCCTGGATCCTTGAATGCAAGTATGTTGCATGGATAAATTTAATAATTAAAACGGTCTTCGATAAGACATGCTTGAACACAAAAACACTATAGATGTCCACTGCTGAACATGAGCATCTTCAAAATGTGAACATTAAACTCACCAGGCGACATCTGGCGCTCAGTCATAACAACGAGACAAAATTGTTTAAATTTTATAAAACCTTATTACCGCAGTAATTTTTACACTGCTGCTACAATTATATTATCATTATATATAATACATAAACAGCTACCAAAGATAACCGTTATATTTAACTAATTGTTGCGTTTCACCGCGCTAACATGTTTTTCACTAATCTCAAAGTTGATGCTTCTTACGTCACCTTCACGATACGTGAATCGTGTTTATTTTTTTCGGAGCGTAAATTTTTGTTTTTTTTTTTATTAATGAGGCAAAGTTAATTTGAACAGACAACACTGTGCAACTGATGAGTCATCGGTATTTAATGAACGGAACCCGATATTATCCTGTATTTGGTTAAGTGACTTTGTATTTTAAACTTTGGCTGATAGCCCTATAACACTTTATTTGCGTTTAGGATAAATCTCCAAAATAAACCATGTTTTTGGGAAAAATTTAAGTTGTGAGGGATTTTCACTTAAAACCTTAACGGATGTGATATGGAAAGCGCTAGTGAAGCTAAACCTAATCTATAATCTACTTGGAGAATAGAAAACTCTGTCAAAGATTATATTCCTTGTGAAATTTTGGGAAGAAAAACAATAAAAAAATTATGTCTGTTTAAATATTGCTTAAATTCATAAAATACTAATGAATGTTCAATAATAAAATTTTATACGTTCGTACATTTTATGGGTGCTATCTAAAATAATTGCGGAAACGTTTAATGTGCTGAATATCTTAACAATTATGAGCCTCGCCGTTTACATTACGGGTAATGATTTCATTACGACACCTCGCCAAGTCCATCTAAACTTATTTAGTCTTTACCAACATTGTGATTATCCGTCTTCAATACGGAAACGGATTATGAGAGTACGCGGAGCTTAGTAACACCGTTGTCCAAACAGTCGGGCGTCTTGTCTAAATTAGGATCAGGTGACATCACTGTAGTAGCGGCGCCGTCTATTGTTCACACGGTTTTGTACGACTGATTTAAAACGAGTTCATTATCACAATTTATATTCCAATCTATAAATAGAAATACTGAATCATTTCATAAGAAATTTTTTAACAAAAATTAACAATTTCTATAAAAGCGTCCTTTTCGAAGAAGACTGATGCCAGAGACCGTCTAAGTAGGTACCACTGCAGCTCCTATTTCAGCCACCAAACAGTAGTATGCAAACATTACTATGTTCCGGTTTGAAAGACGCTGTAAGCTAGTGAAATTACTGTGGTAACGAGACTTAACACCTTATGTCTTCATCATGTAATTGTTGTTATGGGCAAGCGTATCACTTATCATCAAGTTAACGCCTCGCTCGTATTCCATTACTTTGGCACAATACCGGCGCAGTAGTTATACCTAACCTACTTTGAGTGTACGGTTAGCGACCTACCACTAGAAAACTCCACGCGACTATCAAATCTATACAAAGTAATCTAGTGATAACAATAAAATTAAATTAGTTTCTTCAAATTAATCTCAGTAACCACCCAATTTATATAACTTTTGTGTATAATTTCTCTCTCTCTTCCTAGCTAAAATCATTATTATAGATAGGATAACACACAATCATATGATAACCTGTCTTTATATGTTTGAATAAACATAATATATAGCATATTTAAACAAATACATATTAAAGTCTAGAAATTTAAATCTTAATGTTTAAAGTTTAAAATTAAATTTGTACCAAACTTCAGGAATGATAATCTGCCATAATTTTTTAAACGTCTCGAAGTGAACATTACGTAGTAAAATTTTCCGCGGCTTTTCCAAGTATTTGCCTCTTTTCAATTAACATTTCGAGCGTCTTTTTTTATCTCTGTTTGCTTTCTTTTGCCGGAGCAGACGTCCGATGCTGAATTAATTTCTTAATATTGCCACAAGATCAAGGGACCTTTGTAGTTGATCAACAACACCGAGGATTAATGTGAAAAAATCATCAACTGCTACTATCTGATAAATACATAGTAATTTTCGAATTTATTAAGTACTTTGCATACAGTTAATTTATCCTAAACGTACATAACACTGAGTTATTCATTAAGTAGCAAATATAAAAATCCTCTTAGGGATCCAATTAGTTTTACATTAATCTAAACCTTAGTATCGTTGAATAATTATACCTGTTTGTAAGTATATATATATATATCTTTTGGTATTGCAGCACGTATTTCTGCTGTCAAACAGTAGTATGGAAATATTACCGTGTTCCTATTTAATATGCGATAGAGCTAGTGAAGTTACTAAGTAACGGGACTAGCATTACATTGTCGTATGCCGGCGTGTCACTTATCAGGTGAACGCGCACGACAAAACACAAGTAACATTAGTAAATCATATTCGTTAATATGACGCGATAACTAATCTATACATAATGTATTGTTTAACCTAAACGTGTCTGAAAATAGACGGGAATGTAGGAAGAACATTAAATATGTATGAGTCATAACACGTCACGGAAATAAAGGCGTCGCGTCGCCGCTAATGGACTATGACGTCATGCTCCGATCACCGAGAAAAAGATGTGTTTCGCCATTTTAACACTTAGCGACGCCATTTACGATGGGCTTTTCGTAATGGCCTAATCATGAGACAACGGTGAGAGATATGCTTGGAGTTTTTTGCCTGATCCAATCAAATGATATCCGAAGAACTTAGTTCTCCGAATAGCCTAGGATTACTAAACTTAATGTGATAAGGTCCTCAAATGGAGATCGATACGGCTTAGTGAAGGTTGTGTTAAGTAAGTAAAGTAAAAGTACACATGCCACAGTATGTCATTAACTTATAACTAAGCTTCTTCGATAACTTTCATATAACACTTAACATCTACGAAGACTATCCTCCAACTGTTATCCTTTGTAATGTTTTTTATTACTTTACGACAATGATTCCTTAATGAAGAAATTTAACAAAAATTTATCTCATATATGTAACTTTGGACGTCACTAAAACTTATATATCTAGACGGTCATAAACGTCACATCTTTTTTTAATTTCTTTCATTATATCATCGTCTTACAAAATGTATTTCGTTGGCTATAACGACTTGGTTGTTATGTCGTGTTACCAGTAATTGAATCAATCAATCATGCACTAAATAAAAACGTTTCTAAAAATAAATTATATCGTTATTATAAAAAGTTATTTATATATATAGAGGAGAGCTTTAACTCGATTTGTTTTTCTAGTATGATAACTATAATATGGTTCTTTTAATCATTGTAATCGGGTGTAAATATTATAGATGTCTTTGCCCAGGAGTGGGCATCTAATAAACTGATGATGATAATGACGTTATGAATTATAAAATATAAATTAAAACTTGTATAATACTTCTTGTCCCATTACTATTCAAAATGAGTCTTTGTTTTGTTAATTGTATAAAAAACGCTGTTGCTTGAGAACATTGAAGCACATTCACGCATTGTGTGTATGGTTAAGTAACATCTAATTCTCGTATTTTGACCTGTTCTGCCTTAACATTTATCAACCAAATTATAATGCTTTTGACGACCACATGCGAATGAATTCGCGTGTTTGTTGATGGTGTCTATAAAATTGCATAAATTTATAGTTAAGGTTAATACTTTTGATTTATATCCAAAAAATATTTTCTTATTGATGACAAATGTACTTATAATAATTTAGCGCTAGTTAGGATAATATACACTGCACCATATTGTAGTTGTCGCTATGTGACATAAGATGTTAAGAATCGTTATCCAAGTAATTTTACTAGTTACTACACATTTCAAAGCGGAACATATTAGTTTGGTGGCAGAAATAGGAGCTGCAGTGGTACCTAGACGTCTACAGCAACAGAGACCACCTACCATTAATTTTTTGTATTTATTTAAAATGTTAATTTAGTTTTTTAAATTACTAAGATAGTAAAGAAACGACAAGGCGAGTAAGACGTTTACCTGATGATAAGTGATACACTTTCCGATTGTAATAATTTAGCGTTGGTTAGTGTTACACTACACCACATTGTGATTATCGTAAATTTTCTTATAAATGTTTATTTCACCTTTTTCACTTGTTCATTACTTTCAACAAAATAATGAATATTTTTATTTTACTTAAAAATTTTCGTAATTCGACCTTGGCATAACATATAATGGTCCATCAAGAAAATAAAAACAAATATCCTGTACATCTTCTCGATGTCAAACGACCTTGTGGATGTACTCCGTAAAATTCCCGGACTAGCGGATACGAGGGCGTCTGAGATATATTTAACGTATACATTGTTACGAAAATATTTCACGATACATTATAGCTTTTTTTTTACTCGTAACAATTCAGTATTTATTATTACATGTACTGTATTCGAAGCTTTTGGTAAAACCTTGATGAAACTTTCGATATTATTCATTTATTCATCGAAATACTTTAAAAGGTGGGTACAGTGCTATTGTAAGGAATTTTCTACCGTTAGGGGGAGAAGAGAAATATTGTGATAGGCAAATTTAAAGAGGAAACTTATAATATATTACTTGTCATATAGTACAACTGCTAATGTTAATAGATATTTATATTCTACTCATGATTTATTTCTGAATATTTATTTGAGGATATCACAACAAACTGTCATATCAGTCAAGCTTCTACGATAGTTTGTTTGACTTACGATGTCAAGTGAAACTAAATGCTGCCGATCAGTAGTAGTTTGAAAAGTTTTGATATGATTTATATGCCCCAACTGGTTTTATTGTTTGTAACACACAATGATTATGACATTTAGCACTTCATTATTTCAATTACCATCAACAAGATATTTAACCAGGTCTGAAGACTAGAATTTGGGATAGCTGTCGACTCTTACACACGAATGGAAAATATCGTGTTTCTCATCTTTAAGCATTAATCAATCCAACGAACAAAACCAGAAACTGTGTTCGGTATACAAACAGCGGGAGAACGCACCTGTCTGTATCAATCATTGCTTTAGATAAATATTAGGATTCACAGGTTTGTATGTGGATTAACTGTTACTGTGCATTCACTGTTCGCCAAAATTAATATACAATGTACATAGACCCTTGAAGCAAGAATTGCGCGCAAAACCAATCTAAAAACTTCTTTTAAACTATCAAATTCTTTGATGTATAATTCAACTGTTACAAGTAATTAAATTAGAAACTACAAAACCCTAATGCCACTAAGTGGATTAGCCAAAAGATTATTACATTAACGAAACAATCTACTTGACGCAACGAAATCCATATTTGATGGGAAACGATTGTCGCCTGTCAATTGGTACGGCGGATAAAAGGACAACGACGAAACCGACCCTGGCTTGGCAAATACACCAGTAATTTATGCTATGTCGATAAACGTGGCGCCGACTTTGTAGCCTCGTGTTTCGCCCCCGAATCAATTTCCACAATGACCTCATCCTCCCCTTGCTACCCCCCTAAGCAATCCGCCTTAACATCTATCCACAACGTTTTATAGAACAGCGAAAGCTATTTTCATTTCTTACACGTCAAATGCTACTCTCGTTATTTTTTGTTTTGTGATTTTAGACATCATATTATTTATATTGAAGTCTGAAATTTATAAATTTATGCGTTTCGTTGTTTGTTTTATTCAAAACTATTTCAATTCAAAGTTTATACATTTAAATTTCGACGGTCAAACTCTTTTTATCTACACAGCATATTCATAACATTGTAGACATACCACTTTTTATTATAACAAAAACACAGTCGGCGGATGTAACAAATATAATTAATGTAGAGTTAGAGCCTATTTATATGTCGATATGATTTTAAATGAATCTGCAGTTACTTTTAAAATTTCACTACGAATAATTGACTTGATGATATACAAGTGTGGTGAAACGCGAATATTAGGTAAGAGCTACAATAGCGGAAGCGTGGTAGTGTAAACCGTACAGTGGGCACTAGAAACAAACCAGGTTCAAACGTTTATGATTAAACGCTCACAGGTATTTCTTGCCTATTCATATTTATGATGGGATCGAAATAAATTTTAAGCGGCGCACACACAGCCACCGGGAGCCGGTGGGCTCCTGAAATTGTAATTTTAATTTTTCCAACGCCCACACCGCCGCCACTGCTTAGAGCAGAATGATTTGTACTGCATTATCTGTCAGTATCATATCCAATGTTGAAAGGAAAACTAAACACGATAATAATTTTATAGTATTCGGAAATGATTTATTGTTCGATTATTTAGATATTAAACATACAAAACTAAAGACTACCGCAATGTTCAAATATGTAAGTTATTAGCAAGCGTATAAAGGACGAATTAAATATAAAGTTGTAGATTCAATGACAACGCAATTAACTATTACATGTGATAATATATACATGTTTTTGAAGTGAAACATCTATTGGGACGGTGTGAATTGGATTTTATGAAACGAAAAATGGTAACGATGGAGAGATTGCAATAATTTCTTTATTCTCACCGTCTAAACACTATTACTATAGATAAAACGCATTTTATTATAGCTTGCCTATCCTGTTCCCCCCTCCACCCCTTCCCTTTCTAAAGAATACAGGGAAAGACAGAAAAGTTGAAATCTATAGTACATCAAACTTTAATAAAATGTTACTTTAAGTGCTTCGTTTAATTTCTCTCTCTCTCTGTTCATCACATCCATTGTGTATTCATCTCCTTCTTTTACAAATTAACCAGAATACTAAGATTCACTTCCACCGATTGCTTTTTTAATTTAAATAAACACCCGCGTAGGATATATGTGAAAAGTCCTTTATCCTAACGCAAGACGGGCGACTGGCTCGCGGTGAAGCGTTTAAAACAAATAACCAAAATGTTCCCCAGCACATGTTACGCGAGCGCGTTATTGAGGTGCTACATCATTTTATTTACCGTAGTTACAGGTTAATGCGGTCAGTACAGTAAACTACAAGAAACAATCGTGCTATATTTAACCTGTTTACACGCCGGAGATACGTGGCTCAGTACATTACACAAGTTTATATAACAACTGTACTGAGGGCACGCAGCTTCTTCACAGTGAATTTTTCACACTTTTTTAATATCTCTTTGATTTCACACGAATTTTATATGTTCTTTAATGACAATGAGATATTCATATTCATGACATTAGAATGGTAGCTAGTCAAACTGGTTAAAACTCGATAAAAAACCATCAAATGCGGCCTCGGGTTCGTACCAAGGACATCAGTTTTAGAAGGTCAACGGTTAGAGGAAATTCATTCCACGCATAAACTCGAAATCTTATTTCCATTTTAACATCAAACAATTTTATTATTAGTCTAGATTGCGTGAGTACTCATGCTTCGTATAACTCTTGTTGTATCTATTGTTGACAAACGGATTGATTTATCTTTAAAATTTGGCAGACGTACACTGTAACATGAGTTACGTAACTCATATGATATCACCCAAGGATTATTACATGTATTATCGCTTTCATTACGTCAACATGCTTACGGCGATACAAGACGGCAGGTTTGTTTCGTAATCTTTGACTTTCCTGTTAAATTTTACTTGTTTTAGTTTTTATAACTAGTAGAAACATGAGCAGATCTAAATGTCCCCACTAATATTATATCACGTGTTGATTTCCTGTTTTAACCCGACGGATCATTAGTCACATGATTTCTAATGTTCCCAGACACATAGAAACGAATTCCGAGACATGTTTTGCGACGTGCAGAAATAGAACGCAGCGGGTACTATGCGATCTCCCTGCGTAACGCCCGCCCAAACTTGCATCCCGCTCTGTCTTACAACATAGAAGATATAACTTTCCCTTTCTTTCTCGCTCTGTTCATTGTTTCAAAACGTAGCTCCGCTCGCCTCCGGACTGAAATAGGTCGGCGGCGTTTAAAACAGACGGTTCACAATATCGAAAGCCACCGCGAGGTCACTGCCGGAAAATCATATACAACTTACCCAAGTAAATTTTAAGTTTATAACTAGCTTATATTCGATGAAGATTCTACTGGTGGTAGGTCTCTATTGCCGGAAACTGTTTATGTAGATATCGCGGTGCCAATTTCTGTCGCGAAATGTCTGTGTTCAGGTTTGAACGTCGTTGTTAGTAAAATTGCTTGACTTACGAGATTTAACATCTATCTAAAGACGATGAGCTCAATGTAGTATAGTATTTATCATCTTATCTAGCGCCATATTTTTCTAGACGTATATCTTACCACCAAGTGAAATTCTTGCTCGTCTCATCAAATAAAAAAGTGACTCATATCAATTACAACGTGGTGCTGATTAAAAAATTTTATACAACACCAAACATTGAATATTTACCTCGTTACCCCAGTAATTTCAATAGTAACATAGCCATTTAAACTAGAACACTGTACTTACAGAACAGAGATATCCACAAAAAATATGTTCATATATAATTAACATCATGTGTATGTTTGATTATTGCAATAGTGCTTAATCATACCAATGTTTTAGCACTAAATCAATGCCTGTAAAGACCTAAGCTCACAACAAACTAATCACATCGTCATGAACCTAGAATAGAGTTATAACAAGCGCGTGTTGCGTTACATACGGCTGCAGTGAGCAATTACTAGATTGTTTCCATAACTGTCGGGCTCGTGTTATATAACAAACTTTATTCAGGCACAGTTCCGTTCAGTTTACAGTTCCGAATTCTGAATTGTAGAATATCATTTAGTTATGAACAATCTAACTAGTGATAATTTTTTTCATCTGCAATGGAGTAAGACTACAATTTCACAGTTTTAAATTACAATGAAGCTGTGGATGGTGAAGTTTGCTCGCTCAAAATATTCTAGTTCTTATATGGCAGCCAAAATATAGCAAATACAGTTAAGGCGGCAGATTTACAGTATGAGGGTGGGCAGCTGACCTGGCCGGTTCTAAATCTTCACCACCAAACAAAATTCTACAAAATGTGAATCCGAAATCGATCAAAAATAAAATGATTAAGAGTTCAATTTGTATCCAATCATTATAGACAGAATATTCGTAACTTTATCGTGTTTTTTTTATGAATATTGTCGGGAAAAGAGGAGCAGGAGATGACCTGCCTTTTACGAAATATTAAGACTACCAAATTGCTCTCTCTCATCTTCTAATTTGGAACACCAATTTAACTTACACGAAACACTAGTTACTACCAAAATGGTCTTCAACAAATGGTTCTGTCTAGTCTTGTTAGTACTGCATTTGATAATTAAAATTTACAGATGTCTAATTTATTTACAGGTGATTTATTGTGTTAACAATACACTTTTTGCGGTAAAACGGTTTGGTTGAAACACCAATCACCATTATCCCTATCTGAAACATTCCCATTACCATGTTACGTTCACTATCGTCTCGTAATTGCGAACATTAATTTGTTTTCACTTAACAGGCAACACGCACATTACGTATCAGCTCCAGCTAATAATCCCTTTATTTAATAAACTTTACGAAGCGTATTTGTACACAACATATTACATTACATCAACAAAATTGTACAACTGTTTTTTCTACTAAAGCACAGCAAGGGAAACATAAGAAGAAAAGCTGCAAACAGTTTAGAATCTAAATTCGTTTTGCAGAATACATTGAAATAACAATGAGATCTGATGAAAAATTTGATTTAAATTTTTGATTCGCCAGAATGGTGTATACTGCTTAGAAAAAAGGTAAATTCTAGTAAACAGTAATTTCACTAGGTGTAACACTCTTGAAACTAGAGAACAGTAATGTTAGGAGGCAGAAATAGGAGCGGTGGTACCAAAACCCATTTTGAGCAAATGACCTACCACTGTAATAACTTAAACTCTTTTCTAATTACAATAACAATTTAGATTAATTTTTATAATTATGAAATACATAATAAATGTAGGTACTAAGAATTTCAATGTTCTCAACAGTATTTCTATAATTCGATAACTAATAAAACGTTACGATTTCCTTTTGGATTTCGCCGCCGTACCGGAAACTGGAACGATCGCTGAGAGCGGTAGCTTTCATGAATTTTGATGAGAGCGAATTCAGCGTCATTTCACATCGCGGATATGATTTTCTTTAACATTTGCCCTCGCACTTGTGATGAACTTTATACTTACGTCGTCGCGCTCATCAATCAGTCCGAGGTGATCGCGTAATTTTTTATGTTCTTATTATCATTTCTGTTAAAGCATTTCAGGATCATCAATACGTAACCGCTAAACTTGATGATACAAATGTTCAACTGATCGTAAGTGATACGTAAAGATGATATACACTGCGCCACATAAGCCATACGATGTTAAGTCTCGTTACCCCAGTAATTTTTTTTTTATACTACTTTGCGACGAGACGAGCAAGACGTACATCTGATGGTAAGTGATACACTTGCCCATGACAACGCGGTGCTAGTTAAGATGGTACACACTGCACCACATCGCGCTCGTCGCCTTGAGACATAAGTGTTAAGTTTCGTTACCCCAGTAATTTTTTTTTTATACTACTTTGCGACGAGACGAGCAAGACGTTCACCTGATGGTAAGTGATACGCTTGCCCATGACAACGTGGTGCTAGTTAAGATGGTACACATTGCGCTCGTCGCCTTGAGACATAAGGTGTTAAGTCTCGTTACCCCAGTAATTACACTAGCTACAGCGCCCTTCAAACCGGAACAGTAATGTTTGCACACTACTATTTGGCGGTTGAAACCGGCAACAGAGACCTACCACCGGGTAAAAGCCGGATACCGGGATAAATAATATAAGATACCGAGTAAAAGTAATTTTTGTACACTACTGTTTAGCACCATAAATAATGGCTTACCTATCAGTGTAAGTTGTTATAAAAAAACATACTGTAGCCAATATAACTATACTCGTTTGTCTAAAGCCACATCAAGCTCGAATCGTTTATTATTTTAATCAGTTGGACCATTGTCAATAGTACAACATACATCATAACAGCGCTATTTAAAAATAAACACTACATCCTTGATATAAATATAATTTACCAACAATATCGTTGAGTTGCGCTTTTTGCCAAATTCTCGGTATTGCCATTCACATAATTTTATATAAAAAGCATACAATTGGTATCTTAATTGTAAAAGTTACCACCTAAAAAATTAGCAGTTAGGATGTATGTACAACATCAATTTACCCTACAGTAAAAAATAGCAGTCGTCATAAGATACGTATCACAAATTCCGCCTACTCTATTACTATCTACCTCCTACAACATTAGAATCGGTTTGAACTCCACTAAGATATTTACTATAGAAGCGTTGCCAAACTTGATTTCATCTATACGTATACGATACTTAGTCCCTTTGGCATTCACTGTTGCCAGATGCCTGATCCAGTGTACGCAGGTCTGAATGAACCTGTAACCGCTATTAGTTGGCAGGTCACCTCAAATTGGAGGTTTTTAGTTGGCACGCGCACGAGTCTGCCCGCTTCGATTAATGTTTTGTTACTCTCATGTTCCTGTTACCAAATGTTACTACACAAACTGTATTAGTAAATAATTATAACCATATTTCACACCGTATAGATTTATTATTGACTCTCGAATTCGGTTTAATTTTGAAGGTCTTCAAAACAAAATGTAAGAACTGCTTTTTATACCCTTAATCGATTACAGTGAAACTGTTTATCGTTATCCCTTTAGTAATAACTTTCCGACACATGTCTAAAGCATTTCATGCTTCCTGTACTACTATGTTAATATACCTTATAATAATAAATTTAAGATAAGATAAATAAGATAAATACTCTTTATTGCACACAAAGTTAAGTAATAGACATACAAATTTATAAAATGACAATGTACAATGGGCGGCCTTATTGCTTTAAAGCAATCTCTTCCAGACTACCCACTGGAAAATAGGAGATAAATAGTAAGGGAAAAAAGAGAAGACAGTGGTGCATTATATTAATAAAAAACATTTGAGAATAGGCAACAGCAAGAGGAAGATACAGGTTAGATTTTAAGATTGTATTCTGTTAACGCTCTTTTGAAGGAAAATAATGATTTGGCAGTTCGAATGTGGACAGGTAGGTTGTTCCACAAACGAATCGCCGTAGTGTTAAAGCAGTTATGAAAGAAAGACGACGAGTGCACGGGAACACGTAGAGAGAGATTGATTGATGAGCGAAGGGCAAGGCTATGGGAGTCGGACATAAATTCAAATTGATTTTTTAGGTAATGCGGTAAGAGAGGATTGTAAAGTATTTTGTATAGAGTACAAAGAATGTGAGTATTCCTGCGAAAGCGGATAGGCAACCACTTGAGTTTTCTACGAAATTCAGAAATGTGATCATATTTGCGAAGCCCAAATATGAACCGTATACATAAATTTTGGATACGCTCAAGCTTATCTAGCTGCACTTCTGTTAAGTCGAGATAGCAAACATCAGCATAGTCGAGAATTGGTAGAAGAAGAGAATTCGCAAGCTCAACTTTAGTGGCTGTAGGGAGAAAGTTGCGAAGTCTTCGCAAGGAACTTATGCTAGCATACATCTTCCTGCTCACCTCGTTAACCTGTGGTGTCCATGACAAACGAGAGTCAATGAAAAAACCCAGGTTCTTGACCTTGTCGCTATATGGAACCAGATTACCATTGAGATTGATAGGCGGTAAGCTCGGCCAGTTGATTTTATAAAGTAAAATTTACTATACATTAGTATTAGTGCAATATCAAATTAAATATTTTTAACTATAATTTTAAATTGTTAGTAATAACACGACATGTCTAATTTTGGATCAAAAGTTATATATATATAAATCTTTAACATTATTGATTTTTCAGTTTGTGTTTTATTATGAAAAAAATATATATAATGATGATCAGCGTTCGTTAATGGCGACCTCCTCCGCGGCATCATCACGTGACGAGCTAAAATAAAACACTATTGGCGATCAAAGCCCTTGCGTGAATTATTGGCCAATAGAAATTCTTCAACCGACATCTGGTGACGTTTCAGCTATTTCTACGTTACACGGACGTCAATGCGCATGCGCTGAAGTGACGCCAGAGCCCCTACAGACGCGTCGGCCGACAACGTTGTTCAGTTATCACTATGATATACCAATATTTTTATTCATATGACGTCAACGTTGGTTAATGACAAGTGACTGGTATTAAGAGAAATTTAATATTTTTCTAAGTACTCCAAGAATCAAGTTTCAACCAAGAAACACAATCAAAACGATTGTTTTTGTTTTGCGAGTCATTCACCTGATGGTAAGTGATACGCGCGCCCATAAGAACGCAGCGCTAGTTAAGGCGGTATACACTGCACTACATTGCGCTCGTAGCCTTGAGAGATAAAGTGTTAAGTCTCGTTACCCCAGTAATTTCACTAGCTTACAGCGGCCTTCAAACTGGAACACAGTAGTATTCGCACAGTACTGTTTGGCGGATGAAATAGGAGCTGCGGTAGTACCAAGACAGTTAGAGAAACCTACAATCGGAAACCTACAATCGGCTAGATTTTTTAGTAATACTATTTTCATCTTATGTCCCAAATGCAAACACTTAAACATGTTTAGCCTAGATACGAATTTAACTAAAAATGTCTTCGAGCGACGATCAATTCTAGATCACCAATGTAAATACATACATAATATAATTTAACACTTTTATCTTCCTTACGAATAAATAGCATTAATATTATACGTATTAAAAATAGTAGTATTGTTATTAAGTCGTTAATTTAATGTCCTGTTTTTATATATTCAAAAGCTTTAATGCACAATATAAAATATACAATTTCGTCATTGCTCATATCCAATAAGTAGAAACAAAAATTATTATTTGTTAATATTAACAAAGGTATGATCTATCATACAATCTAAACGGGAAGTAATAAAGAGAAACTGATAAGTAATAAGTTGGAGGAAAATTTTTATATCATAATCTATGTATATAGAGGACGTATTGCATTTGGATGATTATGTGCCATTTCAATATGCGGTCACATCGTATTCGGTACAGTATTAGATTTTCAAATGAACTTTACTATGTTCAGCAAATCCTATCTCTGCTGTATACCTGAAGACGTTGGCAAATTTCTTTGATGCCGTATCGCAAACGAGTCCACGGTACGGATATCGATATATATTTCTGCTCCGAAGCACATTTGTTTGGAGGCTTTTGATCTGAAACATGCGAAAGAATTTAATGATGTTTTTATTTCTCTCTCTTTTGTTATAAAATTTCTTTATAGAAAAGTCTGTTATAAATTGGCACGTGTATTTTTTTTTCATTAGTCTAAGAGTTTTTCGTAATATTCATGTTGTTCCCAAAGTTATTAACAGATGGCGCTGATCTACTCAATATTATATCATGTATTGATACGGAAAATTCGTGTAGGTGAAATATTCGCCCTTGTTATATCTTGGAAGCTGATAATCTTTGCTATTTGTTAAAACTTAACTAAGCCACGCCTCTATTGCCCTCTACCCCCAATCTCAAGTTGAACTAATAGTCTGGTCTAATCCGCTTAAGAATTCAACATCACGAAATCTGCTTCAAACTTTGCCTCTGTCCGAACCTAATACCATGCGGTCCGCTACCGCTTTTATAATAACGCTAAACTCTATCAAAATCTCTTGCTAATTATTAGTAGTGCTTAAAGTTTATTCCGATTACCAATAAAATAAAATCTTGCGTGTCTTAGGTACGATTCTCACTTATGAAATTCGATGGCCAAAGACTGGTGATAATCCCCACAACTGTGCCAATCCCCACATTACATTGAAATGTACAGCAAACATAAAATTCTTTGGAGAACTTGTTCAGCAACGGACATGAATAGGTCTTCAGCTACTCTTTATAATTTTGTATAGATAGAAACTACAATATCACAGAAAATTACTTGTTAACATACTTATGATATATCTAGAATTTAGGCTCTAGACATACGTTCGTTTCTTGAATAAAAAAGTTGTATTAGGACTTATAAAAAAAATAATCTAGAGGTCTTACGTCTTTCAGTAATCCTTCAGTAAAAGATTTTTTTCATCCTTTTCATAAAGACTAACTATTTCTAAACTGAATTATCGACATGTTGGAAAGACAATAAAATACATTAATTATCATAGTATCACAAATTGTCTAAACAAATACTACTAAACTATGTCTAAACATATACTTACACATCTAAGATATATCTGCACTTTATATCTGATTCATCAGCGCATGTTTCACTTGTAAAGAGTTTTCTTTATACTCAAAGTGCCCACAAAACGTTCAAAATAAAAACTTCGAAGAAATTATTCAATGATTCACTACTAAAACAGAGCAACGGTTATAGAATCAGAAAGCAAAACAAAGTGTTGTTACCAGTATACATGAATGTGAACTCTGATGCCGTACCGTAAGGCTGGTTATCACTTTAACACTAAAAATACGGAAGCAGCGTACTCCGAAAATATACTGCAAGTGATTTTAAGCTCGTCCGTAAATCTATACTCGGAACCATTTTCAAAATATTTAAACCTTATCTCATAACAGTAAGATTCAAAGTCTTTAAACATATTAAAATAGATGGAAACTGTACGTGAAAATATTTGTAACTTAACAATAACCATATCATCTTACTATACACTTAACACTGCATAAAATCTCACCTATTACTTTCTCTATAAGCGATTACTTTAACTATATTAAAACAAAATATTTCTATTTGTATCATAGTTCCTTACTATAATCTAGATTATTCATAAACGATAGAAATATGAAACAGAAACAAAAGTAAGCTTTAACAAGTGCAAAATAAATAATTACATTAGACTAGCAGTTAAATTGATTTTTCTTTAAAATACCCATAGTAATGTGACTAGTAATATTGATAAGCATTATACCACGTTGTATCTGTCATCGCGAGATATGTCTTGTTACCCCAGTAACTTCAATAGCTACAACGCCCTTCTAACTAGGACACAGTAATGTTTGCTGTTTGTTGTATTTAGACGCTCTCCGGCAACAAAGACCTTAGCACCAATTAAAATAATTTCTGTATATACTATTTCAGGACATTCTCTAAAAGGCTAGTTATTTTTATTATTATAATTCTCATAAACTAGTTTCTTTTATTTTGTATTATTTCTAGGTATACATCACAATTAAACTGTATATTACTTAAAGAGAACTGGTTACATGACGTACAAAACCTTTATAAACGTAATCGTAATTTCCGAAAGTATTTTTGGGTAAAAATATAACGGACCCTAATATAGATCATTGTTAACCAGCAGCGGGATTAAAACAAAGATATTACATGAGGGGGAATGAAACGAAGGTCCTAAAACCCTATACTTAGCGTGCTCTTATGTAATGGCCCTTTAGGGAGACGGAACCCGAGTGGGGTACCAAAAATATCACGTACCGTTTGACTTACTTCCGTTAATGCACTCTTCATGAAACTCTTGGGGCTTTAAGGATCTATATAGAATTTATACTTTGTATTACTGAAGACTAGATCTAAGTTCTTAAACATTGCTAATTTTTTTTTTCATTAATATCAAGCGACTATACATGAAATAATGTTCACCTATTGAAAATGGCAGACCTCCCATAGAAACGTAGCTCTGGTCAGGATATACACAGCACCATGCTTTCTCTCTCATTAAGAAATAAATATTGTTCCGTTACCACTGTAACGTCACTAGCTACAGCGCCTTTCATACTAGAATACAGTAATGTTTGCACACTTTGGCTAGTAAGAATTAATCGCTGCAATACCATTTGGACGCTCTGTAGCAATAGAGACCAAACATCAGTAATACAGTAATCGAACTACAGTAAAAATTATTCTTGCCTTTTTTTCATGTGACGAAGTGACGAGACGATCGATACCGTCACCTGATGGTAATTGATAAGCTTGCCCATAACAACGCGGCGCTGATGAAGATGGTATACACTGCACCACATTGCGCTCGTCGCCTTGAGACATGAGGCGTTAAGTTTCATTACCCCAGCAATTTCACTAGGTTACAGAGCCCCTCAAACCGGCACAGTGATATTTGCACAGTATATTTAGCAGCTAAAATATGAGCTACGGTGGTACCTATTTAGACGTTCTCCGGCAACCAAAACCTACCACCAGTAAACCTAATGGTTAATAACGCTAGTTATTTACTTGACCGTCATCAGCCGATAGATGTTCATTCCCAACACCTATGGGATACATCATTCTTCTTCTTTAAAGACATACATGAGATTTTTGAATTCAACTACAGAACCTTTGTTTAATTTATGTTTCTTTGATGAGTTGTGTATATATATTGCGTTCGGACATAGTAAACATATATAACATTAAAGAGTTAACCGGATGCGCGTTAATCCGTTGCGCGCGGGATTAACAACGCGCTACTAAGTAATTAATGCGATGTCCAACAGAACGCACACCACTGCCCCGCCTACGTAATCCACCCCTCCACTTCATCGGCCACTGTCCTATTTTTTTCCCCACCATCGCTGGTTGGGATAATTCAATATGTAAACATAATAACTTATTCATTCGTTTAACACATCTGAAAAATATAAATTATTTATACATATAGAAGAATTCACTGTAGGTAGGATTCTGTTGCCGGTGACCGTGCAGGTAGATACCACCGCAGCTCCTATTTCAGCTGCCAAATATACTGTGCAAACATTACTGTGTTCCGATTTGAAGGGCGATATAAGCTAGAGAAACTACTAAAATAACGAGACTTGACATCTTGTCTCAAGGCGTCGAGCGTAATGTGGTGCAGTGTATACCATCTCAACTAGCGCCACGTTGTTATGTGCAAGCGTACCATCAGTTGAATATCTCGCCTTGTTTTTTCGCCTCATCGTGGTGCTAGTTAAGATGGTACACTCTGCACCACATTGCGCTCGTCGCCTTGAGACATAAGGTGTTAAGTCTCGTTTCCCCAGTAATTACACTAGCTACAGCGCGCTTCAAACCGGAACACAGTAATGTTTGCACACTACTATTTGACGGTTGAAATAGGAGCTGCGGTGGTACCCAAACAGACGGTCTCTGGCAACAGAAACCTACCACCTGGTAAAGGTAGGTAGGTAAAGGGAAGGTCTCTGTTGCCGGCAACAACGGACTTCGGGGTCCGGGTAGGTACCACCACACTTGACTTCCTACTTAGCAGCAAGTTTTTCAGAATGAGGCTCTCCTAATTGACTTATAAAATTAATAGAATGTTGTGCCATTAGAAACATTGTTAAAAACCATTGAATTTAGCGCAAGAAGCTGGTTTGTGCTTTGCTGACCCATGTGATAATCTTCTTATTCGCACAGCACCGCATTGTACTTGACGCATTAAGACATAAGATTAAGTCTCGTTACCCCAGTAATTACACTAGCTACAACCATTAAAACCGGGACACAGTAATGTTTGCAAACTACTTTACTTACCTAGACGGTCTACAGTAATGCTGATGGTAGCATTTGTTTTACTCTTAAAAATCATTAAAAGCGAATGAAAGGTGATTTTAGATCTGAAAGGCGGGTTACTCTGCGAGCTATAAAATATCGTTTCAGCCGTTTTCGGTTTACGTACGCGAAACGCGGTGTTCCCCAATCCCATAAATTCGCCTGTTCGCCTTCCGATTTACATCTATGCGGAAAATTTTCTGAATCGGAGGCTAACACAAAAGTTAATTTGGTTTATTATGGCTGTTTTCCTTTTGAATAATCAAACACAGCATTCATTACTAAAGTAATAATGGCGGGTAAAATCAATTGATCATATTTAATGATGATATCTTGAGACGTAAACGCTGAAAAGAATTGAAAAAAATCACTTCATAGAATTTTCATAACTATATTTAAGAGAAATGTCCGTACTTTACAAGCAAGTTAATATTACAACTTTATTTATTTTTAGTTGTACCATCGAAGTTAATAGCTTTCATGTAGCCGAAGACCGTTTAAGTAGATGATATTTCTGTACTCAAACATTACTGTATTCCAGTTTGAAAGGAGTAAGTAATCAGTCTTGTAACTTACCATCAGGTTATGCTTGTCTAATCGCTTCGTAGTATATAAATATATGAAGTAGTACAATTGTTATATAATTGAGTATATACCAATTAATCATTGGCTTAAATTATTTCCTTATACTGCAGCTATATCTTATCATATGATTATTTAATAGGTATTAGGATAATACGCACGATCACAATCAATTTTAAAAATAACCAAATTACAGATTAAAAATTTAAAAATCACTGTTATAAAAATATCAATAATATAACTATTTTTAACTAATAATCATAACATAGTGTATCTGAAAACATTTCAAACATTATAATGCTTTGCTTGAAATCTAAACCGATTATGTGTTAGATGAAATTCAATTTCCAAAATTTAGAGGTACCTGAGCAATCATACTTGTTATGTTAAAAATATTCTATAGTAAAGAAATTATTTGTTCCATGATTTATAAAAAAATGGATCACAAGAAGTATAACTAATAAAGTAACCTCTTTGTATTCGGTTGGAAACAAAATTAGATTTACTCTATTTATAAGTTTAGTATGGCTTCCCTAAGCGTTGCCATTGTGCGTGTTACATTTTCCTTTTTCTTTTTCATTTCACCATGGCAACACAGCTCAGCCTCGACACAGTTCCACGTGTACAATGCAAAGTAACCCAGATAACGGTAGCCTGTCCTCCGCGTGATAAATGATAAAGTTATTATTTTAGTGATTAACAATCATTTTAACTATCAAATTAATCAATCAAAATTACATATCTTGATTAAACGTTAGATTGGCTAACGGTAAATGCATAATTCGATCAGATTACAGTTAACAAACATACATATGTGTAATTTACAATGTCAATAAATCGACAGTTAAATGAAAAATTCTGGGTTATATGTGCAGTGCACTTATGTATTTTAACGTGACAACGTCTATTAATTATATCACAAAAAATTTTGATAATAAATTTTATTATTCTTGTTTGACATGTTTATCGGGTTACAAATCAAGTTATACTAACTCTCAATTATATTTGTTAGGGATTTTATTTCTAATTATTATTGAGCAATAGAATACATCTTTTACTTTCAACCAATTCGGGCAAACGCATACCGACTTAGCGGTCGGCGTAAGCCACGCCCACTTATGTGCGGGACATTTCTCAGCACGCGCGTCCTATCTTATACCAATTTAATAGACGTGTTGTCACGTCAAAAGTGATATATCTCAAAAATATTTTGAAAATAAGTTTAATATCTGAAATGATAAATTCTTAAAATTGCAACCTTTAGAAGAGAGACTGAAAAATTATTATTTTTTTTTTAGTTATGTACTTTTCTTTTTAACCGACGAAATGTAAAATATGCTCACAGTTTCTTAAATTTTTCATTAGATTTGAAAAACTAATTTACACAGATAGAAATTAAAATGTATAGCAACATTTTGTTTTATGATAATTAAGGAATATAAATTCAAAATTCGAGAGTGATAGAGAAAGTCAGAGATTAAATTATAACTAACTTTAATATCATGATGAATAAATCTACATAGAATATTGTTATCAAGTGTACATTGTATAATTTGGTGGGGTCCATAAGGCGGAGATATAAGATGTTAAGTCTCGTTACCGCAGTAATTTCACTAACTACCACACCCTTTAAAACGGAACATAGTAGCTGTCACTCTACTGTTTAGGAACTGCGATGGTATCCAACTAGACAATCTCCAACAACAAAGACCACCAGTGATCTCTGTCTCCGTTGTATCAGCAATTTTTGATCTTATTTTTACCACTGATGTCACAAACATACAGCTCGACTGATGGTAAGCAGTCACCATAATCTATACACCCTCACTTTATCATTTTTGAATGTGGCAGTAAGGTCCTCGAGCGGTGATCGCATACTGGTAGGCTAAAAGCCGAAAGGGACTTCATAAGGACCGATGATCTGATGAAAGTCGCAGTGGGTGTTAAGATCTTTGTGTAAGGCCAATGGCCAATGTCCAACAGTGTACATCTATCGATTGATCAGTTACGGTAGTAAAAATTCCGAATTTGTACTATGAATCCTGGATCTATTGTAGATCGTAGTTTTCACCGTCAAGTATTATTATCACCGCGCTTACGTCAGCTGATTGTTCACATCCCGCCAAAGTTAATTTATCGTTTAACCCGTTAACGCATGTTTTAATTGATATTGTTTTATTTCCTTATTAACACCAATTTTAGTTTAGCGCGACGACCTTCCTTTTTTTATAACTTCGCACAGTTGAATACAATTTAGATTTCTTTTATTCTACTAGACAATGAAATGCACTAGACTTGATGATTAGTGTTTCGCTTTCCCATAACGACATGGCGCTGGTTAAGATGATATACACTTCAACACATCGCCTTAAGTCAAGATGTTAAATCTCGTTACCCCAGTAATTTCGCTAGCTTACAGCGCATATATAATCAATACATCATTTTCGCTAACAATTTTGTGGGAGGGAAGGCCGATGCGACACACGTCATTAAAATGTCGGTAGTATTATTTTTAGTGGCCGCGATCGCTTGACATTGAATTGTTTATGAACTATTAGCAAGTTCCGCGATCGATATACATTTCCGATAATACTTAGTCTCGAAACGTCCAGGCAAGTATAATCGCAACAAAATTTTCTGCCTACAAACAGTAATGTTTTGAAATGTGTTGTAGCTACTGAAATTATAAGCAAAAATGCCTTCCCAAATATTGCTAAGATAAAGACGTCTTAACGTCTTGTAAGATGTGGCTTGCCAAAATATTATCCGATTATGTAAGGAATGGTAATCTCGACTTAGATGTATAAATATTAGTACCAGTAAGTATTTCAAATAAACCGAAGTAAAGTGGTGAACTGGTCACTTTATAAATAATATAGCATAATTTTTTTACATAAGTTTTAGTTTTTACTAGCACCTTACTAACAAAAACTACTTCATTATTCCTAAGCAACAATACGACAAACACAAAACTTTTAACACCTCTTTTTTTCAGTGTTAAAAATTGTCTTATCTGAGCAATAGCGGTCGTTCATCGGCTTCACTGCGGTTTACGGTTATAGATCTATTCCCGTACTCCTGCCGTACAATGCACAGTAATATTTCCGGAATTAAAAATAACCTAGACTGCTTTTTTCGTCTGACACTCGGCGACAGTCGACATATTCATTTGTATGTATAGTTTTTTGAGGTTGAAACCTATATGGTTATAGATTAATCCAGTTCATCTATTCGGGCCGCGCTTGCAGCGCTGGCGGTTCGCCAAACAACTAATAGATTCTTCAGCATTAGTATGCATTAGTTTGTTATTATGCTCTGATGCTATTTGTTTTCGTTGCAGTTATAATCTACAACCAATTTTTTGAATATCAATGTATGTATTACAAAAAAAATGTCACTGGTGGCAGATCTGTTGCTGGAGGCAGTCTATGTACAACCGCGACTCCTATTCCTTCCGTCCAATAGTAGTTTGATTACTTTACTCTGTTCCAGTTCGAAAAGTGTTGTAGCTAGTGAAATTACTAAAGTAACGAAATTTAACTATGTCTTGTGTGTATATCGTCTTAACAAGCGACACGTTGTTATGGGGTTGAAATCGTTAGTCTCATCAATTACTGAAATTAAAAAAAAAAAAAACAATTGTTTATTTTTTTTATACTACTTTACGACGAGACGAGCAAGACGTTCACCTGATGGTAAGTGATACGCTTGCCCATGACAACGTGCTGCTAGTTAAGATGGTATACACTGCACCACATTGCGCTCGTCGCCTTGAGACATAAGGTGTTAAGTCTCGTTACCCCAGTAATTACACTAGCTACAGCGCCCTTCAAACCGGAACACAGTAATGTTTGCACACTACTATTTGGCGGTTGAAATAGGAGCTGCGGTGGTACCCATCCAGACGGTCTCCGGCAACAGAGACCTACCACCTGGTGAAATTATCATTATCATCCATTTTTTAATTGATATTTTATAACTTTAATATCGATGTTATGTTTTTGTTATAATAATTAAATAACACACTCCATTGGTTGTATAGAAAGTGTACGATTGGAATGAACTCCGTATACAAATATACCAGATTTAGCACTTGGTCTGCTCGTCGGAGTGCTTGACAGCGGGCGGGCGGTGATGCTGCAGTTCGTTGACCTCGACGCGGAGGTTAATTCGAAAGTGACGCTTCTTGCATTACGTACGCTTGAAAACTCCAATGTATACACATTGTGAAGATGTATTGGAGCGTTGTACGTAGCTGGGCTACGTTACGCTCCGCGCCTCTGTTATTATTGCTCCAGTGAAATTGTAAACCAATACTTTACATTATATATTTTATCACGACCAACTCTATCTCAAAACTTATGAGGCGATGAAGAAAAATAAAAGATTCTCTTAACCGTGTCATTAAAAAGAGTGGATTTAGGTACCAGAGCTTCACCCGGAAAAGTTCTACTGGTGGTAACGGAAACTTCAGTTATTCAACCCTGGTGTTCCTTTAAGTATCGAGGGTATAATAACGGTGCTTATTTCAACTGCCTGTGCAAGTCTAGATTTACGACTTTAAGCATAAATGTATATATCTACTGGTGGTAGGTCTCTGTTGCCGGAGACCGTCTGAATGGGTCGCCAAATAGTAGTGTGCAAACATTACTGTGTTCCGGTTTGAAGGGCGCTGTAGCTAGTGTAATTACTGGGGTAACGAGAATTAACACCTTATGTCTCAAGGCGACGAGCGCAATGTGGTGCAGTGTATACCACCTTAACTAGCACCACGTTGTCATGGGCAAGCGTATCACTTACCATCAGTTGAACGTCTTGCTCGTCTCATCGCATAGTAGTAAAAAAAAATATAATTTGAACTGTGATAGTTCATTTGTGCTCTGTTATATGAAGATAAGTTCGAATTTATATTAAATAAGATGAATGTCATAAATGAACCGCCGATGCCGCTTATCGTGAGAAGAACGGCATAATCACGCTACTATTTTATTACTATACAAACCTAAATCAACTTAGTCTCAATAGTAAGAACTAGATATTAGATTACTTGATATTCGATAAACGTAGCCTAAATTCGAAAACTATTAGAATTTCGTCACGTCCTAAGCT
Organism: Byasa hedistus; assembly: GCA_029286795.1. Taxonomy (NCBI): domain Eukaryota; kingdom Metazoa; phylum Arthropoda; class Insecta; order Lepidoptera; family Papilionidae; genus Byasa; species Byasa hedistus. Next base: position 4,905,162 of record JAGSMW010000013.1, on the reverse strand, counting down.
TCCTTTCGGGTTTCCGATTTCTACTGCCATTACCTTTATTTATTGCTGAACGAAATGTGCCTTAAGCTATATAGCCCCAAAATCCAGAACAGCCCGCAAGTGAAATAGCTTAGTAATTTCGGTTAGCGACGCTACTGTATATTGCGGGCTGTATTCCTTTCCATTCATAATGGATGAGAAACTTCGCCGTTGTTCGGTAATTGTTATTTCGGTTCATTCATTATCATTATGGTGACAGGTCTTTGCCCTTGCTTTCGAAGTTAAATTTCGGTAAATGCGTGAGCTCCAGTCTTTATTTACATGCTAATTACTATATAGCGTTTTGCTATAAGATATAGAAATTATTCAATACAATATTTACTTTTATCTACAATTGAAAAAGGTTTAACACAACTAAAAAATACATTCTTCATAAAAAATAGATTAGAGTAAGTTTATACACAGCAAGGATAGTAAAATATTTAATTTTTTAGGTTATTTTAATTATATAGATATAATAACGAATCGTATATTTGTTTCTATTTTATCTGTATCATCAAAATCATAATCGTGGTTATTAATAAATATTTTCTTTTGTTAACAGGTCTTAGCGGTTCGAGAGCGGATCTGCAGCACAGGCGCGAAGTGTTCGGTTCGAATTTGATCCCGCCAAAACCGCCCAAGACCTTCCTCACCCTGGTGTGGGAGGCTCTGCAGGACGTCACCCTCATTATATTGGAAGTAGCCGCTGTCGTGTCGTTGGGATTGAGTTTTTACAAGCCGTCCGAAGATGAGAGCGATATTGGTAAGTTTTTAGTATAAATCTAACTAGGACTAAAATATTAATCCCTTTGATGTGCTCACCTAAATAGATTTAATCTGACTAAACTCTTGATCAGAATGACTTGACAGCCGAAAAAATAGCTATCGGTTTAAAATTGGTAACCGGGAGGAAATAAGTCCATGGCTTCGGCCGATTTGTATCTACGCAAATTTCTACCCCTAATCACAGGAGAAAATTCTATCATATTTATCTGATATTTTATAGATCCCGTCTCAAATTGGATTTCTCGTATCTTTGTTATCTAAACCAAAAATCACAGTTTGCAAATGTACGCTTTTTTATTAAGTTATCAGAATTCTTATGAGGAATTAATGTTAAATTAAGGGAACCCAAAACTTCAAGTGTGACCTCCATAAGGCCGATGAATTCAGCCGCGGTCCTTACATCCTATCATATCGGTCCCCTACGTGATATATTTTCACATATAAAAGGATAAATTTGTTTTGTATTGTTCCCTTTAAGATGATAAAGATACAGTCTCCTAAGCCGATAACAAACAGTTACGTTAACTTGTTACGTATACTGCTGTATTGAAATAACTAAACGTTCCCACTACTGGGACTTGGGGTACAAGGTGGTAGTCAAGGCATCAGCCAGGCTGACCAATTGCGAGTTGGAAACATACTCATCTTTAAATATAATCATTTGACCAAATGCCAATACCAGCTCACCCTTGACTAGTTTAAGAAATGAATAATAACATTGTTTTTCTCTTTCCAATAACAATTTGGCGACTGTAGACGATTTTGGTAAGAATATTGATTTACTTAGAGATATATTTTTTCGACACTGTCTGTCCTGCTCTCTACGAACATGTACTCAAACTCATTGGAATATCGATTTTAAGTGCTATATAATTATTTATCTAACTTCTAACTTTTACTAATCGCAACTGAATCGATATTATACTGTGTGTACCTATCCTATAAATTATTATATATTTTTTACATATAAATTTTATTCTGCCATGGTTTTTCGATCTATTGGACAAAAGATAAAAACAATTTAACCGACACCAAGAGAAGTATTTGCTTACTTTAAATAATTAGACTGCTTTCGTAGTTATCAGGTCCTATAGGTTCATTCCGGGACCATAATGATGGAGTTTTTATGGTTTTTTCGAAACTTGTTATTCTAATTTTTAAAACTTTTGTCGGATATACTAAATCCTAGAACGATTAAAGATTTACAAATTTATATAGCCTGTACCATTTGGGTTTCGAGTAAAAGTAAGTGAATTTTGCGCTTCTGTAAATATTTGAAGATGCTGTTACGAGGGAAGCGTTCTATATCGATTGCTTTCACTATTTGGTCTCCAGTGCGGCATCAGGAATGTGTAATGAGAGGACCTACTTACTATTTCATATATGGTCATTTAGACCATTTGTAATGTATGTGGATATGTTATATATGTTCATTTCGAAGAACCATGGCATATTGGGGCATGTGTTTGAATTAGCTGCTTAACCCCTGAAACAGAACAAACTTTCAGCGGATGCTGTTTGACCACGCCAGTGTTTGTTCGCTTGCTAGTATACTCTAGAAGGGAGACGGTAGTGGTGTGTCCGTCTGTGTGTTTATATTTTTTAAATAAATAATGGACCGACTTTAAATAGAAGTATCAATTTATATATACAAGGTTAATAAAACGAAAAATTTAATCATTTTATAGTGTTTTAAAGTCGGTTCAAAAGATAAAACTAAAGCACCCGTTTAACTAACATATGATAAATTATAATATAGAGTATACGATAACTAAGAAATGAATATAATAACTTACTATGTTATTAAGCATGTGTATTATATTATTATTATTTGAACTATAACATATTTTAATGACTTACAATTATTTTAAAAGCTTTTGATTCATTTTATTGACGAATGTAAGAGTGTAATATAATATTTAAACGTGTAATTTAGCTACAAAGCTTGCGACACGGATGTGAACGGATATTCATACCATTTGCGGTTTTATATATTTATAGATTATAGATGTTAAGATTATCTATTCATATTTATTAATTGAATATACATGCATCACATTAGTGAATTATAATGTTAACATCATCATCATCCCATAACACATTAGACTAATATAAAATTTATATAATATGTATATACCTGAGTAAGATATACTTTTTTCAATTGTATATCACTTCTAGTGTATGTACAGTTTAAGAGATAATCACACCTAACATATTGCAAGCATTAAATCCTGTATCACCATTATCGGATCGGGGTCGCATCTACCCAACACGGCCGTATCGGTAATTGAATAGCAACCGTCTCCCTCGCACAGCGCGCGTGCGAGGGGGACAGGCTGCAACCCTTAAACCATTCATTGGCGTAATCTAAGCAGCGACGGGTTGGTAACATAATGTGGGTATTGTAAAATCAAATGTGCATAACATTAGCTATTACGGGGTTCAATCGCTTTACTCCATAAGCATATTTTTTTAAACGTTCACCTGATGGTAAGATGATTACTGTGTTTGACGCTTGTGATTTTAAGCCTCGTTACCCCTGTAATTTCACTGAGTACACCGCCCTTCATTGCACATTACTGTTTTGCAGCAGTAATAGGTACTGCTGTGGTTACCTAAGTATACGGTTTCCAGCGACAGAGGCTTGCTATTAGTAATATTTATAACTCACCCTAATTTAGTTAAATTAACACTTATCTATTTTTAATTATACTCACTCATTTTAACAAATATACTCATATGTCTCTTAAGAAATATACAGAATGAGTCACTGAATAATTTAGAATAACATATATTATATGTAAATTTACTAAAATAATAGTAAATTTAAATGTTATTTAGGGCTATGTTGCTAACTGTCGAAAGACTAGTTCACTTACAGATAATCAAACAGCAAGAAAAAATTGTTATTACGCGAATCAAATTATATAAATAATTAAATATTTTATTTGCAAATTAAGTAGAAACTACTAATTTCATTTGTGAGTAGATCCCTGTTGCCGGATACCGGAAATACTACCGCAGTGCCTGAAACCGTTAATAGTTTGAAAATTGCAAAATACGCAACAATAATTTTAAGGCTTTGTCGCAAAATATCGTTCATCTAAACACATTTTAAATTTTAGTTTTTAGAAATAATTAGATCACGTTTAAGTTTTTGGTAAGGACTTTAACAGTTGGTGAAGGTTTGAAGCTATTTTAAGTTAAATCACTTCAATGTTGCTTCAGAAGATTCTCAACAACTAAACACCTTTATTCCATTTTCCAGGTCATTTGGACGAGGAGGAAGGGCACTATCAATGGATCGAGGGTCTGGCGATCTTAATATCCGTCATAGTTGTCGTCATAGTAACAGCATTCAACGATTACACGAAAGAAAGACAATTCAGGTATGAGTTGGATTTTAACTTTGTAACTTAACCTTGATATTTTCAATGTAAAATAATAACATTTATACCATTGGATTGTCTTATTTCATATCAAAGTTTAATTTATAAATTTCAGAGGGCTTCAATCGAGGATAGAGGGTGAACACAAGTTTGCGGTGATTCGCGGTGCTGAAGTGAGTCAGGTGCCCATAAGCGAGATAGTGGTCGGGGACATCTGTCAGATAAAGTACGGCGACCTGCTGCCCGCTGACGGCGTACTGCTGCAGAGTAACGACCTTAAGGTAAATAATACGAGAAAGAAGAACATTAATAATATTGATATCATTTATGAAGTAACAGGACGAGTAAGTACCGATATCGTTGCCTATAACCACCAGATGCTAATTAGGATATTCACACAACATTACGTTTCATTAATCGCATTCAGACACTAATGTTTTGTTTGTTAATTATATTAATGTTAACAATATTTTTATTAATGAGAGCCACCAGCACTAGTAAGTAGCTTTCATACTTTGGTATTTTTAAAGTATAAGGAAATTAATTATACTGCACCAGACGTCCGAAGAATCTCATTTACTCCCATACAGTAGCAGTTTTATAAAAATTTACAAAACGATCTTACTACAGTATAAAGACATTTGTTCTATCTGTCTCCGTAGCTCAGTGGTTAACTGCAATCTTTGTGCATGTCTCTGGTTTGTTTGACTCGCTAGCTACAACCCTTATTTTGTAAAAGAGCCTCATTTGAAAGTTAGAGTATTATAGCTTCGTTGTTCACGGCGTTATCGACACTGAACATCAGTTTGAAACCTAGTTAAGGTTTTAGCCCATGGTAAATGAATGTACGAGCCGTGATAGCCTAGTGGTTTGAACGCCCGACTTCCACTCCGGAGGTACCGGGTACGAATACGGCCTGCACCAAAAAATTTTTCAATTTATGTGCAGTTAACACCAACTAATATCACGTGCTTTGACGGTGAAGGAAAACATCGTGAGGAAACCTGCATATCTATGCCATGACCGTCAGTGATCAGACTAGTATGTGAAATGGAGAAGGCAATGGCCAACCACTCCATTATAACTGCCAAGTAAATCGCCGTGTGTTTTATCACACATGATGACCACGATCCTCAGTCATTTATTTATTTATTCGACACATCAGCAATGACACAAAATAACAATAAACACAGTACAGATAAAGGTATTGGACAGTTTGTAGCCACCATTGTAGATGTGCACAGCATTTACTCTTGTTTTCGCAACGCTACCTGTATTAGTAAAAATTAAAAAAAAACAAAATAAGAAAAACAATATCGACCAAAAAAAGAAAGAAATTACAAATAACAATTACAATTCCTTTAAAGCTAGACACAATTTAAGTTTGAAGACAGGAAAGGGATGCCAGAAGATGTCAATGTCGTGTTTAGATTGTTAAGAGTTATATGACGCTATTATGCGGTTTATTGGAGACCACTGACCGCAATTAGTACGAACGATTGGTATTCTAAAGGTATTCTGTATAGGGACTCTTGGAATTTTGGAGGGAACAGCTATGTTGATTTGATTTAAAATCAACATAGCTGTTCATGTCATGTCATTGTCATGAGGAAATACGGCTTAGAAGAGATGAGTATCGAGTACGGGCATCCACTCGAAGCTTCCTCGGCATAAAAGAACCACGTGCGCATGTCCGGGCCGCCGATAACCCAATAAACGGCATCGCTATCCCGCGATTGCCGCACCGCTTACCTCTGACGCACGCACCGATAGCACCGATAGAAGGCAAATATAGAAATTATTGCTACCTGATGCAGATAAACATGGGCGCGTCGCGATTATATATCGATAAGGGGCGATAGCGATTATAAATTGAAATTCTTTTACCTGTTATAACTAAACTATTTAATTGTTCTGTTATCGAGAAAAATTATACATTCATAATTCATAGTCATGATTAGACGCACACCGCAACCTTCGGAGATCATAAGAAAAACAACAACTAGGTTATAGCCTGAGATCTGCGAGGCTATTATCCAAAAGCATATGTTAGTCAAACGACTGGCTTATATATATTATATATCACCAGAGAATAGATAAGTTCAGGAAAAAATCAGCAACTTTTTCTATAGCCATTACGAATATACTGCTCACACAAATGCTGCTCGTCAAGCGCAGTTCGTGTAGCTATTAACCTCCATTGAAGGGTTATAGTCAGCTGTGAACAGCAATGGGCTGTAATGAGGTGACAGTTTACAAGGATATTGCTTTTTATTGAATATAACGTGCTTATAAAATAATAACTATGATCTACGCTACTCTAAATACAGATGTACCTAAGTGTTGATTTCGACTCTAAGAGTCAAGAGTTATTATTATACCTTCACCAATATCTTTTATTAATAAATACTTCTTGTATAAAAGGAATTAAGTTTGAAAAAATATTTTAACGCTCAAACTTATCTCTGAATGCGATGAAATGCTGTGTAAACATCCTAACTAGCGTCACATTATGGACAAACGTGTCAAACCACCTAGTGATTGTTGTATAAAAGATCCGTCGATTTCTTGTGCCCTATAAATCTGTCGTCATAATATCGTCGCTGTGAAGCCGTCAACGTAGGAGTGTCAGAATATTCTGGATGGTATTTAATCGTCTACAGCTTTTCTGTCACTAACACCATGTGAAACTGATATCAAGTGTTAGATAAATTTAAAAAAATATCGACCAAAAAGAAAGAAATTACCAATAACAATTATAATTCCTTTAAAGCTAGACACAATTTAAGTTTGAAGACAGGAAAGGATGCCCGAAGATGTCAAAGTCGTGTTTTAGATTGTAAAGATTTATATGACGCCATTATGCGGTTTATTGGAGACCACTGACCGCAATTAGTACGAACGATTGGTATTCTGAAGGTATTCTGTATAGGGACTCTTGGAATTTTGAAGGGAACAGCTATGTTGATTTAATTTAAAATCAACATAGCTGTTCATGTCATGTCATTGTCATGAGGAAATACGACTTAGAAGAGATGAGTATCGAGTACGGGCATCCACTCGAAGCTTCCTCGGCATAAAAGAACCACGTGCGCATGTCCGGGCCGCCGATAACCCAATAAACGGCATCGCTATCCCGCGATTGCCGCACCGCTTACCTCTGACGCACGCACCGATAGCACCGATAGAAGGCAAATATAGAAATTATTGCTACCTGATGCAGATAAACATGGGCGCGTCGCGATTATATATCGATAAGGGGCGATAGCGATTATAAATTGAAATTCTTTTACCTGTTATAACAAAACTATTTAATTGTTCTGTTATCGGGAAAAAATTATGCATTCATAATTCATAGTCATAATTAGATGCACACCGCAACCTTCGGAGATCATAAGAAAAACAACAACTAGGTTATAGCCTGAGATCTGCGAGGCTATTATCCAAAAGCATATGTTAGTCAAACGACTGGCTTATATATATTATATATCATCAAAAAATAGATAAGTTCAGGATAAAATCAGCAACTTTTTCTATAGCCATTACGAATATACTGCTCACACAAATGCTGCTCGTCAAGCGCAGCTCGTGCAGCTATTAACCTCCATTGAACGGTTATAGTCAGCAGTGAACATCAATGGGCTGTAATGAAGATGACAGTTTACGAAGATATTGCTTTTTATTGAATATAACGTGCTTATAAAATAATAACTATGATCTACGCTACTCTAAATACAGATGTACCTAAGTGTTGATTTCGACTCTAAGAGTCAAGAGTTAATATTATACCTTTACCAATATCTTTAGTTAATAAATACTTCTTGTATGAAAGGATTGAAGTTTTAAAAAATATTTAAATGCTCAATTTTACTTCTGAACGCAATAAAATGCTCACTAGCGCCACATTATGGACAAACGTATCGAACCACTGAGTGATTGTTGTATAAAAGATCCGTCGATTTCTTGTGCCCTATAATTCCGTTGTTTATCGATCACTTCATAACACGTGAAGTGTTGATTGAATGGCATACTATAAGCAGGTTCCGCAATAACGAATACGCTATCAGTCACCGCCCAAGACGGGGCATGACGTCAACGGTATGACGTCAAAGTACATAAGATGTAACGATATCGACTTAAGCAAATACATCTTGATGCAGTAGTTTGATAAGTTTAACAGGTTAAATGAAATGCAGTATTTCAACCATTTACTTACGATTGATGAAGAAATAGTAAAATTATCGCCATAATAGCAATTGTGTTTGGGATGACGACGTAGTATTCTGGCCGAACACGCTTGACCATCTACAGCCTCATTATCACGTTACATCACGTAAAATTGGTACAATGATGGGAGCTCACCATGAAACCGTGATAGAGATGAATTTTGAAATGCGCCATGGGTTTCGAATAAGTGTAGATTAAATTCCCGCTAACCTTGACCTTCATCATCATTTCCACCTTTGGACGTCCACTGCTGGACAAAGGTCTCTTGTAATGTAAACCTTGAGTAAAACATAAGAAAACCTACACCTTCTAATAACGACAACCATCGTGGACATGATTTTTTCTTTGTGAGTGAAGGTCCGTAGTCACAACAGTGGGAGACATTAGTGGGCTGTTTATAAGTATAAATATATATAAAAACGTTCGCTTTGAATCAGAATGTTATTCTTTGTATTGCTTCTTTTTATCTGTACGTAAGAACTCTATTTTAATACAATTACCAGTCATCATATTCGTTAGTATTTAATCGGTGTGGTTTACAGGTCGATGAATCGTCACTGACTGGAGAATCGGACCATGTCAAAAAGGGTGAATCTTTTGATCCCATGGTGCTATCTGGTACTCACGTTATGGAAGGTAATTTTAACGACAAAGTTCTTTTTTTACTTTACATTAAAACTATAGTAGCCTATCGTTTTAAAGTAATAACTTATAATTCACTTGTATCTTTTAAATCTTCTATTAAAGGATACATATAAAAGTTTTTAATTGTGAAGTAGAATAACCTATGTCAAAATTAACTGTTTAGCCACTGGGGTTACCTAGTGCTTTGTAACACATAGGTCTCTGGTTCGATTCCAGGGCAGAGGTTGTGGTTTGGTTAGTGGTAGAGTATTTTCGAATCTCTCGCTGGCTACCACAGTCATATAAATCTGTCGTCATAATATCGTCGCTGTGTTGAAGCCGTCAACGTAGGAGTGTCAGAATATTCTGGATGGTATTTAATCGTCTACAGCTTTTCTGTCACTAACACCATGTGAAACTGATATCAAGTGTTAGATAAATTTAAACAAAAAAAAATTGCTTACTTTAGAATTTGTTTTATATTAAAACGAAAGAGTACAGATGCGATCCTGAACTTGTCGTTTGACCAAATGCAAAATGGTGACAGTTCCACTCAACCCTCTGACATGTGGCTTATTTATTATCACTGCGGGTATTGTTTTATGAATGTAAAATACAGCAATTTCAAATCACAATTACAGGTTCCGGCAAGATGTTGGTAACAGCGGTAGGTGTTAACTCACAGGCCGGCATCATCTTCACGCTGCTAGGCGCGGCCGTTGATAAGCAAGAGAAAGAGATCAAGCAGATGAAGAAAGGTCAGTGTTTGCCCGCTTTGTGCCGTTGCCCGTAGCACTAGTGACGTCCCCTATATTCATTTTGACACCCTTTCTGTACTCATATCTACAAAATCACAAAAGTTTTAATTATCCATAAATGTAATATATCAAAATTTATTATAATCAGAATATACTTAAATCACTCAGACGCATACAAACACATTACACACAGATAATATTAAAAAAAATACAGAAAGGGTCTCCATCTAGTTTACTATAGTTTAGTGTTGTTCAAACAATTACATTGCTCATTTAGCCATAGATTATGAGTTTAGAGTGATATAGTTCGCGCTTGATTAGTTAACTCATGTTAAGTTAAAATATACCATATGGCCTTGTGATAGTGTACAATTTAGCTCCGCTTTAGACTAAATGAGCATTGTAAGGTCCAATGCTTGGTTGCATATTTAGAGTTACCACAATTGAAGAATGAAATTTTCCCCCTTACATCAAACCACCGCACTCCCACAAAATTTAAATTAACGAAGAAATTGGTAGAAAAATAAAATAAACCTTTTTTTTATACGCGTCCGGTTCTTTTTTGTTTTTTTACCGGTTGAAGCTGTGATAGCTCAATTTCCGGTGAAGTAAAGCAACATCCGTCGGACATGCTACTTTCACTTGGCCATCATGGTGAATTTGTCTTGACTCTCCTTGTAAGAGAAAACCCACGAGTCCCAGTAGTGGGAATTTTAAGAGGGCTGTTTATTTCTACCAGTTTCAAGCGTGTATATGAGATTATTTTATTGATCGACCACAAGGTTATGGTTATTGTTTCGGGTGACTTGTGTACGTGTTAGTCGTTGTTCGTACTCGTGTTTTTGTGTTTGACTAATTGCCTGTATTTGTTGGTAGCATGGTCCACCTGGTCATAGCCCTCGTAGTGTTAATGTCGGACATAAGCACCATCTGTGTCTTTATAAAATAATCTCGTTTGTTCAAATTTGTAACTATTTATACGTATTGAACATAAATCTTGTAAATGCGACAAACAGTCGCCACGATCAAGCATTTTATGGCCAAAAATTAGTCATTAACCCGTTCGCTACCAGGTTACAGGAAATAGAGCCCGACATTTGTGTATTAGTAATCCTTTTCGAAATATAAGCTAAATTACATTCTATGCCGGGGTTTACAAATACTAAAATATACTTTGCATTCCAATGGTCAGTTATCTACAATCATGACTTATGAGCAATTCATATCACTAGTCTTTCCCTTATTTTATATAATACCTCTTTCTAAAACCGGTATTTAATGAAATGCTGATTGCGGAAATTGCTTGGTAGGTAAAGAGTTGGGAGTATTTCTTTAAGAATTATGTAAAATATTTTTCGCGTATCAATGATGTAATCCAGAAATTCTTACTCATCCATCATCCTCACTTGGACAGTGCTGTGGATATTAGATTTTGACTCTATCTTTGTAAGAAAAGGCTCCGAGTTTCAGAAATAAGAAAATTAAAAAAGTATTTTTATTTACTTATGACGTTTGGTAGCGAGCGAGTTAAACCACTAAAAGGACGTACCCCGTTAAATCTAGAGTTAACGCAACCAAAACAATCGTCTAGTGTGAATCCGTTCAATGACATCCAATTTTTTTTCTCCACCCCCTGACCCTGGCCTGCCGCACACCCACATCCATGCCGCCGACGAAAAATAAAATACATACACATTTAAATTGCATCGTGGTAACTGTTGTCGATGACGCATGGCGTATAAACCGTTACGAACGGTGTGTCCGTTGTAATAAATGTGTATGGCTTGTGTTAATGGATACGATAAAAAAAAATACGATCGGATAATTGGATAATGTGGCTGTAGAAGCTAAAAAGCAGCAAAAGAAGGGGAACCAGCGCAAGAGCCTGACCGGTAAGTAACATCATTTGCTACGCCCTGCTTTTAAAGTCCTGTGTACACTTGGGGCCAGATTAATATAACGCTTGATACCAGATCTAACTACGGATACTAGTAGCTTCCGCTTATTGTTAATGTTAATACTGTCCTTAAGTGTACTTTTTGATGCATAATGAGTTTTTAATCATGATTTTCTTTTTACAATTAGCAAACCTAGACGTCTGAGCGATGCCTGATACAATGCATTTTGATACTAACATAGTTTGCATAATAATTAACGTACCTATTAAGAATGTGATAACTATTACACATTTGAATTTTATTATATTATACACTGCATCCATTAATTGAAATAATAAAAACAGTTAAAAAAATAAAAACTATTTAAAGTTTTAATAATTAATTTGCTTTAAAAAAAATCCTCTTAAAGTGCGACTGCAACTCTTCTTATATTAATTTCTAAATAAACTCTTCTCTTTTATTTATCTTTAAATGTATATAATAGTTCTTGTTTGGTACACTTCTTCTATTCTGTAAATGTATTTAGTTGTTTTTGTTAAAGATTGTGAATATACATTTATAAAGTATAACACCAAAATTCAGTATACAGTTAAGCAGAAATCATAAATTCAAGAGCGGCTACAGACGAAAGGCATAGCTTATTATGAAAATCCACCGCCATAACAGTATCGCTGTGTTCCAACTGTAAACATATCGACCATCAACACTTAGCACTTAATATCATGTAAAATTATGGACCCATTGCAGTTAAAAAAAATATAGAACTGTAAGTAGAAGGATACAGTTAAGATAAAACATAAAAATGTTTTCTTGTTGTGCCACTTTCTACAATATTTCTCTATAAGGCCTTGTGTTTGTTTTCGTAAAAACAAAAAGCAGTATCAATGGTTGTGGCATAAATGAAACAAAATGAGAATTTAAGCTATAAATAATAACCGCAGTTGATAATTAAGACCTCATTCACATTTCCATACAAAAAAAACTAGATCATTATCGGTATAGCCATAGAAAGATAAAGTCACAGGCAAAACGTGCGTTAAATTCAAAACATTTTACATTTTTGTCGGTTGGTCGAAAAGAGAATTTGAGGTACCAAACAAGAACACGATAATCATGGTAGTGGTTGACGAATGGTAAACGTTCAGGTGACGAAGACCCGACACTGCCCGCTGCCGGTAACAGCCACGGCGCGAACCACCGCCCGGAGGACAACCATGTACCAGCGCCAGCTGAGAAGCCACAAGAAAGTCACAAGAAGGAAAAGTCGGTTTTGCAAGCCAAACTTACCAAGCTCGCTATACAAGTAAGCACGGCACACTTATGTGTATATGAGTACACTGAATCGCATGGTTGTATAAAAAAAAACTAACCATTGACCTCTCACAACAGATCGGTTACGCCGGCTCGACCATCGCCGTGCTGACGGTGGTCATCCTGGTGGTGCAGTTTTGCGTTAGGACGTTCGTGATCGAAGGCAAACCGTGGAAGGCGACCTACATCAACAATCTGGTTAAGCATCTCATCATCGGTGTTACCGTACTCGTGGTAGCTGTGCCCGAGGGGCTGCCGTTGGCTGTCACTTTGTCTCTGGCTTACTCTGTGAAGGTGCGTAAGGAATTTTTCAACCCATTAATTAATTCTCGCATACGTCTAGTAGTTTCGATTCCCATTGTGGTTACGATGAGAAAAGTCGTTCTTAAAAACACCGACATGTTCCAAGAATAATGCCAGCATGGTCTCACTTCTTGACAGAGAAGGCTCTAAGTTCCTGTAATAGGAACAACAAAAATGGTATCTATTAGCTTATTTTTATTTAATAACTACCAATGTATGTATTTAATATCTTTTGACACTATTTTATTTATCCACAGTAAAACGTGTTTATCCAATGAATGTTTCTATGTGATCGATAAGGATCGACCAGACGAACACAGTTTGAAGTGTACGTTACTATAGCCCAACTTTATTAACTTAACATATTATATTGCAGAAAATGATGAAGGACAACAACTTGGTGCGTCACTTGGATGCTTGTGAGACCATGGGTAATGCGACCGCCATATGCTCCGACAAGACCGGAACCCTCACCACCAACAGGATGACAGTCGTTCAGTCGTACATCTGCGAGAAGCTCTGCAAAGTCACGCCCAACTTCAGGGACATACCGGCTGAGGTCGGCGAGACGCTGATAGAAGGGATATCGGTTAACAGCGCTTTCACATCCAGGATTATGGTAAGTTTAAAACATCAAGTATCATTATATGCTATGTAGTTAGCAATCTCGTTTAATTGAGACCTATCCCTCAGAAACGTGACCCTTATCATACACGAGCGACGAGCGTGATGTATTGGTTGTAGTGTTTCTCATCCTAAGTCATAGTAAACGACATGCTCTTCTTGTCGTTTCGTTAAATAAAATCTGGTTAATTTTAATTATGTTATGTTTTTACGTTGTTAATTTTTGTATAAATTTTATTCTAGCCTGGACAAGATCCGGGCTCGCCGCCGATGCAAGTGGGCAACAAGACCGAATGCGCGCTTCTGGGCTTTGTGGTTGCGCTGGGACAAAGCTACGACGCCGTACGCGAGAGGCACCCCGAGGAGTCATTCACAAGAGTCTACACATTCAATTCCGTTCGGAAAAGCATGTCCACGGTCGTACCATACAAAGGCGGCTACAGGCTTTACACCAAGGGAGCTTCGGAGATTGTTTTGAAAAAGTAAGTGAAAAACTAACCGATCATCTAGTTTATAATAACGCTAAACTAATATTTAAGACCCTAGTAGGAATGTTAAAAGGTAACAACATTTCACATGACAATTAAGTAGTGGATAGTAAACTGTACTCGGGTCCACATACGTTGACTACCGGAATGCAGCAATGCTGTTATGGCGGCAGCTAACTATGAGAATTGTGGCTACCCACGCTGGTTTGAAAAAATTCTACTACTAAAAAAACTCTGAAACATATAAGTTCCAAATCGAACGGTAACATTCGTGTTCCTAGGTTAGTGATTAGCCACAGAGCTATGTAAGCAGTTAAACACATGATGTTTTGTATCTATGTTATGTTACTCATGGGGTCAGTTTTCTCAGTCTCTTCCCCTCTTCGATCTGTCCTGCATCTAATTGTAATATAATTACAGGTGTGCATTCATCTACGGGCACGAGGGCCGATTGGAGAAGTTCACGCGCGACATGCAAGACCGGCTCGTCAAACAGGTCATTGAACCCATGGCATGCGACGGGTTGCGAACCATATCCGTCGCCTATAGGGATTTCGTACCGGGGAAGGCTGACATCAACCAGGTATATAATCCCTTTTAAATCGTCTACAAATCCTAATGGCATCTTTCAATATTGCTATTGGACCTTAGAATATTAAACTTGTTTGTCATAGATATCACAAAGGATCTCTTTCTACATCATTTTATTTTTATGTTAACATTAAATGTATAAAACATCTTTTGCACACATTCCATGGCAAAGGATAATTTTATTAAAAACTTAATTTTTCTGTAAATACATTTGTTGTTCATTTCAAACAGGTTCACATAGACCAAGAGCCAAACTGGGATGACGAGGACAACATCGTGAACAACTTGACCTGCCTCTGTGTAGTCGGAATTGAGGACCCTGTCAGGCCTGAGGTAATATAAAAAAGTAAAGCTCAAAATTACTTATAATTTAACATATAAGAAAAGGAGAAGAGCGAGGTCTTTATTCAGATACGTTAAGAAACTGAGTGGACGTTATTATAGGGTTTTCAACTGTAACAAAATGTTTATTTAGGTATACCTGACAAGCACGTTTCGAGTCAAACTGCAAGGTAAAAGAAAAGACTTACTGCTTCCATGGCGCAGTGATTAAGCTATTTCTTTCTAAATCTTTGGTTCTATTGAGGGACCACATTTCACAGTTGTGAGGTTTAATTGGCTGTAGGCTTTTTCCGAGCTCGTCAGGCTAGCTACCACACTCATATTGTTAATCTGCTGCCATAACAGCTCTTGTTTTCCACCCGAAGCCTGTGATAGCCAGAACATTCCTCGCTACCATGTTTCACCATTCACGGCCTCCTTGTCAGTTAAAATTTTATGAAATTTACATTACTTGTTGATGACACTGTGTAAATAAAAAAAATACATAACAAAGTGGTATGGCAGGTGCCGGAGGCTATCCGCAAATGCCAGAAGGCGGGCATCACGGTGCGCATGGTAACCGGTGACAACGTGAACACGGCGCGGTCGATCGCCATCAAGTGCGGCATATTGAAGCCGACTGACGACTTCCTCATACTTGAGGGCAAGGAGTTCAATAAGAGGATCCGAGACGCCAATGGACAGGTAAGGAAGCTTTTGTTACTACTCTCAAGAGGGTGTGCGGAAAGGAAACTGAATCGGTGTGCCTAAGTACAGTATTTTTTATGATCCCACAAAAAGACGAGTACGCTTAACTGTCAATTAATATCAAGTAGTGTTGTGACGAAATGTTGTCCGGTTGTAGTTAAAAATAATTTGTAATTACATGTTAATTAAAGTTATTTTGTAAAATTTAATAATTCCTTTTCAGGTACAACAAAACCTCATAGACAAGGTGTGGCCGAAGCTGCGCGTGCTTGCGCGGTCATCTCCAACGGATAAGTATACGCTGGTGAAAGGCATGATCGAGTCGAAGGCGTTCGATACGCGCGAGGTTGTGGCAGTCACCGGCGACGGTACCAACGACGGTCCGGCGCTTAAGAAGGCAGACGTCGGATTCGCTATGGTCAGTATAGTTTACAATTGATGATTATAATCAAAAATAAATATTAACGTAGAATGATTTCTTATATTTCCGCGAATGTTACAAATTTATTAAAACAAAATTTTACGGATTTTCGGTCATTGTCACGGGTGGCGGACTGTCTTCTCGTGACCATGACCGAATCCGGGATCAAGTGAATATATTAAATAAACGCGATAAAATCCGTAAAATTTAGTTTAAATAAATATTAACGTAAAATATCGACATCGACTTTCTGCTCCGGGGCATATCGTGAAAAGAGAATAAGGAGAGAGTAACTTGTAAAGAAGAAATAGCAACTAACTGGTGACTATCACTATCGTTCTGCTCTATACTCATCAAAATCTTAACAAAAAAAGTGCACGAATGTCACAATTAAGTTTTTATGGTTTGTTTGTTGATCTTACAACACAAATCTTTTCCATAAACCTTCACCAGAAGGTGAAGTTCAGTGAGAATCAAACCCGCGTGTCTTTAAGACGTACAGCGCGTACGACCGTTCTACACACTACGTACTGTTACGGTATGTCGTAACCCTAACTTCTCTCTCCAGGGTATTGCCGGAACGGACGTGGCGAAAGAAGCTTCCGATATCATCCTGACCGATGACAACTTCTCGTCGATTGTTAAGGCTGTCATGTGGGGCCGCAACGTGTATGACTCCATAGCAAAGTTCCTCCAATTCCAGCTCACCGTCAATGTGGTAGCAGTCATCGTCGCTTTTATCGGTGCCTGCGCAATACAGGACAGTCCTCTGAAGGTGAACTTACTACTATAATCTTATGGTTTATTAAGCTCTTGTTATATATTTACAGTAATACAGAATGAAAAAATAACTCCAACGTTGTCTCTTTTCTCTTTCTATGGATTCGATATTGTTACCAAATTTTCTTTGTCATATTAATATCAATGCGATTTGCAGGCAGTGCAAATGTTATGGGTTAACTTGATAATGGACACGCTGGCGTCTCTCGCGCTTGCTACCGAACTGCCGACCTCCGACCTGTTGCTGCGGAAGCCGTACGGGCGCACCAAGCCGCTGATCAGCCGCACCATGATGAAGAATATTCTCGGCCAGGCCATCTACCAGCTATTCATTATTTTCTCCCTCCTGTTTGTGGGTCGGTACACACATGTAACCTTAACTAACTAGTGATTAGATCTATCTTAGCGGAACCGTCTGGAATGGCATCACCGCAGCGCCTATGACAATAATGTAGCAATGATACTTAACATTTTAAACCTCAAAGCGACGAGCGCAATGTTATGTCATTATATCGTTATGGGTAGACTAGTCACTCTGTGATTCGTCTGCATGTCTCGTCGCTTCATTGGAAAAAAGACTGTCTAGATCAATAACACCGAAACATATCTTTGCCACTAAGCAGTTGTACATAAATTATCCTTTGGATTTGGTTCTAAGTGTTCTAGCCATTGAAAATACTATGGTAACATTTTGAGACATTCTTACTTGTAAACATTCTAGCTCCGTTTATCTTAAGAAATAAAGTTTCTGTCCGTTTTCCTGTCGAGTTTGATCAGTAGTACAGATTTTTCGAAATTTGTTATCTATAACTTTTAAATTGTTATTCTGCTGCCGTAACAGCATTTCATTGTTCCGACTGTACTAAATAATTTTGTAACTGTGTTCTATAATAATTGAAAATCCAATTTACTTCGATCCAGGTGACAAATTGCTGAACATCCCGTCCGGCCGTGGCCAGACCTTTAGCACGGAGCCGACGCAACACTTCACGATCATCTTCAACACCTTCGTCATGATGACGCTGTTCAACGAGATCAATGCGCGCAAGATACACGGTCAAAGGAACGTATTCCAGGGGCTATTCACCAACCCCATCTTTTACTCCATATGGATCGGCACAGCCTTTTCTCAGGTGAGTTGTGAATTAGGTGTAAGTAGATTGAAGATGAACAGAGGTGGATGCGAAAAACAGACGACCGCATTTGGTTGATGGCTTTGAGGAAGATATCCACAGATAATATACCTGAATAAACCTCCGCCTCGTAAAAGTTAGGAATCGAGATAAAGAATCCCATATTGTACTCTTTCATGATTAGGTATTTAATATCTGCTTATTTCAGGGATTGGTTAAAAATCACAAATACAAAAATCGTGCATTACCGGAGTAAACATTTTGAATAAAACAAACCTAATCTAGTTCTAGTTCAGATAACTTGAATAAACTTAAACTTTCGGATTTCAGGTGATTATAATCCAGTTTGGTGGCATGGCGTTCAGCACGGCGGGATTATCGTTAGACCAATGGCTTTGGTGTTTGTTCTTTGGCGCGGGCACTCTTGTCTGGGGCCAACTCGTCACCACCGTGCCCACTAGGAAGATACCCAAGAAGCTCTCGTAAGCATACATCCATACAACATATACCTGTCCACTGACCTTAGGATGTAATGGTAACTGAGAATCAAATTGATGCACTGTAGTTAGTGAAATTACCAGGGAGTGATGAGACTCGATATCTTATATTTAAAGATGACATTCATAATGCAGTGTTGCGTTTATTATACTATCGCAGTACTCACGAACAGAAAACATTCTGCACGTCTTGTTGATGAAAAAATCTATAGACAAAGTTTGAAAAAAGTATGCTGACAAATTATGACTGGCTGAACTCTATTAAAGTTCATACATAAATTTTTCTCTCCTGGTTTTTATGCTGGGCTTGAGCAGACTAGCAGAAAATGCCATTTGGAATTAAGTTCGTACACAGACAGAATGAGATGAAGTTCATAAATGTTTTTATACGAATACTAATCGTGTTATCACCTACGCACCCAGCTGGGGCCGGGGTCAACCGGACGCGGAGACCATCCAGCCCGGTCCGGACTACGACGCGGACCTGGATAAGAAGCCACGCGCTGGACAGATCCTGTGGATACGCGGCCTCACGCGCCTGCAGACGCAGGTATGCACGCACACGAATCACGGGGAGGGAAGCTCGGTGGGAGAGAGAGGGGGAGTGACGTCACACGAATAGGCCGATCGTTAATTCAAATTTTAAATTAACTTTTTTTTTTAATTTAACATCGCTCGGTTTTGCACTTGCTAAACGAGAACGCATCAATTTTAAATCAATTGTTTTTATACTTTTTAATTAGCAGTTTTATTAGAACGACTCTTTAAAAAACTGATAACATTTTTTATTAAATATGAAAACAAATTTCATTTTTTACAACAGCAGGAAAGGTCGTAATCAATTCGTCATAAAAATTTGCACCTTATATATGACTACATCTAACAATGAAGATTTAAATAATGGACCAATTTTGATAATTAAAAAAATTAACCTTGCAATTAGAATTATAAAGATTGATTTTGCACCTTTTAATTACTATTATTAATTTTTTGATGACTTAAAACTTGATCTCAATAATCTACCATAAGTATGAGACATTAGTATGTAATATATTTATAAAAAATACTTTTACGAATATATAACAATTAAAGTAGCACGTATAACTATCACTTGTTTGAGAATCCTACTTCATTTGATTGTAATAAAAATATTTAAGTGAATTGACAAGTTGATTACTTTAGTATAATGTGTTCCAGTAGATTGTCAGTCTTTTATTCAGGGCTGTGTAAAGTTAGGTATTTACGTAAGTTTAAATAGTTTAGTACAATGATAAATAATGATAGATTAGTTAGGTATCATCACGTCGGCCTATTCGAAAGCTTTTAATGATAATATAAAAAATGGGGTCACCTTTGTTTTAATGTTTTGTTATCTGGGGGTAAGGGGAGGGGTATATGTTGAATTTTGTTTTTGTACTATGGAAGTTTTCAAAATATCGCCGCATTGGGAGGGATTACTTTGATTATCATTTAATAGTAAACTCAAGATTTAATTTTTATTACCTGTGTCCTGTATACTGTAAATAATTGTTGATTTATTTTTATTATTATAGACTGTTAGTAAAATTAGATTATTTTTTTTTAAACAATTTTTTACAGTATTATAATGGCAGTGTTTTGTTTTGATGACATCTTGTTCTTGATAAATAGAAACTATTAGTATTTCTTAAAAATATGATTTTTTTATAGATATAGCTTTTAATACTTTTAATTATGGCCATATTAAATGTTTACAAAAGACTGTCATTATTTTGTCATAGAAGTCATCACAATTTTTAAGTGGCTGTGATTTTTAGACTGATAATTTAAAAAAATAATGATGATCTTCTACGGCATTTCTTAATGTTACTTAAATAAGTTTACTATGAAAAATTACATTTATAGTAAACTTAGTTCAGTGGCGATATAATTTATAACAATTGATTTTATAATAAATGAAAATAATGAAAAAAAGCATATAGGAGTGGCAGAAATGTTCGTGTTTAATGCGATAGAGGGATAAGTTTTAAGTTTGCAGCAATAATTATAAAAAAAAATTATATAAACAGCAAAGTCAACAGGTCAACACTGCGGATACCTTGGGCATCCTAACGCTAAGTCAATGATATATATCCATTTATATATCTATATATATATACTTTTTTTTCTACTTGTGCATACAAGCCGAATATAACCACCATTACTATGCATCCATATATAGTTTATACCGTCAACAATAGTAATCCCGCTGAATAATCAAAACACATTCTTTGAATTGTAAAGCCGGTGTTTAGAAAATAAAATAATGAACGACACAATAAAAGTATAACGATAGCGACCATCCCGTAAACGTACAGACGTTCATTATATATTTTTGATTTGTTTACTTTCTTTCTTTATTTTACTCTCCTTTTTTATTTCTCTTAATTATCACGATTAGTTTTTCATTCTCCTTGTACTTCTGTTCACATTCGATAATTATTATTTTCTATACCAACACAGAGAAACACTTTACAAAAGTAAATTTTAGTAGAGAAACGCTACATTATTTTGGCCCATTAACGTAGATTACAAATTGTCCGGTTGCTAATTTTGTTTATCATTAAAAAAAATACTCTCTAAAAAAAGACGAAATTAGAAACCGTATAATGCTACACTAGATATTGTTTTTTTTTTTTACAACTCTAAAAAAATAATTTACTTTCGACCTGGCTCCATGACACCTGTCTCCTTTGACTAGATTTTTATTTTCTCAACTTTCCCGCCTTTTACTCTTTTCAATCTTTCGTACACAACTATCTACCACTCTAAGCTGTCATGGCGCCGGGCTTGATCCCATTAGTGTTTACACTAGTTAGAAGCCTAAAACATCGCGAGTTAACGGCCGTGCATGCTCCGCAGAGGAAACCCCAGTCTGACGCTTCCCGATTTATTTTACTACGATTCTGTTTTTTATTTTATTGTACCACATCCCTATACCACAACCCCATTGGCATGCGATCTATGTAGGCTGTGACGATGTTACTTATCCCTCATGATTGTACCCTTTCAAACAGTTACTATGACTACGTACGTCCCAATAGAAGTATTTTTTTATATATATATAATTTACTCAACATTAAAAACATCGCGGTATGAATATGACTGTCTCTATTTTCTCTCCTCTATCTTTTTTTTTCTCTGAGTCATACTGACTGTTTGATTTTTTTTTACTATTTTTGTCTGTTTTTTTTTTAATTGTTTATTTTTAAGAATAGTGGTTTTTTTTTTGCTTGTGATACGCCAACCCAATACATCCTCGTCACTGATCCAAAGCAACCCGAGCAATTGTTTGAATGAGACGCCGTATGTTCACAACGCTGAGTGCAAGGAGCGCGCACGGCGATCGACTAACATACGTTACCGAAATACCAAAACCACCGAAGCAGTAACTACTCCATTTTCTATGAATATGGTTTTTTTTTTTTGAAATACACATTAAATTATTTTCTTTGAATGTACCATTATGTTTATATCGAGTTGTGTTCAGTTACTGCTACACGAGACCGTTCAGTTATTTGAGTGTGGAGTGGATTTTTCTTGAAATAAAAATAATATATAGAAAAAGTTGATACACAATTTTCTTTTCTTAGATAGCATGCCGCGTACGCCCGCCGTACTAACCTTTTTGTTTAATCGTAACCGTTCTCAACATGTCTCTTCCCTTTGCTGTTGTGTTTGTCAGTGTTATGAGTGTTTTTATGTTTTTCTTTTTGTTGTCGTGTTTCTGTTTTTTTTTGTTTTGTTTTTGTCCGTAAATGTTGTCCGTTAGGATGGGGGGGTGTTGTCAGATGGGTGTAAGCGTCAAACTGAAAGTTGGGGTGTCATTGTCAGTAGTTGCATTGCATTGGCTTGCCAAATGGAAACAAAACGCCTTTTTGTTATTTTGCGTTATAGGCTTGTTGTAGTGTCCGTATAATGTATTAATTGTATATAGAGATAACACCGTAGGCGGAGCCGCTAATGGTCGGTAAGTATCGTGTGTAGAACTAACATGTTGCGGTTTTTTTTTTGGTTTTATTTAAAAACAAACAGTGATTCTGTGTAGCTTCCTAACAAACCCACGACATTACAATTGTGCAAATTTGACAATGATTAATCAAGTAGTTTACTTATCTCGGAGTTTTTACCGGTAACTAGGGGATGTGCCTGAGCGTCATGTTTTATTTTTTCACAATTGTAAATCGTCATACTGTACCTCGTAGGCAAGCTCCTCCTTGGCTCCCGGAAACTAGATGTTTAACATATCTTTAACAAGGCATGCTAGATTAAGTACCTGTTAATATCACATGTACTAAAAATGACGAGATAAAATGCGAGCCACCACCATAGAGGCATATGGAATTTGATTTTAGATCGAAGTTTAAATATGCTGCATAAATAAACAGAGATAAATAAAAATCCATTGATAAACATAAATTCCCATGCTAACGCCATCTAGTGGCATCTTAGGTGTTACCCGGTGAGAGAAAGTGGTAGTGAACCCTGAACCCTACAGATCATTCGTAGGTGTCATCTCCCTGCGTTGTCTAGGCGTAGTGTAGCCAGCAGTCGATCTACAGGTTAGCTAAGGCCTCGATTCGATTCCTGTTTTAGTTCACGACCTGAGTTTGTCTTTTAATCTTTTTGTTTTGTTTTGGTTCCATCGTTACTCATTTGGTTTGGCACTTCCGAGTCATATTCGTATCACGTGACACCGGCCACAAAACGGCCGCATACATGCCTCAGAATACACCAGACACTGTTCCGTTTTTAATGTCTTTTTTTCTTTCTTTTTTGTATTAAAGAAAAGGTTCCACTTTTTTCCGTGTTGGCCTGCTTTCAGTGACAACAGATATGGGGATATACAGTTGAAAACGAAATACGAAACAAACAAAACTCTTCCATCTGTAAATAAAATACGTTTTGCTCGTCTGGACGTGCTTAATGTGAACGACATACAAATAGCTTTACTTTAGTCCTTACTTAATTAGACATTGTAAAATAATAATTCAAAATCTTATATTACAATCAAACACTAATTTCATTTCATTAAAACTGATTTAATATTTACTATTGATCTACGTATTTCAGCTGTCATTCTAAATGTGCTATACAATTGCTACATGGTTACTTAACATTAAATTGGAATGTAGTCATATCTTGGTTTAGTAGAAAAGTTATTTTAAAGTTAAACAATCTTTTCATTTTGTTGAAGTAAATGTAATATGTTATAAATCTACCATCACTCCAGGCGAACAAAACGTCGTTGAGATAATAATGTTTTCGCGCCAAAAAAAAACCCGCCATATCTGTACGCCGAGCAGTTGTAAAGCTAGGGCTGCGCACGTAGGACGGTGTCGAATGGGGCGAGCCGCGCGTCGTAGAGAGATGTTGTTGGCAGCCCCGGCCGGTGCTGGAGACCGAGGTGTAGTGGCGGGCGCGGCGGCTGGCGGCGCGCTGCGTGCGACGGACGCTGACGGTACAACCCTAGCGCGTAGTGCGACGCGGCGGCCGGCCGACACTAGTGCGCGCGCGCGACAACGACGCGGCGACGCGTCCTCACTAGACACTTGACAGCTTACAGCGGGAAATTTTAATACTTTTTATTAACTTACATTAACGTGGTATTGATGTGTAAAATACCACTAAATATTTTCAAACATTTAAAAAATTATTTATGTTCAATTTGATCGGTATCGCATTGCAATTTGTGCGACGTTTTTTTTTTTTTGAAATTTCAACTTAATTTCTGATGAGTGTTTTCTATGCAGTTTTGTTGTGTTGCAACTCATAAGTCAAATTTCGAAGAGGTGCACACATATTAAAATAACTTCTGTAATAATAACGTGGAAATAAACTAGTGTCGCTGACTTGCCGCGTTCGTTTCCAATAGTTCTGTTCCCCGTCTGTGCTGCATCCCACGTCTGCCCCGGTAGACTCGCTGACCTTCATCTGGCACCGTCCGCCCGCCCGCACTGTCTCCGCTCGACCGTCGACTACCGATGCCCTGGACACCTCGAACACCCCTACCATGGTCCCGCTTTGTGAAGTCATCTAGTGAACTCCCTACCTCGAGGCGTTGCCGCGTCGCTCTAGTAGCAGCTCTCGCTAGCACCTTTAGTGTTCTGTTCAGTTAGCATGGCGCCGACGTCGCCGGACACCCGTCGTCGGCGGGCACGGGCGCAGGCCGCCCCGACTAGCTGCATGCGTAGAGACGTCCGTCACACTTTGTACTCTGAATACAGGCATAGTCGAGAACATCCACACCACACTCGGTATATCGGTGGCGTAGTGTCGGTAGGTGGCGCTAGGCAGGCGAGGGTGTAGAGGGGGTTAGGGCGGGCGCGCACTGGGAGGGTTGTGTTGGTTGCAGCTGCGCGTGGTGCGCGCGTTCAAATCGACGCTGGAAGACCTGGAGGAGCGGCTGTCCGCCCACTCGGCGGCCGGCCTGCGCTCGCGGCTCCGCGCGCCGCCGCAGGACATCGCCTACATCGACGCGGACGACGTGCCCGCCGCCGCCCGCACTGAGACCACCATATTCTAACTGGCGGGCCGGGGCTCGGGCCCGGGCCCGGCCCCTGCCCCACTCCCGCCGCCTACACCAACAGAGCTTTCCCCTCGAATTATTTTGTTATAATTCTATAAGTAAATAGCATCATGTACCCTACTGTATCACGACGCATCACGGGCCGCCCCACCCGCCGGCCGCTGGGGTACACACACACCCACACACACACGCAGCCACCACCCAACCCTGGATCCGTTCCTGTTATCAGACCGACGCACCACACGACCTCCCCACACTCCGACTTGTGTTACCCAACACCACCACCACGACCGAAACGTACTTAACACTTAATCTACCGCGAAACCTCACCGCGATCTTGCGTCACCTCGATTACTTACATGTATTTACGCTTTATTATACGAAAACGTATTTGAGTCTTAAATCGTAGAGTTAAGGATTTTTTGACGTAAGTGTTGAAATTTTTTAGAAATATACTTAGTGGATAGCAATAAAGTTGCATAGTGAGGAGTTAGAGGTCCGACGTTAGCCCCCGCGCCGAATCGCGCCTGCGCCTGCGCAGCCGGCTCGCGCCTGTACTGTTGACTTTACACAATGTTAGACCTTCAATAGGGCACTATCGTTATTATGATAAATGTAATGATAAGCATCGACGACCGCCTCCGGGCGCCGACACTTGGACTTCCTCCCGGTGTATACACGTGTAACGAGTTTCTAACTGTCGTTCACAAAATAACTAACACTGCTATTTTAGAGATGAACGTGTTTTTTGTAAATAATTAAGAAGTTTCCCTGACGTCTTTGTATGTATATTGGAGCAGTGATATTTTGTATAGCTGTTATAAGACGAGGCGACTCGCCGAGTTGTAAAATGTTTTAATGCTAAATTTACAAAGATAATGTTAAACTTTTTTTAAAATCTTCACTTTAAGTAGAGCTCCGTATGCTGATAGTTTAGTGATTGCATACGTCGCCGGACGTAGCGACCTGACGCGTAGACAGCTCCATCAGCTTTAGTGTTTGCTTCATGGAAAATTTTTGGGACCACTTTAACCCGCTTCCGACCGCCGGCCACCTCGGCAGCGACTCCCACTCGCTACATCTCTATTATACCGTACATTATCAAGTCCGCCACCCTGGACTCCCGAATTTGATATGAACATGACACTCGAAGCTTGAACGACACGAACTGAACTCCTACAAGTGTATGAGGTTTCCTTAATATTGTTTTGCTAATGTTGCAAGGACTAACAATGAAATATTTACAATTAATAATAAAATTTCAAGCAAATTCCATAGCATTTTCTTTCGCCACTCGTTATGTATGGTGGGGGCCGCCCAGTTTTAGCAGAATCGCTCTATTTCAGATGTTAACGGTAAGTTTAGGTCCGACTCGCGTAGGCAGTGGTACGGTGTACCTGCGACGCTGGACCCGGTGTATCAGTGTAACGTAGGTAGGTAGGTGAACTCGTGTAACGTATAGTTAGAGCATGAGCGTGTGTTGCACGTCTTACCCAAGTCTTCGGTACATACTCGCCCCGGCCGCACCAGCCGCGACCTGCAAACTGTGCACCATCGCGTCACTAAATACAACTCACGGCCCTAGTCCGATACGTCGCACAGACGAACACCTGGCAAGGTGAGAGCTACGCGAGCGGCCATTTTGTGACTGCAACAAGTCAACAAAATGGTGGCCGATGCTTAGATTGTAAGTACAGAGTATCTATTGAAGAGATGTTAAATTGTTTTATTCTTTTTTTGTTTTTGGTACAAATGTTTTCTTTTTAACTTGTATTTTTCGATTAATTTTGCTTCGCATTTAAAGTGTGATACTGCTTATGTTCCAGCGTTATGCATGTATACAGATGTCTGTGAGTATGCACAATTTGTATTTTGTAAGCGAAGGTCGTTGATAATGCAAAGCGGTCTCCCCGTTGATTGTGTTGACAGGCTTTGTATCATCAAAACCGTTAAAGTTCAATGTTATGTTAATTTATTATATAACGTATAATCACATTTCGGAGAAAAATAATCATTTTTTTTTATCACAATAACAAACTCGTACACTAGTCTATAAGCTGTCGTACAAATGAAAATAAATGCTGATTTAACAACGCCTCCACTGTATCATTGAAACTAAAAAAGTTAACGTAACT
Organism: Byasa hedistus; assembly: GCA_029286795.1. NCBI lineage: Eukaryota > Metazoa > Arthropoda > Insecta > Lepidoptera > Papilionidae > Byasa > Byasa hedistus. The sequence continues at coordinate 4,877,600 of JAGSMW010000013.1, read as the reverse complement.
TAGATTATCATTAAAAACTTATAAACGGCTTTATGTATTTTCTTTTTATTTATCGTTGACTCGGTTGTGTAAGTACTTATTTGATAAGTTGATTTCATTTTTTTTTTAGTTGTTTTAACTTATTTTCATGTAGCGTGAACTTTTATTTTTATTTTTAAATATACATTCATAACCGGCTATAGACTTCCAGTTTAATATGAAAAAGAAAAAAAAACCTCATTTAAATAAAAGTATTTATTTGAAATGTACCGATATTTCATTTTATACCTTTTGATAACACATTGTCGTTTGGACGGAGTAACCGGCGCCGCGAAGTAGCTCACATACCGGATATATATATAACTTCCGCCTTTAGTAGCCGCTTCCTACACGGTAATTAAATCGAAAGGTTTATTATAATTTTCTTTATATCTATCTTAGTATTTGCTAGTGGATGCCCTCGTACGCCCGAACCCAGGTAGTGTGAATGCCCCTACCCTAGATAACATTAGCCACTTACTAACGGAACTGCTTTTTATATTACTTATACTCCACACTACTAATAGCTAATGAAGTATTACACTGGTGGGGTACCAAAGCCAAACCTTATAGTTCTGTGAAAGTTGATTTTGGTACCCCACTTGCTAGTGGTAACGGCAACGAAAGCAGTTTGGTTGTCACCGAGCCGCAGCCGCAGCAGCGCCACCGCGGCGGCTCACTGACTCCTCCGTGATGTTGTTTTGCAGCAAAAGGCGGACATATTGGCCGGCCGCCGGATATTTGTCAATAATTATTTGGCGGAGCACCGGCGGATCAGCGTGCAATCCGGAGGCAGTTCCCTGCCGGCACTCAGTCCCGTATCGCATCAGAGCGATGATTAAACCGACGACACAAATCTAATATAATACTCAAAACATACACCCGACTAAATAAAAACACACGAAATATATAAAAAAAAAATACTACATTAAAAATAACATATGAATGTGCATGTTGCGTAACGCGTCGCCATTTTAAAAAATGTTTTAACGGTTATTGTACTGCCAGTTGATAAATAATCCATAACGCTAATAGATGACTAGTGAAAAAAAAAACAGTAAAGTTTAAAAAATCATTCGAGAAATTGATTAAAAAAACAAATTGTTTAATTACGATAAGATATTTACTAGGTATTTTGCATATTTAAATCGTAAAGTGCACCGTTACTGTTCGACTACGTATAGTAATGTTACTGCTATATATATATCCTGTTTACGCTTACACGGAACATAGTTCGGTTATATATTTTATATAAACATATAATAGTTTCTCAATGTAAATAAATATTCGTGAACTTCTATATTAATGTAAAACAATTGTTATGTATTGTAGCGGTATATATATATTTTGATACGCGTTCAATTCGTTTGCCATTTAAAGATATATACGAACACGATACTCGTGCGCTTTTATAAAGGTTATTTTGATTAAGGATTTATGATATTTAAATTTGCTTGTTATTTTTCTCTTTTTATGCTCTAGATTAAGTGTTAATTTTTTTTACTGTTTTCTATGTCTAGCTCTAGAGCCTTTTTGTGTTTGACTATGCTGTGTAGAATCTGTGTAATTTTTTTTAACGGGCAACATTTTCTGTACTGTCAAATGTATTGCCCGCGTTTCTGTATGGACTTTGTAGTGGCTACAAACTGTCATACGTGCATGCGGTGTTGAATAGTGATTTACGAATATTAATCGTGTACTATCAAGTTAAATGCATGCAATTGAAGTTTAATTATTAAACGTTTGAGTTTTCTTTCTGAATATTTATACACTTTCTACACATACACTAACACACTATTATTTCAGTCTTCCAACAGTTTAATTTACCGTTTAATTTTCCGATTTTATTTTACGAATATATCTAACTAATCTATCTACAATCTAGATCTCAAGCAAATTTAAGTATCTAATGTTTTAGGGTTAGGTGATACATCTGTGTTTAATTAAAATAATGTGTCTATTAAAATAGGATCGCTGAAACTCGTCACTGCACTTAGTAGTAAAACTTGAATAATTGCCTGCTAACACATTATTGAAATACTAATGCTAATATATATAAAAACTAAAAAAAAAAAATACAAAATGTAATTCGTGTTCTAGTGTGAAACTAAATATGTTAGATGTAAAAAATTAAAAGTAATTAATATATATGAAATTTAAATTTACTCGCTTATGGCCCGTCTCGGGAACGCGTGCTCGTTTGTTGAGATCACAAGAACCGGAACCGGAAGCGGCGGGAGCACGGCTCCGCTGTCCGCGCTAACCGCAATCCGGTGTATCGCAAACGGCTGGTTAATTCTTTACCTCTAACGCTTATTTAATTAGTAATAAAGTACATGTACTCCAAAGTAACTTTCATTTCACCCAACTGCCACGTTGCGGAGAGCTGCGTTATAAGGTAACTGGCCATATTGGGACATGGTGTATGTGTTGGTGTACCGATGTGCCTTGTGGCCGGGCCGCGCCTGGGCCCTGGATGTTTGTCGTGCGTCTAGATGTTAGAGCTTAGCTTCCACGCAGTCGCATGGACCGTGCCCGGTAGTGGTAAACGTCACCGTCCTAAACGGTGCTCGCCGTTAAATGTTACCCGACCATGATTTTTATTTTATCGACCATTTAATATCGCGTTATAACTTTTTTTCACTATTACCGTATTATCCAAATGAAATATGGTCCTAAAATAAAATTCATAGTGTATAAACTTATTAAATGTCTATATTGTAAATGATCTGTGGTCAATCGTATATAATCCGCTTTCACGTTTGTTAGATTGCAACACCACACAGCATTAGTCCCGATTTATTTATTCAATAATTCAATGTAGTTTCAGTCGCAGTGTGAACACTCCCTTACCGCTTATTAGTGTACCATTTAATAATGAACATGTTGATTTAGTATCTGGTATGTGAGCAACTGAGCAGAATCGTTTCATACAAATATATATGTGCTTCAAATAGAGCATGATGAGACACTAGTACTGTGTGCAACGGACGCAAACACAAACACACACATACACGAAGACTATGGTAACAGCAAATGTTTGCACACAATGTATTCTCAGCAACAAAATGTCCATTGTACATTTGCGATCGATGTGTTTTATTAAATGTTCCGTTCAATTATTGTTTATTTATGTTTACTTTGTTTTAATGTTAAGGCGGTCTGTAATGGAGCCCTGGACGGATAGTGTATAAATAAAACGTAGTATATAAGTGCACACCCCCCATGAATGTGCTTCTTAAGGTTGATAGGATGCGTGTACCCGGCGTTCTCTTTTTTTTTTTAGTTTATGTTCTAGTGTTACTTCCGTTTCGATATCTTCCTCCTAAAGTCTGTTCATTGCTTCCGCGAGGCGCACCGCTTCGTCCGGTCCCCGGAGTCCTGTCACCATGTACAGGAACTGTCACTGTCAACGCATCGGACGCGATCCTGTAACAAACTGCAATCTCGCGCGATTTTAATTTAACTACTTTATACAAAATAAATCAAGTAATAGACAATCCGGTGCGCGTTGCTTTGTTAAGTATCGCGTCCGTACCCGCGCACTGCCGATTTACTATCCTCTATCTGTCTATGCGCTGGGAGGCCATGACGCCGGGACGGCTGCTCCTCAGCGGCGCCTTTCTTCATGTCGTGAGTCTTTTACTTCATGTTCTTGTTTTTATTTTCTTTTCCATGAATCCCCATTGCACACGGAAGGTCATAGGTGGCGAGTTACAGGAGCGCTTGATACCGGTGCCCTACAGCAAGACCTCAACCGATCAAGCTGTAAGATTTGATAAGCCTGCTCTTTTCACACACGTTATGTTATTTTTTTTTTGGGACTACTTTAAGTTTTTTGTTTTACGTTTTCACTGTACTCTATACTTACAACTTGTGAACATTCTGTAACATTTCCCTTTCTTTGTCCGCACTGACCATTCCGTTTCGTCGCTTCGAGTGTTAGCTTTGTGAATCCATTGTCGTATTGTCCACATTCGGCTGAAATCGAAAGGTCAGAGGTTTGAGCATGTTTGTCACCTTCGCCGTATCCCAACGCATGAGCTGTGTTATCCGTTACAGTAATAAATGTCATTTGTGTATCGTCTTCATAAGTAACACTCTTACACCGATGTACCTTGTCAGATAAAGTTTTATAACAGTTCACTGCTCAAGACTAGACTTCATTAATTGAATGCTTTTTGCTAACATTCAGTTTACAGTTTTTCCACTGTTTCACTGAATTATTAAAATGTTCTACAAGTATATGTTTCGGTACTGTTCGAAGCTTTGGCAATTATAGCAGTATAGCAAGAGCAGCACCCGCGAACCCATCACGCTTGATGCAACATCATCACCGGAGCCTCCGCGCGCTAAGATATTTTAATTTGGCATCATACCATGTTAGTGATTAGTCTTTGTATGTATTATTTTGCTCCACATTATGCACAATAAATAATAACTCGACAGCTAACAAATTTCAATTTACCAGGGGCCCGTCACTAAGCTTAGAACTCCATGTCAGAAGCATTGAATCCATATATGTATCGACAGCTTTTAGTATATCAATTTGTATTCAATCAGGCTAAGCTTAAGATAAGTGAAGGTACGAAGGTATAGGTACAGCTTGCTTGACCCGTCCGGGTAAATGGGGGTACCATCAGTGTCGCTTCGTGTACGCATACCGTCCATGTCGTAGGGCGGCAGTTGGAGGCTTTCGCGTGTAGTTCACTTAGAGGAGGTCAATGTCAGAATGCAGTCACCGAGTTGCATGATCCACATGTAGGGTGTACGCCGCCACGACGCCTGACGCATCCGTGATGGGTCACGGCGACATGTCTGTATTCAGAGGCGAGGGGGAAGTTCGCAGAAGGGAGGAGCGAATTTTGGGGAGAGGGAGACAAGTAATGTTAGCTCACTGCATGGCATGACAGCGGCGACCGTCCGCCACCATCGGACTACTGTGACTGACGTTTCGAATAACCTACGCTTTCTCGCCTACTATTTATGGCTCGGTGTGCTTACATTTATGTTCATATATATAACTTATACATAATTGTACACAACTGCAACGGTGTCGCTCCTTCCGAATTGTCCTTGCAATTGTGCGAACAAAATTCACTTCCGAAAAAACAATCGTTGATACAAAATTATTATAAAATATTCGTTAAGAAATTAATGATTGTTTTAAACGAAGACCTCATTGGTGTTTAAAGTTAATAAAATTTTTGTTTTGACGAAGGAGCTACCACCGACCGGCACGCGTCCCGCTCTGGCTCTTGATGTCTTCAGGTTGAATTCCGTCGACCGTTCACTATTCATTTTGTGTTTCAAAAATATAATTAAAATGCACATATAACTGCAATGTTACAAATGAATATGTGGTTAATAACACTAGCTAGGTGTTACACATAATACCAATGTCATCGACATTGGTAAGTGTCACTCTGTGGCCGCAGGAAACTCAACCGTAGCCGAGGCGTCGTTATGGAGCTAGCTAGTCGATTCCTTGAGACATCGTGGACGTAGCTAGAAAATGTTTCCGGTTTTATTATAAGATGTAAACAGTATAGACGTGCACTCCATCAAGGATGTAAACTAGATGAAGTAGAACGGAAGCACCTAGCTGCGTCCACGCGCGGGCCAGAGCGCGGCGCGTGCGCGTGCGCATGACGCGGCGCGCATGTCACGGTGCGCGCGCGCATGTCGCGGCGCACCACTCCGGCGGTACTGAGGACGCGCGTGTGCGCAGATCCGCGTGGTGAACGCGTTCCGGCAGGGGCTGGACTCGCGCGGCTCGCTCGCGGACGCGGCGCTCGCGGAGGCGCTGCGCAAGCAGACCGCGCTCTCGAAGCGCTTCTCGCACGCGTCGAGCGTCGAGTACGCGGAGACGCGCGACGCGCTCGCGCCGCACGACCTCGACGTGGAGCGCCTCTCCAGCCACAGCCACACCGAGACCGCCGTGTAACGCCGACGCCGCGCCGCCGCTCTCACATCGCTGCCATCGCTCTAATGTAAACGTAACGCTATTGTGTATAAAGGCATATTGTATAACGGTTTCGTATATGATTTTGACCAGCCGCCGCCCGCAGCCCGCCGCACGGCGCGCCGGAGCATAAGTTATTGTTAACTAGTGTGTTTATTGCGATTGTTTTGAAAATATTTTATTATAATACGCGCGTCGCCGCGCGCGTCTGTTGAACAAATAAAAAAAATATTGTCTAATTATTAATTTTAGATTTAAGCGCAAGGACGAGCGAATGGGCGTGTGTTTTTTGAAAATAATAATAATAAAAACCGTGGAATTCTCGCATAGCGTCGTGTCACCGCACATGGAATGGAAAGGTTTTGTATTGCTTGTGTGTGGGAGGGAGCGCGCTCCGCACCAACTTCAACTAAATTATTCAACTATTAGTTAAGGTGTTTGTTATAAATTTCAATAACTTTTTTCTTTTTGTTTTTACGACCTTTTCCCCTAAATCTAAGTACCTATACATTTAAGTCATATCTCGAAGCGTAGACGCATCATACTAGCGGTTCCTACACGAGGAGCCGGCGCGGGGACCCCGCACGCTCCTCTGTAGAAACCCGACCCGTAGCCCACTTTAAACATCTTCGAAATGTTTAAAATAGGAAAATAAACATTAAAATTGTATAGCTGAAGGTATTTATTTGTAATGCTAGTTCTCTTATGAAACAAAATACTAATTATTCAATTATTATAATGTACCTTATTGATTATTGGATAAATACTTCAAGTTTATTAAACAAATATATATAGTCTAACGGTGTAACGAATTGATTTTGTAATTTTTTCTCTTATGAGCAATAGCGAGGCGGCGGGGCGCGCGCCCGCGGCCTGCGCACGCCCACGAGCGCCGCGCGCGCCGCCGCCGCCAGTAGAGGCGACGTAGGATCGCAGCAGTGGCATTTTTCAACTTATAAAGTAAGACATGTACTTAAAGGACTTGGCGAGGGTCGATCGCGACCCGCGCCCGAGCGGCAGCCCGCTCGCCGCCCACTTGTTTTAGTAATAAATAATAATAAATAAAGTGAAACGATTTAGCGAATCGGCAATGTTCAATTTTTGTATAGGACGTTTCATAGTAGAGGTATTGAGAGTTGTTACGTTTTTTTTGTGAGGTGCTCCGCAGCGGTACCGTACCAAAACTATTAAACAAACCTTATATGTAATTAAGTATTAGCTTCGAATCAATAAAGCCTTTTTAAAAAAAACTTAGTTAAAATGAAAAAAAACTATTCAAAGTTCACAAGTTTCATACGTTAGTTACGGTTTCAGCGAATTAGGCGAGGTCGCGGTTTAGTTTTGTGTACGATGTTGCCGTTTCAGTTTATTTGTTATGAGCCGCGAGTTTCCCGATGAAAGACATGATGGATCAGGGGTCCGCAGCAGGCGGCGCCTGAGTATCAACCAGTTGTTTTGACATGACAGTCTGCCACTAACCATTTTAGGTGATAAGTCCCCATTGTTGTATTTTTCGTCTCACAATAAATGAAAATCTATTTTATTGTTTTTAAGCTCTGTTGTTTTATTTAGATGACATCATCACACTTGGCCCCTTTTTACACAATATTAAGTGATAAGAAAAACGGGCATGGAGAAGCGTGCTCGATTTGGCCTTTAATATGTTGTAAAACGTACACAATATGAGAGCGGAAGCTGGCCACGGATGGGGGTTGTAAAATACATGTTACCAACATAAGTTTTTTTTTTATTATTCTACTATGCGACGAGACGAGCAAGACGTTCACCTGATGGTAAGTGATACGCTTGCCCATGACAACGTGGTGCTAGTTAAGATGGTACACACTGCACCGCATTGCGCTCGTTTAGACATAAGGTGTTAAGACTCGTTACCCCAGTAATTACACTAGCTACAGCGCGCTTCAAACCAGAACACAGTAATGTTTGCACACTACTATTTGGCGGTTCAAATAGGAGCTGTAATGCTGTTTAAATTCACAATTTATGGTTCTAAAATCTAACTAGAAACATCCGTGTTACAAGGCATGCGATTAGCCACTACGCCTTCGCCGCGGAGGCGAAGGCTTGACAGATGCCATCTTGGTGCACTTTGTAGTGTAATTAATTTACAATTGCTTTATTTCTTTATAAATATAAATGACGGAAAAGGATCACGAGGCTGCTTTCGAGAGAGTATGTAGAGTGGTGTAGTGGCTAAGCGTTTGCATTATGATAGAGTATTCTGAGCGAACACGCTTCTCGGCCGACGGTTTAATTATATCTAGATATTATAAAGGAAATTTACTTAAGAAATGTATGAGAAGATATATTTAAAGTCTTAATAACAATCAGAATATTTATATATTTACACTACCACGGACACAGTTCGTTCAGTACTTCACGACGCGCATGAGAAACAACCGCTAGGGGAAGTTGACCAGGCTCGGTGGCGGCTCCGTTGGTATGAACACTGGTAGCGGCGAGTTCGTACCTGAAAAGAAACCGAGCTATGATAAAAAAATAAATAAAACACTAGCAGATCTAATGAACTATTCCGCTAATGGGGACGTGACCTCCCATAAGTAGAATCAAGACTATCTATTCCCCCATTGACTAAGTGCAGGTTGGCAAAAAGCTGTTTGCTAAGAGAACATGATAAGAAATCGATCCCGCGCCTTTTCGAGTCATGGGTGAGCTTTAATGTTTAAACAGCGGAAGTGGTTCATAACTAAGACTAATCTAAGTCATCATCAACATCTGCCTTATTTATTAATTATCCATATAGAGTAATCAGTAACTACGCCATTAAGGCGCAGGTTTAATTAAACACATCCATTTTTATTTTATTTTTTATCCATAATGTGCTAACATTTCTCCTCACTTTTACATAATGTTAAGTGATAACGAAGCGTGCCCGCCTCATGAAAATAAACAGGATTAAAAGTTTAAACCCATTTTTTTATATTAATTGTTTCATACATTTGTATTTTAATAATAATATATTCAGATACTAAATTGTTTTTATCCAAACAGTCATCATGTAGTGAAGACAGTGGTGTTTTTACCTACAAAAAAAGAAGGTGTACGTTTTGTGAATTTGAAGCTCATGTTTATCGCTTGCTATATATTGGTGGCCACTTACAATAGGCCTCATAAAAAGGCTCAAAGTCACCCAAAGGGCTCAAATCAATCAAGGGCCCAAATGGAGAGGGCTATGCTCGGATTTCCTCTGCGCGATCGAATCAGAAACGAGGAGATCCGCAGAAGAACCAAAGTCACCGACATAGCCCAAAGAATTACTAGACTGAAGTGGCTATGGGCAGGGCACATTGCTCGAAGGACTGACGGCCGATGGGGCAGTAAGGTCCTTGAGTTTCGGCCGCGTACCGGTAGACGCAATGCTGGAAGGACCCCCTCAAGGTGGACTGACGATCTGGTGAAGGTCGCAGGAAACCGCTGGATGCGAATAGCGCAAAGCCGATTGTAGTGGAGATCTTTGGGAGAGGCCTTTGTCCAGCAGTGGGCGTCTATAGGCTGATGATGATGATATATTGGTCTGGCTCAATAAATGATAAATATGTAATTAAACTAATTTTGACTATGTTTATATATACAGTTATTACCAATTTTCTGTAAGCGCGGCGGCAGTCCCAAAGGTATGTTGAGACTGGGCCTGTGAGACAAGTGCGCGCCGGGTGTCGCCGGGGGCGCGCGCAGCAGGTGCAGCGGCGGCGCGGCGCGGTGCGGTGGCGGCGGCGAGCCGGGGGGCGGCGGCGGCGGCGGCAGCGCGTCCCACAGCGCCACGTGGTCCGGGTGCGTCGCCGGACACGGCCACGCGCAGCCCATGCGGCGCACTTTGCGTTTCTATCATTGTACATACAGATAAATTATTATTTATGGATCATAGCATCGTACTTCACTTAGTAAATGATATATTATTTTTTATAGATATGTACATATGTATTTTGTTTCTTGTGTATATTTGTGAGTGAGTACACATGTATATTAAATATAGTATATTTAAACACTTTATTGTACATTAACTACCACTACAGAACTTTTCTTTTTTGCTAAGGTTAAGTTAAGCTCGCCTGTACCATTCTATTTCCGTGTAACCATTGTTGTTAGTTTATTTGTACAACGTTTTAAATAAATAAATAAAGCACTAGTTGATCATTGTAGAGATAAACAAAATGATTCGTTAGATCGAAATTATCAGTGTATAGACGCCCACTGATGGCATAGGTCCCAAAGATCTCTACCGATCGCTCATGCGCGTAAGTATGCCTGGCTTTCTCACGACACTCATCAGTTAGCCATATTTTGTAATAATGGGATTTGGTAAAGTTACTTTTACATGTAAAAGGCTCTGTTGCCGCAGACCGCCGCAAGTGAACGTACTGCTTGTCTCGTCGCTTCGAGGAATAAAAAAAGTTTCTGAAAAATGCACTCACTTTTTTAACCGGCGGTTCCTCCACGTCCGAGTCCTGACCCGGCTTATAACCATCCGCGAAACTGACTCGCTTAGTCACGCGCCCGGGTTCAGTTGTAATGCCCGACCTTTAAATATTTTTTTATTCAATTACAAAGTGAATCACCATTGAAATAAGTCAAAAGCGTTTAAATTTATGGTAAGTATCTGTTGCCGGAGACCTTGTAGGTACATAAATTATTGCGGTAACGAGACATAACATCATACATCCCAAGATGACAAGCACATTCTAGACTGTTAATTATTATGTGCAGACCTATCGCTCAAGATTAAACGAACGTCCCTCTTGATAGGTCTCTTCATTGAAAAAAAAACTCGAGTCATAATAATACTCACACGATCAGTATGCCTTTCTCCGGAGCTTCTTTTTCATCAGGCGGAGGGCTCTCCACTTCTTTTGCAACTTCTCCTAAAACTATTAAAATACTCATACTGTAATTTCTATAATAGTCTTAATACAATATCAATAAAAACAGAAACGTCATACACGTTTAGAAAAAAGGACGGCGATGGTATACAAGGACATTGTGCCAAATTCATCTTCACCTGTAGTTTTAAGAGCGTGGTCGATCCTCGCGTCCAGCGTGCTGGTTCGAACCTCGATCGCGGGCGCTGAGATGGCGGAGATGTCGGCAACCGCGGCGGCTATGCGCCCGGTAATATTGGCACCCTCCGAGAAACAGTCACCGTATTGCAAGCGATCGGAGGCTCCGTACGTGTCCATATACGCCTCGTCGTATCTGAATATAACATTTCCTAATTAACAATGCAAAAAATAGCACACTATTTAGCAGAATAATTTCTAATTTCATTTTAAAACTTTAAACTCATAGACATGTTTTGTTTTTCATCCGATGCTAAGTGTTACGACCAACAACGGCGCTAGTGAGTATGGTTAATACTACAGTTCATTGCGCTTTTCTGTTATATATATCAAATGTAAAGTTTCCAGTAATTTCACTTGCAAAAACACCTTTCAAACAAGAACGCAGTAATGTTTGCACACTGGTTAACGAAAGAGAAAGACATTATAGCGGTACATACGTAAACGGTCTCCGGCAACAGAGACCTACCACCAGTAATAAATTAATTGAACTTATTATATTAAAATTTAATCAAATTGAAAATTTATCACTAAATTTTAGCAATTTGAAAAGACAGTGCCATGTAATCTTGTCTGTTTGATCTGCTAAAAACACGTAAGAAACACCCTCGTGTATAGTATAAAGGCATTCCCCACCTACCCGCTAATGCTAACGTCAGTACGATTGGCTAAGCTCTGAATCTTGTAGACTAGTTGTGGTGTGGGAGCAGGTTGTACGGTTTGTAGTTGTTGTGCCGGCTGCGGTTGTTGTTGTGGAAGTGTCGCTGCTGGTTGCGGCGCGTAGTCGCCACCACCAGTTAGCACAATGTTCACCTCCCCTGGTTTTAAGCCTGTACATAATTGTAAAGTTAAATATATTATGAGCGATATTTAATTTTCTTTCTTGCTTTTTTTATATTCCCCTTTTTATCGGACGATGGATGAGACGAGCCGGACGTTTGCATAATACGTCCGCTTATAGAAATGTTGTGGTGGTTAGGTTACATTGCATCACATTTTGCTCAGCACAGAGATATAAGTTGTTAAGTCTTCCTTCCCCCACTAAATTTTCTACCTACAAAGTCTTTTAAACCAGAACGTAGTAAATATTTGAACGTTACAGTTTCTGGTCAGAAATAGACGCGGAACCAATCCATTAATGTAATTGTTCTTGGCCACGATTGAGTGGCATACTATCGGAAAGCCTCCAGTAAAGACATGTAGTGTACTAACCCCAGCGCGAGGGCTTGGCGGGCGGCGGCAGCAGCGCGGGTGACAGTCCGGCGCGCCAGTCGCACTTGATCTCGCCACGGCTGCGCGCGCGCACTACCGTCTCGATCCGCTGTTCCCCTGCCGCACACGGTGGCGATGCCTGCTACTCGTTTAAAAAGCAAAGATCAATTTATAAATTAATGAAAACACGAGTGCTGTGGCACCGGTAGATTAGTATAGTACCCTCCCTTTTTACCGTCGGTGTCTTAAACCACGACTAAAAGATAATAGTCACAGGACGATATTGCCAGCTTGAACTTCATAACCTAAAGTCGAGGTTTCACTAAAAACAATGTTTCCAAGATGGGAACAAACTGTTTTTTTTTTCACCATGGCGATAGAAGGCATATGCCCACATGGAATAGGAACATGGCGGGGATAAAATGGCGATGATGATGTTTATTATTATAATAATGACGAAACAAAAGTAGTAAAACTTACATGGCTAGCGACGTCACTCTGGTAAGCCATTGCTAAATGCTCGAATATCTCATAATTATCTTGTTGGTAGTTCTCATGGAACTTGTCATCGCATTCAATGACCGGCTCTATGCCTTTCTGGTAAAGTCCACTTTGGCTCGCGTTAATGACATCATTGAAGCTGTAGTTGGAATTCTGCGATGATGGTCGCAAGTGACTGTCGTCCTTTTCATAGGGCTTCACACTGCACACGGACTCTTGTGACGAGCACTGAGACATGTTGGATTCTTCTATAACAGGCTTAACTTGGGAAATTATCGGTATTGTTTGTGGTACTGTTGGAGGGACAGTTGCGATTACGTCTATGTTTGGAACCGTTTGGGACATTGTTGGTGATACTAAAGAAACTGTTGAGCTCACTTCGGAGATCGATGCGCGGTTATGCTGCTGCTCCTGTAAATTACGGGCATGTGATTATTATATATAAAGTATAATCTTTTTTATTCAACGGAACGACGGCAAAAGCTCTACTTTCACATTAGTTATAGGCAGGCGTATCGTTTACCATCATGTAAAGGTATTATTCCAATCGTCGCGTCATCGAGAAAAAAATAACATCCAGAACAAACCAGCATATACCAGCTTTTGCGCACATGTGACTCCCCTAACCCACATTTGGCCAACGCGGAGGATAAATTGCCTTGACTTTCTTCTTGTGAGACCCCAGTTTCAGCAGAAGGAACAATAAATAAGCTATTTTCATTTTTATTGAAGAAAAATGTACAATTGTTTAAAATTCATTTTATTATTCAAATTCATGAGAGAAAAAAATATTAAATTTTAAATACCTGTACATCACAAGCTTCTTCATCTACATCTTTGGATACGTCTGTTATTTTATCAGGAGATTCCAAGTTAACCTCGCTTTCAATTACAACTTCCATTCGAGTTTCTTGCATATTCTTGGTTGTTTCTTCTATTATTTCCTTTTTTATATGTATGTTGTTACCGACGAAGTCGTTCTGCAACTCCTTCACATTGATGATTTCTCTCGGCTTCTGTTGCCTGCGAGGTGAGAAGTCCATGAGAGATTTGGATTTTTCGTCGTCTGTCAGACGCTCTGTCTTAATATTGTTCAAAATGTTAACGTCGAACAATTCTTCGCTCTGTGCCGAGTCCGACGTGGACTTCCGTTTCCTTCTCTTATCTTTTTTTTTCTTAGCTCCTGATCTTTTTGACTTCTTTGCTCTCTTTTCGCTTTCATCAGTACTGCTGTCGCTGCTTGACGATGATGAACTACTTATGGACACTTCCTTCTTTTTACGCTTAAGATTTTTCTTTTTTAACTTCTGCTGTTTCTTCTTTTTCAACTTTTTACTGATTTTCTTATCTATAATGAAAATATAACGTATGTTGTTTTAAGTTAAAGTATGGCATACGAAAACCTTCGTATAAATAATGAATAAGAAAGTTTTAAACTTCTCTTACCAGTACCATTTTCATTATCGGATCCATTGATCTTTTCTATCTTTCCCGATCTCTTTTTCTTTTTCGCTTTTTCTTTAAGTTTTTTGAGTATTTTCTTACCGATACGGCGACGTTTGGCTGATTTCCATTTAGATTTTTTGAGCACCTGGTAATGTAAGCATATAATAGTTATTTTAATATCTTTTACAATAACATAATGTGGCTCAACTTTATTATTAAACAATGTTATTTATTTTATTTTTATACACTATTTACCTTATGATAAATATTGTACATAATTTAATTGTGTAAACCATGCGATTATTAGTATAAAAACTTATTGGTTAACAATTTGAATACTTAAGTCTATGAAAGATTCCTAAGTCTAATATAAGTCTGTCTCATAGAAGTAAGTAGCCTGTCAATGCTCAATACAAAGGCAAATTGTTTTGCGTTGACATTTCCTATATTTAAAAAAAAAACTTAATATAAACTTTAACAAGGTCACACAGGTCACTCACATTCTTCTTCATTGATTTTTTCTTCTTTTTGGCTTCGGGTTCGCTATCAGAGAACGACGATAATGTAGACGAAGATCGCTTCCGTTTGCGAAGTTTTTCTTTATCAAGTTTCATTTTCTTTCTATGTGCAAACAAAAAATATTTATTTATGCCCTAAAACTCTTTTTCGATTGACGTGTATATATAACCTGGTCAATCTTATGGTTAATTAATTTCCTATTAGTGAGTTACCTCTTCTCTATTTCTTCTTCCAGATCTGATTCTTGACTCCACCCTTCACTGCTAAGCTTTATTTTCTTCGCGGACTTCTTAACTTCAGCTTCCTTATCGACTTCTTCTCTCTTTTTCTTCTTGTCTTCTTGTCTAATTGGTGTTGTACTTCTCGGTGTTTCGATATTAGCCTCCGCAACTTCTGGCCACACAGCCTTCATAAATCTGTATAATATTTTTTTAAACTGTATGTAATATATTAATGCCCCATTGAGTTATTTTGAGCCAATGAACCCATGTAAAGAATATATCAATAACCGGTTCCGTCATCATTATTAAGACGAAAGCCATGGCTGGACACATGCCACCCTAAAGGACCTCGACAGCTGATCGAATGTGCTGCCGAATCCGACGTTATGTTAAGGTAAGTATGCCGATTTGCAGTGCTCCGGCAGTCAATATATTAGAGCCAGAGTAATCTGGGCACGCTTCAACGTTCCCGGCCTCAATGTCACATAACTCCGCAGAGACCATTGTAGAAACATTATTACACATAATATAATACAAACTCTCATCCGAATATTTCTCTTTGAGTTTTCAAAATCAAACCTGAAACTTCTGTGTTAGTAGACAATTTCAAAATCAAAATTGCTTTAGTTTGTATCACTTACCTTTGATACTCGCTATCGAGACATACTTCGTCGCTTTGTTGTGGAGTGTTAGATCTTCTTCTAGTATCTTCCTTCTCTAATCTACACATAGTCTCGCTCTGTCTCATGTCCTCTCCTTCCCATTCTTTGGAGACGGGCACTGTGTGACTCTCTGTCAAGCAGAGGTGCGGACGGGGATACCAATTGCGGCATTTCGGCGATGGAGCATCAGGTATTCTGGATTTTTTAAAATATGTGTAATTAGAAATAGTTTTAATATTTCATTGACGGTTTATACGAAAATACCCCCCCTATTGAAAAGCAAAACATGGTTTTTGACTCTGTGATAGCTCAGTAAAACTGTTATGCTACTCGAAGCGTCGCAGATTCAAACCCCGCTAACCCGCAAAATATTATAAACAAATCTATATGTTTAAAAAACCATTTTTTTTGCACCAGTGGTATCCACAAACCTGCGCTTTGCCAACGCGGAGGATAAATTGTCTAGATAAACTCCATGGGAACAAAGACCCCGATTACCAATCCGGAATGGACTCGGGTCGAATATAATTTTTTATACTTACTGGTCACATCCATATACCCTATCCACAAGGTTCATTTTGCAGAGCTGTAACTCTTCGTAAACCACTTTGCGATCCTTCACGCAGTTGCACAATTTCGGGTTCTCCGTGTACCATAATTTAGGCATAACACGAGTTTCTCTAGAAATAAATTAACAACTTTACACGAATTTCATGAAATACTGAAGAAATAAACCATGTGTTATAAAGTGTTAAGGATGTGTAAAGAGTGATTCAGCATACTGCCTACGTGGCATTGTTGCTGGTCGCTTGCTTAGTAACAGGTCCCCATTTCGATTCCAGGGCAACCTGTTGTAGAGTTTAGATGGCCGTACGATTCGCCATTCACGACCAATTTCACTTAACACCATATAAGATTTAGATCTAATTTCTATTGCAGATAGAAATAAACTCCTAAATCTTTTTCTTCTGGGACGGCAGAAATTGATCTTCACTTAACTTTTTTTTTTCTAAATGAAATCGACATTATTTGCATACAATTCACCTGTAACATTTATTTTTGTCATGTCTAAATAGTATCGGCTGACAAATCTTTAAAACAAAACTCCATGTTTCCAAAGAATCAACTGTACATTTGGACATCTTTATGCCGATATCTTCATTCAACTCCTTCTCCATAGACATCCGGAAGCTATCGACTGATTTGTATCCGCTTTCAGTTGTATCGCTAGTCTTGTAACCGCTTTCATTTGATCTATAACCATCAGAATAATCGCTTCTTTGACTATTCACATCTCTCCGCATGTCATCTAGTTCCGGTGTTACGCTAATGCGTATATTCGCGTTTTTCGAATCGTCCCCTTCTTTATTAACGGGTGAAATATCATATTCCACTAATGCTTTATCCTGACTCATATCTTCATTTATATCCTCTTGTTTAATTTCATTAATCACGGATTCTAAGAAATTATCATCATTAGTATCATCCACAGAAACATCTTTAGATTCATCTTGATCATAATCTATCAGTTTCATGTCAGTTGGAGAATACATTGTGGTCTGTATTTTCTTTTTACGCGCATATTTTTCGATTCCTGAATCCTCATCAAAAATGTCCAATATTTCTTCATCGTTAGGATCTATTTCGAATTTAAATGAGTCTATAACTGGTTGTAATTTTTCAATTTTTAGAGGTACCAGTGGTCTTTCCTTTATGTACGGTCTTACCGGACTGTCTCTGGTGTATTCTCTGAGCATATCCTTGTTTTTTAATGCGCTATCTCGTATCAGTTGAGGAATTGCTTTATCACATTTCAAATCGGCCGCGGGCTGTGTTGTTTTCTTTGCAGATCTATCTTCACTTTTTGGACTAGAACTGTTCCTGTCATCATTTTCTATTGACCAACTATCGCAAACTAAGTAATCACTTATATTAACGTTAGTCTCTGTAACTTCTTTATTCACATTTACAGATGCTCTTTTTTCTTTCCCCTGCTCAAAGCTTTTCTCTTTTGTTCTATCCCTGTCCCTTTCTTTCTCCCGAGTTTTATATCTGTCCCTGTCGTCCCGTCTTTGATCAAAATGCCGTCTGGTATCGTACCTATCACTTTTTCTTTTATGCCTGTCGAAATCACCCCTACTACGAAATTCTGGAGTTTTACATCTGTCTTCGTCTTTTTTACGTTGGAAAGGATTGTCGTAATTAGGTAAAATCTTTTGATAATCAAACTTGTACTTTTTCCCTTCGTCTCTGGCTTTTTTGGCTTCACGAATAATTTCATCGACTTTTGCAGGATCTGTATGAAAAATAAATTATTGTTTAGATATTACAATATAAAAATAATTACACTAAAACTAAATTTTACTGTAACTAAATACAACTATATTCATACTATTCTACTTCTAAAATAGATTTATCTACTATGAAACCTGCGGAATCATACGAACCTAAATACTTTTTCTAATTAATTATATACTCAGTACAACGTTCACAAATAAAATTGTTATATTTTTATATTAATGTCGGTCCCTAACTTACGATTCTTTCGTTTTGTACAATTCAGTTTACCACTGCAACTCTTCGTATTGTAAATCCGGAAACTGCCACCTAAAGTATGCACATTTCCAATACAACAAAAAACAAAAACAAAACCAATGCAAATGATTACAATATTGTTTTCACCATTCGAACCAAGAATGGAAAAGAAGAGGATAATAATTGTAATCAGGTTCTAATTTATCATAATTTCATCATAATGACTAAAAGAGGGTGTTAGCTGAACTCGCTACACCTGATTTGGTGGTACGATTAACGGTCACAGGAAGCTGCTGCCTTTTGGCTGCAATTATTTTATCTTTATTCGTCGACATGTCGATGGATTGTTATATCTTATAAACCATTTCAGTTTATTTTCATTCTACAAATTTACAATCATCAGAAAAATTATCGAAAACATTCAAGAAAAAGTTGATTAGAAACATTTGCTATTTCCACATAGATAGACAGTAAAAACAGAACAGAATGAATGCGTCATGAAAGGTACAGACTTCTACAGCAGATCATGATGGCTAAGATACAATGCATAAGACGTGCTGGTGGACTAAGGAAGTCTTAGTTACGTAACACCTGGCTTTTTTTGTTCGACAAATCGAAGAATAGACAACATTGAAGTTATTTAGTATTCACATAACGTTTATAGGTTTAATGTAATTACTATTGAAAAAAGGTGTTGTGCCTATTATTTAGACAGTTTAATTAACGTTGGCATACTACTGTTTGGCGACAGAAATAGACGGTACGGTATCCACCGAAACAATCTCCCGCTACAAAGACCTAGCACCAATAAGTACATTTTATATTTACATTATAGTACCAAAATATAAAGAGGCTCGAAAATTATCCTGATTCAAAAGCTCAAAAACAATATTTAACCAGTCGTTTAAAAAACAATAACATCAAGCAGCAATGTATGTATGGTTATCAAAAAAATTAAGCAAAAGGAAAGTAAGCTTGTATGTAACATTGGTAGCTGTGTAAATTTGAAACGCTATGCTTAATAAGTAGTGCAAACAGAAAGTTTTTGTACCATCAATTTTCTTTACTAAGAACAATTGATGGTACATAAACTACAGGATTTTGATATAATTTATGGAGTAAAGAAAATTAACACTACATCTCAAAGCGACCAGCACAGTGTAGAGAAGAGTAACTAAACCCTAACTAGCACTAGTTTGCATTGGGTGAACAAAACACTCAAAAACAGGCAAACTTCTTACTAGTCTTGTCAAATAATAAAAAAGATGTGTTTTGAAAGTTTTATTAAGAACATTTTTTTGTTTTTTTTTTAAGTTTATAGCCACACTATTTGATACATGGCTATTACGATGATTACAACAAGGGATACATACCTAAGAAGTGTTTGATAGGAGGCATTGCTTTGGTTGGCATTGCCTTCTCACTTGTGGATGTGGGGCAAATCAAACCTAAAGGTATACCTAACTCAACCAATTCCATTTTCCGCTTCATATCTTCTATTTCCGCTAATGTGCGCTTTTGAAGGTCAACATAAGAATCTGTAAATTAATACAATATTCACTAAATAACGTATCATGTTTTTTTTTAAGTTTATAGCCACACTATTTGATACATGGCTATTACGATGATTACAACAAGGGATACATACCTAAGAAGTGTTTGAATTTGAGAGACCTTATTTTCTATATGACTCAGCTCTGGGTGAGGTCAAGTATTAGTCAAAATCAAATGAAAATTATGCATCTATAAAATATAAACAGAAGTTAAGATTTTGTAATATATATTTATATCTCTAAAAATATTATCTTCATACATTGTAAAATTCAGAATATTACCATTACATAATTACATCTTTAAAGGTATTTTGAATGAGCTAATAATTTTACTTAACTTATAATATTAATATTAATGTGCAATCTTTGGGGCAAGTCCATGTACTGCAGTGGACATCTATCAATTGATAATAAATGTTATCAAGCAACACTTTTTATTTATTTTACCTTGTAAACACTTTTTGTTAGAGCCAGGTTTTGGTGGTTTAGGTATCTTCTTCTGTTCATCATCTACTTTAGGTGTTGTTGGTTTAACACTGCTCAACTTCCCAATCAACACTGTTGTACCTAAGTATATTAAAGAACAAAATAATGTATAGCAAAACTGTAGCAAGTATATCTAATATTCACTAAATAACGTATCATGTTTTTTTTAGCCACAAAGCTGTTGTGTGCAAACATTGCTGTTTAGATTTGAAGAACAGTGGAGCTAGCTTAATCAAAAAAATAAGTCTTAAGGCAATCTGGAACTAAGAAAGCATTTCTAAGACTTCATATATATGCAAATGAATATCTCATAACCAAGTTAACATACTGCATTAAGGTCTAATTTTTAAAAATACCTGCACAATAATATAATTATTAAAAAACAGTTCACAAATCACAAAATTAAGACTGTAGTTACCCCAACTCTTAATGAAAGCATGATTTTCTCAAATTTTATTAATTGATTCCTTAATTTTAAGAAAAGTGCCTAATAAATATGCTTATTATGAAATTTTTAATATTTTTAATTATAAGAGCTAATATGTGTAAAGCTATATGCATACAAAAAGAGGTTGAACAGAAAATTACAAAAATGTAATGGGTATTCCAATAAGCAACATTTTATAAATAGCACCAGTAAAAAGTTTCACTTTTTGTTGTCTATTTTATTACAGCTAACATCCAATAAATCTGTACTAAATTATATGCATACAATGCATACAATTAGCTAGGTTAGATTAGCAAAAAAGTACATAATGTAAGTATTTATGAATTACATTACTTAATTGACATTATTTTCTAAGAAAATAGAAAACCAAACCCACCTATTTTAAAATGACATGCAGTGTTATTTACTTACTTCCACCAGTAGATGGTTTTGGAACGACCACAGGTGTAATTGGGTTTTTTTTTTGTATGGAGAATGCACGGAGTCTTTTCTTTGCATTTTCAATGCCTTTAGAGAACTTTAATGTGGCTGGTTTAACATCATTCATGGCAAGGTTTGTCCCTTCCTACAAAAATATTATGTGAATTATTAAAACAATTTAGTCTTTCATGAACCTACGCAAAGATTAATACTAAATAGATCATCACTCATAAAATTCTAATTTTTGTTAAGAATATCAATCTTTTATTTTTTAACAATAAATAGAAACAATTCTAATTTCACTTATTAAAAATTATTTTTCATTTTCTGGCAATATGCAGTAATGAGCTAAATGCCAAAGTAATATGAATACAAACACCACTATACTAAACAATTTTATTTTGATCAATGTATTTATAAATATTTTTTCGTTAGTAGTTGGTAGTGTACAATATATCAAGCAATTCTATTCGTTTTACTTTAAAGAAATGACTTCTGACATCTTTAACATAAAATGATTTTTATGTTACTTTATATAGACTGTTATGATTTACTTCAATATTTATATTAAAACTGACGGTAGAAGCCAATGTACGAGAAATTAATTACAAGGTCTATATTTGTATCATTACTATAATATTTTAGACAATAATAGTAAATTAAATCAATTTCTTACCACAGACGTATTTGGGATACCCGTCACAACCCGGTCGCTAGGTGTACTTAACGTCTTTTCCAAATCCATTATTTTTTACTTTCAATAATCCTACACAAAAGTGCACTATTTATTAGTTGCGAACAAACATAGTTTTCTTCCTAAAATGTAATTGATGCATCTTTTCCCTCCATTACAATAAATTCGTGATTCCGATATTTGTAAATCTTTAATTGTCAAATGGATTTGAGGTTAACTTTTTTATTCTTCCCGACAGAAAGGCAAAGAACTTGTACATATACAGCCTCTCCAATTCTTTATCATACCGGTTACAATGTAAATAACCAAATTACAAGATTGTTACCGAATAAAAACAATAACCTCTTGAAAAAATTTAAACTAAACTTAGTACTAAGTTTATATATAGACAAACATCTTTAGAAATGCAAATTTTTTTTTGACCTCAACTAATAGTTGGTTTACAATCGTTTCTTCATAAACACTAGCAGGTAAAAAATAGCAATGTATTAATCAGTGATTTATCTAAATAAAAATCAAAGTTTTTGTATTTACCCAGAATGTATTTATACACAAAATGTTTGATGTTCAGGATTTAAAAAGGCAGGTATCATGTTTTTTAGAATGAATAGTGATGATCTAAATGCTACGCAAAAGAAACGCTACTCTTTTACGTCTAATAGCAAGTGTGTCCGTAGTGCGACATACTAGAAAACTAAAACCAAAAATTTTCAGCGTGTATTTATTTCTTTATTTCATTAATTTTCCAAAAAAATGTTCTGATCTCTATTCTTCTTCAAATTTGTAAACAACCTTCTCAGTGTTTTTCATTTTAATCAGTAATTGAGATATATCATCGCTGATCTTTACATGTACATAAGGTGTCTCCGCGTCTGAAAATACATTAAGATTAATAAAGTCTAAGCACTTACGTAACTATTTGCGGGGTTAGATTTATTGCTGATTATATTTAGTGTCGATAAATACATTCGTTATTTTATTGTATCATCACATAAAGGCTAAACTAAGAAGACCTGCATTAAAAAAAAAACCTGTTCCAAGGTTGTCTCTTGAGGACTCAAAAACTGACTTTAACAGCAAAAACGCTCATTTTAGAAATAGCTAAAAGTGCCTTATAGGTCAGCTATAGTAAAGTAGGTACTACCTGGTGCAACGGACCCCATGATTGCCGGTAGCTCATTATTAGTATCAGCAACCTGATTATTTTTTATTTGATTTACGTCAGCGAACACCAAATCTGGTGTATTTTCTTCTATAGTGATAACAGCGCTTTCTTTAACATTCCCTACATTAATTTTTTTTAATGCTCTTCTTTTATTTGGCCTTTCAGGCTCATCCCATATTCTTTTCCTCCCTACTGAAGAACCCATTTTTTTAATATTTGTGGTTGCAACTTCATTAGGTTTTTGATTTAATGCACGATTAACTTCTTTGCGTATTTTTAACTTTACGTCCTCAGATAAATCCACGCCGCTGTCGTAGTTTCTTGAAAATATCGTTATAGGTTCATCATCACTTGAGAGACTTATTTCTGGATCAGAAGTAGGCAAAACATGCTCCACTTTAAATAATTTCCGCCATTTTTTGATGAGATTATCAGCTAATTTCTGCAAATTTTTTGAAAATATTTATTTTCTGGTCTGTTATTGTTGTCTACATAATTATTATTTATACTATATACTACAAATATACAAGTATGCGAAAAAACAAAATTCGTATCAGTAGATGGCTCTATGATGCAGTAGCTAACTGCTAGTGCAGTAACATGGAAGTCTCAGATTCATTTCTGAAAGTGTCTTCAAGTTTCAAGCACATTTTTTGGAGTTTGGTTTGCAGAAATTTTTAAACTGTCGTATTGTAAGTATGTACTCATAATGTTCTGCTGTAATGAATGATCTGCTGTGTTCCAGCTATAACCATATGAGCCAGAGAATTCTGGGCAAGCATGCATCCCCAACAACTGACTTCTTGTTACTTAACACAGTGTAAAATTGAGGTCAAGTGTTACTATTTAAAAAATAAGTTCAGTTTTGGTTTGTCCTAAGTAAAAATAGAATCATTCATGCCTATTTAAACTTTATTAACAGCCCCAAATCTGATTTTTAGGTAACTAATTTTTAAGCCACTGTTGCTTTTCAACTAGTATTGATAAAGTAATAGCTCTCATAATGCTTATAAATTTGATGCATCATACATTAAACTTTTTTTTATTTGTTATCATATGCAAAATCAAAAAAAAATGTTTACTTACGAATTTTAATGGCTTAGGTATCCTTAACATATAATGGTTTGGGTGCGCCTCTTGCATCTCACATTTCTGGCACAAGTCATAGTCATTACAACTGACACATTTATAGCGGAAGCCTGCAATGGGGTTGCTACAATTGTCGCAAATGATGTCACTGTGCACCATTTGTTGAGGTTCTATATCATCTGAAATTTGGAAACACTAATACATACATAGTTCTTACTTTAATAAAGTGTTACAGAGATGTACATTCACAATATCGGTTGTATTAAAATTTTAGGTAATTATGAATTTTATATAATTAAATTGGATGCATTATCATAAAAAAAATAAAATTGTTTTGATAGGAGCACAAAAATACCTTCATTTAAACTTCCGGGAAGGCAGAGTGTTGGCACAGCATTAGGAGACAGATGTCGATTTTTAATACATGATGGAGGAAAGTGACGTGAACAAAATCGATAAGAAACAATGCCCTTTTCCTCATTTTTTTTCAATAAGTCCTCTCTACAGGCAGCCTTTAACCACTCTATTCGGCTAAAAATAATGACCAGCACCAGAAAAGCCAATCAATTATTCACTTTTTGAATATTTGGATATACATACGATTTTTGAATATAATACAATTTGATGAACTAGTACATATCATATCATCAGCCTATAGATGTCCACTGCTGGACAAAAGCCTCCCCCAAAGATCTCCACTCCAATCTGCTTTGAAACTAGTACATAGACCTTTAAAAATATTTTCCCTTGTGAGTGATATAGTAGAGAAGTAAAAATAACATTCTTTTTATTTATAAAAACAAATAAATTGATTAAAATATACAATGATACTTACCGATGCCTTTCTTTAGGCAAGCTATAGTAATTTAAATGTTTATTTAATCTGCTATTGCGACCACACCCATTAACACAACAATAATTGACCATTTTTACAAATTTTGAGTTTCTTCTTTTTTCCCTTTTGTTAATATTATTTTGATTTATAAATTATTGCACATAAGTTTCTACATAAATTGGTACAATAAACAAGTTTATTTCTTAAACTTCCTCTTTTATTTATTATAATATACACATGTCAAATAACTTTGTAAAACAACTGGTGAGAATTCTACAATGAAAGAAAAACCCAATTAGTTGATAGATGTGTACATATCTTACTAAAAAAACTAAATTCATTTATTTTATTAATTCATGCATAGAGTATAAACAAAAACAGTATTAGTAAGAAAATAGTTAATATGAAATAAACTTTCAGAGGCAATTTAATAATAGCAGCAGGACTATAAATATTTATATATGGTTTCTTGGAAATGGGTCATTTAAACCACAGCATAATATTTCCTGTATGTATTTAATTTGTCTGTAAATTTCCTTTTTGAAATTGATGTGATATTACGATAATCTACGGCAAATCACATTAATACCTGTAATTTGAGCAAATTCTTCACAGCATTAAGAATTATGTGCACTTATTGTTTACATTACACACTGTCAAGTCAAACAATAACAATTTTTTTTTTGTAAATGTTTTTACGGCTCTGGATATGAGTCTTTTTGGGACACTAACGAAGATAATTATAGTGTTATCATATTACAACATACGAAAGTTCCATATGAAATATTTTTTCTTAACATAAAAATTAGAATAACGAAACTTCAAAATCAAAGTGCTATATTTGATACAAAAAGTATTGAATAAAATTTAAATAATTGGTAATATTATTTTGAATTTTTAAGTAAATGTAAGAAATAATGATGCATTGTATAAATTATTGACGCAACATTCCGGATGATATCAAAAACATCAAATCAACTCAAATTTTCAAAAATGTACTCCGTAAACACGTTCTAAAGTAATTAAAAATTAAATAAAATAATAAACAAAAAAAAAATTAAAGGTAAAGACAAAACATAAATAATTTAACACGCGTAACTATGTCCTATCCAGTTTGAGGCACTCCGTGTATCCGTCGTCAAATGCATTAACAACTGCCCTCCGATATTTCACTAAATCCTGCCGCCTCGCCGCAGATCACTTCCGTCTACCCTCCTATGACCGATTGTTGCATTCGCTGTCGCAATGTGTTTATTGTAATAAGTAATATTTCTGTACGCTCGCAATGTACCTTAATATTATTGTATTTCTCGCCTAAGTGAATTATAAATATTCTTGTGAGAAATAAAGATTCTATAACCTCACATTTACCATTGTTAAATTACATACAATTTATAGTGTTAATTTATCGATTAATTAAAGGTAAGTGTACTGTGGTTGTTGCATTGGTACTACTTCCAGATTATGAAGATTTTTTTATTTGCAGTGAGATGGATAACTTAACCCTATGGTGTTAAGAGACAATGAGACCGTAGATAGTGAAGCGTGCTCATCTAGAACACTCTGGCTGTCACATTCTAAGTGCGCTAATACATACATATGTATAAAGAAAAAATATCAGTACCGCTGTGGTTTAGAATATGCAATCCATTCATCAAACTCTATGTGACTTTGGCATCGAACATGAAATGCCTTTATTTCTTAACAAGCGTCTAGCCATTGCGCCGTGGAGGCAGTTATTAGATTTTGATCGGTTTACTTAGTAATAAATACTTTACAAATATATTCTCTGTATGTTATTTTAAGACGAAGATTATTTTGTAATGGTAACCCTTGACTTGTGATGAGGAAATCTTGTAATTGTATTACAACAAATCCGAAGATTAAATAAAACACAAATTACGATTTCATTTTATATATTTTACATTTCAAATAATAATACAGGCGGTTACATAAAAAATAAATAGGATTTTCGTACGATTTACATTATCAATGTGATGTTAGGGTGTACAAAATTTTTAGAGTATTACAAATCTACGTCCAATAAACAACCTGTACAAAGATGAACATACATGGCTTTGTTATATTACTAATACCATTTTAGAACTACTAAGAAATGTTTGTTTACAAATTTGAAGAGATAATGAGAGGGAGGGGAGATAATTTTCGAATATGTATGTTATATCTTTGGGCTATTTCACATCCTAACACAGGTAATAAAATTATCAGCTGCGTCGACTTATGTATATGTACCATACGAATAATACTCCAACACTGTGTGACATACTAAAAGTTCATAGTGTTTAAGCTTTTTAATGCTATTTGTCGTTAATGCCCCATTGATCAGACCTCATCAGAACAGACTTCAAGTTGTTGCCCGAAACTGCAACGGTATACACAAATCCTTGGATGTGTATTTCTTGTTCTTAATTATCAATATCTGAGTAAATTTATTCTGAGTAAATTATTTTAAAAAATATTATGAAACATTGTCTTTAAACAAAAAATGAGTGATTAACCAAAATTCTAGTTTCTGATGATGTTTATCGCTGCTGGTCGTTAGACCCGTCTTACAGGACCGGAGTCCACATAAAATATAAACCACAATCTAGACAAATTACCCATTTATGTGTAAGCCGAAAACGACTGATATCTCATAATAAAATATAAGACGAGTAATTTATAATTAATTTGATAAAATAGACAATAATAAAAACTACAAACTAGAAAAATGAATGTCACATTTTTGGTACATTTACCTAATCTATTCTCAATTATATTACATAATTTTATAATTCTAATTGTATATGATGCCACGATTTAGGAAATTTATAAAAAAAAAACACAATAAATAAACTAATAGTTGTAAACGAATCAAAAAAGTGTACAAAATATATAATTCTAAAACATATAAAAAAAATTATCCATTTTGACACAATTACAAGACATAAAAAAAATATTAAAAGAATGTCTATCGTTCAATGTTATTAATTCTGTATCCGGAAAATTTGTGACCCGTGGAGTCAATTTTATAAAAACAGATTTTGAGAAGAAATAATAATATTTCGAATTTAAGTCAAACTACTGAAAATATTGACACCTAAAATCCTTTGTCTAATGGCGAGGACACCATGTGGTGCAGTGTATATGATCCTAAGTTGTTACGGGGGGAGTATTTCTTACTCACGAGGTGATCTTCTTATTCGTCTTATTCATTCGTGAAAAAAAACAAGATTTGTAGAATTTACAATATGGAATGTCATAAATCGGAAGTTCGGATATTTGTACAAGGTATTCTCGTTGCGATATATCTAAGGATATCTAGTACTAATAAATGCGAAGAATTCATTAAAGATTTAATTGGGTGGGATTAATTACGATAATATTTAATAACATATAAGATTTAATGTGGTTAAGCGAGAAAAAAAAACGCATGAAAAAATAATATCTTTGAAATTGTACGTATTTCGATGCAAAAATTGTATGAAGTTTCTCAGTAGCAAGCAATAAAAAGATCAGCAAACTCATTCAACTATCCCATATTATATTTTTCGTTAATATACACTTCCGGACACATCTATTGGCCCACCTAGTGTTTAAAGTTTTGACGGTGCCTAGCTGAAAATAAATGTTAGGTGGAGCAATAACTTTCAATGCAGGTTTAAAGCTGATTTTTTTGGTCAACCTTTATGTATGTTTTTTTTTTAATCTCGAATTCATGATTATGCAAAAAAAAAAACGAAAATTCGAGTCTGTTCATTGATTTCAACGACCCGGGAATGGATTTATTTCGCAAAAATTGGAATTTTTTATTAATGTTTCCGATTATTGGTTCCATAAAAAGGCAAATCTAAACTTTGAGCAAGTTTTGACCAAAAAATATTGATACTCTGCCTGAAATTGTCGCCCAAGCTGTAAAACTTCTGCCGGCCAAATCCATTCGAAATTGCAAAAAAAAAAACATACAAAAGGGTGGACCAATAAATCTGCCGCAAAACTGCATTAAAACTTATTGCTCCACCTAACATTTATATTTAACTAGACACCGTCGAAACTTTAAATACTGGGTGGTGGGGCGATATATGTGTCCGGGAGTATAAAAGAATCATAGGTACTGGTTTAAATGTAACATAACTTACGAGCAACTTTCAAGTATTGAATTTATCACTGGGTTACTGTTCTTAGTAAAAGTATTAACAACAGTCATTAAACTTTCCTTAAGTTTATTAAAGAGTATACGTATGCACAAACATCGCAATGAGTTACTACATATTCTGTATAAATTAACTTGGATATTGGCACACAAATCTGCAAAAGTGATTTATGTTTAGTATTTTTTTATCTATCATTGCGGGATATTTTTATTATGACAAAAAAATGTATAACTTGATAGTTTTAAACAATATACTTATGATTTTTTTTAACAAAATCCACCAATATTAAACGAATTTTGTAATATTTAAAAATAGTTATCAGTAGGTATGGCAAGCGTTGGGGCATGTACGCGATGTTTGTGCTTATATTATATGAGAATTGTATTTTAAGAACGAATAAATGAGATCCTTAAAACTATTCTTGTCGGCATAGTAATAGATTGATAACTTTAGGTTACATCGGGTATATCATAATAGTCGGACTGGCGACTATTGGGGCAGTAAGATCGTTAAGTAGCGGTGGATCTTGTTCAGGGAGCCCCTACCCTGCCACAAGGTGTCCATGCAGCTGAGTGCAGGTAATGAAGGACCGGTCTATACTCAGCAGTGAACGGTGATATGTTTCGAGTATAACAAATGTACGTTTTTCTTTACTATCATGAAAAATCTCTCAAACCACGATCATTGTAATTACGGCAATAATTTTACAAATTTGTCATACAAAATGCAGACGCAGCTGACTACCTACATGTATGACGACATACACATAACTCATTATAAATATCGGATATACATAGTGTATGAATAATTGAATAAACAGTTCAGACTTTCGGGTTATGTTTTTGTTAATATGTCATATTATACAAGGTAGATAAAAATTTGTGCTGCCGAATATAACATTAAAAAACTCCATACACTAAATAAAGTCTATATCGATTCAGTAATACAAACAAATTATAATCTAAACGGTGCAACGTAAAAATTCAAACCATCTAAAATCGTACAGATTGTGGTCAACTTGAAAACGGAGAATTTAAAGAATATATTAAATAAGTCTATACTACATCGCGGAATATAACATTTAAATTACCTAAACGATATATTTAGCCTAAAATGGCACATAAGAGAGCTTTACGCGCAAACATTACCCGACCATTACAGTTTTTTTACAACAGAATCTTGTGACACAAATGCCCGAAGATTTGCGATAACCTGCTGCACACGATGTATATTGAAGCCGGGTACTATTTACAAAATGATCGGGACGTGAAATATCCTTAAGATAATAACATCGATCGTTTAAATATGTCTTTGGAGGGGTTTGAGTGATTGTTACAAATATGACGAATCCGTACCAAGAAGCTCGTTTGGTTTATCTTTTTTTTATTGGCTAGTATTTGAATATGAACACAGCTGGTGTTTAGTGCTTATGCGTTCTGCTGTGATGAAACGCACTAGCCTGTTTACAGTCTATTTTCTTTTAGACACACCCACGTAGTAATTGACCGGGAACACTGATTCCGGCACGTTGTCTTTTTCCAAAGCATAAATATTTAGATATTAATTTTTGATTTCTTTACATGAAGACAAACGACGTAAATATACCTTCGTAACGGACTCGGCTAATAAGATACAATCACTATCAACGATTAATTTCGTTTAGTTCAAAAATGTATTAACTTAATAACAGAGTTGTCAAAATGGGATTACAAATTTATTACTTTACTTTATCATTTGAATATATTTATCCTATTGATACTATGAAAAAGATAACTACTACAGTTTTATAAAATCTGTTATGGATAAATATTTTTATAACGGTATATGTCATATCACGATCATTTCGATTCACTGTAGGTCGCTAGAGCAAGTCTCTTAAAACGAATCCGCATTGCGTATAACATATAGACACACATCACATTATATATTAAACTTATAATGTAACATTATAAAATACAAACATTTGAAGTTTTGAATTTTAATAGCAACACTTGAAACTAATATCGGTTAGATGTTACCACCAATATCGTCTTAATTGACAAACCACTAAGAAGCAGTCTTCAAATATACACCAATATTATATCGCTAGATTATAATAAAAATACTGGACCATAAACTTGATTTAATAGGAATTACGAATAAGTTATACATTAACTGTATATTTTGATTATAAAACATAACGGCGATGTAACCGAGATCGTTACATATCTCCGACATATAAACAGCTAAGAAAAAGAAAAATACTAAAAATATATTTTTAAAGTCATTACATTACAGATGAATGAATTAAAAATTTAACTATTGCACTGAAACTATCTAACGCTTGATAAATGCTAAAATGGCTGTAGCATTGGGAAAGCCATAACTGACTTTTGATTGACCGCGAGAGGAAAGTTACTAACGTTTTTTATAACAATGTCATAAGATATTTATAAAGCACTTGCAGCCAAAACATTACATATACTTTGTACCGCGTATTAAAAAAAATACGAATTGTTATTAAACAATGTTATATATATTAGAATATGTGTACGCTGTGGTATTGTTACATAAATTAAATTTATTTCATACTGTATAAGTTTAAAAAACTTTATAATACACGAAACAAAGTATCTAATGGTGATTGTTTGGTCCTTATATGATCGAAAGCATGCATTGAATAAAAAGAATATCTCATCGCTGTCCCTTCGATACCGAATTCATAACGCACACAACCACATCTTATTTAATAAGAGATGAAGCCTTAGATCAAAAATTATTTATAATAATTTCCACTAAATCATTCCCTTTGTTCATTGTTTTGAGCGATTACAACGGGCGGCGAAACTTTTGCTCCAAATGTAGCAAAAAATTACTACTATTGATGCGGTAATTTTATAACAAATAGTTTAAAGAAAAATAACAGTCTTTATTACATAATTATCAGCTGACACGAACTCAATACTGAGCATAATCTATTATGGATTTTCTCGCTATGTATTCCTTTTCAGAAAGCACAAGCTCAGTTGATTCGAACTCGCGCCACCTCGACACATATGCGCGTACGCCTAAATATTTTAGTTGTCACGGTTTGCTTTAAGAAATACAAAATTATAATTTTAAATCTACCAAAAAAACTTCTAAACAACTTATTTTTTATATCAGCTGTAATATTTCTTTAAAACGTCAGAAGTACTGTAAAAAGTACATTTAAAAAAAATGTGATAAATATTTTTAGATAAATGAAACGCCGAGCAAAAGTTTCCCGCCAATTCGAGCCGCGATGCGTACCCAAAACTAAGATGGCTGTCGTATTAAAAATAAAGACGCTAATTTTCTCTAATTAGTCTTGTTTATCTCGAGCAACACAAAGTAACGGCGATACGTGCACAGGTACAAGTACGCGTATGAGAATGGGTACGGAGCACCGGGCCCGCGGTACTTGGCCGTGTGACAGCGGACTATCGACCACAACTCACTGAGTATATACAGTTTCCTTTTAATATTGTGCATTACCAGCTCGGATGCGCTTTTCCCGACCTGGAAAAGAAATTTTATATTACAGTCAGTACAATAAATATGCCGCTATAACAGCATTACTTGTATTCCTGGCGAGTACGCTTCACCATTCAAAACCTCGTTGACGCTCAATACCTTGTGAAATTTCGATTAATTGTTAGTCGATTGTGGATAAAAATAATATAAAATTCTACAAAAAATAATCAATATATTTGATTTAATTTGAGGGGCTGGAGGTGGAGGTAAGCTACAATATGTGAAAACAATGACGAATATTTTTTTATTTCACGTAAAGACAGAACGTGCGTGAACGTCCGTTTGATAGTAAGTAATGTTTCAACATATAACAATTTGTCGCTATCAAGATGATATGCACTGCACTGTATTGTTTGTTTGTTGGCTTGAGACATGTTAATTCTTGTTACATCAGTAAATTCTTTACTTATAACGCTCTCAAACCGGAACACAATAATATTTGCATACTGTTTCATTACAGAAATAACAGACGCTCTAGTAGTACTTACCAAGAGTGCCTCAGGCAACAGTGACCTACCGGGAATTTTCCATAACGTATTGGATTGTCGCGGCTCAATGGTTTTTCATACATTTTAACTACCTTTTCACATGTTTAATAACTTCGTTTTTTATTCATTTCTAGACTAATGCGCTTTACCAATAAATACTACATCGCCGCTTACTATCAGGCGGGTTCGAAGACAAGGCCAAGTCTATGTTTATAAAAAAATTGTCAGATTTCATATGTTTCAATAACATACCGGGTTCAGCTTTTGCGGGAACTCAGCAACGGTCCATACGCGGCGAGTGCGCAATACGTCGCGAGTAACGCCGTTGGCGAATGAGGCGTCTGCGAGGTTTGCGAGAAATCGGACGAGATAGGGGACTGCGAGGACTGCGGCGAGTGGGGGGACTGGGGGGATTGCGGGGTAGAGGAGCATCGTGCGTGCGCGGACAGCGCCCAGCTGCAATATAGCTCGGCCGCCTCGGTACCGAGGCCACCGCACGCGGCGCTCAATGCACAGAAACTGAGAGCCTTGCAACCGCCGTATCTGCAATGAGACAACGCTTTAAATTCTACATATAATTAATATTAAATAACAAAATTTTAAATTCTCCGTACGAACACGTTTCTAACCATAAACAGTGGATCAAAACTCCTGACGTTACGCAAGTCATTCTGAATGAGGGATAATTATGAATCCCCATAAGCCTTAAAGACACAAAATAAAGCGTTCTTCTAACCGTAACGTAGTAATGTTTCCACACTACTACTTAGCGAGAGAAATAGGTGATGTAGTGGTAGCTGCTTATATGGTATCCTGCATTTTACTACCAATTGCCGAATATCGTCTATGCAGGTACAACTTTAAGTAAGTTAAAGAATATCATAAGACAAAATAATTTTTCTTTGCTCCTGGTCTGTAAAGTATTTTTTAATTAATATAATAAAAAAACAAATATACACTTACTTATCAACAACAATAACGGGCCCATTTTTATACTCCATCTGAGAGCCAGCGACAAACTCTATGAGACCGAACGAGTCCTTGTATGGTTCAATGAGCCTATCTAGAGCTTGCTCCCTAGCGCTTCCACACGTCTGCCGCACTGCTCTTATAAACTCGTTATCATCTGGCTTGCTGGCGGTATAAACAGTGTTATCACAATTCAACCAATCACTACACTTTATAAACTTAACACTTAGCTGGTAGTCATCTTGCAATGAATGCACACTGACGTTAGTAACTTCAATAATTCTATCGGAAGGTATATGCTCCGGGACTTTAGTAACCTTTTCAAAATAATAGCAAGGTCTGCGTAACTCCGTTTCTTCTTCCACGGTGAGAGCAGGTTCAACAGGTGGCGGAGGCGGTGCTGTATCTGGCGGGGATCCGACCGTGGTCCTTGTTCCCCATTCGGGAAATTTAAACTTTGTCGGTGAACTAAGTTTGAAGTTTTTCAATGACATCTTCGAGGGACTCTTTGGGGACTTCGGTCCGTTCTTCTTTTCAGAGAGCGATGAGAAGAGATCACCGTTCGCTATTGATTTACGAGCAGAAAGATCCCTGCTGCCTGCGCTGAGCCTTTCTAATCTGAGTTCTGTTCTGTCGAACCGGTATGCCGGCTCCGTGTCAGTTATTGGCGAGTTGGTTTCGGGGATTAACCGCTCATCATCGGCGCAGTCACTGCTCTCCTGTCGTCGGTATCCATTGACTTCTGGCTCCGCAGGGGTTTCTGGTTTGGGCTTTCGGTCACTCTTTCTGTGAGCTACATATGTATCTTTTGATATGAAACTAGCTCTAAAGTTGGCTACGAATAACTCCTTGTCCTCTTCCGTAGGCCAGAAAACGTCACACTCCTGTAATACAATTTTCTGTTAAACAGTATATTTTACTCCAAATAATTTTTTTTTACAATAAACAAGCACTTTTTAGATTTAAATGAAAGTTGATTGAAGAAGAATGTTATATTTTGAACATTAGATAATAAACTGAGATTTTTACTGAACTATTGGAAATAATATGTCGATATTGGCTTGTGAACATAAGGTAATAAAAACCAAAATAATAAAATATACCTTACTTTCTTTCTATCTCACACAAGTGTATAATTACTAATCATAATTAAAATTTTCCACACAGGTTCTCTTAGGTAAAATCTGTACACCGATGTAAATTCGAAAGAAAAACTAAAGATAACACTGTGAACAGCACATACCGGGTCCTGTGAATCGTGCAGCATCAACACCAGCTGCGCCGTGTGATCCCAGAGCAGTCGCCACAACTCGGGCGCGTCGCCCGGGTGTTGCGCCACTGCGAACTCGCGCATCCGCCGCCACCCACAAACCCACGACGCATTCACATATTCGCTACCTGTTGTTCCATATTTTATCTTAATGATTGTGGTGTTGTTAAAAATATTTTATGATCAATATTAGAAATTTTAATTTACTACCGAGATAAGTCACTTCGAAAATACCTATAACTTTACTGTGATCCGGTTTGAAAGGTGCTATAGTTAGTGAAATTACTAGAGAGTAACAAGACTAAATGCCAAGTGAGTAGTTGTGTGTTTCAATAAAAACATGATGACCACGACCCTCAGTCATGAGGAAATACGACTTAGAAGAAGAAACAAGACTAAATATCTGTTGTTCGAAAGTGACGAGTACAATGTGATGTAGTGTTTATCACCTGGTCTTTCTATCGCCACATTGTTATACGGCAGGTGCATCACTAACCATTGGGTGACTATACTGTATGTGTCCAATGCTTACTACATTACTGCACGTCACATCGCTCTACTTCTTAAAAGACAACACTTTCATCATCATTATCTTAACCAATGGTCGTCGACTGCTCCGTTTAGGTATTTTGTAATGAAAGTCCAAAACAGTCTTGACCTGTTTGAATCCAGTAGCTCTTAGTGATTCTATAATCACGTTATTATATAAAAAAAAATATTATGGATTTCACTTGGGTAAAACGGTTTATCTTACCTTCAACACCAGGCTTGGGGACTAGCATAACTCTCGCCGAGTCTGAAGGCAGTATGCCTCCGGGTCGGTTCTTTTCAACATTGTGCAGTGCGCGTGCGCACACGCTTGGCTCAACGCAAGAACGCGTTATTAACTGCAAAAAAAAGTAAAAGAAATGCAACTTACAATTATTGTTATTTTATTTATTCATACTACAAGAAAATTATAATAGTAGTTGTCGTTAAAAGATTTCGTTTAAGTGGGTCCACTTAAACTTTTTAAACTGTCCCAAAATACTGTTCTAGTTATGAAACTCCTAGTTTATTTTTTAATTTTGTACAACTTATAGAAGTATCATTTATTTTAGTTTTGGTCTCACCTGAAATTGTTTCTCTAACAAATTTACTGGCGGCGGCCCCTGATACACGTTGTTCCGATTGGCAAGTGATCGCATACGCTCTAACAGCGCATAGTTTTCAGCTCGGTTTGCTCTGAGATCAAAGAGATAGAAATTTATATATATACAGTGAAAATAGTATTGCCTTTTTATTACATACGAGTAATTGCTGCCGCGCGACAACTATGTCAACACTCAGTGTCATTGACGTCTCTAATAAAAATAATAGACAGCCATCTTAATGTTCTATTACTTTGATTTCACAAGGAAAGTAAAGGGTATAATCTAGTATGCTGGCCAAATATGGGCTGGACATTGTCATTTGTCTACGAATGCTACAGCTTTTGAAACATGACAGTTTCCACACGTTTTACTACCTGGAAGGTCAGGCACAGAACTATGGCCTTACAAATAGACTTCATTAATTTTATAATACATACCGTCTTATTTCTTCTTTCTCCTGTTCATTCATATTATTATACGCTGCCATTTTCTTGCTATAAGTATCTGTAGATCGTGGAGCTAAATCATATACACCTTCAGATTCGTCACCGTTCACTAATCCTGACAAACGCTCCTCATTATCAGGGTCTCTAGCTGAGGACTTGCTGAGTTCACTATTTAACTCATCCGTTTTGATAGATATCTGACTGCCATTTTCAATCATTTCATTATTTTCCGTAATGTTCTGACTGGATTTGATGCTTGAAGTTTCACCATTTATTTCATTGACGCTCTTGGGCCTGGGCAAGTTAAGGTCCATAACTGCCAGCTCCTCTTCTGATATGTCTTCTAGAAGCCTTGCGAGATATTCTCTAGCTTTTTCATATTCAACTTCCGTGTTCCCAGACCGTACATGCTCTAGCAATGCATCATGGACGAAGACGTACTGCTCTTCTGTCTGTACTAAGTGATTTCTCTGGGTCCGAGCGCGGCACAAGAAGCCGAGTGGTGACAAGGTTCCGGTAAGTTTCAATTGGTTTAGTTGTGCGTCTAGGACAATGTATGTACCCGTCCGACCAACACCGGCACTGTAAAAAAAACACACACAATACATATATATTTTATATTACTGCTGGCGAGGTTCTGTAGCTAACTGCTTTCTAGTTGCGAATGACATGAAGATCTCTGGTTGATAGAACATCTTGTTGAGTTTGGTTCGGTTTTTTGAACCGACCTGGGAATATACACCAGCCTCATATTGTGAATCTGCTGCCACAACAGCACTGATATGCCTTGGCCATCGCCATATAAGAGACGGAGTATTCTGGGTGAGCACGCTTCGTTACCCACGGCCTCATCTTACATAACACTATGTGAAATTGAGGTCATGGAGAACTTTGTAGATATACAAAATTACCTGTTATTTCAAACAATTAAAATGGCAGATAAAGTAGAACAATATAGAAGAGTAGTGATAAACTTACCTGCAGTGCACCAATACGGTACCAGGGTCCGCAGAGGCTGCCTTTACAAATGGCAGCACTGCGAGAGGATGACGTGGCGTTCCGTGGTCGGGCCACACGGTGTAATGATACTGGAGTACTATTCTACCACCATCGAGTGCTGCACTCTCATCATTTCCTTCACAGGCCTATAAGCAGTATCCAAATTTGTTTATTTAATTTTTTTCAAGTGTTTCCTTAAGGACGAAGTTATAATTTAGACAGCAACTTTTACTGACGTTTAACGCCCGATTACGCTCATGTGTAAATCAAAGAGCAAGCTGTAGGATAACAAAGGGAATGAGGAGTGGTTGATTCTTTTAGAAAAATCTTAAAAATTTAAACAACTTTTTGATGGCGGAACACAGCAACATGGTGGATTTGGGAAAGGTTTCGATACTATATTCCTACTTAAATGTAATTTTCCTCGTGAAGAAAAAAAATAAAGCGTTACACGTGATAAAGCAAAAAAAAAGTACTGGAATGTTTAGAAATAATAAATAAGAAATAAGATGGAACCTTATGCACGACGCGTACGCGCAGTTTGCGCACGGTGTATGCCGCGCGCACGTCCTCATGTAGCAGCGTTACGTGCACGCCGCCAAACTCCGCAGAGCTACCGCGCCCACCGGCCGGCCAGTACATGTCACACTTACGCTGCACATACATACAAAAACACTCAACTTATATTTCCTTACTAGCTGAACTCAAAAAACATTAATCATTACAATAACTATTTTATTTCATGCCAACAGGAAGTAGTGTAATTATTAGGTAACGAAACTTAACTTTTAGAGACGCATATTGGTTTTTTAATTTTGAAATTTATTTCTATATTTAATCTGAAAATAATTATAAACATATATCAATTGTAAAGAACTTTTCCTGAAAGAAACTTTTAGGAAATGTCTTCAGTTTCGGCGCCATCTTGTGGCTATTTTGAACGAAATTACCAGCATAAAAAATATATTGGAGTATTTATTTACGTGAAAACAAGCCGTGGCCTAATTTAAGCGTTAAATGTTCAGCACTCACTCTTCCGCGTTCCACCAGATTAGTGATCATAACGATGGTATGCACTTGGTGTTGCCAGATCATTCGCCAAAACGCGTCCAACGTTGCTGGCGTAGGGCCCTGTGTCGCAATGTAACGCCTTCGCCAAACTAGCCATTCCAACTTCACGCGACGTGGTACGCCATCTGATGGGAATTGGGGACATTAAGTCAATTGCTTATTATATTAAACGTCTAGTTGATGTAAACGTGAAAACTCACTAATATTCACGTAAACGTCGTCCAATTCACTGTCATCGTCGCTTCTATCACTGTCTGAATCTTCAGGCTGATCTTCTGACTCCACAATGCCCGAAAATTCGATGTTTAAGAAAGCAGATTCGATTCCTTCCGCTAAATTGGGCGGGGGTTTAGACTGCTTTACTGAGGGTTGCCTGTTAATATGATAGTCATTTACATACATCAGAAAAAAATAACGAAGTTTCTATGTGTAAATAAGTATTAAAGTAATATTATTTTAAAAATATTCACATTAAGAAAAAAACAACTTAAAATCTTTTTTTTATTCCACGAAGCGATGAAGCGAGCAGGACATTGATAGTATGTGTTATGCTCAGTGATAACAATGTGGCATTAGTTAAGGTTAAATTTACTGCCACCACTCAGTGTTCGTCCCGTACCCCACGTATTTTACTAGCCATAGAGTTTTTCGTAGTAATAGAAGAT
This sequence comes from Byasa hedistus, assembly GCA_029286795.1. Classification (NCBI taxonomy): domain Eukaryota; kingdom Metazoa; phylum Arthropoda; class Insecta; order Lepidoptera; family Papilionidae; genus Byasa; species Byasa hedistus. The sequence goes on along the minus strand of JAGSMW010000013.1, from coordinate 4,838,006 downwards.
GCGATGGTACCTATCTAGATAGTCTCAGGCAATATACTTATCACTTGTGCCGAACAAACGATGACATGTTCTCTACATGTCATCTAACAGCTATTTAAGTCAAATGAAAAAATAAATTAAATTATTCTTATTTATTTAGAAGCTAATTAATCTTTATGGCATCTAGAGGTGAGAAAATGTAAGTATGTGAGAATTTGTGCACGAGCACGCGTGTGGATGTGTGCAATACCTCTGTGGGCGCGCACGCCGCTGTAGTGTGCGCTCGAGGCGTCGCTCAGCGCGCGCGTCTAATGCGGGCAGCATGCCGTCGATGAAGTTCGCATTGACATAGTCGCAGGCGGCACCGCGACCTGCGCCCACGCACCCTGCTGCTCCGCATCTCGCCCCCGCCGACACGCACACTCGCGAGTGGTCGTCTATTACAACAAAATTACTTTTTAACAAACGATAAATAGACACAACAAGTAACCAAAGACACATAAATAATGATGTCATAAGTTTAATGAAATCATCATTTCTTTTAAATTAAATACATAATATTTGATCGTAATTGACAAGGTGATAAGTTATAATGAGACCGTGGATGTGAAAGCGTGCTCGCCCAGAACATTACGGCTCTCATGTGTCAACAGACGGAACACAGAAATACTGTTTTGGCGACCGACTTACAATGTAATAGATAGCGAGGGAATTCAAAAAACATAACCGCACCAGGGACCTTTGCGGTTAGCTATTGCGCCACGGAGAATGTTGAATCACAGGTTCCAAGAATATAATTGTTAGTTGTCATTTATTTACATTTGAACAGAAATATTAACACTAACAATTGATGTTAGAGCTGATGTAATTGTGTGTAATGTATATTTTTATATGTTATACTTACATGCTGTAATGTTTAAGTAGCGATTCTTTAGTCTATTCTCCGGACGATAGCTGTGATGGCTGGTGTGACCGAGGGCCGCAGATTTCGCCACTACGATTTCATATTCCTTGCTGTTGAAAATTATTATATTAATGTCCTTATCAATCTAGATAATGTTCATAACCTCAAACCTACTGAAGAGGAACAGTTATCATCATATTTACAGCTAGTGGCGCAATGTGGTACTACGTAAATATATTAAGTAGCGTCTGTTTGTCACGACTAGGTGTATCACTTACCATTGGTCAATGTCTTGCCGATTTTATAGCTTCGAATTATAAAAGAAATAATAAGAGAAGGGATCTTCAGTAGGCTCATACTTCACCTCTATTTACCACGATGTTAAGTGACTATGAGACTGTGGATGCTGAAGTGTGCTGGTCCAGAATAATCTGGCCGCCATATTTTGACATAGAACACAGAAATTAGGTTGAGTTCGAAAATACCCTCCAATCAATTAAACTTTACTACAGTACAACAGGTGGCCCTGGAATCGAACAAAGACCTCCTCCTACTAGACGAACGGTTGGCCACTGCAATACAGAAGCAGGCATACCTAAAGCCAATGTCTCCGTCAGCATGTAGTGCAGCGACGTGTCGCACAAAAGCACGTGCGCGAAGGGGCGGGCGCGCAGAGCCGGCCATGCGCGGCGGCCGTGCCGCTTCCGCCTCTTCCCCGCCACCCGCGCTGCACACACTGCCTGTGCCTGCGCGTAGCGGCGAGCACACTGCTGAGATGCGACGTTATCATTCTTATGATATTATAACCATAAAATATATATACAGAATCTTATATAAAACTACATAGTTTCTTTTCCATATAGCTAAAAGTTTATTTCTCCTTTTTTTATGTTTATGTGGCGCAGTGTATTATATTGTTATGGCCAAAAGTATTTATACCATTAAGTGAACGTTCTGGTCGTAACATCGATTATTAGATAAAAAATAAGGGACGATGGCAGATATAGGTAAAGAGGCAATCGCCGAAAATCTTTTTAGCACTAGTTTATAAAATTCGCCATGTAGAAGACTCACCGGGTTTCTTATAAACGTTTAATGGCGCCCGTGCTGCCCTTTCTCCGCCCTCTTCCAAATAGTTGTAAGCGGCGCTGATACATTTGCTTAAACGGGATCTACACCTATAACAATAAAATAAAGTCGTGTCAAAAAGAAACAGAGTTATAAGACTATCGATTTAGAGACAATGACATGACCATTTATAAAAAAGGGACAATGACAAATTTATGTCGCCAAAGAGTAGTTTTTTTATATTCTTTCGGTTACTCAAGTGTTATAGCTAGGGAAATTTCTAGGGTACTGAGATTTTAAATCATATATCTCGAGGCAGTGTGTGCCATTTCATGTCAATATCATAATTGACGCCTTATTATTATAGACAGACTACCACCATGACCTTGCTCCTGCTCGAATCGTCAATTTTCACCTTAAAGAAGAAGTCCAACACTAACTAGTGAAGCCATAATAGCTGTTTGGAAGGCGAACTTGATGAACGACTCCAAGAAGCAGGGGTTCGATCTCTACTGAGCTTGAGCTTCTGACAAAGGAAAACATTGTGAGGAATCTCAATGTTCTAAGAATAACACCTTTCGTAAACAAAAGGCATTCCGTAAATAAATGTTCTTGTGAAAGAAGGCCCCAGCTCCAGCAGTACGAAAATTAAGAGCTGTTTAAAAAAACTTCGAGTGCAGTTTGCTCACCTCCAATAGAGCACGGCAGCACCAACAGCTGCGAGTATCACCAGCAAGGAGACAGCGAAGAGCGCCGCGGTACCCACGCTCCGAGCTCCGCGGTTGTTTTCGCCGGGTGACATGGCTGCCGAATGCGCTATGCACGCCTCGCTCGATACCTCCTACGGTAATGTTACTTTTATGTAATTTCAACATACTGTTAGTAAATCATTATCTATTAAAGTAAAATAACTTTTTCTGTAATAGACATAAATGTTTACCTAAAAAGAGTAATCTCATAAGTTTATCAAGATCTCTATGATTTTTTAAAAACTGCAATGGGTTAGCTGCAATTGGTGTTACTTAGATCGCAAAGTATCACCAAATATATTTTTCGTTAATTTTGTGCCACCGTTGGTCTGTGGGCAATAACTGTAGTGTTACCTTCGGCATGGATTCCGACCCATTGATGAGCCTGTCAGCGTTTGCGACTGACAGAGTGACGGCGTAAATCTTCACCTCGTACCGGGTCACGTTGCCAAGTTCCACGGGCTGCAAGCAAAACGTATTTTAAACTTTTTAATATAAAAAAAAAAAACGTTCCAATAAAGATTTCTATTTCTGTTATAGTAAAAATAACTGTTTAAAATTTATTAGTTTTCATGTTACACATTGCATTTGATTACTACTTTCAGTATAGCATGAATTTTAATAAAATATTTCAATTCACACGTTTACAAAAAATGTAAAAAGCCAAGAGAGCATTAATTTATAGTTTTAAAACATTTATGTAGAAAGTAACTGATACCGTCTATCGTTATGAAAATTAGTTGGATGGTAAAGTCACTGCAGCATATATAAAAACATTCTCTGCAAAAAAATTACCCGATCGAAATTTTAGTCATTGGTGTAATAGTTTTGACATTACAAAGAAACACTCCACTGTACATAAAATCAAATAAAAAAAATCCCGTCTCACCTGGGCGTAAGATGTTGTAAACATATTCACTTTCCAGTTTAGGATCACACATAAAAATATTTTTAACATAAGCTTAAAAAAAGATTTTATTTATTTATACTGTTACTACACATTACATAAAACACCCCGTTTCGAGTGCTTTGGAGAAATCATTGTTTTTTTTTTAAATCTCGTTCCCCTTGGTAGGTGTGGGCCAAGGATCTTGGTACAGAGAAATCATGGTTATGGGAGGACTGATCTAACAGAAATCCCTGATGTAATAGTCACCACGATGTACTTCTTTTATTTACTATTTGATTACAATCTGATCTAAGAACTGATAGATACGTGATAACTATTACTTTAAAGCACTAGGAACATCGGGTAATAAATACTCGTGCTAGGTCGCTATTGCTGAAGACATTAAAATAAACTAAAATCCGTCAATTTAGTTTCATTAATTTTTTTTATTATTTTTGTTCGATGTAAATAACACAAATTTTATTAAAATAACTGCACTTAGTGGCCGGCCGGTGGTTTAACACCGACGCCGCCACATATATAAATAGCTTAAATAATAATTACTATACGATTGTTCCTTAAACAAAACGGTGACCATTTTTGGTTGACAATAACATGACCCATATCATGAGCATGCGATCCAGTTATGTCATTGACGCAATCGTATGTGCATTGTCTTTAAAAAAAAGGTAAGATCTCATTGCATGCGAAATATGCCATTTGTAAGAGGCGATTGAATGTGGGTCAGTGATAATTGGCATCGATACAACTTTGTGTATCAAATCATTTTGATTTTACAAATATTTATGGCCTAAAACTTAATCTTAATTACACATGGTGCTATGTGTTACCGAGTACATGGATGGTGAAATATGCTCAAACTAAACTCTGCAACATTTGAAACCGAATTCGAACTAGGGACTAGTTAATGCACGCAGTTTAGCTACTACAGATGAAATTATAAAAGAATTGTAACAGCTATTACTTTAATAACAGTCAGTTTACAGGCTAGCTAGTTAAATACAACCAACCGCTCGAGCAGTTATATTTCATGTTTCAGGAAGATAATGTTATGTGGTTGTATCTAAACATCTTACCTATTATCTCATTATTATAGATAACCACTTATCACCATATGAACTTGTATCTTGGCTTTGTTATATATAAAAATATGGAAAGACAAGCCACAAGCTAATTTTGTTTTACTCACTACACTTATAGCGGTATCGATGTCCGTCTTGTTGGTAGGCAGCGTAAGTCTGGTACGCGGCTGCTGCTCCGGTATCTTCCTCAGGGTCACCACGTACTGATCCAATGAGTTGTTGTACTCTAGAGGTTGGCGCCATTGCAGATAGAGCATCCCTAAAATTATTTTGTACAATGTTTCAGTTAGGGTAACTTATTGAAGGAGTTTTAAGAGAAGAAAATAAATCTGCGCGGAAAAGTTGTTTTCACGTGACTGCTGGCACTTGAATTGGTATTAAATTACAGAATACTCTGGCTCTTATATATTGATAGCTGGAACACAGTAATACTGTAATAGTAACAGATTTAAAATATGAGGGAGATAGCTCGACAGGCAGTTTTTGAAAAAAACGCTACCAAACTCTCCAACATAGCCCTGGAATCGAACCAGGAGCCTCCGTGTTCTAAACACTTAAGAGGCAGTTAAATTGCATGATTCTGGCGATTTCAGCGTTCTTCATCTAGCACGACATGATGATATCCTAGTAATTTTTTTTTAGCTACAGAAAAAGTAAAATTATTTCATTTAACTTTAAATTTTAATATATGCATATTGCGATTTTGCTTAGTACTGTAGTGTGACCGCTATTTCGCGAACCGCGTCTTGGATATAACGGGCGGTGTGAAAGCGAAAGCATGATTCAACAACGCATCGCTCATATATTACCTTAATCGAATATAAAATTTGAGAAAATATAAAGTAACGCCTTTTTTTATACTATTTCGTTACCAAGAATAATCAAGTAACTTTACACAAATAACTTCGAAGTGTTTTCTTTTACGAAATGACTAGACGACAGGGCTTTCATTTGAAGAAAAGTGATACGTCTGCCTAAAACAATGTGGCGTTAGGAAGCTATACATTTCACCACATGGTTGCCACCTTCATAAAAGATATTAATCGTTACCCCAGTAAAATCATTAGTTACAGCTTCTTTCGAACCAGACGACTGTTATGTTTGCAGACTACTTTTTATCGATAGTAAAAAGTATTATCCAAAACGGTGTACTATGTATAAAGTTAAACGATGCAATATATATAAGATTTAAGAGTCTCTATTTTATAGTCGGTTTAAACAGATTTACATAATGGCTAAACTTCACCTAATGTACGCTCCCACTACATCACATACATGAAATTATTTATATTTATACCTATATATAAACGCCTACGGCTCGAGGTGATCAAGAGGCGTGATTATTCAAGCAAACATAGACGACGGTCAACACTATATTTACCTCTATAATTTCATTTTAGAAACTGTAACGCTCCGTAGACAGATCATCGTTCCTAAGTTCCAGGTCATCGACTCACTTTCACATTAATAAAAATTTCCGTGTTTGAGCCAAATTACCGTAGAGAACTGGTTGGAGCGCTACACAGATACGTCGACGGCTAGACAGACCGTAAAAGCTGTAGCCAATTAAAAATTTATCACATTTAGTTTCACGTGTTCAAGTTAAGGAAACCGGTGATCGAATTACTAGTAATATGTTAATCCATATACGTTTTCATTGTTCAATGCTTGTGTGCGGATATGCGCTATATCTGTTAGTACCGCTATTTTCGAATAGTAGGTCTGTCTAACAGTCTAGTCCTAATGGACTGACAAGAGTACCTTATAGAAAAGGTAGCTATAATAGCAGTGATAAAAATTACTGTGTTCCGGTTTGAAAAAGAAGCTTACACTGTAGTTAGCGAAATTACTGGAGAAACAAGAGAACATGACACGCGTGAATACAACATGAAGCTGTGTATATCGCTCTAACTACCATTAATTATCATTACTTGTACACGTTAAGTACTTCAAAGTAAAATCAACTTGTATGATGCTAGTGGATATACATTTCGTAGATGTTCGTATTGTTAAACTATTAAGTTATTAGTAGAAATAAATAACTTATGCTTACCATTAGGTTGATCGCAGGTGAGGTTCAAAATGATTGGTGCTGACGGTGGCGTGACGTCGGTCAGTACGTAGAGCGGCTCGGACTGAGGACCCAGACGTTGCAGCAGATCCGAGGAACTCACGCCGCTTAGAGAGAATTTATAAAAAGCACGCACCCAGATCTTATAAGGTGTGAATGGTTCTGAAAAATATTTTAATACGTTTGAATTATAGCCAAAATTACTAACAATGATAAATACTATATTAAAGTAGATAGTAGTAGTGGATTGACTGTCTTACACCGATTATCGGTTACTAGGATTCCGCTGCCAGAAGGATGATGAATAAATGAATACAAAATAGATTTTTAAGTTTCATTCGTAAATTGAACAAGCTGTGAATGCGTCACAGCCGCAGCCTGTTCCCGCTGCACAGTTCGGTAGATTTACGACGAATGCAGACACTTCGAAACACTCATTTAGTGTTTAACAAAGGCGCGTATCACGCACCCTCAACTTTCCGAGTTTAACGAGACATTTTCAACCGTACATTTATAGCTATGCAATCGCCAAGAACTGTTTAATGACGTACTCGCGTCGGGCACTCGCGGCCACACTCGGTATAACCAACCCGCCTCAAAGTTAACAAAATGTTCAAATACGTCATTAAATAAATCATCACTATTATAAAAAAATAATATTAACGTAAGTCAACTTTAAATCTTAATAAACGATGTTATGTTTAGCACAGGACAGCGATCCAATAATACTGAAATGTATGTGAAGAATAAAAACTATTAACTTAAGTATACTCACTCAGATCTCTTAACCGGAAACCGACTGCCTTCGTTAGCACACCCGAGTTGTTGAGCAAAGTTAAATTCCTGGTCGCTTTGGAATAGTTCTCCATGCCAAGGTCGCTAGGGAAAACGTTGTTTCTCTTTATATCAGTAGATGTCTGAACACCGATCACAGAAGCAGCGTTGTACTTGGGGACACCCTGTTCATAGTATAACACGTATGCTATCTGAGTGAAATCCTTGTGAGGAGTATTCGACGATGCTTTCTTCACCACTTCTATAGGCAACTGGAACGCTTCGTTGGTTTCGCCTGGTACCTTCTCCAAGTGCAAAACCCTGGGGTCAGTTGCATTATCTTGTCGTCTCTTCCTATGTCGATGCGAGCGTCTCTCTCTTTTACTCCTGTATGCCTCGTCGAAGAGAATATCCGAAGTGGAATATTCGTCGTTGTACTTCGGTTTATCATTCTTGTACCAATTGTAAGGGGAGTAGTCAAGTTTTTCCGGGCTCATTGAAGCATCGGTTAAGGTGGCGTGGGGTTCGATGCTGTCTAACGGCTCGTCTGATTGGGTGTCTTGTTTTGATTTGTCAATGACTGCGAGATTTGGATCGAGTTTGGATGGATCGTCGTCATCGGGTCTAGGGTTATTGGAGCGTATGAGGGTAAAAGTGGATGGCGGGGTCCACGAGAGGTGGATAACTTCGCTTGTTATACTGTTCGCTGTAAGATTTTGCGGTGCGGACGGAACTGAAAATAAAACACAAATGTTTAATATCTACTAACAATAAATATAAACAACATCTACAGTATTAACACAAGTCAAAGATTTTAATGAACTGTTAACTAGAATTCAATTTATTTAGTATTATTCAAGAACCAGCTATTGTTTTTTAAGGATTTCTTTCTACCTACAATGCAGGATTTAAGTCTTTATCAGATTTAAAGGATTAACTTCAAATCTCATATGTATTAACATATGTAATATAAGCTTTCGCCTACCACAACATCTTTCCACTTTCTAGGTTAACAGGCAGAGAATGCCTATAGACATTGAGCCGCCTTCTGTAACCTAATTTTAAGTATGCCAATATGGATTTTAAATAAAGTAAGTGCTGCAGTGTATTTGTTACAGAGCATAACTTTAATACTAAACCAAAACCTTTCACATTTTTTCATTGCAAGCGATGAATTTTTTTACTTATTTTTCTTACCTAACTATTTTGTAAGTATTATCTTTGTAACAAAAGCAATTACCATTAAAATCGAAAAGAAATAACATACACAACGAATTGAGAATCTCTCCCCATTCGTCGGTTAAAAAGTCCTACTTAATTCTAGTATAGTCGTATATTACGAATAACTTCAAAAGCTTGGCAGTAGTCGCGCCACTTGGCACACTGATACAGAATTTCTGTAGCATAAAAAATATTATTTTAATTAATATAGACCGTAATCAAACTGCAGATATACATTGAATAAATTTGTTACCAGACGAATCGATAAGTATGCAGTTTAATATGCCGAATCCACTTAAAGCAAGTTTACTGATACTTCTGCATAACAATAGAAATCCTGCAGAACCCAAGGTTGAATTTCACAAAGTTTCCCTTTAGTAGATACCTGAAGAATTATTCAAGAGATTCATTTACAAATGCATGTAAACTTTTATGAAATTATAGTTAATATAGCGGACTTAGGCAAAACGGAAATCAATTATTGAAGGATTTGAATTATTTTTTTATACGGCAAATTATTAATTAAAAAAAATTAAAAATCTGTTTCGTTTTTTAACTCCCTTAAAAAGAGAAGTGTTGTCAAGTAAGTGTGTTTGTGACGTCACAGCTTTAAAACGGCTCAATGGTTTTTTAACTCATTTTATAGTTAGAAATGTAAATCAGTTCAATAATCTAAGCTTTAATTCTAACAATAATGTAAACTTTTGTATATTTTATGAGTATTGAAATATAAATAAAATTTTCTAGATGTATACCTAGAAAATAAATCTGAAATCTTTATATACTCCAATTGTTATAGAATAAGTTTAACACGACAGTAGTAAGTTTATAACGGAATCGGAGAGGAAGTACACCGACCGCTTAACTTGAGCATGTCAAAGCAACATATCAAAGGGAGGGAAGAGGGAAGCTGCGTGTAAATTATTGTGCTATTAATATAGTGCAATATTGCATTAAAGACGGACGTTATACGCTATCTGTATATGACTCAAACGGAATTGTGCATTTTATCGATCAACTAACATTGACTTTACTCGTGTTATTTGCTAGTATATGAGTTGTCTTTAGTCTCTATCACCTAATTGCATCAGCGTATAAGAGATTGATGCTCTGACTTAAAAACACCGTATCGCTTGTAACTTTTAAACTGGAAGTGCTACATGAATTCCCTTTCACGATAAAATGAAGTACAGGATAAGACGATAAATCCGAAATAAAGAGTCTACAGCACTTTCGGGTTAGGAGATATGAAAGATCAAAGTAAGCACTGTGGAAGGAAGGAAAAAGCTTTAAAGAAAAATTTCATTAAGAATCGAACACATGACCTTTGTGTGGAAAGCAAGAAAATTAGCTCCTAGACCATTCCGACGCATTCTAATCTTATAATGTTATAGACCCGGATAATAAAACGACGTATAAATATTGAAGACAGTTATAAATAACAACGTATAGTAAATTTTAATGAAGAAAGCGTTACGGTGGCGTTGCCGTGAACATGACCTAGTATCGTATAAGTGGTATTATAGCTTTAAGTGGCATACGGATGTTGTGACTGGAGGAGCTCTGTATACTAACGAATGGAAGCTTCCGAGTTAACTAATCAAGATCATTAGCAGTTTATTTTTATTATACGAAACGTCGAGCAGGGCGTTCACCTGATTGCAAATGATGCCTGCCTACAACAAAGTGGCGTAGTTAGATTTGAGAACCAATATCATATCGAAAAAACCCTGCCGATAAACAGTCATGCGGCTCTGAAATCGAACTAAGGACAATCGTGTTACAAAGCAAGCAAAAACATAAGCAACAGAGACAGTATAAAATGTAATACAAAACAATTCACTATTTCTATGTAAGATTACCCTAAAACATGTAAAATTAAAATTAAAGTAAGAAGAAAATAAATTTATGACCTGATTGAGAATTTCTTATTGATTATAAACAAATAGCATTTTGTGCAAAAGAGTAAAAAAGGACATATTTTTTTCTTATCGTAATCGGCGGATAGCGTCGGCGATTTTATAAATAATAACAAACGTCCATTCATAGCCCGTCCTTACTATAAGTACGGCGACGTAGAAAAAAAAACGTGTTTTATTATCCATTCATGATTATGTAACGTTTCATTAACACGAAACAAGTTCTTTGTGTGCGCCGTGGAGATTTTTTTTTTCACCGGCGCTTGTTTACACTCGCTGTGGGAATCAATACGTATACAATAGATGTATCACAATGTATATACAAAAACATATGTTTGATACAGAAATACGAGTTTGTTTTTATTGTCGCGGGATTTTTGTTTTGTTTCATATTTTCACTAGAAAAAAATACCAGTCTCTATGAGAAATAAAATAATATATATATAGAAACGTATAAAAATACTATCATTGCGAGGCGACAATTAAACCATTGTATTTGAAGTGATAAATGTATTGGTAAATAAGTTATATCAGAATGTAAATACTTATAATACGATATCACACTTATTTCAATTATCTAGAACCTTGTTTGCAATAAGAAACAATCGTTTTTCATAGTGTTTTCTAACGCGGTGCGAATTAAATTCGCGAGTATCGACTCCGGATGCGAACCCGCATCCACGCAAATGAAAAGTGGCATTATCCATTAACCTATTTCAATTGGACTGGTACTTGGCGCATTTATACGGATTAAGATCATTTATTAAAGAAAACATAATGACTATTAGAAACATATAGCAAAAGAGTTAGCATCTTCTGTGTTGTGATTTATGTATTATATAAATATTTAGAATGTGTAGCATTTAATTCAAAAAGGTCAATTCAACACTGCATATAAAGGGTACAGTATTAAGGTGTTATCGAAGTTAGTTAAATTCTGTATTAGGAAATGATAAATTATAAAAGTTAAATAGAGTTTTTAGATCGAACTCAAGTTTCACTATTTCCCTTAATTTGTTTTTGCCGGTACAGTCTTGTGATAATGATAATATGAACAACTGTGTTGAATACGAGTTTGTGTATGTACAGAAAGTGTCTCATTAACCTTTTTCAGGGGTTTTAATAAATACAAGTCCGACATTACTGTTCCTTACTTCCTTACAAATGATGTGGAAGGTCTTTCTTTATTACTATCATCATCAGCCTATAGATGCCCACTGCTGGACAAAGGCCTCCTTCAAAAAACTCTGCATATTTTTAATTATAAAACAAATAAATATTAAAAACAATTAAATTTGTACATTATTTAAATCTCTCTTGGAGTTACCATAAATCATCAAAAGTAGACCTTAGGCTGTGCCTTTTTCTGCTATTATGTAAAGTACTGTGTATTTCCTTTGAATATACTAGATTATGTCATAAAAATAAATAGATTGGCTTACTTAGCATATAATACAGCAATCAAATCAAGTGTTCTGTTAAATTTCAAGTTGAAACTTTAATGTTGTCTTTGTTATCAATAGAGTTTTACTATTGATAAGTTTCTGTTCTCAGACCTCATCTAGGCAAGTAACACTGCTGGTCTATTTCTGCCCTCTAACAGATGTGTGCAAATATCACGGTTTTGGTTTCAAGGGTGTAGTAGCTAACCAAGTTACTGGGATAATATACCTAACCTGTTGTGCGAATTAAGACAATGTGTGCAATGTAGTACAATACTAGTCACATAGGTATGGGTAGATATATCATATACCAACAGGTGAATGCCCCACATGACACCTCAATTTGACAAATAAAATAAATTGTTACTGTGTTCTGAAAATTTTTTCAGAAGTCAATATAATTACATAATTTAATTGTAAGTAATGGTTTGATGTTACACAAATAAAGATCTGTAAGGGACAATGATGTCTCATATTCTTTTCACTAAGTTGCAAAGTAGTTATTCTTACCACTATAAAATTGATGTTGTCAATTTTACTATTGCAACACCAGCAAGACTTGTACATATATATATTGTAATTGTGTAGTCTGAAACTAATGGGTATGACCTTCCCCTCTGACACCCATCTACCTCATCTTAGCCACAGCATGTGACAAAATGGATTATGCAAATTAGTATGATTAAAAATGCCTATTGATTAGATTTGCGCAGAACAAACATTTAAAGTAAAATCTTAATATTAGTGTCATTAGGCTAGAAAAAAAATAAGATTATAGCCATTAGAGGAATCAAGATCAATTTTTAAACATTTGTAGTCTCCATATTCCAATCATCCAAAGATTGATGTAATCCACTTAGTAAAATTTGTATTAATAACTTAAAATATAAATATGAAATAAGATAGAAAAAACTTTTTATAAAATTAACATACTTTGGAGGACATATCCATATTTTATTTACAGTCAACTAATTTTTTCCATCAATTTCACAAAGTTTAAATAATAATGAAGCCAAACAAATAAAAACAATTCATACATATTACTTTAGCTTTCATATGTCAACAGTTTGATAAAAGTGATGTTGCTATGTGTAGCGATTTATATTTTGAATGTTGTAGTTTGCCATAAATGTTTGCAAAAACACCATTAACACTATCGGATAGGAATAGAACTAGTAGATAGATAGAGAAACGAAGAGATTTTATGCATGTGATACCATATAAACTCACTTTAAATAAACAATTATGTTTAACAAACTGTTTATATAAACAATTACGTAAAGACAATAATTATAACCTATACCCTGAAAACCTTTACGTATGTGGTAACTACTACAATTAACACATTTTGTACAAAAAACTGGCAGATTCTGATTAGTTTTTAGTGTATTAGTGGCAAAATATTCCAACTAGATGAAATCCTTACAACGACGAGTAAATTTGTTGGAATAGTATTGTTCCTGTAGTTCCGATTAAAATCCTATATCATGGATGACCAAGAATGACAGATGAGAAGATAGGCGTTACGCACTTCAAAACAACAATTTAATAATTAACACGCGTGTTGATATTTCATAAGCATACACTTACCGTAAATGTTCATACTTTCGTTGTAATTAGCGGCATTATCACAATGAACGCACAAAATAAATACAGTAAAAATGGCTCCTATAGTGCACAGAATATACATTTTTAAACTATGATGCACACGTTTTATCCGCGCAGTAATAACTTAAACAATGTTTATAAACCACATTTTTATGATTTTTACACGTGAGGGCTGATATAATATCATTAACGAGTCATTTATTTCCACTAAATTGTCTCAATCAAGCTGCCATCGAGCTGGACCCCGCCGTCTGTCATCCGTCTTGTCAATAAACAATAAATGTTACCATTATTACACAAAGCGAAATTTGGCCAAAATAAATAATTTGTGTTAAAACTTTAAAATAACACTACTATAACTACCAGCATTTTTATCGTTATGAGTATCTACAATTACCTACTTTTTAAGTAAAAATGTTTTACAAAAGTTGTTAAGACACAAAACAATATAAATTTATTTAAAGTATATAGCACCACTATGTTATAACGAAATGGTTGAAATAACATAAAGTTATTAGAGAATTTATAGAGATACTTAAATTAGGTTTTCCTTAATTTAAAATGAATACTACAAGATTTATATTATATTATCTCTTCTATATTTATTTTCGGATATTTAAAAACAGCAATTAAATATGCAGTAATGATAAATTTTTGTTGTAACATTCTGGAACCTCATAATAATCGTTTAATTAATAATAAAAAAATAAAAATCGTAAGTATAATATACTTTAACAAAATAAAAAATACATACATAAGTTTCCTAAAATCCAAATAAAGTTAACCAGATAATAAAAGAATCAAGCAAATTTCATAATATTTGTTTTTAAGAACAAAAAGATAGAATGTGATCTGTAGTTGCATAAGTAGTTTTAACCAGTTTACAGGAAGATAATCAATTTATTTATGCCACTATTGTTTTTCAGTAATATTGAAGTACATAGCTTATTTTTAAGGAAATCATATTATTGAGAAATAATTTCCTGGTTTGTAATATGATTAATATTTTATACACACAGTTTACTTTATTACTTGCCAGATGCAAAATATTTTTTATTCTATGAATTGAATCGGTGTTTTGTCGCTAAAGCTGATAACACTACAAAGTGGGATTGTTTGTTCGGCTTCTGGTGTCAGCCGCCTTGTAATTTTTTTTGTGTTTAATTATAGAAATAATCAGTGATACCACAGCATAAGAGAATCGAAGATGGTGTAATAATTGTACGATGTATTTGTAGTCACGTTTGTGGGTGTACTAGTGTAAAAAGCGTCTTCAGCTAGGACAATGCGTCGATCACTCAGGAAGTATCCCGCGGCACTTGCCATTTATTTTGGGTGTATCGCGTTATGTTATCCAATTTTAGGTGAGTATTTAAACCAAAACTATTATTTTTACTATTTGATGAATTATAATAATTTTCGATCTATATATAAACGTAATTTTATTGAGATAGCATAAAAATCAGTTTTTTTCGTACAAACTTAAGTTCTGAGCTTGAAGGGATCGGAAGCATTTCCACATTTATGTTTTTGTAACGGTTTCTATTCACTTACAGAAAACGTCGATTCTACTAAAAACTTTGTATGTTTGATAAATACACGTTGTGTTAATGTTTGCTTACTTATCTGATTGTATCGTTTATGTTCGTTATCACAGAAGGCTTACGTTGAAGATTACATTATTTTTATACTTTGTTTATTTATATTAGTAACATGAACTTGTTTGAAAGTATTTTTTTTGTGTATGAGGTGCTAACATATCTATGTTCAATTAAATTAATATATTAATTTATATATACATAGCACTCCTAATAAACATTGTTAATGTTATTTTATATGTCTTAGTTTACTTTTAATTGATTAGTACTATCTATCATATTTTGTATAACTGTAATATTTTGAAAAGTTAAAAGTGAGAATGATGAAACAGTAGAAACAAATTTACATATTTTATGCACCTACTGCTGACACCCAAGTGTTCATTCACACAGAAATTCATAATAGGTAAACTTTCAATCCATTTCCTTAAAAAATTAAAAATCAGATAAGAGTTCTTAAAAGCGTAATTGCAGAGAAAATCTTACTATGATACCTAATGTATCAAAGTAAACTAGAGTTTCAATCACTATAAATAATTTCCAGTTATGAGGATAAATAAATAGCACTTTTCTTTTAAAAAAAGCTTATGTCAATTTCTATTGTAACAAGTTGTTAAAATCTACAGGTAAAAGCCTAAGAATTTAATTAAACACATTTCTGAATGTCTGCTGAGTCATAGAATGATGGGAATGATTGAAAAGTGTTCTTTTATTAGCCAAAGACCAGTAAATTTATTACTAATGCATAAAATATGGCAACAGATTTGTATTCAGCCCTGAAATTTGAATTATGGTAAACAATTAGAGAAGAGATTTTAAATAAATCTTCATTGAACCTTATGGTTCGTACATTTAGTGCTCCTATTTGTATGCCTTCAGAGTTTTGTCTCTTTCATATTCTCATTGCTGCAATCTACATTTCAAATCTAGACTTCAGTGCATGATAAGACCGGATGTGACTTGATCTTCTGCACAAATACTATTGAGAGTGAAAAGTTGTCTTGTATTCATCATTGTTTTCATTTATGTTACTATATTTTGTCAAATAATTATTTATTCCATACACACATTTATAAAGACTAATGAAGCTTCAATATCCTCTTTTATTTGTTATTAATAGGTTTAGGTTCATATTTCAATGAGTAACTTAATTTTTTCTGTACATGGTCACAACTTTTTACTACTAAAAGAGGACAACTCTAATCTGGTTGTCATGAAAGACTGAACTATGTCTGTCGCCAAGCATTACGGAACAAATTACAACATTGTGATTGGAAAGATGTAATACAGTTAACAAAATTACTAACAATAAGACAATGTTATAAGATGTCAACCATTACATGGTCCAGTTTTCTTGTTTTTATCATCACTTTAATTTTTTTTTAAACATCTTTTACTTATTCTAAACAACTACACAAATTCTTTGATACATTATGATCTTCTTTTAATCATGTAGTTTATGATCTTATCAGTACAAGTGATTTTGCAGTGATCTCTGAAATGATCTAACCTAGCCAGTGTGGGTATTGACCCATTGAGGCTGGCTGTAATAATAAAGATACTTGTTTTAAAATAGAAGATTGCTTCTATTAGATCTAAAAAGTAGGTGGTACTGTGAATAGATTTGCACAATCAAGTTCCACCTTCCAATAGGATAATAACTTACAATGCTAAATATAGCACTTTAAAGGTATGAAAAAAATTGTTTCTATGGAGTTAACCACCAAGTTGATGTGAGGCAGTAAGATATTTGCAAAACCAAATGTTTACTGTTTCAAATTTTTTATTAAAAGCTAATAGATCAATGTTGACAGTAACAAAATTATATCAGTGTATAAATTGTATATTTTAACTTTGAATTTTGAAAAATTGTGTAAATTATATATAATCACCCGCTTGTTGTCAGGGTTTGTTAATTTTATTTATTATCAGTGTTGGCATATGCAGGTCTTATAGATTTTTTCAAAATACTTCGCACATTATTTCGCTAAGGAGATCTTCGAAATGTTAGTTCAAATATTAGTCTGCGATACCTTTATCTCGATCGAAAAAATCGAATATTAATTTGTATAACATTAACCCTTGATGCATCCTTGAAAGTTGTTTTTCTTGAGATACTGAGGTGTCCTAACGATATTCTCCTTTACTTGTTGTTGTGAATTGAAATTTCGCCTCTTCGAAGTGGTTATACATTATTCATTTGAACTTACTACACACTGCCACCGCTTATTTTTTAAGCGACGCTTTTGTCGCAAGAGTCATAATACGCAGCTTGCTACCACATGATTACCACTTATTTAATTATTACCATGACGTTCATCCGTTTATTTTGTTTGTCGTAATTGATCGTTACGTTGCAAAACAAATTTTAATTACTCTATTAAGGTTTGTTTACTATAAATGTTTTTCAATATATATACAGCTTTCAGGAATATATGGCCTAGATATATTTTACTTAATACCTTAAAGCTGTATAAGAGTACATAGTTTGGTTTTATCAAACATAATAAATGAGGTTTTTAATATTACTAAGTAACTTAAGCACATTGGTGTGTGATGGTAGAAATGGATAGGAAATCATTTTATGAATCCTTTAATGTTACTGCTGCATAAAATTCGGAAGAGGATAATTTTGCGTTGCTATCCTTTTGTAAGGTCGATGACATATCTAGGAAAGGTTAAACAATTATAAAAATAATCTTGTCGGCGACATTGACCGCAGTCTTGTCGAGCGCCACCGCTCCATATGCAACCGGAAACATCAACTCTAATAAGGTCAACTATTTTGCGTTAGTATACTAACTTTAAAAATATACTCGGACTCTAATAAAAAAATGTTTCTTTTTCTATTAGTACGGTTATCTTTTTTAACTTGAACATTAATAATTAACAACTTTCAAGTGACAAGCTCTTAATTCAATAGAAAGCAAATTACTATTGTATAGTCAAAAAATTTAAACCGAAATTGATATAACCCGATTGGGATAAAAAGTGAATTTGAAAGTATTCTAATAGGATTTTTTGTACTTGTGGGATATAAATAATAATTTTCTTTCATTATATCTTCTATGTATTTTTTATTATTAAGATAGCTCTGCCGGAGTCCTAAACCACCTATAAAAATATCGAAAATATTAAGGCTTTTAGACCTATACCACGATGCAAATTAATGAGGCAATTTATTCACAAATTACTCGTTAATTAACAAGATTTGTTGCGTTTCGGGCTTATCAGGCGTCGGCCTCTCCCTTTAAGGGGAGACTTGATGTTATTAAATAAGGGCATGCTCGTAGCTTGTTAATATTTTTTTATGTATCAAATATACGAGAGCGTAATGTAAATTAAAAAATTCTCATCGGTTTTGTCGAAGTTGTTATATGAGGTCAGACGTCGAAGTTAAGTGTTCTCTTAGCAAGTACTTTGCGTGATATGTAGGTTTGATCTTTGTATACGATAAGACATAGCTGACCGTTCTGTTGTAGTGGATAGATTCTAAAATGTAACGTGTATAAAGATTTTAAGGAAAATGATCTCCTGATAAATAGTAAAGAAAAATTTATTTAGAAAATTATAACCACAATTGATAAGTTTTTTTTATTCATCAACCATTCGTGTCAGGTTTCTTTAAATTTAGCGAGATCAATTTCTATATATACTTTTGCATGGATAAAATCACATCAAAAACGTAACACATCGCTCTGTAACACAATTATATTATCATCAGTCGACGGCAGTACACTACAGGATATAGGACTCATTTTTAAAAAAACATATGCATACATTGAAATTTTTACTGTCTCTGTAGCTCAGTAGCTAATTGCCCTGTAACACAAAGGTCCTTGTTTCGTTTTTGAAACCGCATAAGTAAAGTATTTTGAATGGTTATGATAGCCATTATGTACAGCAAACGTCATGTGAAATTGAGGTAGTATTATCTATTGTCGATAAAAAGAAATCTAAAACTAAACTTTACGCGTCGAAGAGTTAATCATTTTGACGTATTAAATATTATCATAACCTTTTAAAGTATTTTAATTGCATAATGCTGCCCAATTTTTTTAAATTCATTGAATGAACTTCAGCGGTAATAATGAAATGACCACCGGATGTAATTTTGACAAGCGAGATCTCTTATCTTACGTTTCTTGTTATAGGAAATTGTTTATTCTATATAGAGTCATTCGATGCTTATTCTTGGAACTATTGAATTATCATTTTACGTAGGCTTAAACTTGTTATATTATATATGTAAAGTTCAGTTAATTCATTCAGTATGTGGTTTAGTTATCACGTAATCTAAAATGAGTTAATGTTTCTGTTTTTTTCGTTTCACAGCTAAGCTTTGCTACATGTAATATGAAATTAGAAGAGCGTACTGTTTGAATGTATTTATAAACTTATAATAGGTTAGTATAACACAACGATTTCCTGTCCTTACCGATGAACGTACAGAAAATGTTCAAAACAAATTTCGACAAACTATTAATATGTAATAATATACCGATGTATAATTTTACTAGTAGATACATCACTGTACCATTCCCGTATGCTATTGCGAATCGTGTTTCGTAGTAATAGGGCATCACTGCGTCCCAATTGGCATCGGGATCAATAAATCCCGCACTTCTTGGTCTAATTACTCGTGCAACTGATACATTTATTTCATGTTTACTGTACGGTTAAAACCTTTTGTTGTTAAGTGCTTTGATCTGTAGTTAGCTAATGATATTTATCTTATTCCACAAAGCGTAGAGATGAGCAAGACATTCATTTGATGATAAGTAATACGTTTGCCAATAACAATGTAGTGATGGTCGTCGTCTTGTGACACAAAATGTTAAATATCGTTACTTCAATAATTTTAATAATCACTAAACACTCCAAATTGGAATATAGTTATATTTGCACAATACTGTTTGGTGGCTGAAATAGGAACTACTGTGGTATCTACCGAGATGGTAGTCCAGTAACAGAGGCCAGTACGTAATATAATACTTTGCTTTTAAGCGCTATGCATGTTCAATGGCCCTGGTTTGTATTTCCGAGGTGCATTCATTTCACCTAACCAACATTAACAGTCTCATCATAACTAGTAGTGTAATTTAAACATTCCTCAAACTTACTGCTGCCGAAGACAACGAAGTAAGAATTGTAACGTCTCTTTTTCTAGCAAAACAATAAAATGTAAGCGTTACTTTCAGTCTACTGAATTTTCAGTTTGAAGAGCGTTGCGGTGGATTTACTGCTGTAAGGAGACCTCAAAATTAATCTCAAAACATTAGCTGTACAAAGATTCTTACTTAATTTTTTATATGGGCTTATTTGTTTTATGTTTGTATAAAATTATTGTTGGCATAAAAAATGCTTGTGTCTCATATAACAGAAATTGTCACATGATAATTCATAGTGACGGAAGCAATCGCGTTATCAGACGAACGAGCGACATTCTACTTCCGTATAATCGGAACTAAGGGATGACGGTTCGATATTGGAAATATAAAGACGCAAACAAACGCAAAGACATGAATAATTATTAAAGCAAAGCGGATGAAAACGCGTTATGAGAAGTGTGTATATCGTGTATGTAGAGATTGTCGATATAATGCCGATACGGAAAGAGTGGAATATCATTATTTTTGTGTTTGGTATTAAGGAGGAAATCTTCGGAAATATATCTTTTTAAAAGTAAGACAGGATTGTGTGGAGATTTTTACTTACGAAACACCCCAATGTTGTACTCAGCGTTATATATCACCTCCAATTAGAGTCATAATCATAATATTTTTTGCTTACAAACAGTATTGTGTATATATTACGGTGTTCAGGTTTTAAAGGCATTGTGTGTGAAATTACTGGGGTAACGAGACTGTGGCAGTAATGGGCCGTATTTACCATCTTACTGGTTATTATGGACAGGCGTATCACTTACCATTAGGTATCTCATTCCTATCGTCGAAAAGATAAGACAATATCTAAATATAGATATATATAAATCTCTGTTTGTTCCGCAGACTGCGATAAGGTTTTAATTCCATTCGCAATAGAGGCTTCGAAAGCGTTTAAAATTAGCGGAATGCGGATTATGGCGTAAATCCGGTGTGATTGTGCGTGTTCTTGTATCACTCAGGATTGCCATTGTCAAGCTGTCGACAAACGGTTGTCAGAGCTGGTAATTGGCAGGAGCCACGCTACACCTAGGCTGGGGATCCGGGGGCGTCTAGACACCGCCTTCAGGGTTACCAACGTCCATGGGCTAGATGTAAAATACATAATGAAATAAAATTTTCTTCCGAAGAGACATCGACAATTAATTTTTTTCTAATAATACCTTTTAGATAGTAGCTAAGTAATAAATCAGTAAAAACTACCTTTAAATGGAGCCGGCTCTTCGCACGTTAAGATCGGGTTGCTCGCGGAGTGTGAAATTAAAAACGAGCCATCGGTCACTGTGTTACCATGGTTCACCGCGTGAGAGAGACTATATGGACCGGAATAGAAATACTGAATATTTTAATGAAATCAAAGTGGTCAATGGTACTAATCCTCACAATAATTGTCTAATCTAAGGTAACAAAATATTCATCAGTTAATCAGTAAGTCGCGAGCACTAGACAATCTGGGATTCGCTGAAATTCAGCGCTGTAGCGATCTTGCACAGCATGTGCTGAGCCCGCTTCCAATTTTGTCATCACATCGCTCACACAATTTTAGCTTTACGTTTATACTTTATAGCGATACACATTTTTGTTCATTTGTTGAGTGTGTTAACAAATATATGTTTGTCTAATAAAAAAATTACGTTTTTTTTATTTATTATGTCTAATTAAAATTAGGCCTTTAAAAGATGTAATGTTTCTGTCTACCTGACCAGTTTTTAAGTCATAGCTCTATAAGTTATAAACTGTAGTTTATAAGTCTTGTACTTTGTAGTTTTCATAGTATAAGACCGACAACCCTGTTCGCGCCCCCTGGTTGTATCCCGTTCAACAACGTATTGTGTATTGGCTGTGGATTTTTGTATGGCTTTATAGCAGCACAGCGGCTGGCGACGTGGTGCCTTCTTTTTGAGCGCTTCGTTCAAACTTTCATAATACCTTGTCGGTTACCAAGTAGACGGCGGTGTAAGCTTTACCCGCATTGGGTGTGTTTAATGAGTAGCGTGTTACACTACTTTGTTACTCACCCGGTAATCGAACGGACTTAGGTTGTAATCAGTGACATTCATGATCAATAGCCTGAGTGAATTCTACTTTATTACAATCACAGTTATAGTTGATTTCAATAAATTTGTGGGCGTAGTCCATACCCTGAAATACACTTTAAACATCAGTTTACTACCTTTTCTAAATTTAAGGACGGATGAATATAGTTATCCATTGATAAGTGATTTCACTATTGCAGCGATCTACTTTTTTTAATACAAAAGAATTTGCTATGTTTCAAGCAGGTATTGTGATTTTTTGTTATCTATTTTAACATAAAGATTACTTCGCGCCTTCGTCGATGTTTGGGTCGTGTCTAAGCCGTTATTTTTATATAATTTTATTACTCGTTGTATTACAGTGGTTGCGTATGTATTAGTTATGTCTGCGTGTAAGTTTAGGGTGGTCCGGTGGCAGGATGTATGTCCCCTTTTCCGCCGGCAATGTATCCGATTATCCGGTTGAGTCACAGTAATATTGCGCCTCCTATGGCGTGGGAGTAATAAGTAGGGGTTTAACTAATTTGTTATGTATAATAAACAGCTCACGCGTTACTTTTTAACGTTAACAAATTGGTACTTTCACAGTTGAAAAGGAGAATTTAAAAGAAGTACCATTAAAGTTTGAAACAGTCCCCACTTAATGGGAAAATAGAAAATAATTTCTGGTTACACTTGTAATGTTAAAAACTGTTTTATTTTATTAATCATTTAAGAGTTTAACTTTATGCAGTATTCTATTATTACTATCACAACAGCACTAGCTGAGATATGTTTAACAAGATTGAACTTTATTGAAATTAATGATATAATGTAATACATCATAAATATATTTACGAAAAGATTTTATAACGTGTATTTTTTTTTATATACTACTTTGCGACGAGACGAGCAAGACGTTCACCTGATGGTAAGTGATACGCTCACCCATTACAACGTGGTGCTAGTTAAGATGGTACACACTGCACCACATTGTGCTCGTCGCCTTGAGACATAAGGTGTTAAGTCTCGTTACCCCAGTAATTACACTAGCTACAGCAATATTTTTGATATTCTGTTTGTTACTGGATCATACCAAAAATTGCATAAAATTTGATAGACCTGAAATCCTATCAAGAGCACACCGATTCCTCCTAAGAATGATTCGCGCGGGGATTAAAATCATAAAACATCGAATATCAATAGGCTGGATGGGCAATACCAACGGCTTGGGATCCCATTATTCATAAAGTTAAATTAAACACCAATCATACCACTAAAAGATTTCAATATTGAGTTTATTCTGCGTTTATCGCACTGTAAACAATTAGAAGCTGCAGTACTCCGTGATGATTTTCAACCTAGTCCTTATAGAGACTATGGGTCTAAAGCACTCGAAACGTTACGGTTATAAATAAACATAATAAAGTTCGTAAAATTTCATAAGTGTTTATTAATAGTACGCATAATGGCTATATGCAAATATTTTTAAATGGTAAATATTAACGGAGAAGGCATTGAACTCGTAAAGTTAACGGAGCAATTTATAACGTCGTCAGTTACGTAACGCGGCGGAGGTTGAACAGCTGTTGCCTCTCAGTTTGTGTAACAACGGAAACAGTACGACTTTGTTTATTTTCTATACGAGGCTGGGCTGCCCTACCTACGCGTCCAGCGAGTTCAGTCCGGTCTCATCCGCTTTTTATATTGGTTTTTTTAATTGTTTTTTATACGACGAGGGAACTAGACGAGCTAGTTCACCTGATGGTGATACCCCTACACATAACAATGGGGCGTTAGTTAGAATATTACAAACAACATTGTGTTCCTCTAGAGACATTTGATGTTAAGTTTCGTTACCCCAGTAATTTCCGGCTTGTCTATCTTAGCTAAGCTTTGAGTTATGCTAAGTCTGTTTGATGGATTATGATCGAAGCATGGTACTTGGATTTAAAGATTTGTATGCCTTGATGGCAGAAGATTGGTGGTTGGTTGAGGTAAGTTTGTATATGAACGTTTAATAGGATGGTTTAAATGAAGTTGAGTTAATAGGGTTTCACTAGGTATTTGTAGATATATGTTAACTTTGATCTTTCATATCTCCTTGACAGGAAGAGCTATTGATTTTTAGTAAATAGATTTCTCGTCTCCTTATCCTGTACTTCACTTTGTCCTGAAAAAGTATCCATGTAGCTCTAACCTTTTAAAAGTTACAAGCGTTACGGATTATTTAAGTCATCGAATAGTCTCTTTTACGCTGATGCTATCAGGTGATATACTAAGAAAACAAACATAAATAAATTATTACTCTCTCAAGTGCTTCAACTTTTGAGCTATGAGTCCTTGATAACAACAGCAAAGGAGGTGGTCAGTATTCTAGTTTTTGAATACGACGAGTGTGTCTTCATGACAAAGTGAATAGTCTGTTACTATGTTAGTGCTCTTTACCATTGAAGACTACATGACCACCACGCATTAACCTTTTTGATTTAGAGAGGGAAACATGTTTTTCGCAAAGAAGAAATGCTTGTAAACAAACGATAAAATTTTGAACATGATCAAGTATTGTAATATTTATTAATTATTCGTTGATTTAATTTGATTAGTTTTAGACAATATGGTTTGCTTCAATTTATAGATATCCTTTAAAATCCTAAGGCACAAAGCCGTTATTGTACCATTTATCATTTGGTGGTATTGATAAAAAGGGTGAATGCTCCACGGATGTATGTTCATTTAGTCCTTTGTTTATCTCGGCTATAATCATATTTAACAATACAATTATTGTGTGGATATTTTTTGCATGTTTGTTATTTCATCACCATTATTTTTTATTAAAACAGCACATTATTACATTTAGTGTAACATATACTGTAATAGTCATTTATAGACAAAGACAGTACTTATTTCTAGTATTAGCAACAACTTATGGGTTTATAATAATCAACAGCAATTTTAATAATTCTATCGAGAGAATTAAGGTCTTTTATCCACCAAATGATATCACACCTCCAAGAAAGCTGTAGCTGTCGTGTCAGTTTCCTTTATCGGAAGCTCGTGCTCACTAGGGATTGATCCTGTGATTTAAGACCCTTAAGAGGTTTCATTTACTGATTTATGGTTTATTTAAACATCACTATATTTTAGTAGATTTTACTGAGTTCATTTGTCTATACTAAATTATTGTAACGTATTTTTTGATCCTTCATTATCTTAAAAATGTAATTTTTAACTTTGTATCGATTTTTAGAGAAAAAAGTGAATTTTGGTAGTAAGGATTAGTTTTGCTTGGTTAATAATTGTTTTAACCATTTTCTTTTAGATTCTATTAGTTGAAAATAAATTTTATGTCAAAAAGTGTAAATTATATAAATTTCATGTTTGTTGTTTGTTAGTGAATTCTAGTACTAAGTTAAATCTCATTTAAAACAACTTGATATCTTATTAAAAAATATTTAGGGTTTGTTATTGGTTAGCTTGCGTTGTTAAGTTAAATTGCCGATTTAATTGTATAGTGTTTGCATACACAGAGGCCATTCTATCGACTCTCATATAGAATGGAGCTTTTAAAATGCAATCAACTACCCCAGCGTCATTTTCAAGTGGTCTCATTGTTCCATGGGCCGTCAAAGCACCAAAGTCGTTTGTAATATCTCACCCCATTTTAATACTTTAAGAACTTCCCTAGTACCTAGTTAGTGAGAGTGTTGGGTACAGGATCAAAAGTAATTTAGGTTCAACTACATTTCAGTTTGACTTGAAAATATGAATATGAGCATTGACCAATTAAATACTTGCAATAATTAACTTTTTACCTTACAACAACACTTTCTATGATAATTTTTTGTTTGGATATTAACCGCTGGGAGCCGCTGGACTTAAGCGGCGCAAGATCATCATATTTATCGTTTGGGAAAAGGATGATATGGCACAAAGTAAGATCATTTTAGGTACTCTAATAATCATTATCCTATTTAAGGATATATCATTTATATATTGGCAATAATTCTATGTACATCAGCACACGTTCAATATTTAATAAATCAAGTATTACCTAATAATATATGTATGCTTATAAACACTACGAAAAAATAAATTAAAATAGAATCAATAGCACAGTTAATTATAGCTTTCACTTGCCCTATTTTGAAACAAAAAAAGAATAATTTACTACCTTTCAGGCAGCTCGAAAGCGGAATAAAATAGAAAGCAGTACAATTGGAAATAGATATACTCTCGTACCTAAAGTGAAATCGTTTTATAATTTGACTATAATTACACAATACGGCGTATATTGAATTTTGAAATAACTCCCGAAGTGAAATTAGTATAAGTGGATAACGATATTTGATTGATGACACACAATAATAATTATTTATTGATTCAACTTAATAAGGTCAAACTTTTAACTGACGACAAGAAAGTGGTTTTGTGAGTAAGGGGGATGGTTGATTTTACTGCTATTAATAATTTGTTTTACAACTTTGTATTTTTTCTAGTTACTTTATCGTAGCTTTTATTTGTTTTTTATTTTATTTGAAACATTTATTGGCCCACCTAAAATTGTATAACAAGAGCCGAACTTAATACCTGTGGGCATTCACTACCAGTCAACCCAGGACGTGGGGAGACGCAATGGTAGGAGAGGTATATTAACCAAATTTAATATAAAAAACATTCACAATTCTTGTTTCTAACTTATGTTATTTCCTAAAGAAACTATATTCTTAAACAAATAAAATCGATAGTTTCCTTCGTTATTATCACCTCAACTTATATAACTTGCGCCTTAAGTAAAATATTAAGAAACCTTAGTGTATGTGAATACTCATATAAACTTATATTCTGTTTTTCTTTCGCCATCAATGCATAGTTTTTTTTTCAGTTCATTTGATATCTTTAGTAAGCGAGGTGTTATTTAAGAATAATAAAGTAATGTAACCGTATTGTGAAACAAAGACGGAAAACATTGCAAGTAATAACTTATGAGTGGGGAAGTCCAGGTCGTTTTAGTAAATCAATAAAACATTGTACAACTCTATTGGCATTTATTTATGTGAGTAGTCTCCAATTTATGATATACACGGCATGTTTTGTATATCATTAATAATTTATGTGAAATACTGATTTCTTTACGAACCGAAATCTAAATAAAATAAATAGGTACTAACAGTAAAACGTCAGTTGCTGTCATCTAATACAGTAGTCGCGAAACTTTTTGATCTCTGACCAGTAAATTTATAATTTAAATCTCCTTGATTACGCTCGATTTTTAAATGTTAAATATGTTTATAAAAAACTATAATAGTCATCAGTGCATCCTGAGACATTTCTTTACTTGTGGTAGGTCTCCGTTCAGATAGGTACACAGTAGTGTGGGAATATTACTGTTCCGGTTAGAAGGGCGCTGTTAGCTAGTGAAATTACTGGGGTAACGAGACTTAACACCTTATGTCTCGAGGCCATGGGCGCAATATGGTGAAGTGTACCATCTTAACTAGCGCCACGTTCTTATGGGCTAAAAATTCAGTACTAGATTTTTTTTGTGTATTGGCGAAATATTTTTGCTCACTACCACTTTGGCAACCGCCGATCTAATAGATAAAATATTCTTGTATAGTAGAGTTAAGTTTTGTCATTTTTGGTTTTGAAAACAATTTACTTATACGCGGAACGCTTACCCAAAGCTTTTACATAACATGTTAAATAAGTTTTTTTTCAACAAAAACCGGCCGCTGCTTATTGTATTGTGATTATGCTTATCGATATTCTATTGTGTTTATATATTACACGTGTATGTGTTATGGCCAATTGTTGCCGATTTCGTTGTGACCGAATTTATTTGTCACTACACACAATTACCTATTGTATACATAATTAATACGTGTAATTGATTATATGTACATAAAACAATTTGTATAATTGTATGAGATAATATATAACCTTACATTGAAATATATATAGATATCCGTTTGAATTTTTTTTATATGTAAATTCAGGAATATTAAAAAGCTATGTATGTGTGTTACCAAAGATTCGAAATTACGTTTGTGTTTTTATAATTTTAATCACACATGCTTCTAGGAGCAACTAATCCATCATTTCACTCAAACAATCCTCTTTACTTGATACACATCAAATTTTGCAACCGCATGATTATCACGTGATGGTTGATAAGTTATTGCACATTGTAAAAGCTCCTATTTCCTATGTGTGCGGTAGATATTGTGATTACGCATACATTAAAAGTGCACCAATATGTTATGTATGTTTTAATTAACCTACATACTCGGTGGTGTTTAAAACTTTTGTAAATTAAACTGCACAATGCGGGGACGCGTGAAAGAGAAACCTCATGTTCGCTTTTATATTACAATGCATTTAATAACTTTTCATCCAACGTTTATTGAGGAGATAGCCGGATGGAAAATGTTTCCCATTTCTAAAATAAATTAGACCTATTGCTTCTATACGAGGCGAGTCTGAAAAGAAGCCACTCATAAAAAGTTTTTCGCCTATCAGTCGTCCAAATTAATCGCATTGTGACCAGGCTATAGGAAATTCATTCTATTTAATTATATGAGCTGTGTCAATAATCAAGGTCCTTCTACGAGTCATTACTGATTCTATCATGTAAAAAAATCGAACATAAGAGTAACTAGCTATGTTTATTTTGTCCGTAGCTCAAGATGCTCCAGAGATACTGGATGTGTCCTCACCCAAAGGCGAAGTTGGAAAGGAGGCCAACCTCAGTTGTAGTGCAGCGCCGGAAAAGGCTAACATCGTGTGGTTATATAAGGGAGAGCCAATTAAACTTAGCAATAGGTAACAGAGCGTTAGTTTATACAAAAAAACTTTGACACCAAATTTGTCTAGTTATTTCAGTTTATCATAGATCTTTAAAAGTTAAGATATTTTTTTTTTGAAATTTAAAGTAATTTGGAAATGCTAATAACAATTACTTACCTAAATATTTGTTACAATAAACAATAAAACTAATAATTACAAGTATATAAAAACGATGTAAAACAGGTCAATGTTAAATTTTCAGGATCAAAGTTCAGACAGAAGAGAGACAACTACAAAAGAAAGATCTCGATGGGAATCCGCAAAAGTACAAAATGTCCAATCTGTCGATAAACAATGCGACGTCAGAGGACGCCGGCAACTACACGTGCGTCACGCAACTGGGTGAAGCGAAGATCGAGATCCACTTAGTGCTTGATATGAGTTTCCCAGGCAAGCTGGTGAAGAAAACTCCAGACCCGATTAAACAAAATGCTACAGATCAAGCGAATGTTACAATGCAATGTGTTTTTGAAGGTAAAAATAATTTTCATTTATTCACTCATATAATACTAGCGGACCTAATAGACGAATGATATGACATTTATATAATATTTTTTATCAATGTTCTTACAGTATATAAGCCAGGCGAAGTGAAATGGTGGAAAAGAGCGAAAGAAGACGAAGCGATTGATTTGTATTCAGCACCAGCTACACGTCTCGATCTGAAACAAATTGAAAGTACTTACATCCTCCACATTAAAAGTCCTGAAGATAATGGCACTTATGTTTGCGAAATATGGGATCCGGTGACGTCATCGAACATCAGTGGGGAGATAGACTTAATAGTTTACGCTGCCCCTCTTGTAGTTATAGATACTGTTATACCGATCAGTTCTACGCAACTTTTCTTGAACTGGACTATACGCTCATACAATTCGCCAATCAAAAGCTACAATCTAATGTACAGAAGGTTGCCGTCCACTGACTACGGTTTATATACGAGAGAGAAAATAGGAGTCAAAAACATTTCCTTCGTTATGGAGGGGTTGGAGAAGTCAACGTCTTACCAATTAAAATTGGAAGTGACCACAGCATACGGGCGTAGCAAGCCTCATGTTTACGATACAATCATGAAAACTTTAGACAAAGATCCGATATTCGTTCCAAATATATCGATAAATGGATTCTCCGCTACCTCAGTGACTATTGGATGGGCGCCTCCACCCGAAGAGATAGCTGAGTTGATACACTACTATATTTTGGAAGCTAGGAAGAACGACGAAGTGGCTCCGAGACGGGCCTATCATTCGAGGGATAGCAGAAATCTGCCATATATGTTTGATAATTTGGAGCCCCACAGCACATATGTGTTTCGGGTGAGTTAGTATTTAATTTTTTTTCTTTGAAGAAGTTAATAAAATAAAAAAAATCTTTACTACAGATTAGTCTGTCTTCTTTACGTAATTATGTTTTGTCTCGTTATAACTGGCTACATCGATCTTAAAACTGGAACACAGCAATGTCTGCATACTATTGCTTGGGGGCAGAATAGTTTCTGTGGTGGTATCTAACTTGATGGTATCTGCTAACAGAAATTTTGGTTTTCTACTCTACAACTTTAAACCGCATCAACAGTTTCACCTAGTAAAACAAATCGGGAACCTCCGCAGGTCCGTGCTTGTTCAGATTTCACCAAACGTTGCGGCAACTGGTCAGAGGAGATGAAAGCTATAACGTTAGGCGGCACGCCCGGACGGCCGAGCAACGTCACCATCCAATGCTCGAGTGGTTTCATGAACCTGACATGGGATCCACCGTTCAAGCTGAACGCAGAAATCAAAGCTTATAGCGTAAGTATATTATAGATATTAAGGGAAGAAGTTAATGACCGTCTGTACTATTCCAATGTCAATTGCGTACAAAGAGAATTGGCTACTGTAGTACTCTCTGCTATATAACCATCGAGGCTCGAGCGACCGATTAAATGGCGGTGTAACCAATCACTTACCTTAAAGTAAACAAGACTACAGCGAGCAGCCTTGTCAATTAGTCATTTCTAAAGTAGTGTAGCAGAAGGAAACTAGAAACCACCACTACTATTACTTCTCATAAGAGTTATAAAATGTTTAAAAGCACAGGTCCTATGACTACAATCTCTACGAGAAGATTGTAGAACCATCAGTGTGCGCCTATCGGCTGATGATGATGTACAATTGTGATCGTAGCTACAAATCATATGATATTAAAGCTTCTTACCATATTTCTTTGGCTAAGTATCACCACTTCATGCAAACCTCTTCAGATTTATGGCAGAGTTAGGCGCTTAGGTGTCACCTACTTAGACGGTAACTGACACCTTCCATCAGTTTATAAATTCTTACATTTATTAAATTTTATTTTAGATGAATTTAAGTGGCATTGCCACATACAGAGACCGATATGGGAGACTACAAAGGAAAACATGGGGACCCATGCACCGATCCAAGCCTAATGATACCAGGAGTGCACGGTTTGTAAAATAACGTTTTTTAATTACTGTAACGGCGTTGTTGTTGTTAATTTAATAATCTAAGCGATGAGAGTTATGGGGTCGTTCACCTTAGTAAACCAGGATAATTAGTGATACGGCCTTCCCATAACAATATAGTACTACATTGTGGTCATCGCTGACACAAAAAATCTAGCTGCTCCTGCAATTTCACTTGTTACAGCATACCTCGAATAAGAGCATAACAATGGCTTGTTTTGTTCAGCAGCGGAATTCCGCGGACCAATAATGATAAAATAATTACAGTTACATTTGTACAATATTTTAAATTGTTTATATCTATTCCAGCTTTGATGATTTACCACCGAACACAAACTATACAGTACGGCTGAGCGCGGTAACGCGTACCCAGCGCCGCGGCGAAGAGGAGACGAAGCGGTGCAGCACGCCGCCGGCGCCGCCTCTTCCGCCGCGACCGCGATGGTTCAAAGTATGTTATCTACGGTGTTACAATATGACGCCTATTGATTGTTGAAACATGTTTATGAAAGCGTATCTTCCATGCCAAAGCATGGAAGATACGCTTAAGCAAACTTAAAGAAAATTTAGATAAGTTGAAGAGATAAGTTTATTGATTCCGTGGTGTATTGGTTATCCGGCTAGCTAAGTGACACGGATGGTTCGATTCCAGAGCCACGTCTCGTGCAATTTGGTTTTGGTAGAAGACATTTTTTGATCCCGCCGAGCTAGCTTTCATAAAATACAGTCGTTTACGTATTATTCTGGAGGTTTTTGATATGTTTGCGTGTTTGAAAATGTTGTTTAACATTTAAACATTACATAATTTATAAATATTATAATCTATATTTTTTTTTCAGATAGTAGATAATGAGAAGTACATGTTAAAGTTAAGTTTGCCGAGGCTGTCTGAGAGGAATGGTCCGATATGCTGTTACAGGTAAATAATAATTAACGTAGTATTTACTTTGTTACCCGAAGGACAAAAGTCGTTTCTACTTATCAATATTTCAGCTTATTGTTTTCTATTGTTGAACATCATCCGATAAACGTCCACGGCTGAGCATAAGTCTCCGTAATCATGATTTCCTGCGGTCTTAACCAGATCGTCGGTTACATTGGAAGACGCTCGTACTATCTTGCGCCAGTATCATGAATACATGGTCTCTACTTTAGTATCTTTTTATCCTTACCCTGGTTAATTACTCAGTACATTTTTTTATAACTAACTAACTCTAACTCTTTCTTCAAATTAAAAAATATACACATGTTTTGCTTATTATTTAGAAAATATTAACTAAATTAATTTGTTAGTCAATGGCTCTGTTCATGTAATGTAATTTATTAAGTATCATTTGAATAGAGGCCTAATAAATATAATTATTTCCAAAACACACTATTGTAATTATTCCAGTGATTACTGTCAATATGTTAAAGATTATTTTATTATTTTCAGGGTATTCATGGTGAGGTTGTTGCCACGGTCCGATTGGAGCAAACTGCCTTCACCGCGTGACATTAGCATAGTGGATTACGAGGAGGCGCATGGAGCCCGACCCGTGCTAGGCGCCTACATAGCTGATGTTTTTTCACAGTGAGTTATTTTAAATTATAAGTTAGCTGAGAGTTATTAAACGATATTTTCTTTACTGCTCACTTCAAGAATTAATTATTTTTAATGAATTTAATTTTTAACTTTACTGCACTCTGTAAGTAACGATCGCTGTTTAAAATCAGATAGGATCGTCCATCAGTCGTCATCGACGTTTTTATGTTAAAATTATATATATATTTTCAGTGACAAATATCCGCCCGTTTATGACGTCATAGAGACGATAATGGGCGACGATAGATCAATATTCAGCGCAGACGACTCTACTGTACATAGCGACATGTGTCGCCGTTGTCTTAAGAGGCCCAGGCGGCCGTATTTCATCATTCCACCGCCGAAAACAACGGTCACCACCACCACCACCACCTCTACTACAACAACGAAGGACGAATTCTTCGACGAGGAAGACCTATCAACTGCGGAACCGGAGGAGATAAAAAGAGATAGAAGATCGTTTCCTGATATTGATAGGAGTGATAAGTATGTGCTTATATACCAAGTGAAACTCAGAATTGTTTATTCACCGGATTATCAAAACATTTTTTTTAAACGAAGACCTATAATAAACTTTAAAGAACTTCGTTTAATATTTAATTTTGGGTCCATTAAAGATACGGTTTACGGTAGTAATATTTACTGCCAGGGGATGCACTGTTTACCATAGGGAACTAGGATAATGTCGTCCACACAATGAATATAGTTTGAAATGATGTTCTTATTATTAATATTTGTCAGTAATCATTGATAAAAGAATTAAATAAAAAAAAAAACAAAACCAGCGCACATTAATAACAGAAAATGAACATGTATGTAAATCAGTTAATGTTAAACTTGCTTCTAGTGATTACACAAGAAACCCGATGATGGGTGACAGCGTCGATGATGATTTCGTAGTTAAAGACGGGCTTCTTGACGACACCGCCAACTATACACTGTTTGTTGAAGTCATTTGTGAGTACAACTTTCTTATTGCATATCTATGTAATAATAATAATAATGATTAAAAAGAAGTATGATCAGCAGTTTACTCACCTGGATGCTCTTCTCAAGAGAGTCCTGCTGAGTTAACATATATAATGTAATGAAGGCTCTATTGTAAAATTTGTATGGAATTTTAGCAGCAGGTCGGCTGCAAGATGAGCCGGTGTACAGCGAGTACGTGAACGTACTGATGCCAGCTCCTAACCCCGCTGCGCCAGCGCCGCCCGCCGCCCTCGAGATCGCTTTAGTGGTCAGTGGATTATATATACGAGTATATCGTTGTTATCAACATGTTTATAAATATAAATATTTATATATTTTTTCCTTCACAAGGAGCTAAAGCATTGGCGATTGAGCCCGCACCTCGTTAAAACGTATAACGAGTATTATCGCTCACAAACTGGGCTATTACGACTTTTAAGTTTTTCACCATAAATGTCACAAGTGGCAGATTGATAATTTTGTTACCTTTAGTCATGTAACCTGTATTTAACCGAATAAAATAGCTGCAATAACCAGTAATGACTTGACAATAGGAAAGTGTAGTTTTCACCCATTACCCTTTGATCACTTATGCTAAATAAATGTTATAAATTTATCACCACTGTTATTTATTTACAGGCCACGTGTTCGGTGGTGACGTTGGTGGTGGTGGTGATGATTGTGGTGTGTGTGGTGCAGACGCGTCGCTCACGCAAGCTCCCGCCGCACGCGCACGTCGAAATGAATCCGCTGCAAGTTGCACTAAGGCATGTAATATTACATAAGCCTTAAAGTTATGAAAAAGCGTATCACGTACCATCTTGTGAACATCCCGCCTATCTCGACGCTTTGTCAAATAAAAGTTCATGTAGTTTTTGTTTAAACTGTAACATTATAATTATAACTTAAACAAGCCTATTTTAAAATTAGGTTTTGCCTTTTTATTAAATTTAGGCATAAAACTATAACCTTATGACATACGTATACAAAAGGCGGGCTTAATGCCTTTAGACATTTTCTACCAGCTAACTTTAGGTAAGGTTAGATGTTGTAGGTGATCCAATAGAAATAAATTTACATCGTTATTTTTTTTTAATTCTATCAGATATGTGGTGGGATCTCTCGGTGGGCGGCAGCAGTTAATATCGGCCGTCCCCCCCGACATGCCCCCTATAGCGAAGGAGGATCTCGCTGCAGCATACGCGGAGAGACAGGCTGATTCTGACTACGGTTTTCAAAAGGAATTCGAGGTAAGTTAACTATCAATTTAAGAGCTTAGCTCTATTCGCCTGAGGACTATTCCCATACTTCTGCACATAAATCAATTTTTTATTCGATTGAGCAATGGTTCCTGAAAGACTTGTTAGAATACCTTGTACCTTCTTAGTAAATGTATCATAATTATTTATACGTTTCTGTGTTTCTTAACATTTTTATTTAATTTAACCATCTTTGTGCTTTGTGACCTTAACCTCTCGTAATCTACGAATCCTTGCAATAACCGGGGCGTGTGTTTTTGATTGTATTCAAACGGGAAACCAACAAATCAAGTTGTTGCAGATGCTGCCCGAATGCTTCCCGGATCGCACCACCCATGCCTCAGAAGCGCGTGAGAACCAGCCGAAGAACCGGTACCCGGATATCAAGGCGTATGACCAGACTCGGGTGAAGCTATCGCAGGTCGACGGGATATCCGGCTCGGATTACATTAACGCCAACTATGTCATGGGATATAAGGTAAGTTTTATATAAAGGTTATTAGTGTTTCCGGCCTGATATGATGTGAGAACCATGGAGACTGGTGTGCTTCACAATCTAAGACTATATCGCCACTTACCATAAAGGTGGGATCCCTGTCATCGATTTAAATTCAATTTTTTTTTTGTATAAAATATGTAAAGAATAATTTAAGAATATATAATCTTACCATCTACCATATTATGTAACAAATACTTGTAAGAGGCATAATTTACAAAATACGGAACTATTTGCCTATAACTTTTATTTTTCGATTGGATTGGAGATTATTAAAATGGCTAACAAAATATGACAAATACATGGAAAAGTAGTATTCACAAAATAATTACGTTAATTAATAAACCTTTAGTCGGTTTCAGCTGCAAAACAGTTTTTAGGGTAGTGTAGCTAGTTAAATTACTGACGTAATGAGATAAAATAAAGTCTCAAGTTGATAAATTCAATGTAATGCATTGTATATCATACTAACAAGCACTACGTTATTATAGGCAGGAGTATAACTTACCATTAGCAGCTGAACGTCTAGCTCGTCTCGTCGCTTCGATTAGTAAAAAACCTTATTTTCCTTTACTTTTTATTAAAATTCCTTTCAGACTAAAAATATCTATATAACAAAACAATCTTTGCTTTACGTTTACTTTAATTTTTGTGGCCTCTAGAAAAGGAATAGATTTTATTTACTTACTGTGACTTTGTTTTGCATTGGCAAATGGTATTAAAGAAATATAGTAATTTAGATTGGGCTAATAAAATTATTTATATTAGGAATAATAATTCTCCCTAATAACAATTTAAATTAAAAACTTTCACTGCCTCCGTGATGCTATCCTATACTAGTAACACACGGTGGCCCCTTATTAGATTCTGAGGCCACATGTTGTGGAGTTTGTTTAGCGCTCGGGTTTTTGCAAACCCACATGCCTATCACTCTCTTATTGTAAATCTAACACCCAAACAGCATTGCTGTATTGCGGCCCTTACTATATCAGAGCTAGAGTATCCTGGACGAGCATGTTTCATCATCAACGGTTTCAATGTCACTTAACATGTTAAATTACAGTCATGTGTTAGACCATTGTAAATAAAAACTGGAGTATATAAACTAGTAACGATCTGTCAGTAGTTGGTGCTCTATTTACAATAGATTGTTGTGCATTTCCTGTTTAACTTGTGCTGTCTGTTCTATCCTGCTTACAAAGGATCCAATGGAACCTAATCAGGTACTGCATGACTGTAATGCTTGTAACAAGCTTGTTACTATGACGTATTTGTAAATCCGTCTGTAGCCGTTTGCATTGTTGAAACTTTTTACTATTATAGTAATGTGTATCTTTTAATGTTATTACTTTTTATTTAAAATTCTAGTCCGTATGTTTTATAAAAGAATAAAATTTAATAATTGGTTATTCTTGAATTATTTATTACTTAGTGTGCATGATTTTTCAAGATCAAAATCTCCAGCTTTACACAGAGCCAACCCCATTTGTCTTTCGGCTACAGCACCTTCTCTCCATTAACAGCACATATTTTGTTTACCGCGTATCTTACTTTTGTCATTTGAGAGAAAGGAAAGCATCAAATGATAATATTGCACTGTTATAAGACGAATTAAACTGACTAAAAATTACTTAAAGTAAGTAAAGTGCCTGTCAAAAATGTGCCAAAATAGTCTTTTAGTTGCACCCTTGCCATATTTTTTGGTAATTATTAGCTGTATCGGTGGCTTAGTGGATAACCTGTATGTTCCTGGTGCGATACAGAGGCCACATGTGGAAGTTGGTTCATGGTACGGTTCTTTTCAATCCTGGCTGGCTGGTGAACCTACCTCATATTGTAAATCTTTGGTTATAACAGCAATGTCATATTCCGGCTGTCAACATATGTGAGCTAGAGTAATCTATAGTATTTATTCTGCACGCTACACCATCTACAGCCTTATTGTCACAAGACGATGTGAAATTGACGTCAAGTGCTAGTCTATTACAAACATAAAAAAAAATCTCAAAATATACATCAGAAAATAACACGAGTTTTTCTTTAGTTTTAAGTACAATAGTTGATCGAATTCTTTAACGCTATTAATTTTCACTAGGAACGGAAGCAATTTATCTGCGCACAAGGACCAACGGACACCACTGTTAACGACTTCTGGCGGATGATTTGGGAGCATGGGCTCGAGTTGATCGTGATGCTAACCAATCTCGAGGAATACTCTAAGGTTAAGTGCTCCAAATACTGGCCGGACGATAACCGAGGGACTCGGGCATTCGGCAATATCAACGTGCACCACGTATCTGAGAAAAGGTAAGTGTTGTTTTCCCATTAGCCTTTCACATTCTTTTATTTCTGAAAATCGTGGCCCTGGTGTTTTGTTCCCAACAGCACCTATAGCGGCAATATTTGGTAATATATAGAACTAAATATTTTTCATTGTCAGATCTCTCTATTTATTAATCCAGAGCATGTTGGTAAACGGTCTCTGGGTTTCTTTCCTTAAGATGACTAGTTTTTCTTGCCTTTCAACTACAAGCCGGCCATTTCTCATATTTAAATCATTGTTTGAAGGTTTACAAGAATTTTATATACGTAAGAATAATTTAAACTTATAAATGTTTTTTTTTTATATCTCGATATAAATTGTTGATTACGCGTTCTGCTCTACGACTTCGTTGAATACCACACATTACTGAAAGTATTGAGTAATACTGTAGAAAAGTATATAATAATACTGAATTATTGTCTCAGGTATTCCGATTACATTGTGAGGGAGATAAGGATTTCGAAGCAACCTCTCAATTCAGATGGACAACCTATTATAGAAAATAACGGCATTGCCAAGAGGAACGGAGGTTAGTTTTAAATGAATTGAATCTACTCTAGTGTTTGCTTTTCAACCACATGAGCAGAACGTTTACAGCCTATGGGTTACCGCCTCGCAGTGTGCTCGTGCGCGGAGATATGAGTTGATTTATTATACAAGTGACCTTAATAACTTAAGGGCCATTGAAGTTGCAACTTTCTGATATTTATGTACTAATATTAGGCGGTAGATATAAATATATACTTTGCTTAATTAGTACAATGATATTTTTTGCCATCGCGGGGAAATCTTCAAAACGTACCCTACTTCAGGCGGGAAGTTATGGTTATGTAGAATATCTATAACTGAGAACCCCAGTGGTTACTATCAATGCCTTACGAAAGTCTGAGTTCTACGGAAGACACCGGTTTGCACCTAGGCACTTGCACGCTTTTTGTGCTATGACTAATACAAGACGATTTCGTGTTTGTCGTACAACTCACGTTTGCGTAGTGGGCGATGAGGACCCCCCATTTATTAATCCTGAAACCCGCGGGCCCTTTTAGTTGTCTTTTTTGGAGTTGATTTTAGTTCTTTTTTTAATAGTTTATAAGAACAGGACTTATTAGTGTCTACTTGACAACTCCAGTTGAAAATTATCCTTAAACAATAATATCCAATTAACATAATTATTTTTATTGACAGATTGCAAAGAGGCAGCGGATGGCAGCCATCCGAATTCACCTCAGACTCGAGGCGAGTCTAGGCTAGTGCGTCAATACCACTTCCTCATGTGGAAAGACTTTGCTGCTCCCGAACACTCTTACTCCATTTTGAAGTTTATCAAGGTAAAAAAATCTTATTATACAATATTTTTTTTATCGTAGAATATCAAAGGCGGTTTTTTATGTATATGTTTTTATTTTATGTATCACACAACTTTAATAACGTTCTTATAATTCCATCAAGTGACACGATGGACAAGAAGTTCACCTGATGATACATAATCATAACAATACGAAAGATTTAAGATGGTAAAAACTAAAACATCGTGTTCATCGCTTTGCCGCACAAAATGTTTAGATCCCCCAGTAATTTCACTAACTACAGTCTTTAAAACCGGAACAGGGTGCACTGCTATTGGGTGGCAAATTGACTTCGGCAAAAGAGTGAATAAGAATGATCATGAATATCTTGATTATTACAGTAATTGTATCATAAGAAAAACATACATAAAAACGCAGAAAAAAAAACATTTTCAGAGAGTGAATGAAGCTTGGTCAAACATGGTGGGGCGACCAGTTGTTGTGCACTGTTCAGCCGGTGTAGGGCGCACGGGAACTTTGGTAGCGCTCGACTGCTTGCTGGAACAACTCCGCGCGACCGGGCAGGTGTCTGTATTTAATACCGTCGCCGAATTGCGCCGTCAGCGGAACTTCCTTGTGCAGTCACTGGTTAGTAATCACTGTAGTGACGTATATATTAATTAATATTTCAAATTTATTAATTATCCTGGGTTCATTATAGCTACGAATCTTTTCGTAATATATATTACACTCTCTACATTAAGCTTAAATATCCAAACGATCCACAATCCAAAATCCTTCACTTGTAAATAGTTTTGCACATTTGCTGAAATGCAGATTTTTAAAAATAGGTGGGGTTATCTCGTTTCAGAAACAGTACGTTTTCGTTTATCGTGCTCTCGTCGAGTACGCGCACTATGGCGACACAGAGATCCCGGCCTCGCGGCTCAAGAGCTGCATCGATCGGCTGAGAAACACTCCAGAAGGCGCCGACAAGTGTCTCATGGAGCATGAGTTTGAGGTAATTTTGAAACTACTATCTGTATGATCTGATGAGCATTAACATCTTAGAACCCGAGGCCATGAGCACATTCGTGGTATATTGTAAACATCGTAGCTAGTTAGCATCACATCGGTTCACCATCAGGTGAACGTTCTCTTCAGTCTTTCAATAATTAAGTAAAAAACCTATGAAAGCAAATTACAGTCAGATGAGTGGTGGTAAACTTATAACTATCTTATTTGTGAATGTTTATATATTTAATTTCTTATTTATGTAGAATACTTCATTACATGAATTGTTATTTATTTGACGTAATTCTTATTTAAACAATTTTTTTTTATTATCGTTGTCTCTACTTCTCGCCACGTTTTGTGTTGACTGAAAGGAAATGCTACTTAAATATTAAATGATGCTTCTCATTAATTTGTACTCTCCTGGCGAAGAGTGCAATGTATATGAACGTCCTTTTTGTCTCATTGCTTCGTCGAAAAAAAATCTGTCACACATGTTTTATATTTATTAAAAAAATACTTATACATCTCCAGAAGATGATGAACAGCCCAGTAGCGGAGTCTGTGAAGTCGTGCGCTGCGGGCGCAGGCGAGGAGCTGCGTGCGAGGAACCGCAGTGTCGACTGCCTGCCGTATGACCGTAACCGCGTCATACTGGCGCCTATACCCGGGCGCGAGTTTTCTACCTATATTAATGCGTCCTTCATCGAAGGTCAATAGCTTTATATTATATATTAGCTGAACTGGTTTAGTGGTCTCAAACCTATTTTGTCTACTGAATATGTTAATATTCAGACATTTTCTGGATTCTTTGTTTTTATCGGATAAGTTGGTCCTGTTGGAAAATATGTGCATAAATAGATGAATAATTTGTTAAAAGGGAGAGGAGAGCAATAAAACAGGATGAGAAAGGAGAGATAAAGATGAAGTGCCGAAATATAAAAATATTGTCAAAACTCTAACATAGATGGGCTCTGAATTTAACCAGGAACCTCTGTGTTATAGGCAAGCGTTTAGACGTTGCACCACGAAGGCTGTGCACATTAACATATCTTTAAAGTACCCAGCATTCAAATAGGCGATATCGATTGAATTTAAAATAATATTCTTTGATTTAAATGACTCCTATAGCTGTTTTTGATAAATCCATTGACTAAAAAATGATTACTTTCATTAATAATTGTATGTTTTGTTAACAGCATATGACAATTCAGAAGGTTTCATCATCACACAAGATCCACTGCCCAACACAATTATGGACTTCTGGAGGATGGTCTCAGAACATAATGTTTCTACAATAGTAATGCTTAGCGAGGTAATTATTAATATGTTGTTTTGTTACCGTCGAAAACATTAAATAATCTTTTGCTAAAAATCATCAAATTTTAAAAAAATATTTTGCGATTTATGAATATCGTATATATATTCTAGAATTACATAAGATTAACTGTTTCCATGGCGAAGTAGCAGGCCGCATGCTTGGTAACGGAGTATATTGCATTATTATTTTGGCATTAGTTTTATTTCTTTTTTTCTTTCTTTCTTTCTTTGTATGGGCCACCCAGCCTAAATTAAATATTTACTATTATTGTTGCCAGTAGTTTTAGTTGCCGGTATCGCCAGGCTATTTTCTGTTATTTTTTTAATTGTGATGATTTTTTTGTCTGTAGCTAGGTGATGGGAAATGCCCGCGCTACTGGGACGATGGCACCATTCAATATGAGCACATCTCAGTTCAGTATGAAGAGAGTGAGTCCTGTCCGTACTACACTCGGCGACAGTTCCGAGTCACCAACAATAAGGTAATTAAAATCAAATTAATAGCTTGCATATAACCTTAACCATTTTTCCCACTACTTGGACTCGGGGCCTTCTCTTACAAGGAGATGGTCAGCGTGGCGGATAAATGTTCTTGAAGTGAAGTGAAATGAATTGCATGTAGGTGGATATCACATGTTCACGAAATGTGTTTGGATCGTGTCGATTACTTCGCTATGTTTTCCTTCATTGGAAGCTCGAAGGCAATCGGGGTATTATATATTATAACAAAGTGAATGCTATTGGATGCCCTACCATCGTTCTGTATTGATCGTTGTCGTGAACAGAGCGGTGAATGGAGCGTCGTGAGGCAGCTGCAATATCAGGGTTGGCCGACGGCTGCTGGGCACGTGCCCGAAGTGACGCGAGGGCTAGCTGAGCTCGCGGAGCTGGCGGCGCCGCCGGTGCACGCTCCGCCTGACGCCGCGCGACGACCCCTCCTTGTGCACTGCCAGTGAGTGTCCATCTCTGTACGAATTTCGCGCAGTTTATATGTTATGGTTGTATATGATGACAAGACTTGCTGGGTATTGTATTTTTTATCACTACAAGTATATATAATTTTATTAGTGGTGAGTGTGTCTCGGTTGTCGGAGACTGTCATGGTAGGTATAGCCTATTTTAGCCGCCAAAGAATTGTGTGAAAACATTGCTGATTTAGTTTAGTTTGAAGGATGATGTAGGTAAAGAAATTATTAGAGTGACTAAATTTGTCTTATGTCTCCAGGCGATTAACACAATGTGGTAGATAAATAAATAAATTAGTTTATTTGTACACGCAGCACATACACATAAAAACCAACAATTATTACAATACAAGAACATAAATATCAAATGCAGTGTTTGTCATCCTAGTTAGCATCACATTGTTATGGACAGGTGTATCACTTATAAACAAGTGGAGGTCCTGCTCGTTTCTAGTTACATTAAATTCTAGTTAAGTTACATTTGGTTTATTTATTATGTTACGCACTCAGCCTCGGCACGGAGCGGTCATCGCTGTTTGTCGCGCTGTGCATACTCATCTGGCAGCTGCGCGTCGAGCGGCGTGTCGACGTCAACTGCGTAGCGCGCAAAGTGCGTTCACAGCGCGCTCACACCATCGATACCTTTGTAAGTAAAGCAAACACATGGTTACTTATAACAACAAAAAAATCCAAACTAGTTTTTAACTGCTCTCATAGCGCAGTAGTTAACAGCTTTTCTTGTAATATGGAGGTTCCTAGTCTCTACATTTCTATAATCCACATGTTGTGAAGTTTGGTTGATGGTAGGGTTCTTTCGATTCCGCCTGGTTGGTTACTACCTTGTAAATAATTTGTCACACAGCATTGGTGTGTTCTGTTTGTAAACACACG
Organism: Byasa hedistus; assembly: GCA_029286795.1. Lineage (NCBI taxonomy): Eukaryota > Metazoa > Arthropoda > Insecta > Lepidoptera > Papilionidae > Byasa > Byasa hedistus. The sequence continues at coordinate 4,794,077 of JAGSMW010000013.1, read as the reverse complement.
AAAGCCAGCGTGTTGACACGCTTCACCATCTCTATGGCATTATTGTCACTTAACACCACTTGAAATTGGGGCCAATGTGTTAATTTGTTGTAAATAAAAAAACTAGTTTGTTGTTGGTGACCGTATAAATTAGTTGTATAGAGTTGTATTTTAAAAGTATGTTAAAACTCTTCAAAATTAGCTGCAGCGCTCTTTACCGTAACGGCGTGATATTTGCACACTGAGTGGCGGCAGAGATGGCCACTGCGGTTATACCACCAGCTTGACGATCACCGGCAACAGACCTTCCATCTATAAAATACATCATTGTTTGTAAAATAAGTTTTCTCTGTTACAGTTACAATACGAATTTCTACACCGTGCCATATTAAATTACGCGGAGCTGCATAATCTACTTGAAGATAGTTAAACTCACTTGATGTGCAAGTTACTACAATAACTAAAGAAAATTACAAGGTTCAAAATAGCTCGCGACACCAAAACAAACGAGCATGTTTCTTGCCTTTTGTAACATGGATGTTTACCATTTTTTTTATGTGCTCAAAAAAAATCATTGAAGGCTCTGCTAAATTGATTTTTGTTGATTTCATTGCTTTCTTTATAAATCAACATTTTAGATTATTCTTGTAATCAATGTTTCGCAATGAAAATCAAACAAAAATTTATTGCTCATTATAGCATTAACGTAATTTAAGTTACATTTTTTTACGTACTTTGTGCCTATGTACAATAATGAACTGGCCGGTATAATTTTTATGGTAAATATGTTATGTAAAAATAATTTATAAATATTTTTTATTGTCAAGCGTTTATCGAGCGATACTTTTACGTATTTGTCTTTGTATCATGTACTACTCGAATAATTTATTTTTTTCGCCAGAAACAATTTGTTTTGGTTTTTAAGTTTTATGTTAACTAGTAAGTCTAATGACGTTGCTACTGTCTGATTAAAAACAAAGTAAACGTCAAGCTGACATCTGTCATTTGTGACACTGACGTTTAATCAAACTATTAGCTCAATTAATTTGGTTGTATAGCGCATTACACTAGATTAATTTTACAAAGCTTAAATACATTACATACTTTTTAATGATTACGAACCACTCGGTAGGTGTTAGAAGTCACAGCTGCTCCAATATTAGCTTTGTTGTAGATTGCAAATAATATTCTTTCTATACACTGTAGTATCCAAAATATATTATGGCAATAGGTGCCATTTGCCGTACATATCTAACGATTCGCCTTCTTCTGTGACGTCACTACTGTTTAGACGACTGACGTTTACTACCTGTGGATTCCTTTTTGATTGCTTTATGTTTAAGTTCTGTACAATTTGTAACTCGTGTCATAGAAATGGATTTGTTTTTTAGTGACGAGTACCTTTATTTTCGTGTAAACCAGTTGTATATGCAATATTGTATGTATAGGTAGTCGTTGTTATGTTTTGTAAAATTATTATATTTTTTTTTTATATTAACATGGTCGGTATGTGTACCAATTTTGAAATCGTGTCCAAAGAGAAGTCTGTGTGCGTGTGAAAGGTAAAATATCATAAAGAAAATTATACAAAACGAAAATATTTTATGTATTTATTACCGGTAGCAGATGTGGTTAAAGTACACGCATTTGTTTTACCTTAAGTTATTTATTTCGATCGGTTTAGATTTTTCAGTATGACGTGGGTTTTGTAAAAACCATTTTGTATTTGCTATGTCTGGTACTATTTAAGGCCAAAAAGTGTAACGATTTTTGTTTATTCGGCGAAGCAGAGACGAGCAGGATGTTAACCTGGAGGTAAATAACACGTCTGCCCATAACAACGTGGTGCTAGTTAGGATGATATACACTACACCGTATAGCGCTCGTCGTTTTGAGATGTAAAAGACGCGCTGCCCTAGTAATTTCTTCAAAATTAGCACAAATTATTAACAAAGGCGTGTGCATACTGTATCATTGTAATGATTTATTTAATTGGCGAATAAAATTATGTGAAACCTTTGTAAATACTCCTTCGCAAAAGACTTGAAGTTTTAATATGGAAGTTTTGATTTAGTTGTACCAGTGTGCACTGCCCCCTCCAGCGTAGATTTTTCGACGTATTTACTTTCGATGTTTATTTTTTTTTGCGTTTTGTACTGCGACAAAACGTAATTGGGTCTCGTGTGAAGTATACCTGGACTGTAATAACTTTTTTACCTAGGTTAAGTTGTGTACATTTAGATTTTATATGAGCCATATACAATATAACGAGACGGGAATGTGTGAAATAGCGAGTTGTGGTGTGCGGCGGCTGTGATGATTTAATTCTAACTTGATACCAAAATGTTATGTTTTGTAGATGACATATATGTAATAGTTTCATAATCATCATTTCAGCCTGTTGTTGTCCACTACTGGACACAGGCTTGCCCATTTGAATACTAATGTAGATACAAAAAAAAAAAAACAAATTTGTTTTAAAGCCGAGATGTTATTTCTCAAATCATAATTAAAGTGAAAATAACTGTGGCTATTACTTATTGTTAAATTATTTATATTCTGAATATTGCAATAACGAAATCAATTTCATGATTATGAATGAAAGATTTGCTGATGATGTTTAAAATTATTAATGGTGGAGATTTTTTTGTTATAATAATTTCATACCTTTTTTCGTATGTTACTTTAAGTTTAGTGTAAAGCCTTAGTTTGGGCATTGAATCATCACAGTTGTGCGCCTTGTAAATAAACTCCGGTGTCCAACGGCTGGGTTGTTAGGAATGTAGTGAGCTGGTCTTGCATTCGACTCCAATCTATCGAGGCTTTAAACTTGCGATTTTGTTTTGTCCCATTTGTTGCGTTTGAACCGGAGTAAGGTGTGCGAATTATTAATTGCTATTGTAAAATACTTTTTATTAAACAACAGATTTTTAAAATTTTGCAATTAATATGTTTATTACATTTTTACGGTTAATTAGAATCGGTTTATATAAAACTATTATTCGGTGCAATTTATTAAGTTTGCATGTCCTTCTTGGAGAGTAAACGCGGCGGTCGATCTCAAACTGTTTGTGTTCAAGGGTTTAATAACTTTTTTTTTTTTAATATTAACTTAACGTTCAAGTATAATTGTATTTTATGTTTAAGCGCCTAGCGTGTATACGGCGATGATGTAGCGTTGACGTGGCTGCGTCATTTCGTCAATAATTTTGTTTTTATCAAATCGTGGTCTGTGTAATCTGTGAAAATCTGTCTGCATCCAGCGTTGATCAGCGCATTTACATGTTTCTCAATCTACGTTGTCGGAACATATCAAGCAAGTACTACGTCTACTGACCGCTTATCAGTAGCCTCTGCCATTGTCAAATAAGTGGCAGAGATTTTTTTTATATAACAAATTCTGTCTGTGAGTTAAGATCAGAACTGCTCTTTCAAGAGTAATCCAAATCTGCTACGATGAAACTGATCTGATCATCAATCTCAAAATTATTTGTTTCCTTCTGCACACAATTACTATATTTTCTGTTAACGGGATTGTTTCTACCAGATCGATCAGTTTTCAAATACCTTGTAACTCAATTGGCAGTAATGTATATAGTTATAAACGTTTACAGTTTTATCGCAGCACATATGATTATAGTATACAATGAGACTGTTATGTTGTCGCTACGTCATCGCTACACCATCGCCGCAGCATCGCTACACGTGTCGCTTTGATATTGTGAGCGTGTTAGTATTATGGAGCGCGTGCAAGACCGGCGCCCGACTGATCGCGTGCGAGGTTCTTAGCTTTTATTGTATGATAGTGTGTAAGCATATAGGAATGTTGCGTAATTTTTTTTTATATAAATGAATAAATAGTCTAAGTTAGGTTAGTGGAATAAAATGGATTAGAAGAGTTGAGACGGAGGCCACAGCAGCCGCGAACGAAACGAATGTCACATGCTTCTTATTACCATAGATAAAAAAATCTTTTCAGAGTAAATAATACAGTTTTTATATTTATTAATAAATTATGCAATACTTACCAGAAAAATATTATTAACCGTAATTTTTTTTTAACGAATTTAAACTGTCGATTACGGAGTCTTCCTTCTCGGGCTAAGTATTATAAAATAATTGGTTGGTTACTCAATTTTAAATTTTCAAATGTAATGTTTATTTAAGTTTAAAATTAAGACTTTCATTTCTACCGTACTGATATTTATTTAGGTATATTTTAACTAGCAATAATATGTTCATCATCTGACTCGTTTCGTTCCAAGCTGTCCGACGACGCCCCGACGACGGGTTGAAAATGATTTTTTTTAATTGACTTGATTACTGAATCGACGTCGCTTCTGTGTAGTCAACTTTCGCTTACGTATATCATTCGCTTCATTGACTGTATCGTTCATGTTTTGTAGTCGGAGAGAGTAAGAGATAAAGGGAGATAGAGAGTGAGGGAGTAGTGAAACCAGTCCTCATCATGTACAATTACGATAGACCGCGGTATTTCGAAGTATGGCAAGAATTTTTTTTTACAATATCTTTATTAGAATTTTGTTATTAAGGTGCTATTTAAAAAAAAATATATCATTGATAATATAAAAATTATGTTAAAAAAGTACATTTTTCTACCACAGCTTACCAAAGACATCCAATACCAATCGAAAACAGTTTTTATTACACGTTTATAGGTGTTGTGCGATAAAATGAACGAATAAACAGACCTTAAGTGTACCTTAATTTTTTAAGTTAAAGTTCCCTTTAGTTTTATCATCTATAATATTACATCTTCGATCACATACAGGTCAGATACTCTTCAGTTTCATTAATTCAATGTTAGTTATAAATGTAAGATATAAACGTGCTTTCAGTGAACATGAAAACAAAGCCATGCTTCAAAATAAAGCGGCGATTTGTAATCGACAATCATTATAAAGCGCTTTATTGCTTGTTTGTAAATATCAACTGTAACCTTATACAGTTCGCGCAAAACCAATCTTCTATGTTAGTGTTAATCGTATATTATATAAAAATCTTTTTGTACCTAAACATTAGCCGCTGTGTAACCGGATAATATTGGTTCTATTCGTATTTTATTTTTGTAAATAGATAATGCAGGTCATACGATATTTTTGAGAATATACCAATATTTAGAGATGTGTCTTTTTATTTTGTCTTTATCTGCCTTTCTTCTAATTACATTTTAAATACATAATTTACATCGCACGGAATTGTTAGATGAAAGCGGTAAACATGGGAGAGGTTAATTTTGTAAATGAAGATGGATGTATATCAAAAAATATTTTGCTGGTGATATGAATTCCGTTTGAACAGCAGCTTTAAAGTATATATACAGGTGGTAAGTCTCTGTTGCCGGGCACTGTCTAGGTAGGTATCACCGCTGCTACTATTTCAACCGCCTCGCAAAACAGTAGTGTACAAACATTATTGTGTTCCGGTCTGAAGGGCGTTGTAAGCTAGTGAAATTACTGGGATAACGAGACTTAACAACTTAAGTCCCAACGTGACGAACATGTCCTAACAAAGCGCTACATTGTTTTGGGCAGGTGTATCGCTTACCATCAGGTGAACATCAGGTTCATCCTGTCGCTTCGGTGAAAATATATTAATGTTATATTATATTCACTAATGCTAGATATTGAGGAAAAAAATATTGTGATTACAAACATTTTGTTAGTAAAATAGTAGTTGTATTGACGTTTTAAAAGACTAAAATGAAAAAAGGGACGGTATGACATAACAGTGTTTCGCTATAAAAGAAAGATGACTGTACGTCTCGCGACATTCGTGTTTGGGCAGTGTGCGAGGTGTGGGTATTATGGCAGATTGAATTTATAATTTAATAGATGTTTCTTATACTAAGTAATTGTATAATATGATATCTGCTCCAATAATAGCATTGCTCTGAAATAAATAAACTCAGGTTAGAGTATGATGAGCAAACACCTTACACCATCCACGCCCTCATTGTTAAATAAAACAATAAACATAGAGCTTGTAGATAAAAAAATCTGATATCGTGATCATTTTATGTCATGTAACAACATTTCCTTATGTATTTATATATTTTCAATCTGTATCAACGATATGAAATGTCGAAGTTTCGCAAAACTGTTTAGAAATTTGCATGTTATTTTAATCAAAACAAATTATACTAATTTTTGTGCTCAAAAATTACTGACGGTAAGTTTCACCGTTGCTTAATTTCTCATTCGCAGTGAAGACTTATAAAAGTCAATAATATTTAACTCGGTCGTTAAGAATATTAAGAAATTTAATACCTTTAAAAACTTTTGAATTTAATAAAATGTGGAAGAGCAGAGACTAAGATTTACTGTTGATATTCCAATGATTCTATTAGTCTTATCGAGAAGCGTCTCTAAAGGCATTGAAACGTTTGAAACCCAGTATTTTTATCTGCAAAAAAGCAAAAGGATATATTAAATTAATATCTAATATACAGGCAATATTTATTTTTATTCAAAGCACCAAGACAAGAAGTTCACCTGATTGTAAGTGATACCGCCAATAACAATGCGACACTACTTAGGATGATATAATATACTACATCGTGCTCGTCAATTTGAGAAAAGATGTTCAAATCTCGTCACCCCGGTAATTTTACTATTTAGGTCCTTCAAACTTAAACACAGTAATGTTTGCACATGAGTAATTGCGGCTAAAATAGGACCTAGATCTTCGGTGATAGAGACCTACCACGAAAAAATGAATACATGATAAAATTCAAAACTATGAAAAAGCTTTTAACTAGAAGTACATTAATTCCTATTATAACACGGTACTATTATAACGCATAATATATATTATGCGATTTCAGACCCTCGTATAACACGGCTATTCCCTCGTATAACGCGGAGATATCATACGTTATACTTCTGTACTGTGAAATTAATGATTTGTACAGTTCATAATTAATTTCGTATACATATTGTATCTTTGTATTAATTTTTTTTTTAAAGTTCTTATTTTGGTTTAAAATAAAACCTCGCATATTTCTTTTATCACTTCCCTTTATTTTTTTTAAGTATGTTTTATTAAACAGATTCCCGAAAAGAATATGAATTCCTGATTCGTTTTTATTACAATTTTCTTACAGCAATAATACATTAATAATATTAATTTTGATATTAAGCAAAAAAATTGTTCGCCGAAGAATGAGCGTTAACAACTTATATTAAATTCGGGCCGAAGTTTTCGAGAATTTCTCGTAGCTCCGAAACTTGGTGGGAGTTAGGAAACTGCTTAATTAAAATAATATTACGACGGTCCTGAATATTTATAATATACTAGGTATATTGATGGAATATTACAAGTGTTTATAGTAATACCAGTTAAAGTAAAAAAGTCGTACTCTTTAGTGGATTAATAAGAATTTTTTACTTTTACAAAAAAATAAGAAAATTTTTGAAAAGAATTTCGTTAATATGTGGTCTAGAGAATACTGGTAATGACACTTATAATTATAGTAATTTTTTTTTAATGTTCTTATTTTGGTTTAAAATAAAACCGCGCATATTTCTTTTATCACTTCCCTTTTTTTTTAAGTATGTTTATTAAATAGATCCCTGAAAACAATATGAATTCCTGATTCGTTTTTATTACAATTTTCTTACAGCAATAATACATTAATAATATTAATTTGAGTAGTAATTAACTATGCCTTCTTTATTACGAAAGACGCTTTGTTTCGTAATTGTTTTACACCAGGTTGTGTTATACGAGGGCTCGATAAAGTAACTTCAAGTTACACCGCACGCTATAAAATTTGCAGGAACTAAGCTAACAAAGCACCCCTCCGCGTAATCCGCTCCAGCTCTGCCAAGTCAAAGTAAACTAAGATAATAACTAAGTACAGCGCAACTGGAGTTTTGTACTCTTCGCATTAAATTCACGTGCAAAGCTTTAATTATTTAAGCTAACTCATAACTTGGTAAAATGATAACTCATAACTATGGAAATGTTAACTGAAGAGTTAAAAGCGAATTCGTAGTTATTATAAATTCGAATATGGTTTTAACTTATCTTCTCTTTTCATTTAAACAACTAAGTAATATTGATAATGATGTAATATAATTTACTGTTATTATTAAGTTACCTTTTAAGCATGCTGTAGTAAAATGAATGTTTCCTAATTTATACTTCAGTTATATTATATGATTATAGTTATCCATATTTAAATAAATAATTAGCATCCAAGGTTACTTAGATACGTCACCATATTGCTTATTTGTCTTTGGAGCATTGTAAACTTTGTATACAATTGCTTATCATTACAAGAACAACAGTGGTAACTATAAAGTATATAGTATCAGGAAAAAGTAACCTAAAAATAATACTTTAATATTGACTGATATATTTATGTTTTAATTCAACAAAAACTGTAAAAGTTACTGCGAAAAATTATTTTGAAGTAGAACATAAGTTAATTTTAAGTAAAACATTTGCAATTTGAAATTAATAAAATGGATAGTAACAGTACAAAAAAAACGTTAACGACCCTGCCAGGATTCGAACCTGGAATCTTCTGATCCGTAGTCAGACGCGTTATCCATTGCGCCACAGGGCCGACAACAGCAAAGTTGAAATATATAATGTTAAGCATCAATATAAATATATTACATATATTAATATATACACTTTAATACATGTGGTAGGTCTCTGTTGCCGGAGACGGTCTGGATGGGTACCACCGCAGCTCCTATTTCAACCGCCAAATAGTAGTGTGCAAACATTACTGTGTTCCGGTTTGAAGGGCGCTGTAGCTAGTGTAAATTACTGGGGTAACGAGACTTAACACCTTATGTCTCAAGGCGACGAGCGCAATGTGGTGCAGTGTGTACCATCTTAACTAGCACCGCGTTGTCATGGGCAAGCGTATCACTTACCATCAGGTGAACGTCTTGCTCGTCTCGTCGTATAATAGTATAAAAAAAAAAATTACCCTTTAATAATGTCTATGTATCTATATATTCGTATTCTGATTTTCTTTATAGTTTTATTAAGAAAATACTATAACACTTAATATATTTACGAGTGATTGTGGTTTGAAATAAATAATTATTGTTCTTTAATTAATTTTGACCGCCTTTATGGCGCAGTGGGTAACGGTTTACCTAGTAACAAGGTTCCTATATCCATAGATCACATGGCGAGTTTTGTTAGTAGTTAGGTTTTAACGATCACGCCTGGCTATTTACCACGCTTGTAAATATATAACAGGGTCGTTGTTTTCCGGATCTCAAAATATAATCACGCTTCACCATTCTCTACGGCTTCATTATCACTTAACACAATATCAGCTTGAGGTTAAGTGAAAAAAGTAAACTCCTTTGATTTAAAATATATACTTGTTGTCTAAATGATCAAATCAATTATTTTAGTAGTTAAATATAAGTTTCCGTAGTGTAGCGGTTATCACGTGTGCTTCACACGCACAAGGTCCCCGGTTCGATCCCGGGCGGAAACAATTTTTTTATTTCACTTGTAACTTAGAGATGACGTTATTACTTTACGATTGACAGTTGAAAATGTGTGTTTTTTTTGCAATTTTCATTGAATAGGAATTTTTCTCCTTTACCTAAAAGTTACGTCCTACATCATTATTCCTTATACAATCTGACATCGTCCAAGTTTACCGAAACTACTTTCTTTATAACTTTGCCGTTGAACTTATTTCTGACGAATCCCTATCCATCTTAAACTTAAACCTACTTGAATTTACTTTCTGTGATTTCATATAAAATTATAAGATTTATGTGTGCAGTAGTTACAAGTAGATACGATTGTATTCTGATGTGAAAGACGGTAATTGAAAATATTAATTACTGATTAAAATGCGTCTATGTATAAGGAAACTCATACGTTTATATAACAAACATAATCTGTATTATTATTGGTAATATACTTTATATAAAAAATAAATGATAATAAATGTTAAAGAAACGGTAATCATCATAACTGTTGAACAGATCAACTCGATACAAGTTATTCACGCTTTTAACTTTCACTTTGTTACAACTTACCGACAGATGGCGGTGCTACGTACTTTTATAAAGTTGAATGAAAAATTACGATAACAAACCCGACCATACTTTTCAGGTGTAAATTATATTTATTAACAGATTACTAGTAACTAAAGTAGTAAAGGATATTCTCTCACGGAACTTATTATTTTTATTCTACAAAGCTACGAGAGGGGCAAGACGTTCAATTAATAGTAAGAGATAATCTCCATAATAATGTGGTGGTGGATAAGATGGTATACACTGCACCACATTGCGCTCGTCGCTTTGAGACTTAAGATGTTAAGTAGCGTTACCCCAGTAATTTCACTAGCTTCCAACGCCCTTCAAACTGGAACACAGTAATATTTGCATCCTACTGTTTGGCGGTAGAAATGTGAGCTGCGGTGGTACCTAGACGGTCTTAGCGACAGAGACCTACCACCACATAACCATGTCTTGAAAAAGGACATGTTGATTACTAGACCAGTAGAAATGTAGTAAACTAAATGATAAATTATCAATTTGTTAAAAATAATGTTACTGCTACGGCTCGTAGCGGCCGCGCTACGCCGCAGCTACGAGTATATACCGCGATATCCGCCCACGCTACAGACTCATAACTTTTATTACGAGGAAATATATTTGTCTGTCAAGTACATAAGTTAGACTTACTTAGAAAGATTTCATACTGAAACCAATACAAGGATCATGGAAATAAGATAAAGTTTAATTGCAACATTATAACATAATAGAAATTCACCAGGTGGTAGGTCTCTGTTGCCGGAGACCGTCTGGGTGGGTACCACCGCAGCTCCTATTTCAACCGGCAAATAGTAGTGAGCAAACATTACTGTGTTCCGGTTAGAAGGGCGCTGTAGCTAGTGTAATTACTGGGGTAACGAGACAACACCTTATGTCTCAGCGACGAGCGCAATGTGGTGCAGTGTGTACCATCTTAACTAGCACCGCGTTGTCATGGGCAAGCGTATCACTTACCATCAGGTGAACGTCTTGCTCGTCTCGTCTCAAAGTAGTATAAAAAAAAAATAGAAAATCTTTGTATAATAAAAAAAATTACTAATTGTAGCAATTTATTTGTTTTTATTACGAGGTACGGTGATTGAGTTTTAAATTATCAATTTGCTTGTGTTAAGTTATTAAATGACAGCGCGATTTATTACCGATAAATAGTAAACTGCGGTGACTGTAATAAATATGTCGGTAGTAAGTAATCATAATTTCTTAACATTTCTAGTTTCACGATCGTTGATTTCTCAAAGTTAATGATAGAACATAAAACTTTTGACATGTAATAGTAAACAGATGCAGTATAGTTTGTGGACTCTTATATTTTAAATAACCATTACAATATTGTTTTAGGTTAGTACACTTTGCTTGAATGTTATTAAGATCATGGTCAATTTGTGAACTTTTGTTAAAAATATAGTGTGAATGTGGGAGTCTCATGCGATGGAAGTAAAACTTTGTGTTGTGGTTAATTTGTGGTAGAACGAGATATACTGCGGAGGTGGTGAACAGAGAGAGAGAAAGAGAGAGAGGCGTTGATCGCATTGTGCAGTGTATATCATCTTAACGAGCGCCACGTTGTTATGGGAAAGCGTTTCACTTACCACCAGGTGAACGCATTGTTCGTCTCGTGACCTATACTTCCGGACACATCTATCGGCCCACCACCCAGTGTTTAAAGTTTCGACGGTGTCTAGTTAAAAATAAATGTTAGGTGGAGCAATAAGTTTTAATGCAGTTTTGAAGCAGATTTATTGGTCAACCCCTATGTATGTTTATTTTTTATTTTTTTCGTAATTTCGAATTCATTTGGCCGGCAGAAGTTTTTACAACTTGGGCGACAATTTCGCGCAGAGTATCCATATTTTTTGGTCAAAACTGGCTCTAAGTTTAGATTTGCCTTTTTATGGGACCAATAATCAGACACATCAAAAAAAAATACAACGTGCGAAATAAAAAAGTTTTCTCCATTCCAGGGTCGTTGAAAACAATGAACAGACTCGAATTTTCGTTATTTTTTCATAATCTTGAATTCAAAATTAAAAAAAAACACACATAAAGGTTGTCCAAAAATCAGCTTTAAAACTGCATTAAAACTTATTGCTCCACCTAACATTTATTTTTAGCTAGGCACCGTTAAAACTTTTAAACACTGGGTGGGCCGATAGATGTGTCCGGGAGTGTAGTATACTAGGTTTTATATGTATTATTATAATAGCAAGTTACACTTAAATTCTGAATGTAAGTCGTGTGAAGCCGCGAGCAGGGCTTGTATATAACTCCAGCGAGCCGGGGCGACGTGTTCTATTTTCGTCGCGAACGTTCCCGGGCTTATGCAAATGTGCGAAATGTCCTCGCGGGGATGGGTGCGCCAATTTCACGGACTACACCCACAGATGTCTGAAATCTCTGTAAGTGATTACGCAATTACTTAATTATCAAAATGAATTTTATATTGTTTTAAATCAAATGTAAAAAAGTACATCCTCAATACTATCTTCTTCTAAGTCGTATTTCCTCATGACTGAAGGTCGTGGTCATCATGTGTGATGAAACACACAAGGACTTGGCAGTTTGGAATGGTTAGCCGTTGCCTTCTCCATTTCACATACTAGTGCGAGCACGGATGGTCATGACGTAGATATACAGGTTTCCTCACGATGTTTTCCTTCACCGTCAAAGCACGTGATATTAGTTTGTGTTTTATACTAACTGCACATAAATTGAAAAATTCATTAATGTAATCCGAATTCGTAGCCGGACCTTCGCATTGGAAGGCCGGCGTTCAAACCACTAGGCTATCACGGCTTCTAAATATACACCCATAAATATTTAGTATCTCTGTTGCTACAGACCGTCTAGGTCACCGCAGCTCCTATTTCAGCCGACAAAAAGTAGGTTTTAAACCTTACTGTGTTACAGTTAAAAGGGCGCTGTAAGCTAGTGAGATTACTGGGGTAATAAGAATTAACACCTTATGTGTCAAGGCGACGAGCGCAATGTGGTGCAGTGTGTACCATCTTAACTAGCGCCACGTTGTCATGGGCAAGCGTATCACTTACCATCAAGTGAACGTCTTGCTCGTCTCGTCGCTTTACCGAATAATAAAATACTAGAAATCGATTCAAGTTCGTCGAATCTTGTCAATAAACTACGCTTAACTTGTTTTTTTCTTATACCTATTAATATTCGAATTCAGTTACAATATAAATTCAATCAAAACTTATAAGTCTTCGTTAAACATTCACCCACCGTTCTAACTTTGTCTCGCTTCTTTCTAGAGTGTAATTTATAAATTAAGTTACGTTATTAATATTCATATTGGCAGACGAAATTATTTTTTTTTGCTTTAACCTTTAAACTTTCTTTTTCGGAGAAAGTTATAAGACTTCGATTTGATTCATTATAACCTTTTAATAAATCTCTCACTGAAATCTAATATGAAAGGGATCAATTGTTTAAATTACTTGTAAATATAAAATTATAGATCATAGAGTATAAAAAACTGTTTTGAAATATCGATTCAGATTTAACATTTACTAGATATGATTCTCAAGACGAAGACTAAAATGGAGTATAAGTAAAAAATCTAAGCTCAATGGTAACTTAAGTATATTTAGGAGACTTTAATAAAACTACAATTTTTTTTCTCTGAGGTATCAATCTCTGCCAGCTTTAGAGATCACTGTTGTGTTCACCATCAACATATAAGAGCCGGGTTATCCTCGACGAGCTCATTCACCATCTACAGCCTTCTTCATACTATGACTCCTTACGCCGAGGCAGTCATTATTTAATAGGTGTTACAACTGTCCATAGGCGACAGTCATCACTTACCATCAAGTGAGCGTCTTGCTCGTCTCGTCGCTTTACCGAATAATAAAATACTAGAAATCGATTCAAGTTCGTCGAATCTTGTCAATAAACTACGCTTAACTTGTTTTTTTCTTATACCTATTAATATTCGAATTCAGTTACAATATAAATTCAATCAAAACTTATAAGTCTTCGTTAAACATTCACCCAGCGTTCTAACTTTGTCTCGCTTCTTTCTAGAGTGTAATTTATAAATTAAGTTACGTTATTAATATTCATATTGGCAGACGAAATTATTTTTTCTTGCTTTAACCTTTAAACTTTCTTTTTCGGAGAAAGTTATAAGACTTCGATTTGATTCATTATAACCTTTTAATAAATCTCTCACTGAAATCTAATATGAAAGGGATCAATTGTTTAAATTACTTGTAAATATAAAATTATAGATCATAGTGTATAAAAAACTGTTTTGAAATATCGATTACGATTTAACATTTACTAGATATGATTATCAAGACGTAGTCTAAAATGAAGTATAGTAAAAAATCTAAGCTCAATGGTAACTTAAGTATATTTAGGAGACTTTAATAAAACTACTAATTTTTTTCTCTGAGGTATCAATCTCTGCCAGGTTTAGAGATCATTGTTGTGTTCAACACCAGCATATAAGAGCTGGAGTATTCTCGACGAGCTCATTCACCATCTACAGCCTTCTTCATAACTTGACTCCTTACGCCGAGGCAGTTATTATTTAATAGGTGTTACAACTGTCCATAGGCGACAGTCATCACTTACCATCAGCATAACTTAAACCATTAGCTACTTAATTGCTATTTGCCATTGCGCAATAAAGAAAATGATATAAGTAAAACAATAATACAATTGTAAACGTATGTGTTTCCGTAGTGTAGCGGTTATCACGTGTGCTTCACACGCACAAGGTCCCCGGTTCGATCCCGGGCGGAAACAACAATTTTTTTTTAATACAATTAAAAGATAAATATGATTTTTTTCATATTTACTATTCAATCTATATTTATATTAGAAAAGTCGATTATTAAATTTCAACAAACAATTTAACTATCAAAGTAATAAAAAGCTACCTTTCTATAGATAATTTATAGGTATCCTTTACATCCAGAGCTCCATCGACACACTGCACCATCTTTATAAAACTCTCCATGTTTATACATTCATCTAAAATTCTTCCATTAATGTTATTGAAACTGTTCACTGATTCTATTCCTATATATAAACTTAACTAGCTGACCCGACAGACTTCGTTCTGTCAAAAAAAATTGGAATGTTCTTTGTTCCTGCTTATTTTATAGCCGGGGCAAAAAAATCTCCTGAACAGAACCATCACCCTGGTTATGGGCGATGTGGGGTTCAGCACTATATATACTCGTATATTCATCTAATAACTAATATTTAAATATTAGTGGGTTCCAGAAGAGTGGCCAAAGTTATAATTAAAGTACATAAGTTATATTTACTATAATAATTTTTTAGGAACAAATAACTGTCACATTCCAAATCTTTTTGACAGAATGTAGTCTGTCAGGTCCGCCAGATGGTAACGCGGTTTGTGCTCGACTGATGTATTGACGTGAAAACGAATGCATTTTATGTCGCGCGCCGAAACTAAAACAAAAGAAATAATATCGCGAAGCCGACCAAATTGAAAATCAGTATGGTAGATCTTTAGCTCTTACATTTCGTCACTATTTATGTTATTATTTCATTCGTTTTAATTTCGGCACGCGGCGTTAGATCCTCGGACGCGCATACGCACACTGTTTTGATAGAATAATTGAATTTGAACTTTGTGCAGCTGTAATAAAGTGCAAATTGACTCTTTAGCGTTACGAACGCACCTACATTGCCTAGACAGCAGTGAAAGCTTGTAATTTAATATGAACTTTTGTTTGTTTGTTTCTGGTTTCTGGTTTCTGGTTTCTAGATTCTGGTTTCTAGATTCTGGTTTCTGGTTCTGGTTTCTAGATTCTGGTTCTGGTTTCTGGTTTCTGTTTCTGGTTTCTAGATTCTGGTTTCTGGTTACTGCTTTCTGGTTTCTAGATTCTGGTTTCTAGATTCTGGTTCTAGATTCTGGTTTCTAGATTCTGGTTTCTGGTTTCTAGATTCTGGTTCTAGATTCTGGTTTCTAGATTCTGGTTTCTGGTTACTGCTTTCTGGTTTCTAGATTATGGTTTCTGGTTTCTGTTTCTGGTTTCTGGTTCTGGTTTCTGGTTTCTTCTGGTTTCTAGATTATGGTTTCTGGTTTCTGGTTCTGGTTTCTGGTTTCTGGTTTCTGGTTTCTGGTTCTAGATTCTGGTTCTGGTTTCTGGTTTCTGGTTTCTAGATTCTGGTTCTGGTTTCTGGTTTCTGGTTTCTAGATTCTGGTTTCTGGTTTCTGGTTTCTGGTTTCTAGATTCTGGTTTCTGGTTTCTAGATTCTGGTTTTGGTTTCTGGTTTCTGGTTTCTAGATTCTGGTTTCTGGTTTCTAGATTCTGGTTCTGGTTTCTAGATTCTGGTTTCTTCTTTCTGGTTTCTGGTTTCTGGTTACTGGTTTTCTGGTTTCTAGATTCTGGTTCTGGTTTCTGGTTTCCTGGTTTTCTAGATTCTGGTTTCTAGATTCTGGTTTCTGGTTCTGGTTTCTGGTTTTGGTTTCTGGTTTCTAGATTCTGGTTTCTGGTTTCTGTTTCTGGTTTCTAGATTCTGGTTTCTAGATTCTGGTTTCTGGTTCTAGATTCTGGTTTCTAGATTCTGGTTTCTAGATTCTGGTTTCTATATTCTGGTTTCTAGATTCTGGTTTCTAGATTCTGGTTTCTGGTTTCTGGTTTCTGGTTACTGCTTTCTGGTTTCTGGTTACTGCTTTCTGGTTTTTGGTTACTGCTTTCTGGTTACTGGTTTCTTCTTTCTGGTTTCTAGATTTCAGATGTCGGGTGTCAGATTTCAATTTTCCATTCTCCATTTTCAATTTTCTATTTGCAGATTTCAGTTTTTAATTTTTAGTGGTAAATAGTGTCACTATCACAAAAGATCAACAAAGTAAAGTTAAGATATATCTACTATTTTGAACCAATTTGAACTTAGGACAGCGGTGTTCCTGCCTGAATTTTACAATCGCTGCACATGAACACACTAATTTACTGCATGATACACACACATTGAACATTCATCTGCATTATGCACAAAAAAATTAAAAATCCAACCGAGACAACGCGACCTGTACGCCCAGATTCCCGCTAAAGTTCGTAAATTATTCTTCTTCTTCCCAATTGATGGCATGAGCACGGTTTGTGCGTGGGCCAGTGTCATGTGTACACGTATAAAATAAAAGAATAAAAATCCTTTAAAAATTGTCTGCGTGGTGGTCAATTTGTCTCCTTTTCTCGTAAAATATGATAGTTGCAATCCGAAATTGTTGGTTGTCAATGTCAAATGTCAAAAATAAAAATATTCTTTTAAATTGTATCTGGTTTCTAAATGACGGGACGAACTTCAAATATCTGACGTTTTATGTATCCAAGGTAAAGTGACCAGACGCTCGCTTTTGGCGAGACAGTCCCGATTTTTCACAATTAGTCCTGCGTCACGCGACGTTCTTCACAAGTCCCGACTTTTAGAATTAAGTTAAATTTTATATTTATGAAAATCATTGTTTTGCGTAACACGTTGCTTTTGCTACCCAGTTACAATGTATTTGTCTCTCAAATGATACACTTTGTGTTCGTACTGCGTGCTAGCAACCTATTTAAACAAATAAATATTACAAATCTGCTTCCTTACCATATAAAATTAACGTAAGTAATTTCTTTGTATATTTCATAAATACATAAATTTTCTTAAATTTAGCTTAAAGTACTCGTAGTCTTAATATTTTATATTAATGACAAAAAGTATGTCACCGACCTTAACCCTGAAAGAAATTTAGATACAAATATGTCAAGGAATAAAATATTATAAATTTTTATATTCATAAATTGTACTTATGTTGGAACTAAAAAGAATGTTACGTTAATATTACTCCTTCAAAGTTGTCCCGCTTTGCCTAACTAAAAATCTGGTCACCTTAATGGAAAAGAGATATTGTTGTTTTTACTATATTCCGGGCACTTTTTCCATATTTTCTCACCTTTTACATCTTCCCTGGACTTCCACGAATAATTCAAGACCACATTTAGCCAAATCGGTCCAGCCGTTCTCGAGTTTTAGCGAGTCTAACGAACAGCAATTCATTTTTATTATATAGATTAATAAATATTTTTTTGGTGTGGGCAACCCTGATCACTCAGGGGTTTGAAAAATAGATAGTAACCGATTCTCAGACCTACTGAATATGCATAAAAAATTTCAACAGAATCGGTCAAGCCGTTTCGGAGGAGTATGCGAACGAACATTGTGACAAGAGATTTTTATATATTAGATTATGTCTGTGTTAGGTAAGTACACTTAATGATACTTTCTCATCAAACGCCCACGATCCGAGGACGTTGCGAAACTTTCAACAAACCGGACGGTACTTCTACACAATAAACGAAACAAGTTACAGGGGATGCGGTTAACCATGAAACACTGTAAATATTTACAAACTGAATATTTCATTGTTTCATAACGTTATTAACAATCGCTAAAAATATATTTTTCGATATACTAACAGAAACAGGACTCATTGATGTGATACCCTTGAACATAGTGTTGGTGTTATTAAAGGTTAAGGACTTTAATTAGAAACATATATTAATCTTCTAATATATAAAATTCTCTTGTCACAATGTTCGTTCGCATACTCCTCCGAAACGGCTTGACCGATTTTGAAAAAATACATGCAACCCTAAATTTTTGATTTCTGACCTGACAGGCTTCATTCTGTCAAAGATTTGGAATGTGGCAGTTATTTGTTCTTAAAAAATTATAATAGTAAATATAACTTATGTACTATAATTATAACTTTGGTCACTCTTCTGGAGCCCACTAATATTGGAATATTGGAATATTGGAATATTGGAATATTGGAATATTGGAATATTGGAATATTGGAATATTGGAATATTGGAATATTGGAATATTGGAATATTGGAATATTGGAATATTGGAATATTGGAATATTGGAATATTGGAATATTGGAATATTGGAATATTGGAATATTGGAATATTGGAATATTGGAATATTGGAATATTGGAATATTGGAATATTGGAATATTGGAATATTGGAATATTGGAATATTGGAATATTGGAATATTGGAATATTGGAATATTGGAATATTGGAATATTGGAATATTGGAATATTGGAATATTGGAATATTGGAATATTGGAATATTGGAATATTGGAATATTGGAATATTGGAATATTGGAATATTGGAATATTGGAATATTGGAATATTGGAATATTGGAATATTGGAATATTGGAATATTGGAATATTGGAATATTGGAATATTGGAATATTGGAATATTGGAATATTGGAATATTGGAATATTGGAATATTGGAATATTGGAATATTGGAATATTGGAATATTGGAATATTGGAATATTGGAATATTGGAATATTGGAATATTGGAATATTGGAATATTGGAATATTGGAATATTGGAATATTGGAATATTGGAATATTGGAATATTGGAATATTGGAATATTGGAATATTGGAATATTGGAATATTGGAATATTGGAATATTGGAATATTGGAATATTGGAATATTGGAATATTGGAATATTGGAATATTGGAATATTGGAATATTGGAATATTGGAATATTGGAATATTGGAATATTGGAATATTGGAATATTGGAATATTGGAATATTGGAATATTGGAATATTGGAATATTGGAATATTGGAATATTGGAATATTGGAATATTGGAATATTGGAATATTGGAATATTGGAATATTGGAATATTGGAATATTGGAATATTGGAATATTGGAATATTGGAATATTGGAATATTGGAATATTGGAATATTGGAATATTGGAATATTGGAATATTGGAATATTGGAATATTGGAATATTGGAATATTGGAATATTGGAATATTGGAATATTGGAATATTGGAATATTGGAATATTGGAATATTGGAATATTGGAATATTGGAATATTGGAATATTGGAATATTGGAATATTGGAATATTGGAATATTGGAATATTGGAATATTGGAATATTGGAATATTGGAATATTGGAATATTGGAATATTGGAATATTGGAATATTGGAATATTGGAATATTGGAATATTGGAATATTGGAATATTGGAATATTGGAATATTGGAATATTGGAATATTGGAATATTGGAATATTGGAATATTGGAATATTGGAATATTGGAATATTGGAATATTGGAATATTGGAATATTGGAATATTGGAATATTGGAATATTGGAATATTGGAATATTGGAATATTGGAATATTGGAATATTGGAATATTGGAATATTGGAATATTGGAATATTGGAATATTGGAATATTGGAATATTGGAATATTGGAATATTGGAATATTGGAATATTGGAATATTGGAATATTGGAATATTGGAATATTGGAATATTGGAATATTGGAATATTGGAATATTGGAATATTGGAATATTGGAATATTGGAATATTGGAATATTGGAATATTGGAATATTGGAATATTGGAATATTGGAATATTGGAATATTGGAATATTGGAATATTGGAATATTGGAATATTGGAATATTGGAATATTGGAATATTGGAATATTGGAATATTGGAATATTGGAATATTGGAATATTGGAATATTGGAATATTGGAATATTGGAATATTGGAATATTGGAATATTGGAATATTGGAATATTGGAATATTGGAATATTGGAATATTGGAATATTGGAATATTGGAATATTGGAATATTGGAATATTGGAATATTGGAATATTGGAATATTGGAATATTGGAATATTGGAATATTGGAATATTGGAATATTGGAATATTGGAATATTGGAATATTGGAATATTGGAATATTGGAATATTGGAATATTGGAATATTGGAATATTGGAATATTGGAATATTGGAATATTGGAATATTGGAATATTGGAATATTGGAATATTGGAATATTGGAATATTGGAATATTGGAATATTGGAATATTGGAATATTGGAATATTGGAATATTGGAATATTGGAATATTGGAATATTGGAATATTGGAATATTGGAATATTGGAATATTGGAATATTGGAATATTGGAATATTGGAATATTGGAATATTGGAATATTGGAATATTGGAATATTGGAATATTGGAATATTGGAATATTGGAATATTGGAATATTGGAATATTGGAATATTGGAATATTGGAATATTGGAATATTGGAATATTGGAATATTGGAATATTGGAATATTGGAATATTGGAATATTGGAATATTGGAATATTGGAATATTGGAATATTGGAATATTGGAATATTGGAATATTGGAATATTGGAATATTGGAATATTGGAACAGTAAACCAGTAACCATTAAACCAGTAACCATTAAACCAGTAAACCAAGTAAACCAGTAAACCAGGTAAACCAGTAAACCATAAACCAGTAAACCATTAACCAGTAAACCAGTAACCAGTACACCAGTACACCAGTACACCAGTAAACCAGAAACCAGTAAACCATTAAACCAGTAACCATTAAACCAGTAAACCATTAACCAGTAAACCAGAAACCAGTAAACCAGAGTAAACCAGTAACCATTAAACCAGTAAACCAGTAAACCAAGTAAACCAGTAACCAGTAACCAGTACACCAGTAAACCAGTTAAACCAGTTAAACCAGTTAAACCAGTAAACCAGTAACCATTAAACCAGTAACCATTAAACCAGTAACCATTAAACCAGTAACCATTAAACCAGTAAACAGTAAACCAGTAAACAGTAAACCAGTTAAACCAGTAACCATTAAACCAGTAACCAGTAAACCAGTAAACCAGTTAAACCAGTAAACAGTAAAACAGTAAACCAGTTAAACCAGTAAACCGTAAACCAGTAAACCATTAAACCAGTAACCATTAAACCAGTAACCAGTAACCAGTACACCAGTAAACCAGTTAAACCAGTAAACAGTAAACCAGTACACCAGTAACCAGTAAACCATTAACCAGTAAACCAGGAAACCAGTAAACCATTAAACCAGTAAACCAGTTAAACCAGTAAACCATAAACCAGTAAACCAGTACACAGTAAACCAGTACACAGTAAACCAGTTAAACCAGTAAACCAGGTAAACCAGTAAACCAGTGTAAACCAGTAAACCAGGTAAACCAGTAAACAGTAAACCAGTTAAACCAGTAAACCAGAAACCAGTAAACCAGAGTAAACCAGTAACCATTAAACCAGTAACCATTAAACCAGTAAACCAGTGTAAACCAGTAAACCGTAAACCAGTAAACCAGTAACCAGTAAACCGTAAACCAGTAAACCATTAAACCAGTAACCATTAAACCAGTAAACAGTAAACCAGTACACAGTAAACCAGTAAACCAGTTAAACCAGTAAACCATAAACCAGTAACCATTAAACCAGTAAACCAGGTAAACCAGTAAACCGTAAACCAGTAAACCATTAAACCAGTAACCAGTAAACCATTAAACCAGTAACCAGTACACCAGTACACCAGTAAACCAGTACACAGTAAACCAGTAAACCGTAAACCAGTAAACCAGGAAACCAGTAAACCAGTAAACCAGTAACAGTAAACCAGTTAAACCAGTAAACCGTAAACCAGTAAACCAGTAACCATTAAACCAGTAAACCAGGAAACCAGTAAACCAGTTAAACCAGTAAACCAGGAAACCAGTAAACCAGGAAACCAGTAAACCAGGAAACCAGTAAACCAGGAAACCAGTAAACCAGTAAACCAGTAAACAGTAAACCAGTAACCATTAAACCAGTAACCATTAAACCAGTAACCATTAAACCAGTAACCATTAAACCAGTAACCATTAAACCAGTAAACAGTAAACCAGTACACAGTAAACCAGTTAAACCAGTAAACCAGGAAACCAGTAAACCAGGAAACCAGTAAACCAGGAAACCAGTAAACCAGGAAACCAGTAAACCAGGAAACCAGTAAACCAGGAAACCAGTAAACCAGGAAACCAGTAAACCAGGAAACCAGTAAACCAGGAAACCAGTAAACCAGTTAAACCAGTAAACCAGGAAACCAGTAAACCATTAAACCAGTAACCATTAAACCAGTAACCATTAAACCAGTAACCATTAAACCAGTAACCATTAAACCAGTAACCATTAAACCAGTAACCATTAAACCAGTAAACCAGGAAACCAGTAAACCAGGAAACCAGTAAACCAGGAAACCAGTAAACCAGGAAACCAGTAAACCAGGAAACCAGTAAACCAGGAAACCAGTAAACCAGGAAACCAGTAAACCAGGAAACCAGTAAACCAGGAAACCAGTAAACCATTAACCAGTAAACCAGGAAACCAGTAAACCATTAAACCAGTAAACAGTAAAACAGTAAAACAGTAAAACAGTAAAACAGTAAACCAGTAAACCAGGTAAACCAGTAAACCAGGAAACCAGTAAACCAGGAAACCAGTAAACCAGAGTAAACCAGTAAACCAGGAAACCAGTAAACCAGGAAACCAGTAAACCAGGAAACCAGTAAACCAGAAACCAGTAAACCGTAAACCAGTAAACCAGTAAACCATTAAACCAGTAAACCAGAAACCAGTAAACCAAGTAAACCAGTAAACCAGTGTAAACCAGTAAACCAGTGTAAACCAGTAAACCAGGTAAACCAGTAAACCAGTAAACCAAGTAAACCAGTAAACCAGTAAACAGTAACCAGTAAACCAGTAAACCGTAACCAGTAAACAGTAACCAGTCAACCAGTAAACCAGGTAAACCAGTAAACCAGTAAACACAGTAAACCAGTTAAACCAGTAAACCAGGTAAACCAGTAAACCAGTAACCAGTAAACCAGTAGTAAACCAGTAAGTAAACCAGTAAACCAGTAACCAGTAAACAGTAAACCAGTAAACCAGTACCAGTAAACCAGTTAAACCAGTAAACCAGTTAAACCAGTAAACCAAGTAAACCAGTAAACCAGTAACAGTAAACCAGTTAAACCAGTAAACCAGTAAACCAGTTAACCAGTAAACCAGTATAACCAGTAAACAGTTAAACCAGTAAACCAGGTAAACCAGTTAAACCAGGTAAACCAGTACCAGTAAACCAGTTACACCAGTAAACCAGTAAGTAAACCAGTAAACAAGTAAACCAGTAAACCAGTAAACCAGTTAAACCAGTAAAACAGTAAACCAGTAAACCGTACACCAGTAAACCAGTTAAACCAGTAAACCAGTAAACAGTAAACCGTAAACAGTAAAACAGTACACCAGTAAACCAGTAAACCAGTAAACCAGTAAACCAGTTAAACCAGTAAACCAGTAAACCAGTAAACCAGTAAACCAGTAAACAGTAACCAGTAAACCAGTTAACCAGTAAACCCGTAAACCAGTAAACCAGTAAACCGTACACCAGTAAACCAGGTAAACCAGTAAAACCAGTAAACCGTACACCAGTAAACCAGTAACCAGTAACCAGTAACCAGAAACCAGTAAACCAGTAAACCAGTAAACAGTAAACCAGTAACCAGTAACCAGTAAACCAGTAAACCAGTCAACCAGTAAACCAGTAAACCAGTAAAACCAGTAAACACAGTAAACCAGAAACCAGTAAACAAGTAAACAGTAAACCAGTAAACCAGAAACCAGTAAACCAGTAACCAGTAAACCAGTAACCAGTAAACAAGTAAACAGTAAACCAGTACACCAGTAAACCAGGAAACCAGTAAACCAGTACACCAGTAAACCAGTAAACAGTAAACCAGTACACCAGTAAACCAGTAAACACAGTAAACCAGTTAAACCAGTAAACCAGTAAACCAGTTAAACCAGTAAACAGTAAACCAGTAACCAGTAAACCAGTAAACCAGTATAACCAGTAACCAGTACACCAGTACACCAGTAACCAGTACACCAGTACACCAGTAAACCATGTAAACCAGTAACCAGAAACCAGTAAACCAAGTAAACCAGTACACCAGTAAACCAGTAAGTAAACCAGTAACCGTAAACCAGTAACCAGTACACCAGTAAACCAGTAAACCAGTAACAGTAAACCAGTAGTAAACCAGTAAACCAGTAACCAGAAACCAGTTAAACAGTAAACCAGTACAACCAGTAAACCAGTTAAACCAGTAAACCAGTAAACCAGTTAAACCAGTAAAACCAGTAAACCAGTAAACCAGTAACCAGTAACAGTAAACCAGTAAACCAGTAAACCAGTAAACCGTAACCAGTAAACAGTTAAACCAGTAAACCAGTTAAACCAGTAAACAGTAAACCAGTAAACCAGTTACACCAGTACACCAGTAAACCAGTAACACCAGTACACCAGTAAACCAGTTAAACAGTAAACCAGTTAAACCAGAAACCAGTAAACCAGTAAACCAGTAAAACCAGTAAACCAGGTAAACCAGTTAAACAGTAAAACAGTAAACCAGAAACCAGAAACCAGAAACCAGTAAACAGTACACCAGTACACCAGTAAACCAGTTACACCAGTAAACCAGTAGTAAACCAGTTACACCAGTACACCAGTAACCAGTAACCAGTAAACCAGTCAACCAGTAAACCAGTTAAACCAGTTAAACAGTAAACCAAGTAAACCAGTAAACCAGTAAACCAGTAAACAGTAAACCAGTACACCAGTAAACCAGTACACCAGTAACCAGTAAACAGTAACCAGTAAACAGTAAACAGTTAAACCAGTACACCAGTAACCAGTAAACCAGTATAAACCAGTAAACCAGTACACCAGTAAACCAGGAAACCAGTAAACCAGTAAACCAGTAAACCAGTAAAACAGTAAACCAGTACACCAGTAAACCAGTAAACCAGTAGTAAACCAGTAAACCAGTAACCAGTAAACCAGTAAACATAAACCAGTAACCAGTAAAACCAGTAAACAGAAACCAGTAAACCAGTTAAACCAGTAAACCAGTAACCAGTAAACAGTAAACCAGAAACCAGAAACCAGTAAACCAGGAAACCAGTAAACCAGTACACCAGTAAACAGTACACCAGTAAACCAGTAAACCAGTAAACCAGTTACACCAGTAAACCAGTTACACCAGTACACCAGTAACCAGTAAAACCAGTACACCAGTAAACCAGTAAACCGTAAACAGTAAACCAGTAAACCAGTAACAGTAAACCAGTAAACCAGGAAACCAGTAAACCAGTAAACCAGTTAACCAGTAAACCAGTAAACAGTAAACCAGTAACCAGTAACCAGTAAACCAGTAAACCAGTAAACCAGTAAACCGTAAACAGTAAAACAGTAAACCAGTAAACCAGTAAACCAGTAAACCAGTAAACCAGTAAACAGTAAAACAGTAAACCATAACCAGTAAACCAGTAACCAGTAAACCAGTACACCAGTAAACCAGTAAACCAGTATAACCAGTAAACAAGTAAACCAGTAAAACAGTAAACCAGTACACCAGTAAACCAGTAACCAGTAACCAGTAAACCAGTAAACCAGTTAACCAGTAAACAGTAAACCAGTAAACAAGTAAACCAGTAAACCAGTAAACCAGTAACCAGTAAACCAGTAAACAGTAAACCAGTACACCAGTAAACCAGTAACCAGTAAACCAGTAAACCGTAAACAGTAAAACAGTAAACCAGTATACCAGTAAACCAGTAAACCAGTAAACCAGTTAACCAGTAAACCAGTACACAGTAAACCAGTAAACAGTAAACCAGTAAACCAGTAAACCAGTAAAAACCAGTAAACAGTAAACCAGTACACAGTAAAACAGTAAACCAGTATAACCAGTAAACCAGGTAAACCAGTAAAAAAAAAAAAAAAACCAGTAAACCAGAAACCAGTAAACCAGTAAACCAGTAAACTCAGTAAAACCAGTAAACCGTAAACCAGTAAACCAGTACACAGTAAACCAGTTACACCAGTAAACCAGTAAACACAGTAAACCAGGTAAACCAGTAAACCAGTAAACCAGTATAACCAGTAACCAGTAAACAAGTAAACCAGTAAACCAGTATACCAGTAAACCAGTAAACCAGTTAAACCAGTAACCAGTAAACAAGTAAACCAGTAAACAGTAAACCAGTAAACAGTAAAACAGTAAAACAGTAAAACAGTAAACCAGTAAACCAGTAAACAGTAAACCAGGAAACCAGTAACCAGTAAACCAGTACCAGTAAACCAGAACCAGTAAACCAGTAACCAGTAAACAGTAAACCAGTAAACCAGTTAACCAGTAAACCAGTTAACCAGTAAACAGTAAACCAGTAAACCAGTATACCAGTAAACCAGTACCAGTAAACCAGTAGTAAACCAGTACACCAGTAAACCAGTAAACCAGTTAAACCAGTAAATAAGTAAACCAGAAACCAGTAAACCAGTACACCAGTAAACCAGTAAACAGTAAAACAGTAAACAGTAAACCAGGAAACCAGTAAACAGTAAAACAGTAAACCAGGTAAACCAGTAAACCAGTAAACAGTAAACCAGTAAACAGTAACCAGTAAACCAGTTAAACAGTAAACCAGTAAACAAGTAAACCAGTAAACCAGTATACCAGTAAACCAGTAAACCAGTTAAACCAGTAACCAGTAAACAAGTAAACCAGTAAACAGTAAAACCAGTAAAACAGTAAAACAGTAAAACAGTAAAACCAGTAAACCAGTAAACAGTAAAACCAGGAAACCAGTAACCAGTAAACCAGTACCAGTAAACCAGAACCAGTAAACCAGTAAACAGTAAAACAGTAAAACCAGTAAACCAGTTAACCAGTAAACCAGTTAACCAGTAAACAGTAAAACCAGTAAACCAGTATACCAGTAAACCAGTACCAGTAAACCAGTAGTAAACCAGTACACCAGTAAACCAGTAAACCAGTTAAACCAGTAAATAAGTAAACCAGAAACCAGTAAACCAGTACACCAGTAAACCAGTAAACCAGTTAAACAGTAAAACCAGGAAACCAGTAAACAGTAAAACAGTAAAACCAGGTAAACCAGTAAACCAGTAAACAGTAAACCAGTAAACAGTAACCAGTAAACCAGTTAACAGTAAAACCAGTAAACCAGTAAACCAGTAAACCAGTAAACCAGTAAACCAGTAAACCAGTAACACCAGTAAACCAGTAAACAGGAAAACCAGTAAACCAGTAAACCAGTACACCAGTAAACCAGTTAAACCAGTAAACCAGTAACCATAAACCAGTAACCAGTAAACAGTAAAACCAGTGTAAACCAGTAAACAGTAAAACCAGTAAACCAGTTAAACCAGTAAACCAGTACCAGTAAACCAGTAAACCAGTTAAACCAGGTAAACCAGTAAACCAGTAACCAGTAAACCAGTTAAACCAGTAACCAGTACACCAGTAAACCAGTTAAACCAGTACACCAGTAAACCAGAAACCAGAAACCAGAAACCAGTAAACCAGTAAACCAGTAAACCAGTAAACCAGTAAACCAGGAAACCAGTAAACAGTACACCAGTAAACCAGTAAACCAGTAAACCAGTAAATAAGTAAACCAGAAACCAGTAAACCGTACACCAGTAAACCGTAAACCAGTAACCAGTAACCAGTAACACCAGTAAACCATAACCAGTAAACCAGTAAACCAGTAAACCAGTTAACCAGTAAACCAGTAACAGTAAAACCATAAACCAGTAAACCAGTACACCAGTACAACCAGTAAACCATTAACCAGTAAACCATAAACCAGTAAAACCAGTAACCAGTAAACCAGTACACCAGTAACCAGTAAACCAGTTAACCAGTAAACCAGTAAACAAGTAAACCAGTACCAGTAAACCATAACCAGTAAACCAGTAAACAGTAAACCATTAAACCAGTAAACCAGTAAACCAGTACCAGTAAACCATACACCAGTAAACCAGTAAACCAGTATAACCAGTAAACCAGTAACCAGTAAACCAGAAACAGTAAACCATTAAACCAGTAAACCATAAACCATTAAACCAGTAACCAGTAACCAGTAAACCAGTAAACAGTAAACCAGTAAACCAGTTAAACCAGTAAACCAGTAAACCAGTAACAGTAAACCAGTAAACCAGTACACCAGTAAACCAGTAACCAGTAAACCAGTTAACCAGTAAACCAGTAAACGCAGTAAAACCAGTAAACCATAAACCAGTAAACCAGTACCAGTAAACCAGTAAACTCAGTAAAACCAGTACACAGTAAACCAGTAAACCAGTACACCAGTAAACCATACACCAGTAAACCATAAACCAGTAAACCGTAAACCAGTAAAACCAGTACACCAGTAAACCAGTAAACCGTAAACCAGTACACCAGTACACCAGTAAACCAGTAACCGTAAACCAGTAAACCAAGTAAACCAGTAAACAGTAAAACAGTAAACCAGTAAACCTAGTAAACCAGTAACCAGTACACCAGTAAACCAGTTAAACCAGTAAACAGTAAACCAGTAAACCAGTAACCAGTACACCATAAACCAGTACACCAGTAAACCAGTAAACCAGTAAACAGTAAAACAGTAAAACAGTAAAACAGTAAACCAGTAACCAGTAAACCAGAAACAGTAAACCAGTATACCAGTAAACCATAAACCAGTAACCAGTAAACCAGTATAACCAGTAAACCAGTAAACCAGTTAAACCAGTTAAACCAGGTAAACCAGTAAACCAGAACCAGTAAACCAGTACAACCAGTAAACCAGTAAACCAGTAAACCAGTAAACCGTAAACAGTAAACCAGTAAACAGTAAAACAGTAACCAGTAAACCAGTTAACCAGTAAACCAGTAAACCAGTTAAACCAGTAAACCAGTAACCAGTAAACCATAAACCAGTAAACCAGTAAACCAGTTAAACCAGTAAACCAGTAAACCAGTACACAGTACACCAGTACACCAGTAACCAGTAAACCAGTAAACAGAAACCAGTAAACCAGAAACCAGTAAACCGTAAACAGTAAACCAGTACACCAGTAAACCAGTAAACCAGTAAACAGTAACCAGTAAACCAGAAACCAGTAAACCAGTACACAGTAAACCAGTAACAGTAAACCAGAAACCAGTAAACCAGTAAACCGTAAACCAGTAACCAGTAAACAGTTAAACCAGTTAAACCAGTAAAACAGTAAACCAGTAACACCAGTAAACCAGTAAACAGTTAAACCAGTAAACCAGTAAACCAGTAAACCAGTAACCAGTTAAACCAGTAAACAGTAAACCAGTAAACCAGTAACCAGTAAACCAGTAAACAGTAAACCAGTTAAACCAGTATAAACCAGTAAACCAGAAACAGTAAACCAGGTAAACCAGTAAACCAGTAAACAGTAAAACAGTAAACCAGTTAAACCAGTAAACCGTAAACCAGTAACAGTAAACCAGGTAAACCAGTAACCGTAAACCAGTAAACCAGTAAACCAGTACCAGTAAACCAGAGTAAACCAGTAAACCAGTAAACCAGTAAACCAGTAAACCAGTAACAGTAAACCAGTAGTAAACCAGTAACCAGTACACCAGTAAACCAGGTAAACCAGTAAACCAGTACACCAGTAAACAGTTAAACCAGTAAACCAGTACAACCAGTAAACCAGGTAAACCAGTAACAGTAAACCAGTATACCAGTAAACCAGTAACAGTAAACCAGAAACCAGTAACCATAAACCAGTAAACCAGTAAAACCAGTACACCAGTAAACCAGTTAAACCAGTAAACAAGTAAACCAGTAACCAGTAAACAGTAAACCAGTAAACAGTAAACCAGTAACCAGTAACCAGAAACAAACAAACAAAAGTTCATATTAAATTACAAGCTTTCACTGCTGTCTAAGCAATGTAGGTGCGTTCGTAACGCTAAAGAGTCAATTTGCACTTTATTACAGCTGCACAAAGTTTAAATTCAATTATTCTATCAAAATGGTGTGCGTATGCGCGTCGGAAGATCGCCGCGAGCCGAAATTAAAACGAATGAAATAATAACACAAATAGTCATAAAATGTAATAGCTAAAGATCATTCTTACTGATTTTTAATTTGGTCGGCTTCGCGGTATTATTTCTTTTGTTTTAGTTTCGGCGCGCGACACAAAATGCATTCGTTTTCACGACATTGCATCAGTCGAGCACAATCCGCGTTACCATCTGGCGGACCTGACAGACTACATTCTGTCAAAAAGATTTGGAATGTGATAGTTATTTGTTCCTAATAAAATAATAATAGTAAATATAATTTATGTACTATAATTATAACTTTGGCCACTCTTCTGGAACCCACTAATATTTAAATATTAGTTATTAGATGAACATATATAGAGCTGAACCCCACACACCGCCCTATCACCAGAGTGACGGTTCAGTCCAGATTTTTTTGCGCTGGCTATAAAATAGGTAAGAACAAAAAACTGCCACATTCCATTTTTTTTGACAGAACGAAGTCTGTCGGGTCAGCTAGTATTGTATAAAATCATGTTGGCTCAGTTTGTAAGGTCCTAAAGAAGTTCGGGTTCGATTCTTAACGAGCTTGTGATTTTAATAACAGAAATAATCGTAGATCTGCTAACCCAGAATTAACTAGAGTGGTGAATAGCTAGTTAGTTAGATAGTTCCAGCAGTGGGAACATTAAAACGTACGTAACGTTAATGTAGTACCGCAATGCGCTGATCGCCGAAACTATAGGAAGAATGACTACAAAAATTTAAGTAGAAAATTATTTTTATGGAAAATACTTAGATGATCTTAAGTGATACGCTTGCTCATAACGTGGCGCTAGTTAAGATGGTATACACTACACCAGATTGCACTCATCGCCTTGAGAATTAAGGTGTTGTTTCGTTACCCAAGTAATTTCACTAGCTACGACGCCGTCATAAATAATATTAATTTCTTACTACCTTTTTAATTTTTTTTATTTAGGATAGACTAGTGCTTAACTACGACCCCACCTGATGGTAAGCGGCGATGTAAAGCGCACTAGTCTAGAAGAAGCCTGAACCTGAACCTTTGCTGTATCTTACTGCTTGATGAAGCTGTAATGTATTAATTTCTATTTCGTACAATTTTTATGACAACTGTTGATATGTGCTAACAGATAAGCAGAGAAAATAATAGATACAGTCTGCGGGTTTCTTTTCCAATCTTACTGTAGTGAAGTAGAAATATATTAATTTCCACACCAATAACTTGATGTACAAGTGAACGTTGGGATAAAGGTCAAAAGTTCAGTGGTACTCCTCTATCGGGCCAAGCGTGAAATTAATAAGCTTTTGATCCACGCAGGCGTAAGCATATGTATTATCGGCCATTTACATCCTCAAACAAGGTTATAGACACTAAACGATTTAAAGAATTAAGACATGTGTTAAATTTGGTAACGACAGTCATTTTACTAGCTATAGCCCCCTTTAAACTACGACAGTTATATATTGATACTACTTGACGGAAGAAATAGATAATGCGATGATAAGTATACTTCCCAGACCCTTTTTTGAACTGCATTTACATTGTAATATAGAGGTTGAAGATTGTGAATTGTTCGGTCCCATAATAATCTAGCTCTGATTTATCATTCCTATATCATTATTTTTTAATAAGAACTACTCTTTTTTAATAAGAACAGCAACAGATTAGAACAATTTGCCGGCGTCAGTGTTCCCGTCCAATTACGACGTGGGTGTCTTCAAAAGAAGAGTGAATAGGGTCATACAAAGTTAATGCGCTTTACCACCACAGATCGCATCACCACTTAACATCAGTTTCGATCGCGGTCAAGTATTAACTTTTTTTAATAAAAAAAAAAATATATATTTGTTGATAAATAAAATAACAGTAATGCAATAGACAATACGACAAACTACCGTTTTATTGCTTCCGGTATCAAATTGGAAATCGTCGTGTTTCTATTACAGTTTCTACTAGTGATATTGCTAAAGGAATAATAAAATTTTTCTTTCTTGCTGAAGAGAGATGAAAAATGGATATCAAGTGCATACTGAAAGGCGATTTTCACGATTTATCTAGGACAATGTTCTCACAACAATTTATCATACGCGATACGATCGGGTGCTATTTGTTAGAAAGCGGAGCCGCTTATTTTATTATTTATAATTTATAGCTACGTTTTATTATCTGTGCGTGCATTGGTGTAACATAATTTGGTTTCATCTTCTCTCATCTCTGCTCTTGGAAGTAAGACAGAGTTACGTGTTAAGTTAAAGTCAGAAGTCTTAATATTAATAGTCTGAGACTACAGACTACTTTCGTTACTCTTTTCTGCTATAAAGTTTAATTATTTTTGCTAGTACTTACTTAAAGTTTTAAGTCAAAGGCATTCACTATTTAACTTGTTTTACAACAGCCCACTTAAATTTCTTATTGTGGCGGCCTGGCCTTCTTATAACTATAAGGAGAAAGTCAAGGCCGTGTTATCCGCCCCTCTGGACAAATGCGCGTTGGCGGAGGTCATATGCCAATGACAGCTGTTCTTAGAACATGTCAGTTTCCGTACATTGTTTTTACCGACACGAAAATTGTTATTAGAAACATACTTTTACTTCATAATCTAATAAATATCTTGTCAACGATTCAAGTCCAAATTTCTGAATGATTGTTGTATTATTCAGAAAAGAATTTGGCGTATAATCAAATAAAAAAAATGTAGCAACAATTTCTCGATGAGGAAGTGAACGTAGCTAGAATACGTATCCGAGTAGCTCAATATCCGGTTTCAACTAATCTTAGACGGAAGCAATCCGTTGTAACTTCAGAGAAGTAGCTTAGCAACATACTTTGCTAAACGTTGTATTGAAATTTCACTTTCTTTTTAGTTTTAAATTATATAAATCCTGGAAATCCTTTTATTAGTTTCCGTGTGGTTATAGGACTAAAGATTCTTATAAGAAAAGTTGTATATAGTCACTTGTAATTTCTGCAAAGTTCTTGTGCGGTTTCTTTTCACCATATTGTTTAGATGGAGTTCAAAAGTTTAATAATTTTGTTTAATGCTTTAACTCATGATAATATGTAGTCAGTATTTGTGTCTGAAAGATGTATAAATAAATATTGTAACTGCGTAAAGTTATATCTCATATTGACTTTAACTTTACGTGGACAGGTTGCCGCAGTATAGCCTGAGGATTTAGAAACTCAATACTGTTGCGAATATATTAAGTCGTGAACTACGTTCGTAGTGCTGGCGGCGGGTAAACTTTATTATGCAGATCCGCTTGTTACGAGTAACGGACGTGGTGTGAGCTTGCTTATTTTAGAACTAATTGCACTAGATTATGGCGTCAGGCCTTTGCCCCCGGACTATTAAGAACAGGGCTCAGGTAAGATCTGCTTATTGCAGAAACCGAGTAAATGTATCTTAAGCTTTTTTTAAATCAAAAAAGGT
Organism: Byasa hedistus; assembly: GCA_029286795.1. NCBI lineage: Eukaryota > Metazoa > Arthropoda > Insecta > Lepidoptera > Papilionidae > Byasa > Byasa hedistus. Next base: position 4,759,735 of record JAGSMW010000013.1, on the reverse strand, counting down.
TATTATTTGACCTCCATTTCTCTTTGTTTTATGTGATTTGATTGGTTGTGGTCAAGCACTAAGCTAGTAACGACCCATTCGTTTTCTTGAAGACATCCTTGTTATGTTTGGACGGGTACACTTTCACGGGCAAGTTGTTTATATCATTGCCGTTCGTATCAGAAACGAGGAACTTAACCTCTTTTTTCGTAAACTGGGAATATTTATAACATAGGAAGAGCCCGCGTCGTTAGTTTAGCGGGAGATCCTCCAACAATCAACTGAAGTTGATCATCGAGAAGGTATTTGCTGGAATAAATCATACATATCTCCTTCATCAGAAACAGGACATCTGAAGAAAAATGTTCCGATTTCGTTGAACCGCTAGATCACTAAACCATCTGGACTAAAGGAACTGCTGGGTATTTAAAAACTTGGCGCATTTCCACCCCTGGAGACCAGCCAATTTCGAACATTTATCAAGGCGGTTAGCTATGAATCAAGTAGAAATTAATCGTACTGGATTTCTTCTACGAGACAATACGAATTGTTCTACTCGATCAAACTAAGTCTTACGTAAAGCGGAAAACAGTTATGTTTCACTTTACTTACTTAATAGTAAGTGATCATCGAGATCCTCTTCTAATTGAAGTATACAATAGATCCTGTGCTTTTCTTTAATTTTCAAATTACACGCTTCCCTATAACTAGTGAGTATGATATACATCAGATTACTCACTATGTGACCGAAGGTGTCGAGTGACGTTATCCTAGTAATTTTTACTGGTGGTAGGTCTCTGTTGCCGGAGACCGTCTAGCAACTAATTTTTAATATTTGTGTGCAAACATTACTGTATTCCGGTTTGATGGGCGCTCTAAGCCAGTGAAATTACTGGAGTAACGAGACTTAGCATATGTCGTAAGGCGACGAGCGCAATGTGGTGCAGTGTATACCATCTTAACCAGCGCCACGTCTTTATGGGCAAGCGTATCACTTACCATCAGGTGAACTTCTTACTTGGTCCGTCATTCGTAGAATAAAAAATAATATAATATTGCGACAGAAATTTGCAAAGGTCGTTGTTTTGTTAAATTACGTAAGTATATATAAACTTTATAGGTATGTCTCGAGACAAGCATAATAGCTGCAGTGTATATCATCCTAACTAGCGCTGCATTATTATCATTTACTACCAGGTGAACGTTTTGTCGTTTCACCAAATAAAAAGTCTTTTACCTACAGATTTTAATTAGTTATGTAAAGGTTTGAATTACTGAAACAATTTCTCCTAAATCTACTCTATTTATAGCACTAATTAAAGAAAAATTCGCTGAAAAAAAAAGGCGCTGAATTCAATTATCCCAAGGCACCGGCTGCTGCGAAATTACGTTTTCAATTTATTATGCAAATGTTTACTTCGAATACAGTTAACGTGCGCCATTTTAATAATTCGTATCTAACAGTTTAAATTAACTTTTTGTTCTAGTCGTTTTACTATAATACTCATTGATCTTTCATTTATATTTTGTATATTCTCAAAAAAAATTATCTGAGTAGTCATCATCATGACGACTTCTTCAAACTGAAGCTTGGCTATCCGATTAAGAACACTTTTCCGTTCTTGGGCTATTCTTTTTAACTGGTGGTATTCAAGCTCGGTTCATTATTTAATATCGTCAAACCATTTCTTAGGCCGTTTACCAGGAGCACGTTTTCCGGGAATTTTTCCCTTCAGGATGAACTCATAAAAAGTTCCTCTTTGCATGTGTCCGAAAAATGTTTGCTCAGCTTTCTCAAGAACTTGAGCAGAGACGAATTGCTTCCACGTGATTAACATACGATGGAGTCTAAACATCCCAAATGCATGCTTGTATACGACGACATACCTTCTTTAAAACCCACTTTTCACAGCCGTATGAAATAACAGACAAAACATAACATTTAAAACACGTTATCAAGTAGAAAATGGTATTTTGGGTTCACATAACTCTTTAGGCATTCTATTAAAAGCAGTTTTAGTGTGCAGTTTTAGTAATAATATTAATATGAGTAGTACAGTTGCGATTATCTAGGTTAGTTTTTAATAAAGCATCTTTTCAACTTAGCTTAATGTTATCATGAAGATAGAAAAAGGTTTTGGATTAGAGAAGTAAGCTATTTATAATATTTCGGAAGTACTTTGCTTCTAGCTCTCGTAGATTAGTTGGACATTTCTTTATTTGAATATAACAAAAAAACTTTTTTTGCATGTACATTTTTGTAAGCGAAATTTGAAATTGATGATTCATGTATTCAGCAAGTGTTATTATATTTCATCAATTGATTAAACCCATTAATATCTTTAGCAGGTTAGAATTAGATCAGTTTCTATTACCAATCGTATTACTGGAGCTATTCGACAGGAAGGCTTTTGTTCGATGGAAGCGGATATAAATAGATTTTGGCACCATTTCAAATCCTTCGTTTAGCGTATTAATATAACGGATTTAGAAAAGCTATTATGTACACGTTTTAGTGATTGAAATAAACTGTAAATGTTTTGAAAGGTTCGAATAAGAACTAGTTTTTTTTATTACAATAAGCTTAACTTTTACTGAGTGAAAACGCAAATATAACAAATTTTTAGTTGTCATCAGTTTTTTTTTTATCTACAACGGACTTAAATTTATTTGAATCTCACATGATATTAAATGATAATAATGTAGAACATGGTGAAGTCTTCGCACATACTATTCATGATCTTACATAATATTGATAACTGATATACGTTAATGCTGTTGGCGAGCGAAAAATCAATAATATAAGATAAGTATTTAATTAGGGGGTAGGAAAAACCCTAAAACCAACTAACTTACACTATGCCATATCCTGGAATCGATTTAATAACAACAACCGTTTTGTAAGGCGGTTGCATCACAGTAAGTTAGATTGCCTATGATTCGATTTAGTCTTAGTAAATCTAATTAAAGAAATATGACCTCAAACTAAAAGGTGATTTTCTCTTTTATAGTGAGCTTAAATCAAAATGCTAAAACTTAAATTGAAAGGAACTTAACGAGTTTGTATAGGCCTACCGTCAACAAACAGTTTGTTTGGGCAACCCTTTTATACCAGAGTCAATAACGATTCAAACGCTGCTCGAACTTTTCCATCGAACTTTTCAAAACGAGGCGAGATTTTCAGACAAAAACAATTCTTACATTGTGCGAGAGTGTTGAAGTATAAACTTCTTTCTTCTTGCTGCAAATATAATAGAAATAAAGCAGATAAACTAAACACAATTAAAGCACAAACTCAATTCATATCCACCTTTTATTCATGAAATATATTTTAGGTTACCTTTGGCGTCTATACTAACGATTTTAAATATACACTAATAGTCAAAAGTTTTTTAAACCGCAAGTTTATAAGAGAAAATTCCTTCGTTTATTTTAATTTACAAAGTTTTCTGTATTAACAATCAAAACTAATACGAAAAACAAAAACTTAATAATGTAAAGAAGAGAGAAAGCAGTAATTTCGCGTAGGCGTAATAAATAATTCCATTGCGAAGTAAACTAAATATGTTTATAAGAAAATATTTCTATTTTATTACTCTCGATATTTGAAGAACTCTTATAGAAATAAACTGCATTGTTGTTGAGAAGTTTTCACGTTTGCATTTTACTATAGACTAAGCTCTCTAGAAAAGAACACGGAAATAAACTCAGAAAGCACTCTTAATAATATAATATTTTAGAATATAACTCAGTGTTAAATCGACGATAGATGTATAACGTTATTTACTACTTAATTAACCTGTTATAAATTACAGAATTTATAACAGGTTAATACTTTTTAACGGTCGCATATCTATTTTTCAACTCGCGAATAATTTTAGCAATTATGATTACCATAAATGGTAATAAATACATTATTACCATAAATGGTAATCATTATGAAATTAGTTATTCAATTGACTATAAAATAACAATTTAACAACATAATATTTTATAATATTACTCATTCTTAAATCGTCGACAGATTTGTAACGCTATTTACTATTCAATTAATAATTGAGTACTTAATAATTTAATAATTATACCAATAGCTGTATCCAGCTCCATACTAATAATCCTTCGCCGATAATTTAGTTAAACTTACCTTCTATTTTATAGTCAATTGATCAACTTATTTAATAATAATTACTACTTATTATATATTTCTAAAATTATTCGCGTGTTGAAAAATAGATTTGCGACTGTTAAAAGTATGCGATAAAAAAATCTATATAAAATTTGCAGTATAAAGTCAAGCGTGAGCCGTTCAGATTTGCATAATGAATTCTGTGCGAGGAGATGTCACTTTGACCTCAGAGTAAATTTGTTGCAGCCGTAACGAGTTTCGAACAAAGTGAATCTCATTGAAATGTTAATATCTAACTATTTATGTTGTGTAGCGGTTAACCGCTTGTCTTGTTATTGAGTAAAGTTTTGAAACAGTCATGTTACTGGAAAACTAGACCTTTTATATTATTAAGTCTTCTTCTTCTTCCCAATTGATGGCATGAGCACGGTTTGTGCGTGAGCGAATGTCATGTGTAGATGTACAAAATAAAATAATACAAATCCATTAAAAATTGTCTGCGTGGTCAATCGTTCATGTTCTCATCTTTTCATCTTCGCAATTGACGACGAGAGCTAATGTTATATATAGACGTATAAAATAAAAGAATACAAATTCTTAAAAAATTGCGTGGTCAATTCGTCCGCCATGTTTCCTACCAATGTCAATAATCAGTATTCCTATTATTAAGTCAATCATCGAAAAATTCTTCTGGGGGTGGTTTTTTTTTTATACTACTTTGCGACGAGACGAGCAAGACGTTCACCTGATGGTAAGTGATACGCTTGCCCATGACAACGCGGCGCTAGTTAAGATGGTACACACTGCACCACATTGCGCTCGTCGCCTTGAGACATAAGGTGTTAAGTCTCGTTACCCCAGTAATTACACTAGCTACAGCGCCCTTCAAACCGGAACACAGTAATGTTTGCACACTACTATTTGGCGGTTGAAATAGGAGCTGCGGTGGTACCCATCCAGACGGTCTCCGGCAACAGAGACCTACCACCTGATAAGGTTATTATTGTGAAGGAATTTTATCCGCTAAAATCTACAGCATGGTCATGTAAGGCTTTTGTGGTCACCGTCGATGCGTTGTGAGGGGACATGGGTCTACTGAACGCATCAGTACTCTTAACGCTACGAAACCTTGTATTTGTTATGAGGACAAATAAACCTATCTAGAGTATTCAAGCAGTAAGTTTTTTTATATTATTTTTATCTGTTGTGATTACTGTATAATTTTCAATTATTAACCTCAAAATTTGAGTTTACATCAAAAATCTAGTTTAATTATCTATAACAATATAGCAGATGAAAAATTATTGCTCTCCTTACTAAACGTAAAGATATTTCTTTGAAGGCTCTTTACTGTAAAGAATTTTTCAAAATAATGTCTAGTAAGAAATGAAAACACGAAATATATATTACTAACTTACAATAAAATAAATAAATTAAACATTTACCTAATTAAATAGTTTGGTATTTACAAAGCGTGTTATTTGTGAGTTATTGTATAATCGTTGCTGGCTTAACTATGTGTTAAAATGTACTTTACTGCTGTGGTTATAAGGTCGCTGCGATTGTTAAATAAACGGAAATTGATTGTAGATGACGTACATTCAATTTGGTGTGATTCAATGAACATTCCATTAAATTACACCACGTCAAAGTGGCTGAGAGAATTTCATTAGTTGACGTTGTAAAGCTTAATCGAATGTAGGCCATCTATAAATAGATTTGATATATTTATATTTCACGGTTTTATACATAGTGAAGTTGGAAGGAGAAAAGTGTAGTCTAAGCGTTAAAAGAGAAGATGATGTTAAGGAAATAAGTGAGAATAAATTCAGAATTTATATGTCAACATTTACTACATGTTTATGTATTAATGATAGTTTAAATAAATACAACGAATCACAAGGATTTTCTTCTAGACCTAATTGGATCTTATAAATTTTTCCTGTAATAAATCACAATAGAGAACTGCTAAGATCTATAACAATATCCCAAGTTATTATTAAGGTAATGCCGCATACCGGTGAAACTTACTTTTAATAAAAAAATATATTTTCAATGAGAAATGGAATAGTTTAACTTATACTATTAGTGAATACTGTGCATTTAAAGTATCAAAATGTATAACAAATTATAAGTCCTATATTTCTCAAGTATCAAGTAAAAATAACAGATCCTTTTTTTAATACTCTTTTATTATTAAATATCTCAAGTAAAGTTACCGTCTACTTAACTTGTAAATTAAAAATGTTTTAATGGGAGCAATAGAAAAGTTTTAACGATGGGTAAGGTTTAACATTAAAAGTTTTCCTTTTATCTTATCGCTATTATTCAAAGGTTTTAATTCACTAAAAGCTTATTAAGGATTATTTAAATTAATGACTGTTGTATGGAAATAAATTGATAATTTTTTGATTAATTTTTATATAGGTCCCAATTGTCATACCGTCTGGATAATTGATTCTATCGCTAAATATTATTAGTTTAAAAGGCGTTGTAATTAGTGAAATTACTAGGTACCGAGGCTTAACTCAAGTGTCTCAAGACGACCAGCACCATGTGGTGCAAAATATATAGTTTTAACTGGCGTGACATTATGTCCAGGTGATACTTACTACTGTTGATTCAATAGTTTCATCACTTTTTATAGAAATTTCTAGTATCTTCTCCATGAATAATTGTTGTTAGGTTTCAGTGTTGTTAGTTTCGTAATTTTTTTTAAGTTACGTGTTGGTTTTACTGTTGGTTTTTAAATCTTTTTGTTCTTTCAACTACTTTTGTTAAAAGTCTTATTTACTAACTACACTTACTTTTATGGCGATATATTTACTATATTTTAAAAATCTTTTCCTACTCTACTTATTTTATATTAAATTACATATATTACTAATACTTAATCCCAAGTTTCATGAAATTATCACATTAACACACAAAGGCAAAGTGTTTCGCTTTGGCCAATGAAGTACTGGAATAGCCTCATGAAGTCAATGTTTCTTTCAATCATGATTTATGGGAAGTGGGAATCTTTAAGTGAAATTTTAAATTACTGTGCCTCATTATCGAATCGTAGTAAGGCGCTAGTATATACAATCATAAACAAAAAAAAATCAAAACGATGGGTACTAAGTAAAGTGGTACGAGGAAGAGTTTTATAAAAGTATCGAAGTCGTTAAAAAAACTGAGGCTTTTTTATACAGCAATCCTTTTTACGATAGCACACAACAAAATTCGGCAGAAGCTGGTACACATAACCATAACGAGTTGCCGTTTATGGTCCGATAAATATATGTTCCATCGTGCAGCGATAAAGGACTGGGGTTCGATATCAACTATCTAGTCATATAAGCGTGAAATAAATCCGATCTATTTTTGGTAGCAGTACAACGTGGGCGGGTAAATGTAGTCGTGTGGGTTTTAGAACACAAATATGTTTTTAATATCGGATAGGAACTATCGTTTTATCGGTTTTTTTTCTCTAACCATTAATGGGTTTATAAAAAAATAAGCGTATACTCGCGATGTACACGAATCGTTAGTAAAAACTATTAATATATTATTTTTAGATTCTGAGCTCCAAAAATATTGATATGAGAATTTCAACTTACAACAAATTCATTGTGATCCATATTTGGTCAAGAAACTTTGCCCAATTCCTTTTTGATGGATAGTTGCAACTACTTCTATTAGGAAGAAGCAAGTAGTGAAGCGCCTAACAATTGACCACCGATAGACTCTGGATCAGAACTTACTGTTGTATACAGCAAAAATATCAGTATGGTTGAATCCACTGCATAAGGGTCAACCTGTTGATTTATGATTATCATCTAGATAGATATCTACTGCTGAATATAGGTCTCTTATAATAAATCCATCAAGCCATGGTCTTTTGGAATTTAATGACTCCCAGCGATTTTTCTAGTCTTCATAATCTCCCTACCTAGGGGTGTAATGCTTATGAAACACTCTCCGGTTTGGTGTGTTTATTCTAGCAATTTGAGTGAAATGTCCATTAGCTTCACTAGCTATATGACCTACTGATACTTCCTAGTAGCTCTAGTTCTTCTGCGGTTCTTCTCATTTGTGACTTGCCTCTGATCTTTCTTATAAAACCCATAGCCAGCGTCCAAATTTCAGAGCAGTGGCTGTTAATTATAATTTCCCAAACCTCTTTGAAGGTTATTATGATTTTTTTATATCATCTGAACATTCTGCTCGTTTCCAAAGAAAACGTATAACAAATAAAAAAAGCATAAATCCGAATACGAATCTAAGTAGTTCCAAACAAATGGCATATTGTTTTGTAAACGTAACGTTACGTATTCACGGTCTATTTACGTGATAAGTTTTCTATAACGGCCGTAGTTCCGAAGTGAATAAATCTTTGGCGCTCGGTTACTGAAAGGGAAAATTACTTTTATTTGACTTGGGACTTTTCCACGCGATTACATTGGCGAAGCTGACGTTGCTGATATGGTATAACTTGTTAGTGGGAAACTAACGTTTTATAAAGTAACCCATTGCTTTTTTATTTCGTAAAAAATAAATAGGGATATAACTCCTTTTCTTGGATCGGTTGCTCATGTCTGGAGGATCGTGTTACGTCTGCGCAAAATGTAAGTACTACGCATATCGACCTATCACCTAACCCTGTTTTAACCTTGTCTTCCCCCATAAGCAGGGTATCTCTTGAAGATTTCCCCCTAAGAAGAATTAAAAAAAAATCTGGTTTCTGGTTACTGGTTTCTAGTTTCTGGTCTCTGGTTTCTAGTTTCAGTTTTCTGGTTTCAGGTTTCTTGTTTCTGGTTTTTGGTTTCTGGTTTCTGGTGTCTGGTTTACGGTTTATGATTTCTGGTTTCTGGTTTCTAGTTTCTGGTTTCAGGTTTCTAGTTTCAGGTTTCTAGTTTCTGGTTACTAGTTTTCTGGTTTCTGGTTTCTGGTTTCTGGTTTCTGGTTTCAGTTTCTAGTTTCTGGTTCTGGTTTCTAGTTTCTGGTTTCAGGTTTCTAGTTTCTGGTTTCAGGTTTCTAGTTTCTGGTTTCTGGTTTCTAGTTTCTGGTTTCAGTTTCTAGTTTCTGGTTTCTAGTTTCTGGTTTCTAGTTTCTAGTTTCTGGTTCTGGTTTCTAGTTTCTGGTTTCAGGTTTCTGGTTTATGGTTTCTGGTTTCTAGTTTCTGGTTTCAGGTTTCTAGTTTCTGGTTTCTGGTTTCTAGTTTCTGGTTTCTAGTTTCTGGTTTCAGGTTTCTAGTTTCTGGTTTCAGGTTTCTAGTTTCTGGTTTCTGGTTTCTGGTTTCTGGTTGGTTTAGTTTCGGAGGAGTATGCGAACGAACATTGTGACTAGAGAATTTTATATAGAATGATATGTCTTGCTATCTATAGCGTATATAAATTGTTGTTGTGTCTTACTACTTGTACTTCAGAGCTTCTCGCACTAAGGTTGTTGTTATTTTACAATTTACCTAATGGTATATGATAGGCTTACTTAAAATGTGTTGGCACCAGTTAATATGGTATCAAATGCATATTGTCGTCGCCTTCAGATATAAGATGCTAAGTATCTTTACCCTTTTAACTAGCTACAGCAACCTTTAAACCGATACAGTAATATTTGCACAATACTGAAATAGGAGTTGCGGTGGTATATAGACGGTCTCCGGCAACAGAGGTCTATCACCAGTAAAGTTGTTTAAGATAAGTTGCTGTTAAGCAATCGAAAAGGCAAACAATTGTTTTATTAAATATGTAATATTCGTATGAATAAATACATACGTTAGACGGAACACTAGTTATCCATCTATCAGCGAGCTAACGAGTATTCTCCAGGGTGGGCCATTATTACTCGAAAGTTGTGCTCACCAGGTATGCGCTGAGCTAAACATTAAAAATTTTATTTTTCTCCCATATACTGAATACCTGAAGAATTTTTTGAGGTACGAAATACTTAAATTATTATTACTGATCACATGATAGCTATAACGTAATGGTAAAGTTTATAGAAAATCATATATTTTTCTGATTAACAAATCTTTTACAATTAAGTAATTAAGATAAATTAAAGTAATCTTCTCTCTTATATTCTCAGCCATCTTTGATCTTGTTTTAATAGGACACATAATTAAAGTTTCACTGGTGGTAGGTCTAGGTAGGTACCACCGCAGTTCCTATTTCAGCTGATAAATAGTAGTAAGCAAACATTACTATGTTCCAGTTAGACGGGTGATGTAAGCTAGTGTAACTACTGGGGTAATGAGACAACACCTTATGTCTCAATACGACGAGCGTAATGTGATGTAGAATCTACCATCATTAAGTGAACATCTCGTCGAATATAATATAAAAAATGGCACAAATTCAGTTATAAGTTTTAGATAGACGCTGTGGCTAGTGAAATTACTGGGGTAACGAGACAACGTAAAGAGTAAGTGCAGTGTATAGCACCTTATAAAAAGCCACATTGTTATAAACAGACGTATTATTTACTAAGTGAACTTCGTTCTCGTCTCGCTGGTTCGTAGAATTATTAAAATATGAAACCTAGCTTGTTACAGAATTCAGACAAACGTAATGCGAGTACACTTAATCTTCAACCTCGCAGGCCTTAGAGAGCAAACACACAGGCAAATCCGTTTTCACGCGTGAAAGGTATCCCCCCCCCCCGTTGTATGGGGCGCTATTGTTGGCGGTTGTTTGCGGATTTCGCCCGGATAACAATGCCCGTCCGATACCCGGCTTTGTTTTCACTTATCCGTGAGTGCCCGGGTGCTCGTTACTCAAATCGCTCTGCGCGACGGCGGGCTAAGCAGGTGTGACGTCATCACTCTGCGCGACGGCTGGCTAAGCAGGTGTGACGTCATCACCGTTCCTGTTAACTAGCTAAGTGGATCAAGCGAATAAGATCTATGACGTCATCACCTGCCAGCCTATAGGCTGGCAAGGTTCATACCCCCGTGGATTGGAGCTGTGACGTCATCACCGTTCCTGTTAACTAGCTAAGTGGATCAGGCGAATAAGAGCTATGACGTCATCACCGTTCCTGTTAACTAGCTAAGTGGATCAAGCGAATAAGAGCTATGACGTCATCACCGTGCCTGTTAACTAGCTAAGTGGATCAAGCGAATAAGATCTATGACGTCATCACCGTTCCTGTTAACTAGCTAAGTGGATCAAGCGAATAAGATCTATGACGTCATCACCGTTCCTGTTAACTAGCTAAGTGGATCAAGCGAATAAGATCTATGACGTCATCACCGTTCCTGTTAACTAGCTAAGTGGATCAGGCGAATAAGAGCTATGACGTCATCACCGTTCCTGTTAACTAGCTAAGTGGATCAAGCGAATAAGATCTATGACGTCATCACTCTGCGCGACGGCGGGCTAAGCAGGTGTGACGTCATCACCGTTCCTGTTAACTAGCTAAGTGGATCAAGCGAATAAGAGCTATGACGTCATCACCTGCCAGCCTATAGGCTGGCTAGGTTCACCCCCGTGGATTGGAGCTGTGACGTCATCACCGTTCCTGTTAACTAGCTAAGTGGATCAGGCGAATAAGAGCTATGACGTCATCACCGTTCCTGTTAACTAGCTAAGTGGATCAAGCGAATAAGATCTATGACGTCATCACCGTTCCTGTTAACTAGCTAAGTGGATCAAGCGAATAAGATCTATGACGTCATCACCGTTCCTGTTAACTAGCTAAGTGGATCAAGCGAATAAGATCTATGACGTCATCACCGTTCCTGTTAACTAGCTAAGTGGATCAGGCGAATAAGAGCTATGACGTCATCACTCTGCGCGACGGCTGGCTAAGCAGGTGTGACGTCATCACCGTGCCTGTTAACTAGCTAAGTGGATCAAGCGAATAAGATCTATGACGTCATCACCGTGCCTGTTAACTAGCTAAGTGGATCAAGCGAATAAGAGCTACGACGTCATCGCTCTGCGCGACGGCTGGCTAAGCAGGTGTGACGTCATCACCGTGCCTGTTAACTAGCTAAGTGGATCAAGCGAATAAGATCTATGACGTCATCACCGTGCCTGTTAACTAGCTAAGTGGATCAAGCGAATAAGATCTATGACGTCATCACCGTGCCTGTTAACTAGCTAAGTGGATCAGGCGAATAAGAGCTATGACGTCATCACGCTGCCAGACGGCTGGCTGAGCAGCTGTGACGTCATCACCGTTCCTGTTAACTAGCTAAGTGGATCAGGCGAATAAGAGCTATGACGTCATCACCTGCCAGCCTATAGGCTGGCAAGGTTCATACCCCCGTGGATTTTTTTTTTTTTGGGCGTTTAAAGCCGCGCGATTTGATACGCGGCTGTCACCCCCCCGTGGATTTTTTTTTTTTTGGGCGTTTAAAGCCGCGCGATTTGATACGCGGCTGTCACCCCCCCGTGGATTGGAGCTGTGCCGTCATCACGCTGCCAGTCGGCTGGCTGAGCAGCTGTGACGTCATCATGCTGCCAGTCGGCTGGCTGAGCAGCTGTGACGTCATCATGCTGCCAGTCGGCTGGCTGAGCAGCTGTGACGTCATCACTCGGCGCGACGGCTGGCTAAGCAGGTGTGACGTCATCACCCTGCCAGCCTATAGGCTGGCTAGGTTCATACCCCCGTGCATTGGAGCTGTGACGTCATCACGCTGCCAGTCGGCTGGCTGAGCAACTGTGACGTCATCACCGTGCCTGTTAACTAGCTAAGTGGATCAAGCGAATAAGAGCTATGACGTCATCACGCTGCCAGTCGGCTGGCTAAGCAGGTGTGACGTCATCGCTCTGCGCGACGGCTGGCTAAGCAGGTGTGACGTCATCACCCTGCCAGCCTATAGGCTGGCTAGGTTCATACCCCCGTGGATTGGAGCTGTGACGTCATCACGCTGCCAGTCGGCTGGCTGAGCAGCTGTGACGTCATCACCGTGCCTGTTAACTAGCTAAGTGGATCAAGCGAATAAGATCTATGACGTCATCACTCTGCGCGACGGCTGGCTAAGCAGGTGTGACGTCATCACGCTGTTAGTCGGCTGGTTGAGCAGCTGTGACGTCATCACCGTTCCTGTTAACTAGCTAAGTGGATCAGGCGAATAAGAGCTACGACGTCATCGCTCTGCGCGACGGCGGGCTAAGCAGGTGTGACGTCATCACCCTGCCAGCCTATAGGCTGGCTAGGTTCACCCCCGTGGATTTTTTTTTTTTTTGGGCGTTTAAAGCCGCGCGATTTGATACGCGGCTGTCACCCCCCCGTGGATTGGAGCTGTGACGTCATCATGCTGCCAGTCGGCTGGCTGAGCAGCTGTGACGTCATCACCGTGCCTGTTAACTAGCTAAGTGGATCAAGCGAATAAGATCTATGACGTCATCACTCGGCGCGACGGCTGGCTAAGCAGGTGTGACGTCATCACTCGGCGCGACGGCTGGCTAAGCAGGTGTGACGTCATCACCCTGCCAGCCTATAGGCTGGCTAGGTTCATACCCCTGTGGATTGGAGCTGTGACGTCATCACGCTGCCAGTCGGCTGGCTGAGCAGCTGTGACGTCATCACCGTGCCTGTTAACTAGCTAAGTGGATCAAGCGAATAAGAGCTATGACGTCATCACCCTGCCAGCCTATAGGCTGGCTAGGTTCATACCCCCGTGGATTGGAGCTGTGACGTCATCACGCTGCCAGTCGGCTGGCTGAGCAGCTGTGACGTCATCACCGTGCCTGTTAACTAGCTAAGTGGATCAGGCGAATAAGAGCTACGACGTCATCGCTCTGCGCGACGGCGGGCTAAGCAGGTGTGACGTCATCACCCTGCCAGCCTATAGGCTGGCTAGGTTCATACCCCCGTGGATTGGAGCTGTGACGTCATCACCGTGCCTGTTAACTAGCTAAGTGGATCAGGCTAATAAGAGCTACGACGTCATCGCTCTGCGCGACGGCGGGCTAAGCAGGTGTGACGTCATCACCCTGCCAGCCTATAGGCTGGCAAGGTTCATACCCCCGTGGATTGGAGCTGTGCCGTCATCACGCTGCCAGACGGCTGGCTGAGCAGCTGTGACGTCATCACCGTACCTGTTAACTAGCTAAGTGGATCAAGCGAATAAGATCTATGACGTCATCACTCTGCGCGACGGCTGGCTAAGCAGGTGTGACGTCATCACCCTGTCAGCCTATAGGCTGGCTAGGTTCATTTGATCAATACAACATTGTATCATTCAGTCGTTCCGATTCCGTTTCATTCATCACTCATTGATCATCATTCGTTGATAGCGGTTTATAGTCACAAATTCATTCGTTAACTATCGTTTTCACCCTGTTTATTGCATTTTTACTGATATTCAATCGCACTATCGTTTATTATTTAACTAGCGACCAGACGCGGCTGCAGTATTATAACTTCAACACCTTTGTTCATCTACTTCATCCAGTACGTATTTGTTATATAAGTTATATATATAAATCCCTAGGCGATGTGGAAGAATTGTTTAGCTACAATAGAACCATTGTATGCATCTAATCTCCGCAACTCGTGCAAGAGTGCAAGACGGCTTTTCTTACGTAAAGCCTTTGTACATTTCCGTACGGTGGATTATGTTTATTTGAGTCTTAATTTTTCATTCTTCTCTTAAGACTTCATTGTCATATCTGAATGGAAACAGCAACAGACTGTTCCTATTCTCCGCCGTTAGGATTATGCAGTTCCATTCTGACGTGCGATATATCGATAAAGAAACAAAATTTAATTTGCAGTTTGTATAACTTCGTTAATCTGACCATAAAGTACAAAGATATGAATTACAGATAATAATTTTTAAATAGTTACATTAACATGTAATTTTTCTAATTCCGCGTTACCGTGTGTACTGCATTCGTGCAAAATGGCGGTAGCAAATGTTGCCACAGATTAAACAACGAATTGATTCTAAGCTACAATCTGATTTAGTCTGCAATGTAGCACCATTATTATTATAATATTCGCAACGAAAATAAATGCCTAAAATTATACTAATACTATTCAAATTAACTAAATACTAAGTATTTTAAAAGTATTTAAATTGTGTAAGACTTCGTTCCAACGTTCGAGAACCTGCGCTTTGTTAACGATGCTAATAAAGAATTTTCTCTTAACATTTTTTTCTTTCAGTTCAGCGAATTAAAAATTCTTACCATTGAAAAAGAGATCTACGGAGTTGGAAAGGCAACGATTTATCGTAGAATTGCTTTTGTTGTAACCACCAAAGAAAACTAGTTTACGGATACTTGCTTTTTCATTAAATCACAAAACGATGAAGTAGATAGAACTTCACCTAATGGTAGATAATGTTAATTAGAATAATAAACTTTACCTACATTGTCTCCGGTAACGAAGGTCAGTAAAAAAGTTTTAAGTGTATATTTAATATATTTATAAGTAGACAAAAATAACTTAACTACAATAACCAATATTCTTCTTTCTGGAAACAAAATCTGATGGATTTCATCCAGAAAAACTGAAGTCATTGAGCTCGGAAGTTTAGTGGTTTTTTTGACATAAATTTTGTTCTTCTTCTTTGTCGTTGTCACTCTTGACAGAGAGGACGTGGTCATCACAAATTTTGTTAGGTATGTGTTTTATTATATACTTAACATTATATATATTGTGTAATGGTGGATTTAATGCCTTTGCCATTATCTTCAGGTTATCTATCGTTATGAAGAGATGTATCAATCAATAGCGCCTGTTCTAGTTAATGGATTGGAAACGTAAAGCTGTTTGGGTGGCTTAGTGCAAATTAGTGAATAGCCGGAGAGGCTTACGCTATTACAGGAACAAGGGACCCCCTTCTTTCCCCGGGTTCAATTGTAATCCGGTACATTACGGAACGAGATGTTCTTGTAATCTAATCATTTGTTAACCGGCGACAAGATGATACTAAATTTGACGCGTAAGTTCATGTTTTATGTTTTACTATCATACATAACTTATGACAAGGGTTTTGTTAATAATTTTGTAAAAGTACAACTTAACGTTTGTCCTGTAAAAACTTTGAAAACAAATACAACACTACTAAATATTTTTTTTCTATTTCACGCCGATCACTATTTATGGTAATGATCACAGGAGCTGTAGATCTTTTCTTATGGTTTTCCATCTCTAGTCGTCTTTTATGATATGCTGAGCAGGTGGTAATGATATTATTATCTATTAGAAACATTCTTTAATTTTTTTTACGTACTTCTGTTTTTATAAGCGCCTTTCGCTCTCTAAATCAGGGATGGATTTTTCAAACTTCTGCGCGATAAACTAATAACTTATTTCATGTTTCATTACGCTGTATTAAGTGTAAAGTGGAATCTCTCTCGTATAATTTTAACAATTCGTATAATTCCCTTCTAAACATTAAACGTTAGAATGTAATTATAATTCTAGATTAAATTCTGCCGCCGCTCGAGTTATCTCTTTAGCCGAATGGATAAAATATTTCAATAGTGAGATGTATTTGATAAATTAATAAGAAAATATCTTTTTTTGGGATTGTAATTTGTATGAGCTGAGATTTATTCTTTAATCGTGATCTCTATATATTGTATATCATATTCTTTGCTTCCCTCCCTCTTAAAAGTATTAATTAAACTTTACAAGCAGTAAAAAATACCTAGTTACCAGTACTCTTGTTTTAAACTTTACTATTCAATCTCATAACAGAGTGTACAAAAGGCTTTTTCTTCTTTCTTTAACTTATAAAGAATATCACTAGGAATGCTTTGTCAGTTATTTAGTGGAAAAGAGATAGCGATGAAAAAAATATTATCCGGAACTAGTTCCTGACTTATGAAAGCCGATGCTAAAGGAAAGTTGCATGTTGCCGAGCATGTATAACACTTTATTTCACGTATGAAAATGTATATTGAAAAACATAAAATAACGAATGTTATATTGTAAAAGGTATTAAACATAATTATATAAGCTATAATAAGCTCTTATATTGATATTAACAAACGTTTGTTAACTATAACAGCTTTTTATTTACCTACATGAATGTTTTTAAAATGTTGATGATGCTACTCTTCCAATAGTTTTATGTACTTTTAATAATTGTTATATTTATATTAATATAATAAAGAGGCTTATGTCAAAGAACTAATTTTAAAAACTTTTGTCTGTCCTGTAAAAATATATTAGCTACAAATATAACTGATGAACGAATATTACTTTTATTAGTAACAAGCTATTTTTTGATGTACTCGTATATATAAATAGTGCGTCGTATTTTACTGGTCGTAGATAATTACTGCTGGTAGGTCTCTATTGCCGGAGACCGTTTAGTTACCACCGCAGCTCCTATTCAGGCTGCCAAACAGTAGTGTGCAAACATTACTGTGTTCCAGTTTGAAGGGCGCTGTAAGCTAGTGAAATTGCTGGAGTAATGATACTTAATAACTTGAATCTGAGGTGACGAACATATCCTAACAAACCGCTACATTGGTTTGCGCAGGATCTTAATGGTAAAGTTAGTTACTGCTGGTAGGTCTCTGTTGCTACAGACCGTCTAGGTAGTACCGCAGTATTCTAGGTTTCAGCAGACAAATAGTAGTGTGCAAACATTACAATTATCCGGCTCGAAGGACCAGCAAGCTAGTGAAATTACTGCGGTAACGACTTAAGCTACGTCTCAAGGCGACGAGCGCTATGTGGTGCAGTGTATACTATCTTAACTAGCGTCGCGTTGTTCAGGTGAACGTCTCATTCGTATCGTTGCCTCGTAGAGTAAAGAGAAACAAACACAAAAAATGGCTATGTACAGTTTTGTTTTGACATTCGCTGCGGCGGTACACTTTAGGTATAAAAGTAGACTAGGTAGGTTTTAAACCTAAAAAGCTGCGAAGGTTGTGGGTATTTGCATAAGCTCGGTGTCGTTTGGTACGAAAATAGAACCCGTGTCGCCGCTGAACTCATTTAATATCAAAAGCGTGGGCGAACCCGGCGAGTTTCGCTCTGATAAAGTATTATTCACTTACAATACGTCCCCTAAATCATCTACCGCATTATTGTATAAGTTTTTTATTTATCAAAACGAGCGAAGTAAGCTGTACGTTTATCCATAACAAAATAGCGCTAGTAGCACCAAACTGTTCACTCTTCTATTTAACCTTCTCATATACCCGAAACACTAACGCCGGCTTATCAATCCTTATTACCAGTTTATTATATGTTATATATGTATTTAGATTAATATGAAATTTCACAGCGTCCACCATATTCGTTCTCTACTTTCTCCTAAATATTTTCCAATGGACATTTACACTATTCTCCTAAATCAAAGTCAATGAATACATAACATTAGTAGTATCATTACATAACCAAACTTATTATGATCTCTTTGATGTCCGATGTAGTAAAAATTTACTGTTTAGTGATACAAATAAACAATGGTGTGTTATATATTTAGATTCTTATGTGCTGCTAACGAATATGTTGGTAAAAGTCGCTGGAAATACTACTCTTTCTTCGGAACTTTCTTTTTAGTATTTTCGGCTGCTACAAAAAGCATAAGCGTTTAAAAGCAAAATTTTCTAAATATTTTACTAGTTATAATGTTAAGAAGGTTATGGGCGGCAGCGTGTGTCTCCAAGATCCTGTTCAGCGTTAGGGGGCGATGAAAAATCAATTGCACAGTCACAGTAGGTTAATGTCGCAAACTTTACGCAAGTCCGACTTCTGACCGAGTTTAGTAATGAGCAAGTTTCTTTCCACATTCTGATGAAATTTAATTTCACGAGAAACAGCGTTTCTCCGATTTGTTTTTTTTTACACAATATTCTTAATATTAAGCAATAATTTTTTCGATGAAAATCTTTAACGATAACGAATGTGTAAAGAATTTCTCAATCAAAAAGTGAGCAGCTCGCATAAATGGTAGAGTTTTGAGTTGGTTGTGATTTTTAAATATATTTATCTCTACTTAATTTCTCTACTGATTACTTGTACTAGAGACGATATAAACCTTTAATCAAAACCTTTAACTAGACTAGTGACACAATCTTTGACTACTGGTCGTCAATAAGTGGATGTGATGATGATAAAGAACTATAAAGTAGCAAGAAGCTCCAGTTGTTTATTGACCATCTTTACTACTACTTTTTTTTATTTATTTATGTATAGACCAAAGCTTGACTACGATCCCACCTGATGGTAAGCGGTGATGTAGTCTTTGATCTCTCTTCTCTTGAAGATTCATGTCCTTCTTAAAGACTCCATTGTACACTTAATTTTAACACTAGAGAAAAACTTATGATATAAGAAAATATTAAATAATGATAGTTACTTAGTGTTGTAAGTATCAAGTTTCCGTAGTGTAGCGGTTATCACGTGTGCTTCACACGCACAAGGTCCCCGGTTCGATCCCGGGCGGAAACAAAAAATTTTTTTGCTGAACATTTGTAAAAGTGCTCACATATAAATTGATTTAAAAAATACTAAGTTTCAAAGTATTTTTTTTAAGAGTTACGAAATATAATCAAAGTTGCGAACAAAAAAATTCCTTCACGAACAAGTTTCTTAAAAATGGTTTTGGAATATGCAAAGGGTAATGGAACGGCCCTGTGGCGCAATGGATAACGCGTCTGACTACGGATCAGAAGATTCCAGGTTCGAATCCTGGCAGGGTCGGGATGGCCGAAAATGTTTTTTCTTTAAACCTACTGTAGTTTAATTTCATATTTGTTTCCACTTCTCCAGATGGAAATTCGGTGCTCTAAGCATCTGCTTTAATATCCTTTTTAAAGTTGACGTTCCATGTAATTGCCATATTAAATACTGAATTACTGTGATGAATAATAAATTATTTAAGTATTAACCTAATGAGTGAAAAGCCTTCAAGGTAACAGCGTAGGTAGACTATCGAATGGCCTAGAATTAAATCTAGGAAAGGTCGATTGCTCAATCAAGTGAATTGCGCAAGGGTGAAAGGAAATAGAGATTCTATTGAAACTCCTACCTTCGCTCTCAATTGAATTATCTTATCAAAGTCGTTTCTGTATTTATCTGTCTGTCTATCGAATTTCAACTCTGAAATGGTTGAATCGTTTTCAAAATACCAAACAATGATATAAGAAAGAAAAACTTTCGGGAGTTACCAATTAAAAGCTGTAAACTTTTCCACTGTATTCAATTCGTAATACACGTAACAGTGTTGTTGAATCATAATTAAGTCATAACTTAATGTTCATTGCTTTTAAAACAATTCAAGTGAGAACAAGTAACTTTTCACGTTAACAAGCACTAAGCGGAAAGTTATTGTTGTTTGGTTTTATTATTTCATTTTCTCTTATACTTAACAATGCTTATTACATAGTTATAATTTAGTCCGTTTAACGAAACTGTTAAAATTTTCCCACAGCTGGGACATGGGTCTTCTCTTATAAGACACAGTGATGATTCTTTATCCAGGGAATGATTAAGCTTATAGAATTTAACTGCGGTACTGTTATGTAAGTTTTCGGTGTTTCGGGAAATCGGTGTAAATTTTTTTTATTCCTCCAAATGACAAGATGAGCAAGACGTTCACCTGATGGTAAGTGATACGTTTGCCCATGACAACGTGCTGCTAGTTAAGATGGTACACACTGCACCACATTGCGCTCGTCGCCTGAGACATAAGGTGGTTAAGTCTCGTTACCCCAGTAATCTCACTATCTTACAGCGCCATTCAAACTGTAACAAAGTAATGTTTGCAAACTACGGTTTGGTAGTTGAAATAGTCACTGCAGTGGTAATTACCTAGACGGTCTCCGGCAACAGAGAACTACCACAATTTGAACTGAAAACTGAAATTAAAGATATGTACTACAACAATAGAAATGTAGACAATTAAATATGTTTTTTTTTTTTTTTTTTTTTTTTTTTTTTTTTTTTTTTTTTTTTTTTTTTTTTTTTTTTTTACTACTTTGCGACGGGACGAGCAAGACGTTCATCTGATGGTAAGTGATACGCTTGCCCATGACAACGCGGCGCTAGTTAAGATGGTACACACTGCACCACATTGCGCTCGCCGCCTGAGACATAAGGTGTTAAGTCTCGTTACCCCAGTAATACACTAGCTACAGCGCCCTTCAAACCGGAACACAGTAATGTTTGCATACTACTATTTGTCGGTTGAAATAGGAGCTGCGGTGGTACCCAACCAGACGGTCTCCGGCAATAGAGACCTACCACCTGGTGTTTATTTACATGGTCTCCAAAAAAGATAACACAGTACTTAAATACTATTCAACATAAAATAAAACAAAACATTATACATCTTAAGTCCAAGGAGACACAGCATGCAACAGTTTTTAAGTAATGATAGATAATAAGATAGTATTAGTAGTAACTTATGTAAGTAGTAGGATAAAAAAGTCTTCAACAATATTATCTAGGAAAAACCGAAAACGAAAACTAGTAATAATGTTCTTCTTAGAGAGAACACTGTCGTTATTACCAGTCCTAGCCTAATTTACCGAAATATACTCCCGGACACATCTATCGGCCCACCACCCAGTGTTTAAAGTTTCGACGGACCCTAGCTAAAAATAAATGTTAGGTGGAGCAATAAGTTTTAATGCAGTTTTGGAGCAGATTTATTCGGTCGACCCTTATGTATGTTTTTTTTTTGCAATTTCGTATTGATTTGGCCGGCAGAAGTTTTACAGCTTGGGCGATAATTTCAGACAGAGTATCCATATTTTTTGATTAAAACTGGCTCTAAGTTCAGATTTGCCTTTTTATGGAACCAATAATTGGAAACATCAATAAAAAATCCAACTTGTGCGAAATAAAAAAAGTTTTCTCCATTCCTGGGTCGTTGAAAACAATGAACAGACTAGAATTTTTGTTTTTTTTTTCATAATCCTGAATTCAAAATTAAAAAAAAAAACATACATAAAGGTTGACCAAAAAATCAGCTTTAAAACTGCATTAAAACTTATTGCTCCACCTAACATTTATTTTTAACTAGACCCCGTTAAATCTTTTAAAAACTAGGTGGGCCGATAGATGTGTCCGGGAGTGTAGTATAAAAGATTTAAAAAAAAACAGAGCCTCTGTCGCTGATCCTAGTTATAATAAGACAAATATTAATGTATTTAAATTGCTGCTTATTTCCAGCTTTATATCGCTGTAGCAACTGTTCGGCTTGTAAATTAATATTTATGTTGTAATGAAGCAGTTCGAAAGTTTCCGTTTGGCAAATGAAGTTGCGTATAAAACTTTGTTTAAGCAATCAAACGGTTTAACGTATATACACGTGACTGTATTGCCGAACAACTTGCCATTCGTTTTGACATTGACCACATTTTTCTCTATAAATTAAACTTTGTAGAATCCTTACAAAAATTTTGAAATTTAAACTTATTTATGAACTTATGTAGAGTGGTATTTTTTTATTGTTGCTATGTATCATAATTTTCAGTTTCATTTCGATTTGATAATTATTGTTAATATTTATTTATAAAATACAGTTTACGAAGAATAAAGAATAGCATGATCATCAAAATCGCTATACCATTTAAGTTATGGGAGGGCGTTTAATTGAGAACCTCGCATTTGATGCCGGTTATATCTTTAATCAGAGTAATATCTCTGCCTACTGTTATTTTTACACACAAAGCGTTACAGCGTTTGTATTCAAAACGCCAAACTCAACGAAAACAATAGATTTGTATTAAACGAAATGAAAAAATAACAAACGTAACTTTATTTCATGAAAGCTTTTAGCGACAAAGTTAAGTAGAAACAATGAAGTCAATCGCGCATTCAAAACGAGATTTGGCGATGTTTTAAATGAAAAGGCACCTTTATACTCTTGTTTCATTTTAATCATTTGTTTTTATGTAAACGAAGAGATTATTTTTAAATGGCAAACGTTTTCATGGAAATGTATATTTAACTTATCTGAATATTTTTTAAATACTATGGACAGTATATTGTAGAACTATAACGCGATTTTAAAATTGAACACCGTTTAACAATAAACTAGTTATCTTTTATATACAATACAATAAAACTACAACTTGACTTACCTACATTTAAATGGTTTTATGTGACAATGAGGCCGTGGTTAGTGAAGCTCTTTTTATTATATATTAACGGAACACAGCAACGTCTAGATTTGAAAAAACTGTGTCTCCAAATTACACCTATAGGGGAATCGAACTCGAGTCATAAGGCTATTTGAGCTGAGCCAATGTACAGAAATTTGTTGTATGATATATTAACAAATATATGTATTGGTATATACGATAGATATGTTTTTGTCTCTTCTTTTACTATTCATATAACTTTATTCTCCTAATAAAGTTTTCTTGTTAGAACTCAATACAGGATAGCCTTTACAACTCATTTACATTTTACTTAGTTTTTTTATGTACCTGTTGAATCCTACTTTTAATGTTGGAGTAATAACTCCTGAATTATTTTTAAAAAACATGATATCAGCGTGCAATAAAACGTAGATTTGCAGAATCTTACCTTTGTTCGACAAAGTAACTCTTAACACGTTCAGTGCCGGTGACACAACTGTTGTGTCCACCAAAATTTTTCTCCAATGCCGGCGACACAAACGGTGTGTCCACTGTTTTTGGTTAATATTTCTAAAATGCATGCGTATATTCGGTTCAAAATTACAGTGTAGACCTAATATGGTGTTATTTACATACTCCCGTCGTGGTTTGAGTGTGACGCGATATTTTTATTTTTAAAAAAAAGTGATTATGCCACTGTTTGTCAAACTTTTGATACATAAATATTGGACGATGACGTCAACACAAAAATTTGTATAGTACGTATACCTAGAACATAATGAATGTAACACAAACGTGGTGTTTGCGTCGGTTGATATAGCGTTCAATTCGACAAGTATAGTGATTTACTAATATGAACAAATTAGATAATGAGGGAAAGGTAATAAAAAAAAATATTATTTAGTACTTTAGCATACGATTTATAGACTCCAGTGCTTTCTCGACTACTTTGTCAAATATTATAGGACTTTGGATGGGAAAAATTATCTTGATTCTCCTTATTCAAGTGCCTCTCCATTACTAGAGGTTGGCCGACAGTTTTGCGAATTTTTACCTATCATGAGCCACATGGAACAGTTGCTCTACGTTAGTGATACCAGTCCACTCCTTTGTGTTTCTCTTGGTTAGTGGTCTGAAATTTTTTGATAAATATTCATGGCTGCAACGACCTTGAAAACCGGTAAGTACTATCAACTACAGTTTTTTTTTTTACTAAAATGCCACCGATATGGATGTAAAAACTAAAGCAGGAGTTATGCCGAAATAATGACAATAAACAGCACAGAGAGAGAAATTAAGTAATGCTATGTCAAGAAATAGATTTCTTTTAATTTTACGTATGTTATGTGTTCATGTAGGACAAGTAACATCTAGTTATTTTAAAGTTAAAAATATTATTGATTATTTTAATACTAAAATGTTATCCGTTTATTATCCAACTATAGAAATCACTGTCGACGAATCGATGATGTTATGGAGAGGACGATTAGGATTTAGGCAATATATGAAGAGGAAACGTTACAAATACGGTCTTAAATTCTACGCGTTGGCTGACCAACTCGGGGTTATTATGAAATTGCATTTATACGGTGGTGCCTCTGATGTTCTTATAGGGAGCAAAAATCATGTCCAAAAAGTGGTGGACTATGACGCTCCATGATTGCTCCACGATTTTATTAAGGTAGGACATCATTTTTTTAAAGACAATTTTTACGCTAGTGTTAACCTTGTTGAAAGGTTATATTTGAATAAAACTTATTGTACGGGAACGCTCTGGTAGAGGAGACACAATAATCCGAAAGAAATAGAATCGACAAAACTTAAAAAAGGAAAATTATGCATAGTTCATAAAAATAATATATGTGTAATAAATTGGGTCGACCAAAGGGAAGTACGAGCGATTTCAAGTAAATATGGCGGCGATTTAAAACATACGCGAAACTGACAAGGCATTTTAAAAACAAATCCGCAAATGATATTAAAATATTTGAAAG
Source organism: Byasa hedistus (assembly GCA_029286795.1). Lineage (NCBI taxonomy): Eukaryota > Metazoa > Arthropoda > Insecta > Lepidoptera > Papilionidae > Byasa > Byasa hedistus. The sequence goes on along the minus strand of JAGSMW010000013.1, from coordinate 4,734,632 downwards.
CAATAGATCGTCATGACCAAATGTGTCCTACTATTGATGCGAACACAAAATTTTGAGGTGGTATAAAAAAGTTATTATACATATAATGCAAGTCTTATTGGTCAACTCTTATTTATTATATTTTTAGCAACGAAAGTAGTATTTTAAATAAATAAAAATATAACACATTGCATAGTTCAATACATAAAGAACATTAGAAATATCAAAATGGCTTACGTGACCTCAATAACGACCAGCACTGAATATAACGACGTCCGTACACTACGGGCTCTGACGACCAATTCATCTTCATACTTCCGAGCACTCCTCTTTAATAGTCGATCGCGGGGGCCCCGCTTTTACAAGTACCCGCATTTTAATCGATCGCTGGGCGACCGTCGGGCGACCGCCGGGCGCCTGCTATTTCTAACTACCCGCCTTACATATAGCCGATCGCAGGTGTGGCCGAGGACAATGTATGGAGGCTCCTAACAATATAATAAATATAGCAATATAACTATCACCTTATACGACTTCCGTTTAAATATTTTTAAGACAACAATAGAACCTCATCTGCCTTGCCAACTACAAACACCTTTAGTAAATAAAATCCACTGCTTGATCAAACTATCCAAAAACAATCAGGACAAAATAAAACGAAAGCGTTGTAATCAATGCGGGCGCACATTAAAAAAAAGGTGTCAATCCCCTTACGCATGCGAAGATTGTCCCGGTCAGCCAGGATTGTGCGTTGAATGTTATAGACCGTACCACACATATTAAGACTGTTTATGTTATATAGTTGATATGAAAATGGGAATAATAAATGTCCAATTATGTTTAAAATTTTTGTTTAAGTTATTCATAAAATCATAATACAACCTTAAATATTCATCGCGAAAAAGCAATACAGAAATATTAATACAAAATAAAATGTTAACAACAACGACAACTGTATGTTGAGAACCGCTGGTTGAATTACGTAACAAAATTACGTTTAATTTTATCCTTTGAGTTTTTAGCCATATTTATATGTAAAACACACTAACTAATCTTCAAACACTTTATACTATTTATATAAACTTAATAGAGGTGGCGACGGCCACAAAAACAACAAAATATTAATTTTACCCAAACGCAGTGCCGGTGACACAAACGGTGTGTCCGACACACAATGTATGGCGGCCCCTGGGAAGACATCGTCAAAAGCGGGGTGGTAGTGAACGTGTTAATATATAATGTGATTAAGGTGTCCTATATCCTTGATAACGAAGGTCCGTAAGCCGAAACAATATTCGCAGTGCGTAATTTTAAACGCATTATGCGATATTCCGGGTACATTATAATCGTCCTTTTAGTGTAAATCTTTATAATACAATCCTTTGAAGTCTCTATTTTAAATAAATAGCTTTTGACCGTTTCCGATAATACAACGTTTACTTACTTATACTATTATATTACTATACTTTCTTGGTCTCTATTGAATGAATTGTGTTCTAAAACATTTCAATATTTAAATTAACTATTCGCAGTTAAAATCCGTATACAAATAACATTCATGGTTTTGTCCTACCGTCTTTCAGTACATTACAATATAACTACAACAAAAATTTACAAATGAATACAAAATTCTACAATTTTGTAATAAATTTATACTTATTCCCGATAATTCGTATAATGTAGCAATAATTTTAATTTATACTTCTGCGAGGTTCCTGTTGGATGTATTAATGTAAAAAATCAAGGATTTAGTGGAGGAACATCAAAAAATATTAAGAATTTTACCAGTAGTATATTACATATATACAGTAAAACTTTCATTTAGTTTTGTATGCCTAAAATCACGGGTTTAACTTTGTTTTTTGCTGTCAGTGGTAATTATGAAACAAACTTTATTTCTCTCTAGTTTTAGTTCTAGAAATATGCAAAAATATTTTAAACCTTAAAGTTTGTTTTCTAAAGCTTGCAACAGCGCGATTGTAATTTGTGAGCATAGTTACGGGTGCTATTAAAAGCTACTGCCAGCGCAGCAGAAAATTTGACATGCTCCAATTATAACTACTTGTTCTCCATAGTATTAGAAATTAATGTATTCAAATATAAATTAAATCAGCCATACCTCTCACTTTGACACGTCACCAGTCAGAGCTCACACATCGCACACTGCCCAAACACGAATGTAGCGAGTATCACACTCATCCGCTATTTATAGCGAAACGACGTTACGGCATCCCCTCCCTTTTTCACTTTCAATCTTTTAAAATCAATACACCTACTATTTTACTAACAAAATGTCGGTTATCACAATTATTTTTCTCAATATCTAACAATAGCAGCATAATTTATTTAGTTATTACAAATTATGATTAAAAAATATATATTTATTAAGAAGTGACGTTTAATCCCAAAATTTTTAATGTACCCGCCATTAACAAATTCTCTTTAATGCAATGTGTATATTTTAATGATACAATAGGAAAATATTGCTAAAACAGGAAAAAATATTACAGAATTGGGTATTGTCAGCGTTTAAAAAACAAAGAATAGTAAAATATATTGTATTTTTTATTATTGGAAACACCACGGTGACACAGGTGCGCGGACACGTCATCGCGCCATCGAGCGCCCCTCCACGAAATTACTATATAAAACGGCCGCCGGTCGTTACCCGGGCTCACTTACGTTCGAACCGCCGCGCCGAACACTGCTACAATGTTAGGCGAAGGCGAAGGCGCAAGGCGAAGGCGAATGCGAAGGCTAAGGCGAGGCGAAGGCGAAGGCGAAGCGAATGCGAAGGCGAAGGCGAAGGCCGAAGGCGAAGGCGAAGGCAAGGCGAAGGCGAAGGCCGAAGGCGAAGGCGACAGGCGAAGGCGAAGGCGAAGGCGAAGGCGAAGGCGAAGGCGAAGGCGAAGGCTAAGGCGAAGGCGAAGGCGCAAGGCGAAGGCGAAGGCGAAGGCGAAGCGAGGCGAAGGCGATGCGAAGGCGAATGCGAAGGCGAAGGCCGAAGGCGAAGGCGAGGCGAAGGCGAAGGCGAAGGCAAGGCGAAGGCGAAGGCAAGGCGAAGGCGAAGGCAAGGCGAGGCGAAGGCGAAGGCGAAGGCGAAGGCGAAGGCGAATTCGAAGGCGAAGGCTGAAGGCGAAGGCGAAGGCGAAGGCGAAGGCGAAGGCGATGGCGAAGGCGAAGGCGAAGGCGAAGGCGAAGGCTAAGGCGAAGGCGAAGTCGAAGGCGAAGGCGAAGGCGGAAGCGAAGGCGAAGGCGAAGGCGAAGCGAATGCGAAGGCGAAGGCGAAGGCGAAGGCGAAGGCGAAGGCGAAGGCGAAGGCGAAGGCGAATGCGAATGCGAATGCGAAGGCGAAGGCGAAGGCGAAGGCGAGGCGAAGGCGAGCGAAGGCGAAGGCGAAGGCGAAGGCGAAGGCGAAGGCGAAGGGAAGGCGAAGGCGAAGGCGAAGCGAAGGCGAATGCGAAGGCGAAGGCGAAGGCGAAGGCGAAGGCGAAGGCGAAGGCGAAGGCGAAGGCGAAGGCGAAGGCGAAGGCGAAGGCGAGGCGAAGGCGAAGCGAAGGCGAAGGCGAAGGCGAAGGCGAAGCGAAGGCGAAGGCGAAGGCGACGGCGAAGGCGAAGGCGAAGGCTAAGGCGAAGGCGAAGGCGAAGGCGAAGGCGAAGAAGGCGAAGGCGAAGGCGAAGGCGAAGGCGAAGGCGAAGGCGAAGGCGAAGCGAAGGCGAAGTCGAAGGCGAAGGCGACGGCGAGGCGAAGCGAAGGCGAAGGCGAAGCGAAGGCTAAGGCGAATGCGAAGCGAAGGCGAAGCGAAGGCGAGGCGAAGGCGAAGCGAAGGCGAAGGCGAATGCGAAGGCGAAGGCGAAGGCGAAGGCGAAGGCGAAGCGAAGGCGAAGTCGAAGGCGAAGGCGAGGCGAAGGCGAAGGCGAAGGCGAAGGCGAAGGCCGAAGGCGAAGGCGAAGGCGAAGGCGAAGGCGAAGGCGAAGGCGAAGCGAAGGCGAAGGCGAAGGGCGAAGGCGAAGGCGAAGGCGAGGCGAAGGCGCAAGGCGAAGGCGAAGGCAAGGCCGAAGGCGAAGCGAAGGCGAAGGCGAAGGCGAAGGCGAAGTCGAGGCGAAGGCGAAGGCGAAGGCGAAGCGAAGGCGACGGCGAAGGCGAAGGCGAGGCGAAGGCTAATGCGAAGGCGAAGGCGAACGGCGAAGGCGAAGGCTAAGGCGAAGGCGAAGGCGAAGGCGAAGGCGAAGGCGCAGGCGAAGGCGACGGCGAAGGCGAAGGCGAAGGCCGAAGGCGAAGGCGAAGGCGAAGGTCGAAGGCGAAGGCTAAGGCGAAGGCGAAGGCAAGGCGAAGGCGAGCGAAGGCGAAGGAAGGCGAAGGCGAATGCGAAGGCGAAGGCGGAAGGCGAAGGCGAAGGCGAAGGCGAAGTCGAGGCGAAGGCGAAGGCGAAGGCGACGGCGAAGGCGAGGCGAAGGCGAAGGCGAAGGCGAAGGCGAAGGCGAAGGCGAAGGCGAAGGCGAAGGCCGAAGCGAAGGCGAAGGCGAATGCGAAGGCGAAGGCGAAGGCGAAGGCGAAGGCGAAGGCGAAGGCGAAGGCGAAGGCGAAGCGAAGGCGAAGGCGAAGGCGAAGGCTAAGGCGAGGCGAAGCGAAGGCCGAAGGCGAGGCGAGGCGAAGGCGAAGGCGACGGCGAAGGCGAAGAAGGCGAAGGCGAAGGCGAAGGCGAAGGCGAAGGCGAAGGCGAAGCGAAGGCCGAAGGCGAGGCGAAGGCGAAGGCGAAGGCGAAGGCGAAGGCGAGGCGAAGGCGAAGGCGAAGCGAAGCGAAGGCGAATGCGAAGGCGAGGCAAGGCGAAGGCGAAGGCTAAGGCGAGGCGAAGGCGACGCGAAGGCGAAGGCGAAGGCGAAGGCGAAGGCAAGGCTAAGGCGAAGGCGAAGGCGAAGGCGAGGCGAAGGCCGAAGGCGAAGGCGAAGGCGAAGCGAAGGCGAAGGCGAAGCGAGGCGAAGGCGAAGGCGAAGGCGAAGGCCGAAGGCGAAGGCGAAGGCGAATGCGAAGGCGAAGGCGAAGGCTAAGGCGAAGGCGAAGGCGAAGGCGAAGGCGAAGGCGAAGGCGAAGGCGAAGCGAAGGCGAAGGCGAAGGCGAGGCGAAGGCGAGGCGAAGGCGAAGGCGAAGGCGAAGGCGACGGCGAAGGCGAAGGCGAGGCGAAGGCGAAGGCGAAGGCGAAGGCGAAGGCGAGGCGAAGGCGAGGCGAAGGCGAATGCGAAGGCGAAGGCGGAAGGCGAAGCGAGGCGAAGGCGAAGGCGAAGGCAAGGCGAAGGCGAAGGCGAAGGCGAGGCGAAGGCGAAGGCGAAGCGAGGCGAAGGCGAAGCGAAGGCGAAGGTCGAAGGCGAAGGCGAAGGCGAAGGCGAAGGCGAAGGCGAAGGCGAAGGCGAAGGCGAAGGCGAAGGCGAAGGCGAAGGCGAGGCGAAGGCGAAGGCGAAGCGAAGGCGAAGGCGAAGGCGACGGCGAAGGCGAATGCGAATGCGAAGGCGAGGCGAAGGCGAGAGGCGAAGGCGAAGGCGAAGCGAAGGCGAAGGCGAAGCGAAGGCGAAGGCGAAGGCGAAGGCGAAGGCGAAGGCGAAGGCGAAGCGAAGGCGAAGGCGAAGGCCGAAGCGAAGGCGAGGCGAAGGCGAGCGAAGGCGAAGGCGAGGCGAAGGCGAAGGCGAAGGCGAAGGCGAAGCGAAGGCGAAGGCGAAGGCGAAGGCGAAGGCGAAGGCGAAGGCGAAGGCGAAGGCGAAGGCGAAGGCGAAGGCGAATTATTCTTGTAGTCGTTTCTAAACTAAAATATTGACAAAGTTATTATGATCAGGTTTGAACTTTTATAGTAATTTTTTATATTATATAAAAGAAAGATATCATTCACAAAATTTAGCAAGCGAAACATGTAACTAGTAATGCCAACCATCGCAGGTTCACTAAACTCATCTTCAAAAAACATTTCCACGAAGCAACGAGCTCCATTGTACTCTGCTCTGTATTAAAATATGCTTATTTTTATTTCTCGCAAAATGAACATTTTTATTTTTTTTTTGAAGTGACTTACTTGTGAATACTACAAAATTTGTTCTTCATTACCAAAGTCTGTTATCTACAAGGATTTAGGTGGCTTGTTTCATGATAAAATATCATCAGTCGGTCGGTCGTCGCGAACACGAACGCACGTTCCTTTTAACTGTGTACATATTGCAATCTACCTACGTTAAATTAAAATGGTTATTAAAAAGTGTTTTTTCTGCAAGAAAACTATAACTAAGAAATCACCTGGTCTGGAATGCAGCAGATGTAACAAATGTGTACATGCTGATTCCGATATGCTCAAATCTATCAGCTAAACAATTAAATACTCTTCGGAATGCTACTGGTATTGAATGGAGTTGTGAAGACTGTATCAAAAATTTTTCTCGAAGATCATCTTTTGCCATCCCGGAGGAAGATGCAGATGAGTCGGATACGGGTCAGATCGATGGTGGACTACCCAACATAGACACGCGAAAATTGGTGCAAGATATTAGCCGTGAAATTAAAAAGACCTTTCGTGAGGAGATAAGTAGCCTTGAAGCATCGCTTGAATTTCTTAGTGAGCAGATTAGTACTATGGAAAAATCCATAAAAAACCAAGATACCAAAATTAAAGACCTTGAACAGAAGAATTACGACCTCAATAATAAAAACAAATCGTTGGAAACTAAAATTGGCCAGCGTGGAACAAAGCGTACAAGAATTCGAACAAAACTCACTATTTTAAGTCGATGGAAATTGCGGGTTTACCCGACATACCAGCAAAAGAACTAGGTACCGTACTTGAATAATATAGCAGATAAACTTAATGTGGGTAAAACAGAAATTCAATCTACCCGACGTTTGTCGGCACGAAAAATAAACCTGGAACGATTTTAATACAGATGAAGACCCAAGTTATACGTGACCAATGGATTGCTGCAAGTAAAGAGAAACGATTAACTGTTGTCATGTTTTACCAGAAACTTCCGCAGATAAATCTACCAGTCGCATCTATATCAGAGAACATTAACCAACTATAAAACTCTCTTGTACATGCGAAACAGAAATTAGGTGAAGTGTGTCAGTTTGTGTGGTGTAAAGATGGAAAAGTATGTGTAAGAAAATCTAGCGACACTAAAATCTATTATATCAGGTCTTTACAAGATATTAACAAGATTGAAGAACAGCTTAAGCATTAATTACGTAAGTTTGCTATAATTGTTTTAGATCCTTTGATGTAAAAAAAAAAAATAATAATATGGATACATCATATCATATTAAGAGTTAAGTAATTGTACTACTCTTAACAATTTTTTTCAACAGTTACCTACTCACAATAATTTAAAGTTGTCCTGTTTACATATTAATATTAGATCATTGATTAAAAATTATACAAAATTGTTACAAGTTATCCACAGCTGTTCTTTTCCACTAGACGTTATTGTTATAACAGAAGCTGGAATATCCGAGAATATCTCACAATTGTACAATATACCTACTTATAATATGTATACACAATTACGTAAACATAAAAAAGGCGGTGGAATAATCATTTATACTAAAAACTACTTAAAATTTACACCAATAAGCGAAAATACCTTCACTTTTGAAGCCTATTCGGTACACTAAAACTAGATTCTGGCTATTGCATAGTGGTGTGTGCTATATATAGACCACCATCAACAGTAAAACACATTTTGTAAAAGAGCTACGTAAGTGCATTTCACAATTCGATTCAAAACACAACATGATACTTGTAGGTGATATAAACATAGATTTAAAATCTGTTTCATCATATAAGGACTCTTATCTGGAAACACTTTCCGAGCACGGACTGATGTGTGGAATTTACGGATTATACTAGAGTAGAACAAATTAAATGTTATCACAAAATCATGTATCGATCATATATTCGCTCGAGTTCCCCGCATTGAATCCGTCCTCGGCATCTCTCGATGTCGTATTGGCCGATCACCGTGCAATCGTATTGGCTTGCGTGAGCGACGTCCCACAAGATCGTAAACAGGTGGTGTCAAAAAATAAAATCAACTATACAATGTTTCATAATGAACTGCGTAAAATAGATTGGAGTCAAACTAACGAAATGAATAATGCAAATCAAATTTATGATTTTATTAGTTCGTCTTTCAAACATGCACAAGCAGTATCGTGTTCGAATAAACCGTCCAGGAACCGACAAAAAAAGTTTCGGGTGCCCTGGATGGACAACAACATCATTCAATTATGTGATAAACGTGATAAATTATTTGCTTTATGGAAAAAAGACTCCCCATGACTTTCGTTTTAAAGTTAGAGTATAACAAAACGCGTAACAAAGTACATAAAATATTAGAGTATAGTAGGAACTCGTATTACATAAATTATATTAAAACAATTTTAACAATCCAAAAAAAATATACCAGATTATTAATCAGATGATTGGTCGAACCACACTATCTATCGACCAAGCAATACTTAAGGCTTTTGATGCACAAGGTCTGACACAAAAATCTGTCGCAGATAATTTTGCTAATACTTTCCAAGAGGCAGTTAAAAAATCTAGTGCCAAAATGTACTCTTAAGTTACTGGACGAACATTCTAGGCCATTAAATTCTAGTATACTCTTTCAAAGAGCTACTAGTATTAAAATTCACAAAATTATAAAAAAACTTAAAACTAACAAAGCTCCTGGATTTGATAAAATTAATGTGTCTGATTTAAAAAACTTAGGGGAACCCATATCGGTTGCCATAGCTAACCTCATAAATTCTAGTGTAAAACAGGGTCTTTACCCAGACAATTTGAAAGAAGGCTCTATCAGACCCATATTCAAAAAAGGAAAACGAGATAATTGCGCGAACTACCGTCCAATAACATTGCTCTCAACTCTAAATAAAATTGTTGAGAAGTACATTTGCGAACAAATACATACTTTTTATAGGAAAAGCGAGGTAATTACCATAATCAGTTCGGTTTTCAACAGGGAAAAGGAACTACTGATCTTCTCTCAAACTTTACTGATGAAGTCAATAAATATTTAGATAAAAACAATACTGTTCTGGCACTCTTATTGACTTCTCACGAGCATTTGACACACTTGACCATTCAAAGTTATTAAAAAGCTTGAGAACTGTGGTATACGTGGCCCTCTGTTGAGTTGGTGTAATAATTATCTTCAGAACCGTAAGTCAAATGTAAAAATAGATAATACGTATAGTTACACTATGACTCATGTTCAAGGCACAGCGCAGGGGTCAGTCTTAGGCCCACTACACTTTCTATCGTACGTAAATGATATGAGCGACTACATTACTCACAGCTCGTGTTATCAGTTTGCCGACGATACATGCTTGGTTATTGGTAAACGAGACTCTGGTTTGGCTTATGCACTGCTACAGAAAGATTTTGATAACTTAGGTAAATGGTGTCATGACGTTGGACTTGTTCTAAACGCAAATAAAACTAAACTCTTGCAAATTAAATCACCATACTTAAAACAGGCCCCAGTGCGAAATATTATAGCGCATGACCACAAATGCATGCATTCTTGCTCTAATACTTGTGACTGTCCCTTTATTGAACATGTCAAGTTTCACACATACCTTGGACTTACAATAGACAGTAAATTTAATTGGACCTATCACGTCGACCATGTTTGTAACAAATTAAGACAGTTTCTTGCGCAGATTAGCATAATAAAAGATCGCATTCCGTACAAGATTAAATTAATGTTATATAATTCCCTCGCAGAATGTTATGTTCAATACGGGCTTAGTAGTTATGGGCGCACTTACAAAACTAACCTGGACAGAATATACAAACTGCAGTTAAAAATACTAAAATGTATGGTATCTGCAACAGTTAAATCACAGTTCAGGGATAATGATGTTGGGTTATTTAAACATTGCAAAGTCTTGCCAGTACACACAAAACTGAATTACAATCTGCTGAAGGAACAATTCTTCAACAGCAACTTACAAAGTAAATTGAACACTCTGTATACACACGCGCTACCGCTCGAGAACAACTATGCACGACGCGAGCAAACAATACGTACGGCGAAAGAACTACTCATTATTTAATACCTCGGCTCATAAATCAGCTTAATCTATAATCAGCTACCCTGTACATTAAAAAACACACTAACACATCAGAATATTAAACCTAAACTAAAATTGTATTTTCTTCAAAATTAATACTTATTAACCTTCTTTAACATATTTTAATACGCTTACCTAGCTCTTGTTTTTATAGAAAACTATAATTGTGTTATATAAGTATTACGTGTGATCGACGACCGATAATGACCATAGCGTTGTAGACAAATCTTTGTGATTTTTTCAATGCTCACCAATATGTTTTGTTATATGTGATTATGTTTAAACATGATAAAATAAAAAAAAAAAAAAAAAAAAATATAATAATACACTTAAGTAGCGTGTTGCATAAATAACTTTCATTCTGTTCTTGAGGAAGCCTTGAGTCCCAGCAGTGGAAAATTATGTATGAAAATATTTCAGAGCCTGCAAATGAATTTCACGTACAATTAATTTTGTCATAAAGTTAGCGAAAAATTGCGTTACTATAAACAAACACTTTTAAGCAGTCCGTACACTCCGGCGGACGGAGCGCGACTGCTTTTTTAACGCCGGCGCGTTTCTGTTTACACCCGCACAAGATTTACAAAAACACGAGTCACCTCCAAACTTAACTAAAAATCGTTAATATAAAATTTTGACTAACAGTATTGTGCTGATATTTTACTAATTTTAACAATAATATAATTTAAATACCACGTAGTATTAATAGTGATAAATAAAAAATTCTTTATGATATTATACGACATTGGAGTGAAAATTTTTATTCAGACAGATTAATTTTAATACACACAGATAAGCGGAGGTTTGACCCAGTTAAAGAGACGCCTCTCAACTTTTCAAATTAATCAAATCAACATGCGGCATAATCCTCTTACCAAAATTATTATTTAGCTTTGCGAAATTGCGTAATGTTTTTCATTTACTAATTTACAGTCAGAGAATTGTTTAGGTAGACACTATCGTATTATTTTATTCAACGATTCGACGAGACGAGTGCGATGTTAACCTGATGGTAAGTGATACGCTTGCCCAAAACAACGTGCTGTTAGTTAAGATTGTATACACTGCACCACATTGCGCTTTTCGCCATTAGGTGTTATGTGTCGTTACCCAGTAATTTCACTAGCTGACAGCACCCTTCAAACCGGAGCGCAGTAATATTTTCAAAATACTTTTTGGCGGTTGAAATAAGAGTTGCGGATATACGGTCTCCGGCAACAGCGGCATCTATATAACAATATCTCATCCAGGTGGTATCATCCATATCCAGGTGGTAGGTCCCTGTTGCTGGAGACCGTCTGGATGGGTACCACCGCAGCTCCTATTTCAACCGCCAAATACTAGTGTGCAAACATTACTGTGTTCCGGTTTGAAGGGCGCTGTAGCTAGTGTAATTACTGGGATAACGAGACTTAACACCTTATGTCTCAGCGACGAGGCAATGTGGTGCAGTGTGTACCATCTTAACTAGCACCGCGTTGTCATGGGCAAGCGTATCACTTACCATCAGGTGAACGTCTTGCTCGTCTGGTCGCATAGTAGTATAAAAAATAATATGAACATTGTAGATTGTAGCTAGTGTTTATATAATGTATACAATGTGTAGTTATCAAAGTATAATATAATAAATTCCGTTCGGTTATACGCGTACAAGTGTGTAGTTAGTTGAGTGAGATTGTTGAATGCCCGGGAATCCTATTACGCGGCGCTTCTCGCTAACGCTGCCGGAGGTATTCCGGGAATCCCGTGGGCGCTGATGTTGAAGCCATTCACGTTTAATATTCAAGTGTCAACGCGAACATTCACGTGTTAAACTAAATAAATTCTATTCGCGTGAATTCTCAATAAGTCTATTATTAATAGTTTAGGTGCATATTTTGATTAATTATAATATTTCTTGGCCGGGATATGATAAACCAAAATTTTCGTATCAAATCGGACGTTTCATGTTTATTCCTAATAGAAGGCTAGTAAAATTGATTCTTTTGATCCTGCACAAACTGTTTTAAATCCATTATGGATTATACTATCCTTCACCACGAGAGCAGAGCCTGTTCATTAAAAAATCATTTGATACAAAAGAATTAACATATACTATGTGATCGTTTCCAACACACTGCGCTCCTTAACTATTACAAAATTATAAATTTACCTTCTCATAAAATTATTTTTTTCAGTCTTTCGATTATAAAAGTAATTAAAAGAAGGACAATTCTGTCAAAGTACGGAATATCTGATATCAAAAGAGTTTGCGCGTTGAATTCAATTAATCTACATTTTAAGCTGTTTATAAAAATGATTAAAAATATGTTTTCACATAGACACAGGTAATATTTTTTTAAGCTTTGCTTTTCTTAAAAACCGTTCAAAAAGGTGTTCATATTTAAAGGCTTTGGTAATCCAATAAGTTAGCTTGTGGAGGACCGTAAGTATGGAATAGTTTCAGTAGTTGCACACTGAGGTTGCTTCTATGAGGCATGCTTGGACGTAGTGAAGAGCACGCACTCTGTAAGAGATTCCGTGGGTTTTCACAATGCTCTAATTATAATTGAGGTGTGGTATGTAAAAATACCACACAAACGGAATTTATTCCCTGGAGAGGGTGTGGAAGAAGACTTATGAGCAACGGATACCAAGCAGAAAATATACAAAGTTAATAAACATAATTTACACGTAAACGTAATTCGTTACAACATAACTTGCGTAATACATTGTTACAAACTTTTTCCTAACTTTAACTTCTCAAGGCTTCAAATACTCGAGAAATTCTCTGAAGCAAAACTGTTAACTTTGTAACAAAAATTTCATAAACATCGTTAATAAATTAATAACAAAGTTTAAAAAGAAAAACTTTGGCTAAAGTTTTATGACGAAACAAACTTTAACTTTATTATTTTCAGTAATCGGTGAAGCACAAGTTCACAACGTGTTACTAGTTAAGACGCTTACGACATACAACCTTTATTACCATCTAAACTTACTGATTAATAAGTTGATCAAATTATTATGAAATAGCCAAGAAAATTACTGACGAAAGAAATAAAGAATTAAAAGTAATAAATCATGTAGTAAGTAAATAAAAAAAAATTAACGACTAATAATATTTGTTAACTAAAATTATTTTTCTAGGTGGGCGACAATTTGATAGATGGCAGCACTGGTTTACCATCTCTTTGAGCAAACTGTCATCATTGCTTCGCCCACTGTCGACGGAACCGGTTGTGTAAATATTGACTGTTATAAAGTATAAAATATCTGATGTAAGTATTAACCAGATCATTTTTTATTCTTAAAATCATTTATATAATAACAATATTAAGAAAATACATATAGACACGTTAAATATTTGAAAATACTAGATATTACTTATTAAAGGTGCGCGTGAGAGTTTCTTACCGTGTACTTCTAGTTTTAGCATTATGAAACTGTTATACAGTAAAGTTTACTTATACTGTTTGACGGTAAGAAAAGGCAGTGCGATGGTATCTACATAGACAGTATCGGAAAATAAATAAGGAAATAGTACGAATACTACTAAGTATTTGAAATCGCTGTAAATTCGTTTGGAGAACTTTGAGAGAGGTTTACATCGGATGTCGATGATGATATATGATTATGAACATGTTCAAATTATTAAATAAATTTACTAGTTTATAACTTTTGAAACGTTCACTCTTTACTATTTAATTATTAATAGTAACGCGTGTGGGCAATTAAAATTTCTCCTCTAGCCAAATTCTCTTTCGTAATTAAACTTTCATCCCAACGGAGCTGTTGCGGGGTTTATTAAATTATTTCAGTTTTACTGATTAATGAAACAGTTAAGATAGCAGTTTTAATTTTTTTTTTAAAAAACCTTTTGAATTTAATCTTAATGTTTTAAAGACTAAAGTTTTTCAGTTTGTAATTAAGTAGTTCTAATTACAAGTATCACATAAGTAGTGAAGTTTTAATAAAGTTAAGTGACTTAACATTAAGAAAGAGAAGCAAATTCCAATCTGATCACATACACAAATATATTCGCTTTGCAGTCTTTTTTTGGAGTTGGCAATAAATCATTAAAAGATACATTGCTTTTGGGGTCTTATATAAACCGTTAGGAGACTCCGAGACATCTTGATACTCGGAGGAAAGTTTGAAGTAATGCAAGTTATAATTAAGTCATGTACGTCAACTATACTCATCGCTAATAGAATTACGACGCGATAGTGTTACGATATTGCCTATCACGTTGCAATTTTGCCTTGCAAAACTTATTAACTCCGTGCGTTTGTAGACCTGTAGTAGGTCTGCTTTGTAACTCGAAGGTCTGTAATTCGAATCCGAGACCACATGTTAATGTGTTCTCTCGTCACATGAGAGCCGTAGTATTCTTCGTGTAAACGGTACAACATTCACAGCGACATTGTCACTTGACACCATTTAAAATTTAGGTCAGCCTATATAGTAGATACAATAGTGTTGCTACTCTAAAAAAAATAAGAATTACTTTGACGCGTAAATTCACAATTTTGTTTATTTTATTCTAAAACACCATAACTTAAAAGAAATATTATAAAAGACACTTTTGGCCAATTTTAATAAAGTTATATTTTTGAAAAGTATTTATTCATTGATATTCATGAATTGTGGTATTTATTAACAACTATTATTGTTCTTAGTATCACATAGACAGATTTGACGTTATTGGCATATCTTAAACGTAAACCATAAACATTTCGGGAACTTGGACTTCTGCTGCTTATCAATCCAAACTGCTCAGTGGGATGTTCGGACTGCTCGAGCTGGTTCTCGAAACTTTGTTAAATTTAAGTTCTCTCTCTTTTCTTTGCTCTGTTCTCTTCCCTGTTCTCTGCTTTGTTATGTTCTCTTCCCTGTTCTGTTAAACGGTCCGGTCCACTCACCCTCCTGCCCGCACTCACTCATTCATTTATTCATTTACCAATGACAAGACTTGGCCAATAGCAAAAAACAAACAAAGTTTTATAACTCGAAGCAGCCGAATGCCATAAATCGTTATCTGTTCCTCTTGACTAGAAAGAAGAGAGAAACATTTATTAGGAGATAAGTACATACTTAAAAGAAATATACAGAAAAAAAAAGAGCTAGAACTATAGTTAGTACTGTACCCCCAATTAGGGCCTAACTCAGCATAAAACTGCGGCACTAGTTTAACTTTAACTTTATCATCAGTAGAAGATATAATTTGAACGCCCACTTCTGGGAGACGAGTAGACCTAGGGTCAGAGAGGTATTGTTTAATGTAGTAGCGCATTTCACTCGCACACATCTGTTCATAGGTGGAGGGAGGGTATTTGTTTTAAAGGAAACTTCACAAACTGGTGGTTGAGCATCGATCAACCACCAGTTTGTGAAGTTTAGTGAAGTCAGTTGTAGTTTTCCTAAAACTATCGATTTGTGCTTATTTCTACTGCTAAGTTCCGCTTCGACTTATAGGTTAATTTTTTTGGCTGTAATCTAGAAAACATTTGCACCGCCGTCTGATAAACTTTCATTGTTATTAGGAAAAGGGGTCTAAGAGAAAAAAACTCAAAATGCCCAGGAGTAAGTAACTTTATTTATTTTCAAAATCAAAACCACCAATAAATATACAATTTTTTTTAAAACATTTAATCATTACGGATAGGTTAATTGTATAATTATAAGACAAGTGCGATCTGTCGCTAGATCCGAAACGCGTACCCATTAACTACGAGGTCAAAAGTGCCCCGGAATAATTTATACATATTTATTATTTTATTGTCACACACAATTATTGTCGTTTATAGCATCGCGATGTATTTGAAACGCATTATACAATTCGCGAATATAATTATTGTCAATAGTTTTACAAACGAGAAACTCGTCGAGTGCGATCGACGAATGTTATTACGCAACCACAGAATCGGATGATGTCGACCATTTCGTAAAACATGTATTATAATTCGATATATCGTTAAAAATAGGATATGATTATTTCATAAGTGTCCTACATTGATATATCGCAAAGATATGTTATTGTGAAACATCTACAACTGAGTTATATGTTCCTTTAGATATAATTTCAGACACCTATTACATCCTAATACGCGGAAACGCGCAATCTCAGCGAGAATTCAACTAATTTTATACAGAATGTTTATTACTAAATGTGAACAGTTTGTGTTTAAACTGGGAGACGCCATTTTGTCTCGTTTTACTGTGTGAGTGCAGGCTAGATGCGGTTCGAAACGTTTACGCATCTGAGATAGCGGTTTCCGGTTCACGTTGACATCATACACATACAATAGCAAATACTTTCAACGCTACCACACGTTAACAGTTAACTAACTACAGTGGCTTAATAATTGAGATTGAAACAATTTGTAAAACTACAGAATATCGATAGAAAATTATATATAAATAAATTATGTATACATGTACATAAATACAGTATGTGTGCAAAACGCGTTAGTACGTCACAATAAATAGAAGTTATAATGGAATCCATTGACTCGCTTAAAGCCCGTTATATATGTGTTTTATATAATTTTTTTTAAAGCCAAATTTCATAGTCTGTGTGGTTATGCCGACGGCGGGCGCCGATACTTATAAGTAGATAGACGATTAGATACAAGTTAAATTACCTAGTACGTAAATAGTTAACAACTCCGTAAATACAGCCTTCGACCATCAGTGCAACCCGCCACCTACCCGCCGGGCTAGAACGACTCCGATGTGATCACGATGTCACCAACAGGGTTCCCTACCCACCTCGCCGTCCAGGTTGCCGCCTCTACATCTAGGTCCAATATTGAATAAGCGTCAGTCGACGCGCCGCTATACAATCTATAAAACATATTTTAAACGTAGTTAAAGCATTAATTTGCGAAGATCCTGCTGTAGAGTTAACATTCAGCCGCCACGTAGACCGGTACCAGTACCAGTTCACACGATAACTTTACACTTAGCGACTAATCACAACAATTATTATTATGCATCAAGGGAAACGTCGAACATTACTACGAGATTATATCAATACGAAATATCAAGAAATTTAACATTCACCAGATTTTTTTTGTCAAAACCCATCTTTATTTGTTCCATTTATATATTATATTACACAAAACGCAACATTGGAAAATTACAAATAATCTCATTAAAATGACAGGATTCGATAAGTAATGTAAATGTTGTACAAAGTTAATAAAATCTTAACATTTTTTTCAAAGGAATCATTACATTTACCAATCGATTAAGCATTGATAATAAATTACATTGTTATTAAAGAATTTTAATATATTCGTATGTCGATATCGAACAATTTCGTTATCGAATCGAAGCGAGAACTTTTACAATTCTTTAAACAACATGATATCGATTAAAAAAATACACGCATGTGAATATACCACATATACTACACACCAATCTGTAAACACTACCGTACAAGTTTAATTTAAAGTCGACTAAAATTTATTGTCGTCGATTACAATTCGTTAACGTCACGGCAATTGACGGGGGAATTGAATTATATTGTCAAGTTACATATTTATTGTCATTATGAAGTTTCTTACTATGTTACTCGCCCGCGGCCTACCGCCGCCGGGCTACGATCAACGTCGATACTAAATCTTAAATCTATAAAAATACAATGCGATTGTTCAAAAAGGGATTTAAAAATGTTCGCATATCTAGAGAAAACCTCAGCTAGTTGTTTATGTAAATATAAAAATATCGATAACGCTCAGAAGCTCGCAAGGGTTAAATAGGAGTAATTCATCAAGCGAAAGCTTTAAAAGGATATGCTTCCGATATGGCCATGTAATACTGATAAGAATTAAAGCCTGCTGTGTTGTACGTTCATGAGGGTCGCCCTCGGATTCTTCTAGAACGCGCTAGGTAGTAGTCGTTGCGGGAACGCGTGCGGGTAGTGTTCAGTAGACGTAGGGGGCGTATTCGGGGGTCGGGTAGTCGAAGTAGGGGTGGTAGAAGGTGCGGCGCACCGGCGGCAGCATGACGTCGGAGTAGCGGGAGAACTGCGACACCTGACGGCTTCCGCTTGGTGGTTTCCTGGGATTACAATAATCAATTAGATCTCTCATTTGTCTTACGGACTTATCTTGATGTTTCTATTTCTATTTACATTTTTTTTTTTATATTACTTTGCGACGAGACGAGCAAGACGTTCACCTGATGGTAAGTGATACGCTTGCCCATAACAACCCGGTGCTAGTTAAGATGGTATACACTGCACCACATTGCGCTCGTCGCCTTGAGACATAAGGTGTTAAGTCTCGTTACCCCAGTAATTACACTAGCTACAGCGCACTTCAAACCGGAACACAGTAATGTTTGCACACTACTATTTGGCGGTTGAAATAGGAGCTGCGGTGGTATCCACCCAGACGGTCTCCGGCAACAGAGACCTACCACCTGGTAAAATTTTCATCTAATATTAATGCTATCTCTTTTTCACAAAACTATTACACATATACATATGAATATCTCGATCGTGTTATGAAATCATTTGTTTGTCAAAAAATAATTTGAAATTCAATTTACACTACAACTCATGTTTTTGGTTTTGCGCGGGTATGAATAAGAACGCGCCAGCGTCATAAAAACAGTCGCGCTCCGACCGTCGGAGTGTACGGACCTGTTAAGAAGTTATTGCTTTGTCGGCCTAATGTGAGATTCTGCAAATCTGATTTTTATTGAACAGTGGGCAATCCTAAAAATGTTGTTAGTGGCACCACTGACATTATTTATTACAAACTATCCCTATCGATTTTTAGCTTTATCTCTCGCTGAAAGTAATGCGTCGTGATGTTTTTTTTTTTTTTTTTTTCTCTTTATTTTTTTGTATGTATGTATGTATGTTGTAGAACAATCAAAAATTTATAAAAAATTATTTCGTGATAGCCAAGTCAAATCTGATGTTGTTTTATATTTAGCACATGCTGTATACTGAGAAGAGATATGTCTAGAAGTAGACGTTTATCAGCTGATGACGAAGAATAGTATAAATAATGCTATTGGTATAATACTTGGAGTGCCTGGTGCTGGGGTCGTCGGAAGGGTACTCCGCCTGCAGGGGCTGCAGTCCACGCGGTTCAGTTTCACCGTAGTTACCGTACACGTAGTCGTCGTTACTAAAAACAAGTCTTTACGATATTGTGGTGGTACGTCACGGTGTTATAATACCACCTAATAACTTAAATAATCCTAATGTACAAGAAGTATATGTTTCAGATGTACAACTCTTTGTACATTAAGCGATAGAACTTCTTTTGATGGGTGTTTTAAAGTTTATATTTAATATAAAAAAAATGTTTTCAGCGTAGGAAAGAGATAGACAATTACTCTATCTCTTTCTATTACTAATATGTAAATGTGTGAAGTAATATTTCATTATATATCAAATTTTTTAATTCCGAAACTCCGGCAGCACTCACCCGCGGCCGGAAGTCAGATCCTTCAGCTCCTGTTTGTGTTCGGTTTCGTACTTCCTCTGAAGTTCACGGACGTGCTCCTGTCGGATTAACTTCTTCAGGGCCTCGAAACTGGAATAAATTGTGAATTAGGAATCGCGAAGATGTGAAGCCAGCAGATAGCTGACGGTGAGTGAATTTTTATGTTTTCTTTAGTTCTTCTTTTCTTTAATCTCATGATGGTTACAGCATTCTATTCTTAATAATTTATGTGTATATTGCATTTAATTAAATCTAGGTTATGTTATTAGGAATAATATAACATTTATTAATGCGCAACATACGCCAAAACTTTTTTAGGTAAGATAATTTTTTTAGAGATTTTGTTACCGATCCCGTTGGGGTGGCACCATGAAAGTGGGTTGTCCTCGCGGTCTAGAAGGTCCAGGGTACCGCAGGATCTTGCCTGAGGTATGAGGGACGTTCAACATTCCGAACATCTGCAACAAAATATTAATTTTTAGATTTATTCAAAACAAATGTTTCCGACGGGCAAAGAGGTCCGGTTACCATTAGACTGATTATGGTTTTCCACCATCATACTCTCATCTTTTCTATAGAATTTCTCAAGATTTTATTATTTATTAATTTCAATACTTTCAACTAAATATTGTGAGTTAAATTACAGTAAAACCTAAAATTTTTCTTTTGCCATATTTATTTTTTAATCTCTAATGTTATAAAGATACATTTTCTGACAGAGGAGTTGTGTCAAATTAAGTGGTTTACTGTCAGACCCCTGAGCTACGGATCTCTGCGAAATGAATACAAACGAATTGTAAATTTTATAAAGTATTACCTCGTCATAATCCGGAGTGCGAACAACGTTTGGTGGAGCCTTAGTCACCACTCGACCGTAAGCCTCGCGGGTGATCGCCGGGTACTGGTAACGGAATCTGTTTAAAGATGAACAGAATTAATTTATAAGAATTTTACTGAAGAAAAACGCTTTTCATTTTTCAAAAAATACTTATCCTTATATTGTATTTGTTAAGTTTTAATTTTAATAAGAATAATTAATACAAACTCAAGTGTTGCAGGAAATATAGTAGAACATATAAGTTTCGTAGGACCAGGTCTGGAGGTGAAATTGTTGTATTAAAATAATGAAAGCATTTTTTTTACTTGAATAATCGCTAAAATTAAAAGTACATGAAAGAGAAATTGTGACCTCTGGTAAGGAGCGTTGATTTTAATATACTTTACAAACAATAGAGCCATTGTGTCAAGCGACATTCAGCGGCCCACGCGCCTCCCTCCCATCTACAAGTATACAACGAAACCTCAAAACACGCAAAGCAGCTAACGATTTCTTAATTAAACGAATACTTAGTGATATAATTATATTTTCGAAGCGATGACGCCTGGTGGTGATCATTGAAATGGTACGCAATCACTCGCAAGGTCGGAAGTCGAAGCAACTAGACAATGAAATCTCTGTTATTGTTTGGTAATGGAAAATACCTTCTCATATCTCAGTTATAAAAAAAGTTATTTCTGTTTTATGTTCTATTAAAATTCACAACTTAGTTCTTTATATAATTCCCAATACCTAGCTTACTTATAATAAAAATATCATTGGATTTTTATAAAGTGGTCGAGGCTTTTAAAATGTAGTGATACGCTTTGATCATAATAAAATGGTGTTCATTTATCAATCCTTAAAAGCATCAATTTCACACATTTATTTCATAACGAGTACTTAAATAAACTTTCTCCTGCTTGTAAGTTATGTGGTTATGTAATAACATTAAGACGTTAGGATTCAAGAATTTTAACCAAAATACCGCAATGATTTTTCATCTGTAAAAGTAAGATTAGATCGCACATTTCTTTAGTCTATTATCATCAGCTCGCGGCTGTCTACTGCTGAATGGTTCTACGTCTGTAAAAGTAAAATTAGATCACTCATTTCTTTAGTCTATCATCATCAGCTCGCGGCTGTCTACTGCTGAATGGTTCTACGTCTGTAAAAGTAATATTAGATCACTCATTTCTTTAGTCTATCATCATCAGCTCGCGGCTGTCTACTGCTGAATGGTTCTACGTCTGTAAAAGTAATATTAGATCACTCATTTCTTTAGTCTATCATCATCAGCTCGCGGCTGTCTACTGCTGAATGGTTCTACGTCTGTAAAAGTAAGATTAGATCGCACATTTTTTTAATCTATCATCATCAGATCGCGGCTGTCTACTGCTGAATGGTTCTACGTCTGTAAAAGTAAAATTAGATCACTCATTTATTTAACCTATAATCATTATCATCAACTCGCGGCAGTCCTTTACCAAGGAAAGACATTTAGTCCGATATCTGCAAAATATTGTCTTGTTACTCATATCCTAGTTCAAGCGTCTTGTGGTATACTGGCAGCTGTGTCTCGTGTTATCCTCTTCCCCAACAGGACCTGAATCTTACCTGGGCGCAGCCCTGGGCATGGCGGTGTACACCGGCCACTCGTTGTACATCAGCGGGTCCCTGTAATTGCTCACTTCGTTCAGGATCTCCGGAGCGCGCGCCTGCCTCTTGGAGAACCTGGGAACAGGATATAAATATTAATCTGACATATTTGAACTCGTCTATATAAGCAGGAAGCTCTCAAAGCAAATGTAACATATCTATAAATATGCTGTTACGATTTTTACACAGCGCCACATTGGTTCAATAATCTTGAAGAATTAGAATAGTTAGTCTTTCAAACTCTAACAAAATGTTTTCTTCTTTATCGTGAAGTTTTTACCGCTTAACTGTGGCTAAGAATAACAGTCTAGACTCAGTTTTGAACAATATAATACTTGTGTTTTATATATTCAATGTCAGAAAAGAACACTAGCCGATTCTATAAATGGTACTCTTTTCATCACCGGCGCAACTCCAGAATCTTCTTACCTTCTCTATTCTGTTAAATGATCCTACTGCTCAGAATTAACTGATGAAGATCATCATATATCTTGTGATCTAGTGCTTTGACATCTCAAGCATTTTAAAATACACTATCCATAGTCTCTTTTTTTTTTAAATTTTTATAGAATTTCTACTTCAGAAAGCTTTGCCTTCAGATGTAATAAATTATTGAAGTAAGACAACTTTTAGTATTTATCGAGATAGTATTTACTTAAAGATCATCACAAATATTCAATGAAATTTAAGTATTTTTATGTGTGTATACATATAAATTATAATTAATTTGTCATATAGAAAGTTCAATAAGATACTTGTAGTATAAAGTGTGAAGTGGAAAGATCAATTGAAATTTATTGAACGTCCCATCGTTTGTCCGCAAGTTTTAATGCGAATATATAATTTCATGCTCATCGCACCAGCAGTTGATGTAATAAAGCGATTAAGCGTTTCATAACGCTATTATGCAAATGATGTTTACTTTGCGAGACCGCCGCTGAGTGCATGCAAAGTGTTTTCATAAACGCTCCACTTTAACGCGGAGTTTTATTTTATTAACCGGTGTTATCCCCGTGTGTGTACACCGGCTTCAGCATGACTTAAACAAACCGGAAAGACGGCACATGCGTCTTATTATCCGGGTCTCTATTACCTTATAAGATTAGAACGTGCCGGTTCCTAGGGGCTAATTTATATTCTTTGAACACAAATGTCATGAGTTCGATTCTGTGTGAAATTTTTCTTTTTAGCTATTTCTTCCTCACAGCACCAACTTTGACTTTTCATATCTCCTTAATCGGATGAGCTAAAGACTTATTATTTCGGATTTCTCGTCTCTTTATCCTGTACTTCATTTTATCCTTAAAAAGTATCTATGTAGCTCTTCCGGTTTAAAAGTTACAAGCGTTTCGAAGTATTTAAGTCGGCGCATCAGTCTCTTTTACGATGATGCAATCAGGTAGAGACTGAAACGTTACTAAGTGGGAATAACTTAAGGAAGAAGGCAGCAATTTTTACGTGACCTTTACGATCATATTGCTTTGTGTAATTCACAAATCAGGCAATTGAAAGTTATTATAAAGCTGAATATATTGGAGATGATGATGAAAGGATGTTTACCACAACCTACGTGGATCATCAATTACTATACGCACACTCATTAGCTTATTAAAACAATTTATTTAATTATCTCGGTAGTTTCTCGTGTTATATAGTTAGGTGTTTACAGTGCCAAAGCTTAAGTCTATAATTTATTAACTCAATGTACAATACTTTAGTATATTTTATCACATCACATTACTTAATTAATTTTATCAGTTACATCCTTTAAATAGAAGCACAGAATAAAGTAATGAATATACTTTGAGATATCCACCACGACAGTTTTTAGGAAATATACATTTACCATCAGTTAAGGTAAATTTGTATTAAACAGTCGTTTTTCTGTTTTAATCAAATGAAAACTAATATCTGTAGTAATTGTGATAATAATCTCTTTTGTTGTAGCTAGATGAAGACCATTCGAATTACAATGGCCCATTATATTAATCTGTCACGAGCTGTGATAAGACGCAACGAAAGCCATCTACTCGGTAAACATTTCTATTATTAACAACAACCCTAATGGCTTCGGATAACATCTGCGAAACAATAGCAGACCTATAGCGATACACAAGTCGACTATTTCGCAAATGTTTCACTTAATTGGTCAGTTTCGTAACAACTGTTGTTCGAAGCTTTCTTGATATTATAAGTTTTTAATCAGTTTTATTTTTCTGGTATTAATATGGTTAGTGGTGCTGGGACCACTAACATCATTTTGGGTATTGTCCAAAATATCATAGTTTTGCAAAACCTACTTCTGTTTATCCAATACAGTAACTAAGTTCAGCTTAAAATTATAATTAATAAAATTTTAACGAACAGATGATTTTAAAACGTATTTACTCTAGTATTTAACTAATATTAACGTTGTCATACCGATTTATGAAAAAAAAACTAAAAAGTAAAATGAGCGTTGAATTAAAAATTACTTTTTTTTCTTTCGCGTCCTGAGTTGTATGGGGGTCTACTTCCATGACTCATAAAACCGAAGACAAAGGATCTCCTGGTTTATCGTTTACGGTTGCCTTAAGTGATTTAATCATTTGATTGTGTTCGAAATGAAATGTTCTTTAACCTTAAAAAGCGACATACCTCCACATAGCCTTCAGTTGGTCGCAGGTGGGCTCGTCGGGCTTGGTGATTTCGCGGTCTCGGACTCTAGCGGGCCGAGTGGAAAGCATCACGTCCTGATCGATCCGCTGCCCGAAGATGGCGCACGCCAGCGCCAGGACACACCAAGCGCGCCACACCGCCCACATCCTGTCGTCAATTATTTAAAATTTATTTTTGTAGTCACGAACTTCGGTACGGTGGTGAGTTTACATTCTTCTAAGTCGTATTTCCTCATGATTGAGGGTCGTGGTCATCATGTTTTAACTGAAACACACGACGACTCTCTTGGCAGTTATAATGGAGTGGTTTGCCTTGCTTTCTCCATTTCACATACTAGTCTGACCACAGACGGCCAATGACATAGATATGCACGTTTCCTCACGATGTTTTCCTTCACCATCAAAGCACTTGATGTTAGTTGGTGTTATACTAATTGTACATAAATTGAAAAATTCATTAGTAGCAGGCCGGATTCGAACCCGGAACCTCCGAAGTGGAAGTTAGGCGTACAAACCACTAGGCTAACACGGCTCCGGGTGAGTTTACATCGACTAAGCAATTTTTTTTTATACTACTACGCGACGAGACGAGCAAGACGTTCACCTGATGGCAAGTGATACGCTTGCCCATGACAACGCGGCGCTAGTTAAGATGGTACACACTGCACCACATTGCGCTCGTCGCCTTGAGACATAAGGTATTAAGTCTCGTTGCCCCAGTAATTACACTAGCTACAGCGCTATTTAGTATTATTAAATATCTTCAAAGTTTTTTGTGTGTTTGTTTACTTATTAGTGAAAGTTACAGACGATTACAGACTTGGATAAATTTGTCAACACATTAAGCTACAGACTGACCCCGCTCCTTCATTTTGGTATGTACTTTACTTTTTGTTTATTTAACGAAATGATGGAAAAGGATTTGAAAATTACCTGGTGATAAATGATATAATAATCTGGAGCTAGGTAATATGTCTTCGAGTTTCGTTAATTTAACTAGTCACAGCGCCTTTCAAACTGCAACACAGTAAGTATAGTATAAACACTGCAGTTGTACCTAGACGATCTGCGACATAAGAAACCAACTACAAGCGAGTATTGTTGTTTTCTTACTTTAACTATAACTTGTGAGTTTTCTTTAGCTTGTTTTACGGTTAATACTTAGTTTGAGTAACAGGCTTTTTAATTGGTATGATCAAATTTTGAATTCGGATTATAACTCATAACTTTCTGTAATTAATATCCGTTCTTCATAGACTTACTAAAATATATCTTTGGTGCGAAGTTGTGTAAGTTTTTATTGGACATTTTAAAGTTTTATTCTTATGTAAAGTAAATGAAATTAACGTTCTGTTTGCGTTTAAATTACAAAGTTAAAATATAGCCGAGGAAAGGGAAAGCAATTTAACCCCGCCGACAGATGTTCTCGTCCTAAACGTTCAGGCTGTTGAATTAAGGCTTCACATAAATGTTGGGGAGAACCCACTTGATGGCATGTACTACAGCGTTACGAGTTATAAACTTTATTATATGGAATGTGTAATGTGTTTGTTTTAAATTCGTTTGAAACAATTTTTTATATAACAAAAAGAAAATAAAGCAATAATCGAGTTTTCACAGAAGATTCACAACTTAGTTTAAGTAAATTATTGAAATATACATCGTTCTGTAGTTTGCAAATTTTCTCCGGAAGATAGACCTTTTTGTCGGAGATTGTTTAGGTAGGTTTAATTCCATAAGGAGATTCAGTGGCATATCTAAATTTTAAGAATATTATTGAGAGTGTTTTATAGGTTAACAACCTTCACATATCTTTAATTTATTTCTAAGAGATAACCTGCTTTTCGGTAGGTTTCACCTCAACGTTATAGCTTAATAGTAATTCCATCTTCCTCCTAATTTGAAAAGCGTTTTACTTAGTGAAATTACTAAGTAACAAGTCATATTCGTGGAGCATAACTTGGAGATGTATGAACATCCTAAACAATAAAGTAAGGAACCTACTTAACAATAACTCTTAACGAAAATGAAAAAACTTTTCGAATGGGCTATAATTTACAGCTTCACCTTCACTAAGTTGAAACTGGTTGTTATAAGATATGTAAAGTTTAAGCGAGAAATTCGTTTAAGTTTAGAATTTGGCGTGAAGTGTCGTTTACAAAAATCGTTTTCCGTGAACTCTCACATTTGTTATTCACGGGACGATAGTTGGCTTAGTCACTTGAAGCGGTGGAACGTTGAGCTATGCAGAAAAGGTTGGAAAATTATGTTTAAGGTAAACCAGAAAGAGAATTCTTCTTATTATCCGGGCCTCTATTACCTTGTGAGATTAGGTTGATCTAGAACTTGTCTTTAAAAAATACTCAAAAAATATTTTTAAGTTATTTGCTTCATAATAACTAATTTGCGTGTTAAATTTCCACACATAAGTTATAAAAATATAGATTTTTTATAATAAAAAATAACATAAATATTATTACTAAAGATATAATTGGCACTAAGGTATACTCCGTACTAAGTATAGAAACTAAGTATTGGAATTACCATAAAGTAATCGTTAAGTATATATATAAAAATAATAACACACCAGACTAACATAATAACCAAGTAATACGCTTAAGCTATTAATCCGCACATTGATCAATATGAATATGAGCTTGTAACATGAAGCGGATTGAAAATTAATCTGTTTCAGCGATTTCGTATTGAAATTTGATTATACAGCATCTTTGAATGAATGCTTAATACTTATCAAGTATGATTATATTTTGTTTTAGTCCTTATACAGATAATAAATATACGAAATGACATTTATGTTAAAATTAACTCGCTTATTTTGTTAGAGAAGAAAGAGAGGATTGATTTTATAATTGAGTATATTTAAAAGTTTATTGGTATTTATTGTCGGAGTCCAGTTCAGTTGATACTAGAGCTTGTAAACAGTAATGTGCTTACATTACTGTGCAACAGTTTTGAGTAATATTACTAGGGTAAAGACAGTTACAACTTATGTCAAGGCGATTGTAATGCGGTGTGATTTAAACATCTTAACTGACGTGATTATCGTGCTCTTCTCTTCGTTTAGTTTAACTTTACTTATAAAGTAATATTCAATAAATTTAAAAAGACTATTCTTGTAAGCATCGAAAGCTTAGTTTCTGAAGAAGTAGTATGCGATGTACGTCTCAAAGGATCGTGGGTTTAATCCCTACTAAACTTGAGTCTGGTGAATTTAACAATTGGAGGAAACCGATATATACCTGGAACAACAACTCATGTGATACCCGCCAACCCACACTTGGCCAACGTGTTGCTTAAATTGCCTTGACTTTCTTTCTAAGAAAAGACTTCTAAAGAATGCTAGAAAAATAGGTTATACATAGATTATATAGTAATAATCACCCTCGCTCGTATCGATATAACTTAAAGAATTTTAAAAAGATGTACGCATTAACTTGAATATTCTACCATATTATACCTACAGCTATATCATAGTAAACATTTGTTAACTAGAAAAATATAGAAAATATAAATAACATAAAATTGGAGCGCATGACCAGACTCCAAGAAATACGGCCGCCCTTTCGCAACAGGAATATCAAAAGGAATAAATTTATTATTACGTTTTCTATATCATAAAAATGACAAATGAATGCGCGGGTAGGATTTATTTGTAGCTTTGAAAAATGAGAGTCTGTTTACGTAGTTACGTGAACAAAGACTTTTTTTAAATAAAGCAATAAGAGATATAAACGGAAGAGAAATATTTAAATAAAATATTGTTAGACACGTTAACTAAATTTAGGATATCATGGATGAATATATAATGGTAAACTTATAATAATATAAACGTTTTATATCAAAGGAAAATAAAGTTAAAAGTGTAGTAAAAAATCTAAACAGTGACGAAGAGTTTTAGATTGACGAGAAAATTCTCAGCGGATTATATATTATTAATAATAATAAAGACTTTTACTCACACCACAATTACAATATTACAAAACATTACATCAATCAGAGATTACATAAAAGAAAAAGAAAGAAAAGCAAATGAGTGCGATATGGCCGATATAGAAGATGGAGAAATTTTCACAAAAAATTTACTTATTAAAAAGTGATAACATAGCCTTATAAGAATTTCTTCAGTATTTGCAAATATTATCATTAGACTTCTTGGTTTTTATTTAAATTTCAGTTTAAACGAATTTATCAGAAAAGTATCTCCTAAAAAATTTACTTTAAGACTAAATCAATTTTAATGCATACGAACAACTTAGAATGAAAATAAAGACATCCAAAACAAAATTGTATAGATAAGAGGAATATCCAAGTAAGGCATTGATAGTTACCGGCTTTAGAGTTTCAGGTGATTTTGCTTAATTTTTTGAAGTTATTATAAAAAAATTATACGCATCCGGAATCCTTGTGTCTGTTTCCACTCCAAATAGTTCAAATATGAAATCTCTAACAAGTTTCTTAAACTTGCACCGCTTGTGGTTCTCTGCATGGTTTGCAGTTCCCATCTATCATGATTTATATCCCCTACTTTACTTTCTTCCTTTACTTACTAATCGCTTTAACCCTCTTTGGGTCTTGGTCTTTTGAATAATCCTTCTCCAGACGTTACGACTCTGTGCCATATTTGTAATACAAATCAATTAATATAGTTATAATGATTATATGTATTCGCAGGTATTTCATTAAAAGATTAAATTTCTGTGTTATAAGCTAAATAATAAGATTTTTATTCAGAATCAGATATATAATCTTCTTCTTCATCTCTTTAGCATTTTCTTCGTCTTACTTTGTTACTTGTTTCACTTTACTTCGCTCTGTTCTTGACGTCGCTTTCTATAATATCGCTGCTTTTCATATCTTTAGTTACTACACTTATATGAAATAGTGTGTTGTGTTTGAATTATGTTTATTATCAGATCCTGGATTCGGTTCAGTAGCCGGGACAGTTGGCACTACTCCATTGCTATTTATATCTCGGGCCGGAATCATAACACGCCGCACTCCTCGAGCGGAACATGTAACAGGCCAAATTTCTTTTTTCATAACATAAACTGCAACTGCATTTACATAAGAAAATAGTTTTTATAACAATGGTTGCTAAAGTTTATTGTTGAGGTCAGCAAATTTTTTATAGATGATCAAAATATTCGAAACGTTTATAAAAATATTATGCAGCATTTTTGTATTGCTTTCTTAACTGGAAGAAGTATTTTGTAGAGCTTAAGCCTCTATCAAGCATCTCCTTAGTTGAGTAGCTACTTTACTCTAGTAGTACTCTCGTAGTGAGTAGAAAAGTATATAACTAAGTCAACGACATTTCTCAAAACATTGCCAAACTTAAATGGCAAAATGTTCATAGCTAGATTTTTTCTTATAATACTTTATTTTCGGAACTAAAGTAGGTCACTTGAAATTATTAAATGGGACACTTAGTGACCTGTAGGTAATAGTTACCGAAGACTGGCCTCGTAGTAATGTTTCATCACATACATTGTATATTGTGGGAGAGGTTATAATGAATAATAGAAAAACTTTAGTGATGGTAAGACTTTTGGAGAACATCAAGTTAGACCTACTAAATATAGGAAAAGGAGCTGTAGCAAATCAAATTACAGGGGACTTATTGTTAGGAGTATCAATAGCTCGAAAATTAAAGGCAGTTAGGGACTTATAGCTTCAAAAGAACTGGAGCAAATTTCGTTCTCTTCGGAGTTTTCAATTAACATTTTCTTTCGTATATGTTACAATGTGATTATACACTCTGTGTATACGTATATGCTGCTTTGTTTTGCTTTCCCAACTTCCCGAGCAATTCTATTAGGAAGCAATTAAGGAGTGGAGGAGGCTGGAAAAGCAATTATGGTGAAACAATCACCTGTAGGAAGGATCCTTGAGTTCTTAACAATATTAACGAAGGTTTTTCTTCTTTACTACTACTAAAGTTCGTAATACGTATATACTTTCTTCTTTGGAGGAGAAATTCTTTTATCTTATGACACCAGGAAAGAGAAGAGATTTTTTTAAAAAATGTAGTGACCTGAAGATATGTGATTACTAGACTACTAGAGTGTTCATCTAATGGTAAATACTACGTAAAGCTATAGTGAGTATGGCATTTATGTTATATGTTCAGATTTATAAGTCTTTAGCTCTTTTTCTATTCTATGAGCCGACAAGATGAGGTAGGCGTTCACCTAATAGTATGTGATACGCTTGCCCATAACAATATGATGGTGGTTAAGATGGTAAACACTGCACCACATTGATCTCATCGCCTTGAGACGTAAGGTGTTGAGTTTTGTTACTCCAGTAATTCCACCAGCTAACAGCGTTTTTCAAACCCGATAATAGTGATGTTTGCACATTACTATTTATCAATAGAAATAGGAGCTGCGGTGGTACATATCTAGACGGTCACCGGCAACAGAGAACTAACACCAGTAGACAGCATGCTGAATAGTAATAGTAAAATAGTATTGTTCAAATGTTCTTATTTGAAAGGAGCTGCAACTAGGGAAATTACTGGAGTAACGAGAATTTAAATCTTATGTCTTAAAGCGACGAGCGCAATGTGGTACTATCTATATCATCCTAACAGATGAAAGACGAGCTCGTCTCGCTTTGTTAGATGAAAATTAAACAAATGTCTCTCTAAATATATTTTCTTTTGTATATTCACAACTGTACCTAAACAGATTATATTATTCAAGTAAATATAAAATCTGATCAGAAATAAAACAGCCTCAAAGAGACATTGACGAAGTTGTTTAAATAGAATTTGATGGAAGGACGAAAATATGTCCTTCGAATCCAGATCGTGGGCGGACGAATATCTGTATATAGAATTATTACGAAAAAATTATACCAAAAAGTATTCTCAGAACATTTTAATGAAATGGCTTTGTAAATTTATTAATGTATCAATATGTCAAGTTGTAGATATTATCATTCTTTATATATATGTTCACAGTTAACATAGGCTTTCAAATATATAATAGCAATAGAAAACAAATGAAAATGGACTTTTCTGTGAATTCTTTTGTCTAGCTACTAACGAAGTATCCATTACTTATAAGTTTTTATTATTTAATGAGACGAACAAGACGTTCACCTGATGGTAAGTGATACGCTTGCCCATCGGCGCTGGTTAAGATGGTATACACTGCACCACATTGCGCTCGTCGACTTGAGACATAAGATGTTAAATCTCGTTACCTTAGTTAATTTACTAGCTATAGCCCTTCAAACTGCAACACAGTAATCTTTCTACAACATTACTAAGGTTGGTTCATTTGTTTCACCTGGACGTTGATATTGAAGTTGTCTGAAGTGGATTTATAATTTTTTTTCATACGACTGTGACTATTAATAATGTTTTTTTTTTTTTAGAATCGTTCCCCTGTAAAGTTGGGCAGGGCTTTGTCATTTCTTTCTTATTTTATATTCCTTTCTTTTCCCTAACATTTTTACATTTTATCTTTCTTCTTTTATTCTTCACTCTTTCATTCTTTCACCACTTTTTATCATTTCCATTTCTGCTTCTTCTTTCCATTTTCCACTACACAAAAAACCCACTTCTCATTCTTATACATTACATAACATCTTTACAATTTCAATCATTTCTTTATTTTTACAGTTCTTTATACCTTATCTATATATACATTTCTTTTCTAAAAAATTAAATTCTACATTTTACTCTTAAATATCTGTCTGTTTGTACAATTTCTCTTTTTTGTGTTTTGACTACTGTGTTTGTGTTTTATTTCTTTCTATTACCTTTCCTACGAGTTCCCTGCAATATTCTAAGAATATGCGGCGACATCCGTCACCACTAATGTTACGTATATAGTAACGTCGGTGATGTAAGGAAAATATTGTATAACATCGTCATTTCCGGTTCGTTACCGCTTATAAGTTGAGGAAATACGAGACGTCACATCCGCGTAGAGCTCTCGTAGCGAACTGTGTTTAACTTATCACGTAGAGCGCTTGCAACTTCGGCACGACTTTGACGTGTAACGACAGTGATGTATGTTTACATCCGGATCCGATGTCGACGGTATTTATATATGTAGGATTGGAACTGTATGGAATGTAAGCAGGTTGTAAGGAGATAGCGTGAACCAAGAAGGATGGAAGGGAATTAAAAAGCAAAGGAAAAACAATGGAAGGACGCAGTGTCAGAGCGACAAGGCGAACGAGAGGATATAGAAAAAGCGTGGTGGTGATTGCGTGGATTGCTGGTTTAGATCACGACGCCTAAATCCCACATATATATAACACAAAGTCCTCTAAAGGTCATCTTTATATAAGCTATCGCAGCCATCTAAACTTGTAATTTCAAGTCCAGCAATTTTAGGTCTCTATTGCCGGAGACCGTCTAGCTACCACCGCAGCTCCTGTTTCAGCAGCCAAATAGTAATGTTAAGACTTTACTGTTTCGGTTTAAAGGTTGCTATAATCTAGAGAAATTACTGGGGTAACGAGACATAACATCTTATATCTCAAAGCGACGAGCGCAATATGGTGCAGTGTATACCATCTTAACTAGCGCCGCCTTATGGTCAAGCGTATCACTTACCATCAGGTGAACATCGCCTCGTCAAATAAAAAAAGAATCTGTCGACCTATAAACTAAGCACTCCAAGTAACGAGTTTGATGCTAAAAATAAGTTCCTGCATGTTTCTACTGTCTGCCGGGAAAAGGTTTCCCGTCCAGCTATTCAATACTTCAGCATTCTGTGATAGTGAATTGGTTTAAGAGTATTGTCTTTTCTATCTGCTGATGATGATGATGAAAATCTGATGATATCTGTCACTGAATTCTTAACTTATTTTATTTATACTTTTTCCTTTTTAACTGCTTTTAATAACAGCACAGTTTATCTTAAGTATAAGAAGTTATTGTGCAGTTAAAAATCAATGCAGCAGGTCTAGAAGAAAAAATTAAGTAATAAAGAATACTTAATAATTAACACTTATTCTTTCACTCTTTTAGACATATTTATTTATTTATTTATAAGGTCACCAAAAAAGATTACATACATATATCGTTGTATTGTTTTTTTTATCTTCTAAAATATTACTGTATGCTGGATTTATTACTGCAGTTATAAAAGTAAATATCATGTTGAAAAGATCAATTTAGAACTTACCATTGATTAACACTTAACATTGATTGTGTTTAATGATGAGTGAAGGGTCAACTTACGAGTACCATTTCTTAAATGCGAGGCGTTTAAGTTTATCTTTGTACTTAAAAGCTTAAGTATGGGGACAATCATTTTGCACTTACGATCAGAATCATATATATTACATCCCTTATCATTTTTATCAGCACACATCTATACATCATACACACAAACACGTTAATAAATAATTTACTAAAGGTGTATATAATTTACGTTTTCCAAAAAACCATATCATGAACCAAACTCAGGATCATCTGGCACCGGAATCGAACCAAAGACTTTTGTGTCAGAAGCCACTGCGTCACGGAGACAGTTAAAAATTTGAAACAATCGTAGACAGCTCTGAAACATTCTTTATGTTCTGTAACAATTGTTTAAGTTCCAAACAAAACTCCTTTCACAGATTGAAAAGAGTCCGCTGAAAGTTTTTCTATTTTCTGTCAGCAGCTTAAAGAGTTTTGTATTGTCCTTAAAGAAGAGTTGTTTGTACTTAAAAAAACTGTTTAACAATGATTTGTTTAAAGATTTCAGTATAACTCTATTTTTGATACACCAATAAAGGACCATCTAACAAAGAATTTCAAAAAGCTGCATCCCAAATTAAATAGAGAATAACATTCTTAACTATTGTATCAAATATATAAAATTGGCTGTTTTGATTATTTATAAACTCACTTTAAACTCTAAGTTAGGTATATATGCGATCCCTGTAGCTAAGTATCCCAAGAATGGAATAGAATTTACAACAGAACATATATCTCTATTTTCTTCGTATCGACTTTAAAACAAAATCTAATTTACTATCCGTGCCTTTTCTATTTAGCTTCATCAATCCTTTTATAATGTAATATGCTTTCTCATATCGTGTAAGTTATTAAGTTACGTATCAGTACAGCTTTCATTCTACGTATTGATTTTCTGTTCGTACTCATCTCTGTTTATTGTATTTTTTTAAAGTTAACAGAAAAGAATTTCTTTTTAGTTTCTGTTCATTGTAAAGGCAATGAACAAGAACTTTCCGGTGGTAAGTATTGCATTACTGCTTAGCAGTAGTAATGGCGAGGAGGTATTTAAGCAATGTCTGGCTACGTTTACCATTCACCATTAAAAAGAGATCTATTATTAAATAGTTACGTGAAAGTTTAATAAGAAACGTTAGCTTAAGTAAACTGCTTCATCATCAGACTGTATCTTCATATCTTCATTTATATACGAGACTCTCCTTATTACTTTATACACAACTTTAAGCAACTACATAGACCTCTTTTGTTTTTCGTTGATTATTTTTTGGTTGTGAATCTACGAGAATCCTAATTTAGTGATTTTTTAGCAAGCCCTCTTATCAGCTTTACAAATTATAGAAGTGTTAACATAAAAGTTATTGTGTACAAATAAAATATAGCAGACTGGATGTATGTATAGTTAAGATCCAAGTCATCATCAGCTGGTTATCTCCACTCCTGTATATATTCCCAAGGATATTCAAATCGCCTTTCGCCTATAATTCTACGTATTTGAATGCTAGTCTATAAACGAATAAATCAGAAGCATTGGAAATTAGATTCAGAATGAAGACGTCAATTTAAAAAAAAGATTAGAAACTAATTAGTTTTTACTGTATTCAATAGCTATAACAATCATTTTAATTACAAAATGGTTATATTAAAATTAATCACTCGAGTTGGGCAAATATAAACACTAAAGCTTATTCCATACAACCAATGTTTGTCTAAATCTCAATCATAAAGTTCTTGTTAAAACATAAGCAGTGAATGTTATTCGACGCTATTAAAACTTTTCAAATGTAAAAGCTAATATTTAAAAGCTTAGTTAAACAAAATCAACCCTTAAATCCATAATGAAAGTTATCTCGATTACAATTGATTAACTCTTCAATTTGCTATAATTTTAGGTTATAATGTGTCTGCAAATGGTGAAGGTTGTTCGCTCGGAGTACTTTAGTTCTATAGGCTGTCCTAGATCACAGTAATATTATTATTACTGCGGTAATTAAGGCATATTATATATATTGATGAGCCGGCGTCCATTTAGCATCACATCACTCACCTAGTTTTAGTTATAAGTCTCAATCCCTTTCCTTTCCCTCTCAACAACCTTTATTGATTTTATTTATATGTTGAGTGTGTGTTTTCTAATAAATAAATGTCTATGTCTATGTCTTCATTTAAATTTTTGGAGGGGCAGCTGTGTACATTGATTGAGTGACCTTTGATAAGCGAAATTAAAATCTAGATAAGTCAACCCACGCTATGATTGAAAGAGACACAAGATTTAGTTCTGTGAGATATCAATATTCGTTTATCTAAAAACTGATTATTATATAGGTCCTAATAGGTAATATATATTGTAAAAATGGCAGACTTATTGCCAAATGGCATTGTCAATTGATAACGGATCTTTAAGCTCGATCGCCTGATTGCATTTGCGTAAAAAAGAATAATGCGGTAACTTAAATACTCGGTAACGCTTGTAACTGTAAACCGGAATCGCTGCATGCGATATTCTTTCAGGATAAAATGTAATACAGGATAAGAAGGCGAGAAATCCTAAATAAAAAGTCTACAGCTCTTCCGGTTAAGGAGATATGAAAGGACAAATTTAGCACTGTGAATGAAGAAGAAAAAGCAAAAAAAAAAAGTAAAATTTCATTGAGAATCAAACTCATGATCCTTGTATTCAAAGCATGAAAATTGACCTCTAGACCATTCCGGCACATTGTAAACTTATAAAGTAATAGAGACCCGGATAATAAGACAACGCATGATATCGTGTTTCCGGCTTGTTTTTACAGAGGGTAAAAGGAATATTTATTTTCAGTACGATACGGATTCATATTAAATACACATCACACAAAAGTGACGTGGTGCTAAATTGAAATATTTTTCGTGTAAACGCCAACGCGATGTGAAAATGTAATCAAAATGGCGCGGGTCGTACGTAAGTGCTGTGATACGTTGAATGTTTCAGTAAATATCATGTGCCTACGTTAAACCTGAATTCTGGTGGAAACTATATTCAAAAAGGCATAAAGCACTTTACTGGTGATAGGTCT
This sequence comes from Byasa hedistus, assembly GCA_029286795.1. Classification (NCBI taxonomy): domain Eukaryota; kingdom Metazoa; phylum Arthropoda; class Insecta; order Lepidoptera; family Papilionidae; genus Byasa; species Byasa hedistus. The sequence continues at coordinate 4,697,668 of JAGSMW010000013.1, read as the reverse complement.
CTGTAGACGGAGATCGTCTGGATGGGTACCACCGCAGCTCCTATTTCAACCGCCAAATAGTAGTGCGCAAACATTACTGTGTTCCAGTTTGAAGGGCGCTGTAGCTAGTGTAATTACTGGGGTAACGAGACTTAACACCTTATGTCTCCAGGCGATGAGCGCAATGGTGCAGTGTGTACCATCTTAACTAGTACCGCGTTGTTATGGGCAAGCGTATCACTTACCATCAGGTGAACGTCTTGCTCGTCTCGTCGCATAGTAGTATAGAAAAAAAGACACTATGATCATTTTAACCGGCAATAATGAAAGAGGTCCTTAAATAGATGCGTATAACTTTGCATACGGTTTCCTTTTGACGCAGTTTTTGAAAATGTTATTTAAATACTTTTCACATATTAAATAAGTTCAAACAATTTGTTCCAACTTAATTTGTTGATTTTTTCATAATAAAAAAATTTATTGAAGTATCTTTAGAAATGAACAAAACTACTAAAAGACAGATAAAACATGGGATTTATGTTGTTGTACATTTTGCAAGTAATAGTGATTTGGCTTCTCTGATATAAACTTTTCGTTATCATATTTTAAGTGTAGTCGTGAGCTATATACGACTAACAGACGCGGGTTCGATTCCCAACTGACAGCTTTTGGTAAACGGAAAAAATACAACGCGGAAATCAATAACATAAGTTAGTTGTCTGATTTCGGATCGTTCTTGACTCTATTGTTTGTAAAGTTTGTTCCCAGTAGTGGGAATATTAAGTGGGTTGTTTATATTATATAACAAATAGAAGTGGAATTATCAAACTGCACGTTACTTTCAGCATTCCCGCATCGACCCAACCGTAAGCTTGCTAAGCCAAAAGGATAATGGAATCCATTAAGCAACGGCTTTTAAAACATTTCTCGGCTTTAATGTTCGTTTTCCCTTTGTACTGATAATTATTTAGTCGTTTGTTTGTCGATTAAATCTAGAAATAGAGTGAACGATGCACTACCTCTCTTCCATTGCTCAAATAACAAAAAAGAACTTGGAAATACTCGAGTGTGAAGCGTCAGTAACAAACAGTTAATATTACAAAATACGTTGTTATTTAGCAGCTGTTTTAAACTATGAGTAATTGAAAATTTTCTATTTAATACTTTAATCCTCGAGCTTCAAATTAGAACTTCCGTAAATTTCAATCAAGTTGGAAAGTTAAGCTTTAATCTGTGTTAATAAATTATAACCGGAATTGCGGTTCTAGGCACACGGAGAGAATTTACCGCGTTGAACTTTTCGTTCAATTTAAAATAGATAAAGCTTCTGTATTTTGTTTAAAATTTTAACCAACACGACTGAATTTACCTATAATTTTAGACAGTTAATATACGTATAGCTATTATTATTTATTTTTATGTGTATAGCTTCACAACAATACTATTATTATAATAGACTTGTAATGAGAATACCTAACCGGACAAAAACGCTACGTTTTTCTGAAAGCGAGACAGATCTTACAAAGCTTAAAAAGTCATCATCATCACATCAGTCATTTGATGTCTACTATTATAACTTCACCTTAGTTCTCTATCGATTACTACCACGAATATTCCAATAAAAAAGAATATGGGCGTCTACTAAAATAAATTAGGAATTGTTCATGTTCTGAAAAAAGTAGCCTTTTTTCTCTCAGGCGCTTTATTACTTCTGGCAAAGAGTAGACGTTATTTTATAGTTTTTTATGAACTATTTATTTATGCTTACAACTCTAGCCAAAAGTGCAAAAAGTTAAAATGAACATCTAGTTCGGAACAAAGTTAAAAAAAACGTTGATTAACGCTCTCCGTATAAAGTTTTCGCTTTAAAAGTTCTGAGTTAGTGATACGTTCTGTAATGTAGTCTTGGTTCTTCTATGACGTATTTCTTCATGACTGAGGGTCGTGGCCACCATGTGTGATGAAACACACGACTTACTTCTCAGTTATAATGGAGTGGTGTTGTCATTGCCTTCCCCATTTCACATACTAGCGCGAGCAAGGATGGTCATGACATAGATATGCAGGTTTCCTCACGATGTTTTCCTTCACCGTCAAAGCACGTGATATTAGTTTGTGTTATACTAACTGCATATAAATTGAAAAATTCATTAGTGCAGGCCGGATTCGAACCTGGTACCTCCAAAGGCCGTCCGGCGTTGAAACCTACTGGGCTATCACGGCTTTGGTCTTAGATTTGGTTACTGTTATTTAATTTTACTCTCTGCTTACTTAGTTAATGTAGATTGCACTTTGATTGCTTTTTCCTAAGATATTAATTATTCCCATTAATTTCACTAGCTAAGCGTTTCTTAACTTTAGAAATAGACTTTGCTTTATATTTAGAAATAGACTTTCCTTTATATTTAGAAATAGGCGCTGCAATAATTTCTAAACAGTCTGTAGTCGACGGCAATAACAACATCAGTGAGAGAAAATGTAACTACGAATTATATATTTTATATAACAAATAGAAGTGGAATTATCAAACTGCACGTTACTTTCAGCATTCCCGCATCGACCCAACCGTAAGCTTGCTAAGCCAAAAGGATAATGGAATCCATTAAGCAACGGCTTTTAAAACATTTCTCGGCTTTAATGTTCGTTTTCCCTTTGTACTGATAATTATTTAGTCGTTTGTTTGTCGATTAAATCTAGAAATAGAGTGAACGATGCACTACCTCTCTTCCATTGCTCAAATAACAAAAAAGAACTTGGAAATACTCGAGTGTGAAGCGTCAGTAACAAACAGTTAATATACGTATAGCTATTATTATTTATTTTTATATGTATAGCTTCACAACAATACTATTATTATTTATTTTTATATGTATAGCTTCACAACAATACTATTATTATAATAGACTTGTAATGAGAATACCTAACCGGACAAAAACACTACGTATTTCTGAAATCGACACAGATCTTACAAAGCTTAAAAGTCATCATCATCATATCAGTCATTTGATGTCTACTGTTATAACTTCACCTTAGTTCTCTATCGATTACTACCACGAATAATCCAATAAAAAAGAATATGGGCGTCTACTAAAATAAATTAGGAATTGTTCATGTTCTGAAAAAAGCCTTTTTCTCTCAGGCGCTTTATTACTTCTGGCAAAGAGTAGACGTTATTTTATAGTTTTTTATGAACTATTTATTTATGCTTACAACTCTAGCCAAAAGTGCAAAAAGTTAAATTGAACATCTAGTTTTGAACAAAGTTAAAAAAAACGTTGATTAACGCTCTCCGTATAAAGTTTTCGCTTTAAAAGTTCTGAGTTAGTGATACGTTCTGTAATGTAGTCTTGGTTCTTCTATGACGTATTTTTTCATGACTGAGGGTCGTGGCCACCATGTGTGATGAAACACACGACTTACTTCTCAGTTATAATGGAGTGGTGTTGTCATTGCCTTCCCCATTTCACATACTAGCGCGAGCAAGGATGGTCATGACATACATATGCAGGTTTCCTCGCGATGTTTTCCTTCACCGTTTTAGCACGTGATATTAGTTCATGTTATACTAACTGCATAAAAATTTAAAAATTCATTGGTGCAGGCCGGATTCGAACCTGGTACCTACAAAAGCCGTCCGGCGTTCAAACCTACTGGGCTATCACGGCTTTGGTCTTAGATTTGGTTACTGTTATTTAATTTTACTCTCTGCTTACTTAGTTAATGTAGATTGCACTTTGATTGCTTTTTCCTAAGATATTAATTATTCCCATTAATTTCACTAGCTAAGCGTTTCTTAACTTTAGAAATAGACTTTCCTTTATATTTAGAAATAGGCGCTGCAGTCATTTCCAAACAGTCTGTAGTCGACGGCAATAACAACATCAGTGAGAGAAAATGTAACTACGAATTATATATTTTATATAATGTAAAGGGAGATTAAAACGTAAAAATCGGTTCAGCATTTGGTATTCAGTGAAGGAAAGAACCTTAAAAGCAGAATTTTAATAAGATATTTATCAAACGTTTTATGGAATCCTTTCTCCTGAAAAAATACCGATCTTAAATAATCTCGGTAAGTAAAAATTCCGACAGGGTTACTTGGAAAGTTCCCTTAGACGAAGGGTTTGTCCTAATCTTCTAAATTGCAAATTTCTTAAAAATCTAATGTAACTTATTCCGACGATAAATTTTCTTTATTGTCTTTGTAACTGACAACAAATTTTTCCGACTAAAATGAACCTGGAAAGATTAACTCTAATAAAAAACATTTGCTAGTTATCGGAGCAAAGATATTTGACGGAGCTTTTTTAAAAAGAAGTCTTAATCTGGGATTACTTACTAAAAACTTCCACAGCAGGTTTATTTTTACGCAGTAAGAAATCTGTACTATTTATAAGAAAGCGGTTCATCTAGACCTTTTTAAGTACCTATTTTAAAACGAATGTAATAAAAGAAAACTCTGCTCTTAACTTAGACACTTATTTCCATGAACTGTTAAGAAATACATTTCTTCTTAGTCGTATTTCCTCATGACTGAAGGTCGTGGTCATCATGTGTGATGAAACACACGACTTACTTGTCAGTTATAATGGAGTGGTATTGCCATTGCCTTCTCCATTTTACATACTAGTGCGAGCACTGATGGTCACGACATAGATATGCAGGTTTCCTTACAATGTTTTCCTTCACCGTCAAAGCATGTGATATTAGTTTGTGTTATACTAACTGCACATAAATTGAAAAATTCATTAGTGCAGGCCGGATTCGAACCTGGTACCTACAAAAGCCGTCCGGCGTTCAAACCTACTGGGCTATCACGGCTTTGGTCTTAGATTTGGTTACTGTTATTTAATTTTACTCTCTGGTTACTTAGTTAATGTAGATTGCACTTTGATTGCTTTTTCCTAAGATATTAATTATTCCCATTAATTTCACTAGCTAAGCGTTTCTTTACTTTAGAAATAGACTATGCTTTATATTTAGAAATAGGCGCTGCAGTAATTTCTAAACAGTCTGTAGTCGTCGGCAATAACAACATCAGTGAGAGAAAATGTAACTACGGATTATATATTTTCTATAATGTAAAGGGAGATTAAAACGTAAAAATCGGTTCAGCATTTGGTATTCAGCGAAGGAAAGAACCTTGAAAGCAGAATTTTAATAAGATATTTATCAAACGTTTTATGGAATCCTTTCTCCTGAAAAAATACCGATCTTAAATAATCTCGGTAAGTAAAAATTCCGACAGGGTTACTTGGAAAGTTCCCTTTAGACGAAGGGTTTGTCCTAATCTTCTAAATTGCAAATTTTTTAAAAATCTAATGTAACTTATTCCGACGATAAATTTTCTTTATTGTCTTTGTAACTGACAACAAATTTTTCCGACTAAAATGAACCTGGAAAGATTAACTCTAATAAAAAACATTTGCTAGTTATCGGAGCAAAGATATTTGAAGGAGCTTTTTTAAAAAGAAGTCTTAATCTGGGATTACTTACTAAAAACTTCCACAGCAGGTATATTTTTACGCAGTAAGAAATCTGTACTATTTATAAGAAAGCGGTTCATCTAGACCTTTTTAAGTACCTATTTTAAAACGAATGTAATAAAAGAAAACTCTGCTCTTAACTTAGATATTTATTTCAATGAACTGTTAAGAAATACATTTCTTCTTAGTCGTATTTCCTCATGACTGAGGGTCGTGGTCATCATGTGTGATGAAACACACGACGACTTACTTGGCAGTTATAATGAAGTGGTGTTGCCATTGCCTTCTCCATTTCACATACTAGTGCGAGCACGGATGGTCATGACATAGATATGCAGGTTTCCTTACGATGTTTTCCTACACCGTCAAACCACGTGATATTAGTTGGTGTTGTACTAACTGCATATAAATTGGAAAATTCATTGGTGCAGGCCGGACTCGAACCCGGTACCTTCGCATTGGAAGGCCGGCGTTCAAACCACTAGGCTATCACGGCTCAAGAAATACATTATTGAACAGAAAATGAAAGAAATTTGTTACAAAGAACAAAAAACATAATCCTGCTACTCCTTAATTAAGATAATGTTCAGAATTTTTCTTGTCCACGACAAGGATCTGCCCTTTTCATAATAAATTAGGCTTCGTCTGTCAGCATTTTTTCAGTATTCTATATAAATATAAAAAGTATATTAAAAGATTGCTTAGAGTTATTGAGATTTAAAAAAACACCTTTCTTCCAATTCTACTTTACTAGTATAATACGTCATTGAATATATAGTAAACAATCTAGTATATTATATATTCAAATAGTAAATACTTGTGATTACTAGGTTAGTACGGTTTACTGCCGCCGGCTACTTAATTACCTGTTTCATAAACTTAAAGATCTGACCTATATAAATACCGTTACTACTATTTTCTGTATAATAAATGATTTTCAGAAACTAGTTATTTTATCAGTTTGAGAAACTTATAGTAAATTCGATTTGGAAAAACTAAGTTACTTCACTAATTGAAAGGTTTAATTTGTCTCAGTTTGTGATGGTTGATACTTATCTTGCGCGTGCGCATGTAGTCGGATTTAAGTTGTAATTATGAAACACTTTACCGCTGATATGTATCTGTTGCCCTAGACCAGTTGTGTGCAAACATAACTGTAGCTAGTAAAATTACTGGGGTAATGAGATTAATTGTTTGCCGAGTTTACTGTCCATGTTAGCACCACATTTTTGTGGATAGGTTGGAGGCTATAGATGATCTTTTAGTGCTGGTAGGTCTCTGTTGCCGGAGACCGTCTAGGTTGATACCAACGCAGCTCCTATTTTAGTCGGCAAACCGTAGTGTGCAGACATTACTGTGTGATTTGAAAGGTAAACTAGTGAAATTACTGGGGTAACGAGACTTAACACCTTGCGTCGTAGGGTGGCAAGCGCAATGTGGTGCAGTGTATACCATCTTCACTAGCGCCACGTTGTCATGGGCAAGCGTATCACTTACCATCAGGTGAACGTCTTGCTCGTCTCGTCGCTTCAGTAAATAATAAAGTCTTGAAATATTTTAATAACTAAAAACCAATTGTTAAATGTGCTTCCCGATTGCCATAGCATCTCATGGGTAGAAGTTTCCTAGAGTGGAGACTAAGCGCATGAGGCAAGGTGGATCGGGAACTTGATGCAGGTTTAGCAGTACAATCATGTAGTCGCATTTGGAATGTTCGACCATCTTTATGATCATATTGAGATTTAGAACGTGTTAAAAATATAGCTACTGTTTAATTTCCGGCCTTTTTTTGTTCGATGCGACGGGCGAGACTTTCTTCTAATGGTAAATGATAACGCTCATAAAAACTCGCCGCTAGTTAAGGTAGTATACTGCACCACATTGCGCTCGTCGCCTTGTAATATGATATATAAAGTGTTAAGTGTCGTTACCCCAGTAATTTCATTAGCTTGATAACGTGTTGAGAATTAACAGAGGAAAGCTACCACCACCATATGGAATATCGCTAAGAGAGAGATGTTATAATAAACGAATGTAGCGAGCGTAGTTCTTTTAGTCTTCTTAAAGTATGTTACCGCAGATAACAAATAAATATCGCTTTGTAGCACTTCGTCATTATTTTCGCTATGTCGTTATATTATTATTTATTATAGTCCTTAAATCATTTCTATGTAATATTATTGTTTTTATGGGTTTTTTCGTTTTAATCATTATATACTTTTATGTCTGTGACTAAAATGAAATTGCTAAAAATCAGTCAAATCAGAGTAGACCGATTTTGTTAAACTTATTGTGTATCATAAAAGCCGTGTAAGGCTAGTGGTTTGTACGCCAACTTCGGAGGTACCGGGTTCGAATCCGGCCTGCACTAATGAATTTTTCAATTTATGTGCAGTTAGTATAATACCAACTAATATCACGTGCTTTGACGGTGAATGAAAACATCGTGAGGAAACCTGCATATCTATGTCATGACCAATCGTGCTCGCACTAGTATGTGAAATGGCGAAGGCAATGGCAAACTACTCCATTATAACTGCCAAGAAAGTCGTCGTGTGTTTCATCACATGATGACCACGACCCTCAGCCATGAGGAAATACGATTTAGAAGATTGTGTATTATAATTACTAGTCTCTGTAATCAAATGTTCTTCTTTAAATCTAGATAGGCTTTTGTTGCGGCCGCATACCGGCTCACGTAGTCCTCAAGGTGGACTGATGATTTGATGTCGGACTTTTATCAGCTGATGATGATGTATTCACCGGCTGTAACACCCTTTTTTTATATTACTATGTGACGAGACGAGCAAGACGTTCACCTGATGGTAAGTGATACGATTGCCCATGACAACGTGGCGCTAGTTAAGATGGTACACACTGCACCACATTGCGCTCGTCGCCTTGAGGCATAAGGTGTTAAGTCTCGTTACCCCAGTAATTACACTAGCTACAGCGCCCTTCAAACCGGAACACAGTAATGTTTGCACATCACTATTTGCCGATTGAAATAGGAGATGCGGTGGTACACATCCAGACGGTCTCCGGCAACAGAGATCTACCATCAGTGTATACTGTACTTTATACTACTACACCTTCTTACCAATACCCGTTCCGTCTCACTCGTTTGCTGTAGATGATAATCAGCGCTGCGGTTCCAGCTTCAGCGTGTATCATGTATCATATTAATACAAAAAAAACTTTTTTTTCTTTCTTTTGGATAATTTTCTTTTTTCACCAACAATTTTATAATCGTATAATATATTTTTCTAAATTAACGAATATAAAACGAACATTTGATGATATTTTTAAACTGATAATTTCTCATTTGTACTCGTAAATGTTAAATTTATTAATACATAGAATAGTTTTTTATAGCGATAGATATGTGGAAAATGGGGGTAGTTATAAGGATGTCTTTTAAATTGATATTATGCAATGGCTTACCATTATATTTAAAAGGCAGACAATAAATATAGACCTTAGTCTATATTTATTAAAAAAAATATTATTTAATATGGAACAAAGCGACAATTTTATTATTTTTTGTGTTTGTTTAAATTTCCTTTAAGTACATACTTATCTCCTAATAAAAGTTTCCTTTTCTCGTTTCTTTCTATATAAATTTGTATTGTTTGAGTTATTGTATATTTAAATGGTTTTGCGTAAAATAAATAGTTTTTAATTGAAACAAAACTTATTTTATCCATTAAAACATTTAAAAAAAATTGTTTTTGTGACAATTATTAATAATTTGTGGCATACAGGTTATAAATAATATTAGAAGTCGAAAAATTTGTTATTAGTAAAAATTTAATACTTTGCTTCTGGAGTTTAAATTAACTAGTTTAAGTAATATTAATATATTAATTAAATACGATATTTTAGGTTTTTTTTTTGAATTTTGAATATTATTTTGAATTACTCAAGATTTCAATTCAAAAAAAAATCGTACTAAAATTGTAATATAACAAAATGAAAAACGTTAATAAAACTTTGTTTTTTAAAAAAAAAAGAACTGGTAAATTAATGTTGTTTGTTTTTAAATAAATGTTTAGTAAATTTATTGAAGAAATAATAGTATAATTTGACTCACCTGTTGGCCAGATTCACCGCCCGTCAGCAAACACTTTCTCAATAGATTCGAGCAGTTGATGGTTTATCTGCAGTTAAACCGATTGCTTGTCTATGAATGAGTTGCTAATGAAAATCTCCCAAATTTCAAAGACCCTATTTTTTAACTTCGTCAAAAAGTCATCGCTGACGTGGCGACCGTCAGGTAACCGCTGAGCGATAACTGTCTGCCGGGTAACGGACGACAGCCCCACAGTAAGCCGGGGGTGAGACTGAACTGGAGAACAGGGCCTGTAGCTTCGCCGCGGACGTAGGTGTGAGCGGAGTGTGGGTGTAGTGGGCGAGCGGGACGGCACGATTCGAACGCAGCGGGCGTGACGGAGTGAGAGAATTGAGCATTAGGGGTGCCTTTCTCGCGTATTCGGCTCCCACGTTAAGGAAGACGTGTTCACCGTGCGACGTCGGTGCGGGCATCCCTGTCCATTATCTGTTAATTCATATCGTTAGACGCCATGTTGGATAATAATAACACAACATTACATATTAAAACAAATACGCCAAACAGATATAAACCAATATTTACAAGATACAACACAATACTTATATTATAAACATCAATTTAATGAAATTAAATCTGCCATACATCTCACATTCACACGTCACCAGTCAGAGCTCACACCTCGCACAGCCCAACTACGAATGTGTCGAGACTTACAGTCATCTGTCTTTTATAGTGAAAGGATATTATGTCATACCCTCCCTTTTTTCATTTTAGTCTTTTAAAAATGTCGATATACCTACTATTTTAAGTAATATTAATATATTAATTAAATACGATATTTTAGGTTTTTTATTTGAATTTTGAATATTATTTTGAATTACTCAAGATTTCAATTCAAAAAAAAATCGTACTAAAATTGTAATATAACAAAATGAAAAACGTTAATGAAACTTTGTTTTTAAATAAATGTTTAGTAAATTTATTGAAGAAATAATAGTATAATTTGACTCACCTGTTGGCCAGATTCACCGCCCGTCAGCAAACACTTTCTCAATAGATTCGAGCAGTTGATGGTTTATCTGCAGTTAAACCGATTGCTTGTCTATGAATGAGTTGCTAATGAAAATCTCCCAAATTTCAAAGACCCTATTTTTTAACTTCGTCAAAAAGTCATCGCTGACGTGGCGACCGTCAGGTAACCGCTGAGCGATAACTGTCTGCCGGGTAACGGACGACAGCCCCACAGTAAGCCGGGGGTGAGACTGAACTGGAGAACAGGGCCTGTAGCTTCGCCGCGGACGTAGGTGTGAGCAGAGTGTGGGTGTAGTGGGCGAGCGGGACGGCACGATTCGAACGCAGCGGGCGTGACGGAGTGAGAGAATTGAGCATTAGGGGTGCCTTTCTCGCGTATTCGGCTCCCACGTTAAGGAAGACATGTTCACCGTGCGACGTCGGTGCGGGCATCCCTGTCCATTATCTGTTAATTCATATCGTTAGACGCCATGTTGGATACTAATAACACAACATTACATATCAAAACAAATACCCCAAACAGATATAAACCAATATTTACAAGATACAACACAATACTTATATTATAAACATCAATTTAATGAAATTAAATCTGCCATACATCTCACATTCACATGTTACCAGTCAGAGCTCACACCTCGCACTGCCCAAACACGAATGTGTCAAGACTTACAGTCATCTGTCTTTTATAGTGAAAGGATATTAAGTCATACCCTCCCTTTTTTCATTTTAGTCTTTTAAAAATGTCGATATACCTACTATTTAACTAACAAAATGTTGGTAATCACAATTATTTTTCTCAATATCTAACAATTATAAGATACAATACTTACGTGATTCAATTGAGCATATACAGCATGTTGAAAAAATGCTGATTTTACACAAAATTATATTTTTTTTCTTCTATTTCCATAAAAGTTTTGGTGACTTTCTCCCCTTTACAACTACATATCGATGCTGTAGTTTTTATACAGTTTACACGGTTTGAAAGACGCTGTAGCTATTTGTTACTGAACTAACGAAACCTCTTTACTAACATATCACAGTTACGAAGGAAGTTACCAAAAGTAAATCATTAGAATCCGAAACAACTAAGGCATATACACTATATAAAGTTATAGAATGTTATCTTATATATGTAACATATTTAAACTACTAATTTACAGTCTTTTATATGCCAACTATTCATAATTTATTTCAATTGAAATTTATAGTATGTTTAATAATATTCCTATTCCAAGATAAAAAAGAAGGGTGTCAATAAATTAAATCGTATTTGTTTCGGAGATATTTAAATCGATGTGATTCTTGACTCCAATAAAGTATAATATAAAATTAGCTAAACGGTTTGGAAAATAACAATAATTTAATATTTTTTTATCTTAAAACAAAGCAAATGGGTATAAAGATATTCGGGGGATACCTAAGTATACGTATGGACGTCTAAACTTAAAATAAAATCGATGAACATATTATTTGCTCTTCTGTAAAAGACAAATACTCTTCTTAGAGTAACATAGACTAAGAATTGTAGTAAATTGAAGACATTTGTGAAGGATAACGTACGTTAACCTGATCACGGTTCATTCAATAATAAAAATAATTCAGACAGGTTGATCAACTGTTAATATTTAAGAGATTACATAGATAAGTATACTTAATGGTTTAGTATAATTCATGGTTTTGTCTGTAAGTAAAAAATTAAAAGCTGTATGGCATTTCAATAATAAAAATCTTAATGAATTGTACTTCATTTAATATCTTATGTTAATATAACGATTACAGATTTTTAGTTGGATCACAGTCAGAAAACACATTATAACTATTTTAATATGTAACTAACTAATATTATTTTATGTAAATAATTCAAATTGAGACTTCTTGCGTCTATCAGTGACTAACGTATTTTTTCAATTACGAGGGTAGTTATTAAATATTCCGTATATGTGTAAATACATGAAATATCTATGTGAAAACATTGCCTCCGAAGGCATTTTTAAAAATCAATGTAAGTGATGCTCGCACCACTAAGATCATTTTGAGGATTAACTTATCCTTAATCAAAACATAGTTCTGCAGAATCTTCTTCTCTCTCTGAAGGTGTCCGTATACGCCGGCGCGTTTCTATTTATACCCGCACAAGAATTACAAAAAATACTTGAATTTAAGAAATTATTTCCAAGTTCAACTTAAAATTTCAATTGAAGAAGTTTTAGCAAACACATGGTTTTAAAACTTATTTGCGTTGGTATTTAACTAATTATACAATCAAAAGTTTTTAAATAAATGCTCTTAATATTCCCATTGCTGTGACTACCTTCTCCCACTCTTATTTTTCTTCACTATTCTATTTTGGGTTCTATTCACTCTTATTTTTCATATTCCTTTATGAAAAATAAGCAATGCATAATATCCTCTGTCTATTCACCGTTCTAACTTTATCGCCGTTTAAGTTTTAATTTCGATCTCCATTGAAATTTCATTCCGACATCAAAAGTCTTTCGACATCGGCAATTCGAATTCTTTATCAATAATAGATGGAGGAAGTAGGAACTATTCAATGGCCGAGAATAATCTTTCCCGAATTAATTCTCCAAGACAAAGAGAAACGACGAAAAGACGAAAGTAATAAGCGATTTCGCGAATGTTTAAACGATGATATTCATCGATTTCGTTAAAGAAAGAATTTTAGATTTTCTTTAACTAAAATATTGAAGTTTACTGATGTGAAATCATTTACATTTCTTTGGCTTACTATTTTTTATATAACCTCTTTTCGGACATGAGATGTATCAAAAACAAATCGTTTTAATGAGCAAGAAATATAACCTCAATTGAGAATCTTATTTCAGTAAAGTAGGTAAGAGTACTTCATACTTCAGGTAATAAGGTTACAATGAGAGTCTTCTCCAACTTTATAAATTCATTTTGTATTAAATGTATAATGACGACTAAAGAAAAGCACTATTAGTATGTTAACTAATATTTCTTAGTTTTAAATAGTTTAATTACAATTGTAATAGAACTGCTCTATTTTAGAAATATAACATAACACGGTATTTTACTTTACCACACGCTCTTACACTCGTGAAGCAAAGGTTGGTTCTTAAATTACGATACACAATTCCTCCGGCCACACGACCGATCCCGCTCGCGTGCCGGCGGCGACTGTCCACTTCTATCAGTTTTTTCTATATATAACTACCTGCAACTACCCCCACTCTGACCGCTTTGATGTTGCCAGTGTATTAAAAGTAGCTATTAAAATTAATAATTATAACATATCAGTAACGGTCAGAGTGTTGGTTTATAAAATGATTCCAATATTTTATTTACATTATATAAGTTCGTATCTAAACAATTCCAGTTTTATTTTAAACCTTACACAATATGTTACTTATTTGAAAAATATATAAATCACGATATTAATTACTAAGTTATATAACTTAATGTAAACGTTTTTATGTTAATAAAAAACTTAGTTCTAGAAATTTCTATTGAGACAACTTTTGCTTTATGTGGACAGGAAGTGAAACTGCATTGTATTATAAATTTAGTGCCGTCTACACCGGAAATAGAGCTCGCTTTGTATATAATGGCGTCCAGCAGCGCAATGATTTATCTTTCAGAATACGTGAAAAAATCTATAATGTATACAACGAATTTTCTATGATAATTAATTTAGATAATTACCTTACTTGATAGTAAGGTTAGCAACAATATGGAGTAGATAGGATGATTACACTACATTATGCTCGTAGTCTAAAAAACATATGTTAAGTTACCTCAGTAATTAAGTACAACCTTTGAACTTGAAAACAGTAATATTTTCACACTAATGTTAGCGACAGAAAACTACTCACCAGGTGGTAGGTCTCTGTTGCCGGAGACCGTCTGGATGGGTACCACCGCAGCTCCTATTTCAACCGCCAAATAGTAGTGTGCAAACATTCCTGTGTTCCGGTTTGAAGGGCGCTGTAGCTAGTGTAATTACTGGGGTAACGAGACTTAACACCTTATGTCTCAAGGCGACGAGCGCAATGTGGTGCAGTGTGTACCATCTTAACTAGCAGCACGTTGTCATGGGCAAGCGTATCACTTACCATCAGGTGAAAAAAAAGGCTACCATTTGCTTTCTTTTAATTACACCATTTTTTTTAAGGCGACGAGATGAGTGGGACCTTCACCAGATGGTAAGTGATATGTTGGCCATAACAACGTGGTGCTAGTTATAGGGTATACACTGCATCATATTGCATTCGTCGCCTTGGGATATATGTTAAGTCTTGTTATCCAAATAATTTCACTAACTTACAGCGTCTATCAAACCGGAACACAGTAATGTTTGCACACTACTGTTCGTCAGCTGAAATAGGAGCTGCGGTGGTTCCTAAACGGTCTCCGGCAACTTAAACCTACCATCAGTTAGATTTTTTAGTAATATTAGTTTCAATTTGCTTCACAAAAGCTAACAGCCAAAGATTTTTAGCCTAGATTCGAACTTAACTAAAAATATATCTTCAAGCGACGATTAATTCAATATCACCAATGTAAATACTTATGTAATTATCACTTTTATGTTCCTTGTGAATATGTAGCAATAATAGTATACGTATTATGCATAGTAGTATTGTTATTAAGACGTTAACTTCCACTCGCCAACAACAGAGACATACCAACAAATAGTTTCTTTAATTATGTATCTACAACTGAAGGAGAGATCTACTAACTCGGAAGGTTTTGTATAACTAGTTAAAGATATTTTATTTCTACTTAACTTTTTTTTTTTTTATTTAGGATAGACTAGTGCTTGACTACGATCCCACCTGATGGTAAGCGGCGATGTAATCTAGGTGGTAAAGCGCACTAGTCTAGAAGAAGCCTATTCACTCTTTTCTTGAAGACCCCCACATCATACCTGGACGGAAACACTGACGCCGGAGACTGTTCCACTCCCTCGCTGTACGCATTATGAAGGACGAAGCGAAACGCTTTGTCCTAATGCGCGGGAGATCGACAACGAAGGGATGGATGCCTGCGGTGTGTCTGTACGTCCGATGATAAAAGGGCGAAGGCGGTATTAGATCATGCACTTCTTGAGCACACTCTCCAAAGTGCATTCGGTAGAACACCGAGAGACTAGCTACTCTACGACGGTGACCCAAGCTATCGAGTTAACGCTTAACGTTAACGCTTTTTTTATATCGAGGCAAAACTTTATATCCTATCAGCAGATAAGTCAGGGTTATGGTTGTTTTAATAACACAGTAATTGTTCTTAGCGTTTACATTCGACTTAGCTCTTACATAACGATCAGGGCTGTAACCATTTATTAAGTTAAACTAAGGGTACGCTACAGTTAACGAAGTTATCGAGGGTAAATATGTAAATGGCGTACATTAACTGTGTGTTAAACAAACATTTGCATAATAAATTTAAACCCTCAATTATTTTCAGTTTCGGTTTCCGTTGAATTCGAAACGTTTTGTGTTTTCTTTTTGTTTTTAAATCTGTTAACGAAAGCAGGTTTATTAAAACAAATCCTTTAAAGTACATTGGTGTTATTGTAAGTGGGTCTAATACCAGAAGACCACAGGGAACAGTGATCTTTTACGTCATCCAGCTGATGATAGGTCTATGCTGCCAGAGACCGATAAACAGTAGTGTGTAAACATTACTGTGTTCCAGTTTGAAGTAGTCTAGTCAAATTACTGGTTTAACGATATCTATGATATCATGAGTTATCGAGCTCAATGTGGTGCAGTGTTTATCATCCTAACGAAATATTGTCTTAACATATCACTTATCATCAGGTTAAAGTCTTACTGTGGTAGCGAAACTTAAAATTTTAAAGATCAATAATTGGATTGCGGTGTTGTGTAAACATCTTGTCTAAAATCAAAAATCTTTGAACGATTAAATAATGAACATATTAAAGGTCGAATGATAAGTAACGAGGGTAGAAGTGGAAATTACATCAATGATCGACCCTACTCCCCTGTGTGAAAGGTTAACAATCGATCTCCGGCTTATTGAGCCCAGTTGTGGTATGTAGGACAAAACCCGCCAATATTCTACTGTCGGCATATCTAATATTTATTTACGAGTATTCTTTTGTATAGTCTTGAAACTTTCAGATGACCCTGTATTTATAAGGTACTGAAAACAAGAAAGCTTTTTGAAGCCCCCTCTGTTTGTTACCTAGAGCTGCTTGCGATGAGTTATTTAATGACTGTAATTAGAAAGTCAGACTTTCAGGGAACAATACATCTCATTATAAAATATCCTTTTTTTCCTTGCTTCTTTTACCTCAAAATTATCATTAATATAGTTTCTTTTTATTATACGAAGCGACGAGACGAGCGAGACGTTCACCTGATGGTAAGTGATACGCATGCTCATAACAACGTGGCGCCGGTTAAGATGGTATTTACCACCACATTCCCTTCGACACCACAAGACATATCAAGTCTCGTTAAATTAGTATATTTACTAGCTACTTCAAACTGGAACACAGTTAAGCTTTCACACTATTGTTTAGTGGAAGAAATAAGAACTGCGGTGGTATCATAAGGACACATGGAGTTAAGTCTCGTTACCCCAGTAATTTCGCTAGCTTACAGCGCCCTTCAAACTGGAATATAGTAGTAACACATTACTATTTGGCGACTAAAATAGCAGCTGCGGTGGTACCTAGACGTTCTTCGGCAACAGAGACCTACCACCAGTAAATAGTATATAAATACTTATGTTAAAATATACTAGCTGCTCTTTCAGTATCTACTCATAAGATACTATACCTTACTGTTCTATACTCGACACTAAAGTAGACTCGGAATTAATGCCATTTGGCATTAAGTCCGTCATTTTGTTCATCTCTGTGTACAGATAAAACTATATATATTTATAGACAGTTTTAAGTGAAACACTTCATACAACTGTACAAGTCATTAAAAGTGATAAGTATTTGTCGTTTTTGATCATAGTTATCACATGTTGCTTCATAACTGAAAGTATATCGACTGTACTTATTTACAGCTGAAACGATCCCAGATTTAGATGAGCCGGGTAACGTGCAAGCAATTCCAATTGTCAGCGCTACATTAAAGTTTTCATTGGTACTAAAACGTTACACCATATTTACGACCCATGATCTACATACTAATACTACTACTTATTAATAAAAACAAGCGTAAATGTCTTATTTAGTTAATTTATTATTTTTTATATAAAATATTCTAGTAAGTGCTGATATGTGACAATGAAATTGTATGTTTTGTCTATCATATACTTTCTCTCGTTTATAAGCGGTAACAAACAAAGCGGAATTTAAACTAAAACTATTTAAATTTGACCTAGGAATTGAACTAGGGACCTACGCGATAAAAGGTTTATCCATCGCACCACAGAAGTAATGAACTGAAAATATGTTTTTACGTATACCAAATGTTTGTAAGGCTATAGAAAAAAAGCTTAGAGCTGTATCGATGTTATTAGTTGATTAAGAATGGTGTATTCTCTGATGATGAGAAAAAGAATTCTCTTTTCTTCTATTTTCTTTTCAGAAAGATTTCTCTGAAGATGTTATAAGATGATAGACGGTCATTATTAAATCAATTTGTAACAACTTCTAATAGGCTTTCCTAATTCCCATCAAACAATCTTCTTCTCTCTTCTCTTCTTGTAAATCCTCACCAAAAGTCTGTTAACCAGTTTAAAATTTTCTCCTAAAACATCGAAACCAATTTACAATTTTAACGACATAATTTATACAGTTAAATACAATTTAGGATCTGAAGTACGTTACAACGACAAGTTAGAACATACTTCGGGATAATCTTCTAAAGTAAACGATGAAAGCTGTTATTTAGATGGACTAATTGAAATCTGTAGTGGTGCTGATCCTCTTGCGGCTTCGGAGGGCCGCGGTCGGCAGCTTTGTCGCTTTGAACTTTATTAACTGCGAATTCAAATTCCCTCTTCACTCGCACTATAATTGCCAAGTTCACACCGAAACTAATACCCAACGAGATCTATAGAATTAGAACCTTTGGATATTACATATAACTTATATAAAGATATTAGCAATTAATATTATTTATAACGCTATATATATTCGTTTATGTATAATTACATAAGTAAATATATAGATATTTATTAACGGAAATGGTTAATATGGATTAGTTAATTGACTTTACTATCAGCTTAAATGTTATATAACGGAAATAGAATCTTTTTGATATTAAGTTAAAAAAAAGTTAATATAATAGTAAAAGCATATCTTAAATCATACGAAATTTAAAAACTATATTAGAACATAGATAGTTTAGAATTTGTTCTTCTGTCTGTCTATTCGTTTGGAGCGAAACTGATTGGGATGATACTTCACTTGGAAAGGGGTGGTGATTATGAAAAATGAATGTAGACTGTTCTTTTTCAAACTTTCTTAACTTAGCGTTAATAAGAAAAAACTTAAAGATACTAAAAATTCTGATTAAATTTTACTGGAAAGTAAATTTGTGAGAAGAGTTATAATAACAAGAGTTAGTATACACCAGTAATACCATTAATAAGTAAACAGCTCTCTTAATGTTCCCACTGTTGGGACTCTAGCTTTTCAAGACATGTAGTGAGTATATTAGATTTATAAAATGAACCTTTACGGTAATATATATGTGGGAAGAGGTTGAGGTTTTATTATTTGTGCCATTAGAAAAAACGTCAATGCTGACTGACATAGAACATTCGAGAGCTGAGAGTCGAAAAAGAGGATTAAGATGAAAGACGTAATGTAAAATTAATGTAAAGAATAATAAAGATTTGAGAGCTTAACCTGCTTCTTTCGCATTAAAACGATCCCATATAAATATATATATACATAAATAAAGAATATACATTCGTTGTGTGAAACTAGTCGTTAATAATTTAACTTCCTGTACGCGTTCACGGTTAATTTCGTCACGTACTAGGTTTTCGGTATTTAATATCCTTTAGTGATAATATATCTAATTTCATTCACTTTGCCCTCATTAATATATCTCCGTGAATGTTCAAGATAATAATGTTAATTGACGTAAGTAACATTAGCAGCGAGAGCTGGGGAATGCCGAGACAAGATACCAAAGAATTTGACGTAAAGTAAAATTAACTGAAGTTTAACACTGAACTAATTTATAGAATCAATCTATTTTAGTTTACCATTTAAAAATCTGGATAATGTTCCTTTAATTTTTTTTTAACTAGTGAAAAATATCTGAAGGCATTATTTCCACTTGTTGTTAACATCATCTTCAGGTCTTTATTTTTTTTTTACTATGAAACGAAAGAGACGTTCACCTGATAGTAAGTGATAAGCTAGCCATAACAACGTGGTGCTAGTTAAGATGGTATACACTGCACTACATTGCGCTCGTCGCCTTGTGACCTAAGATGTCTCGTTGCCCCAGTAATTACACTAGCTACAGCGCCCTTCAAACCGGAACACAGTAATGTTTGCACACTACTATTTGGCGGCTGAAATAGGAGCAGAAGTGACCTAGACGGTCTCCGGCAACAGAGACCTACCAGCAGTAACTATCTACAACCAGTAAAATAGTCTTTTAATAAAAAAATAATAATATAAAAGATTTCTTATAAACTAGTCTCGAAGTTAAATATAATATATATAAAACTAATGTAAGTTGTACAAGTCGAGGTTAACTCCAAAATTTTCAATCGCTCAGTATTAATATAATGTATCACATTTAAACTGAAGTTATTAACAAAGCAATAGTTTAACGTGTGACATGTTTCAATAATTGGAAGTTTCGCTGTGTCCAATGGGAATGATCCTCGAAGGCAAATATGAATATAAGGCATGTAAATACTGAAGAGAATATTTACTCGTACATATTAATATATTCCAGCTTCTGATGCGAAATTAAACTATAGTATTATTAACATAGTTAACACTTAAGTAACTTAATACTATATATTGGAATGTATATTTTTACTTGTTCTTAAGAAAGGTAATTAAAGAAGATAGTAGCTTTGGAAAGTGTTAGCTTAGTGTTAAAGTGCTAAAGTGTTAGCTTTATTCTTCTACTTGTGCTTTAATCTGTGACTGAAAATTGTAGAGCTTCAAAGCTTTAAAGTTCATTTGTGTATATGAAGCCTTTGTCTACCCAGTTTTTAAAAGTCTATATGCTGATAAAGACAGATATCTTTGGCAGCAGATGTGTATCCGTTTAGATGATGATGTACAGCAGTTGAAAAGTTAAATGATTGATCTCTATTTCCCAAAACCGCCTTTGTAAGTAAAGCGACTACTTCATCCGCCAAAAAGTATTTTGAAAACATTACTCACTTCACATTTGAAGGACGCTGTAGCTAGTGAAATTGCTACGATAACGAGATGATAAGGCTAGAAGTGAGAGAATACTTTTACTTCAGTTTTCAGGCAGAACACATCAAAAAAGTTAACTAATGCATCAATGACAGTTGAAAATAACTTCTATAAGTTATTACATTTTTTTTTGTTATTATTTAATAGTAACAGTAGGAAGTTCTTTATATTATTTAACTCTTAAAAATAAGTATAATTCATAACGTAACTTTTTTATTCTGTATTTTGTAAGCTCTACGATATCATTCATCTGAAATTAGTTTGTTAGCTATTGTAAAGCAAACCCGTTTCTGTAATACAGGAATAATTCCTAGTTCGTTGATCTTGGACCATTATAACTTTGTATGTCATTTAATCAATTAATAAATCATCAGTCTATAGATGCTGACTGCTGGACAAAGGCCTCTCCCAAAGATCTTCACACCAAACGGCTTTTAGCTGCGTCCAGCAGTTTTACGTTTACCAGATCGTCAGTCCACCTTGTGGCTCTCCACCATTAAGTGAACTGGTGCTTTGTATATATAAAGTTGTTAAAGTTAATAGCAGTCGAACAATATAAAATGGCGTGTCAAACGTTCAGACCTTTGAATCGTTCCGGTGCATCCGGTGGAAACAAAGGGTTGAATAGGATCCACTCCATTGTGGGCGACGGAGTTATCTTTTCCCTTTGTCTCGTTTTATGGACCCCACCCCCATCCCCCCGCTACAGTTGCGAATTGCCCGCATATGAATCGAGTTGAAAGTTTAACTGTAGCTTTTATGTGTAGTGATCGTTGTAATTATATTCACGTGAATGGCTACATCACAATGCAAAAAAATATCACGCATTTCTATTAGCTTTTAATACATATTTTAAATAAGATCTTAATTGATTGTAACGTTTGTCTGTATGATTAATACAGTTGTTTCTAAGAACAGCGCAGACGTATTTTTTATCTTCTCTCTGTTTTAAAATACTAGTTTAAGCCGAATGAGTCAGCGATGATTTTTCCCGTAACGTCTGCGCTGGATCTTTTAGGGTCTATTTGTGATATGATCATCATTGTCTACTATACATATCAGATAGAGTAGGCAGGTAGATGGTAGAGTAAGGCTTTACTGCCATTCATCTAGTAATAGAGCCACCCACGTTTTCTAAAAGTTCTCTGCTTACTCTCGAAGAATTTGTTATAGTTATACAAAAGACTTATATTGAATAAATTCATTCCGAGAAAATCCATTTCTCGTATAAAATAATATTTTATAAAAGTAACGAGAAGCGAATTCTACGATGTCTTTGTATATCATATTGAACGAAAAAAAAAACGCGTTAACATATTTTCCTTTCCATTTTATTATCTGCTCCTGTAGTTCAAAAGGTTTGCCCTACAAAGGGAGCCCTGCCTTCTACAAACTGGAATATGATTTTCGTTTATTTGCGTATTACTGTTTGGCAGTAGAAATACATTTGGACATCAAATATTTCCTTATGTTAAGTGATCTCATTACCTTACTCATAAATATCAAAGATGATGATGCTGTAGTAAATTATTATCTAGACCGTAATATACATAGATACTAGAATCGAATTCTCTGTTTTTTTTTCTTATATTGCAACTAAATTGGCTAACCGTTTGACTAAGACAAGTACCAAACAAAAAAATTGATGTTATATTAGGCAAATCGTTTAATTAATTAAAAGACCTTTAAATATAATTAATTGTACAAAAATGTAAAGAAAAAATGGCCCATAAGTATCAACTGATAGTCAGGTATTCAACACGAGGTAGTGCAATTTTATAATGAAGTTATAATGGAGTGGTTTGTCATTGCCTTCTCCATTTCACATACTAGTCCAGCCTACTACTATACTAGCAACCTAGGGTGAAAACACCCTTCTACTATCCATCCCCTATTTTAATAGTGATATTAATACTGTAACAATATACAACTTTCAGTTATCAATCGATCAGTCTTCATTTTTTTTATACTACTACGCGACGAGACGAGCAAGACGTTCACCTGATGGTAAGTGACACGCTTGCCCATGACAACGCGGCGCTAGTTAAGATGGTACACACTGCACCACATTGCCCTCGTCGCCTTGAGACATAAGGTGGTAAGTCTCGTTACCCCAGTAATTACACTAACTACAGCGCCTTTCAAACCGGAACACAGTAATGTTTGCACACTACTATTTGGCGGTTGAAATAGGAGCTGCGGTGCTACCCATCCAGACGGTCTCCGGCAACAGAGACCTACCACCAGGTCTTCTTCTGTCGTCTTACTTCATTAACGAGCAACACGAGCCTCCGACGAAGTTAATAAACTGAATTTAAAAAATTAACGACAGGTGTTTTGTTATTTTTATACGCCGTCTCCCTTCCACTTTCAGACACAATAAGTTAGTTATATTTCATTTAACATCCGAAACATTCAATAGAAATAATTTATATGGCAAAAAAACGTTTGCCGGGTCGGCTAGTATGTTATATTAAATGTAACGTTATGAAACTGAAACAAAAGAGTCACGGAACCGATATGAAACTGAAGCTGAAAGAAAATTGTCTATCATTCTAAATGTAATAAAGTGCAGAGTTCGTGCGGAGTATAGAGATGGGGGTACATGGATGTTGACGCGAACAGCGAGTCCGCACTTGTAGCGATTACTGGTAACGAGATATGTCTGCACCGGCGAGCTGGTGAAGAACCATGGAATCGGTTGTATTGGAAATCGATTCAAGGTCTACATTCAGTAGCGAACGCTAACAGACGACTGGTATGCACTTCGGAGCTGCTTTGGTACCTAGATAGTCTCCGATAATAGGGACCTACCAGTAAAATAGTCTTAAAATAACAAAATATTAATATAATAGCCTCATAGCTGTTTTAAACTAGTCCCGAAGTTAATTATAAAATACAAAGAAAAGCTTATGTAAGTTGTACAAGTCGAGGTTTACACCAAAATTTTCAATCGCTCAGTATTAATATAATTTATACATCTGTAATTGAAACTTATATGTATAATGTTAGATATGGAGAAAAATAATAGTCATTACCAAAATTTTGTTAGTAAAATAGTAGATGTATCGACTTTTTTAAAAGACTAAAATGAAAAAAGGGAGGGTATGGCATAACATCCTTTCACAATAAAAGACAGATGACGGTAAGCCTCGACACATTCGTGTTTAGGCAGTGTGCGAGGTAAAAGCTCTGTGACTGTTGACGTGTGAATGTGAGAGGTATGGCAGATTAAATTTATATTTGAATTGACGTTTCTAATGATAATTTTCATATTTTTATAAAGTTTTATATTAATTTCCTTTTCTCTGTCAGTGTGGACGTATAAAGTCGGTCCAGGCGGCTGCTGTTGTTTGCAGCAAATAGCCGGAGCCACGTCGCGGGCACTCAATACGTCTGCGGTGGAAACGACATTTATTACCACGCGCCCCGATGTAAACTAAAGGAGCCGGTAATCGAAAACCACCCAAGTAATTCGCTAAAGTTACACGTGAGTTGTTACTTAATGTACTTAAAAATTGTAAGAGAATTTATTTTGCGTTAAGGACATTAGTAAAAAACTTTCGTAACGCTCTAAGGTTGTTTTCAAAGGAGTTTTATTGGGCAAAAATGTCACATAAACCTAACTTTACAATTTTTACAATTACCAGGTGGTAGGTCTCTGTTGCCGGAGACCGTCTGGATGGGTACCACCGCAGCTCCTATTTCAACCGCCAAATAGTAGTGTGCGAACATTACTGTGTTCCGGTTTGAAGGGCGCTGTAGCTAGTGTAATTACTGGGGTAACGAGACTTAACACCTTACGTCTCAAGGCGACGAGCGCAATGTGGTGCAGTGTGTACCATCTTAACTAGCACCACGTTGTCATGGGCAAGCATATAAATATCACTTACCATCAGATGAACGTCTTGATCGCCTCGTCGCATAGTAGCATGAAAAAAAAAACTTACTAGAGTATTATTTATACATTTCTCCTCTCGCATAATATAAAGAATTATAGTATATTATTTTTTGAAATATAATACAAATGTACTATCTGGTATGTAGCTGTCATAAAAGAAACTAATAATTTCAGTTTTCAATACAAAAGCAGTGATTTGAATTGAAATATAATATAATCATATGATATGTAGATGAAAAAATAATATATCGACATCATATCATATATTTCATTATCGAACAAATATTTTGTGTAAGTCTTTTGTAAGTTTGTAAGCAATAATCAATATTATGATTGTAATATTTTTATGACTTGTTACATACTCTTTTGCGAATTATGATATAGTAATTCTACTAACAAGGACTGAGACGAAGTAGTGGAGCGACGGTCTGAAGGTTCCGGAAGCTGGATCGATAGATCTGGAGATCTTTGGGGAAATCCTATGCTTACCATTAAACATCTCCTGGATTAAGTTCTAATTCGTTTCTTAATTATTATGTGCTTTTTATATGGTGTAAGTGATTACTTAAACCTTGATTGGAGCATATGTGTATCAAGTTTAGAAAAACTTCTACTCTTGAAATTATCTAATTAATATTGCTTCGAAGCCACAGAACCGTCCGACTTTTTCTCTTCGAAGCTAAATCTTTTTCTATCCATCAACTACAAGCGAAGTGATAACTTGATAACATTATACAATAAAGTATCTAATCCTGTTTACTTTTATGTACCACCCAAAATAAATGTAATTAAAATTCAAAATGAGAGCAAACTGTATTCATCAACGTCCAGAAACAATTACCCGAATAAATTGATGTGCTGTTGACTTTCTCCGCTCCCCATTCCAAAAGCCTCCATCAATTTGATATATAAAACTTTAAATTAAATTACGATTTTACATACTAGCCGCTGCAGGCTGTTACGTCTGACATCTGATATTTGTGAAACCATATTATATTTAGTCTTATAACAACCGTTTATCAGTCCGATATACTCATATTACATTAAAGTTAAATTGATGAAGATCGCACTAAGTTACTCACCCAAATGAAAGATATGATCTTGTGTAAACCTAACTATTAGAGATGAGTAGTAATTGCATTTGTTGTGTAAATGTTGTTGTTATTATTTCTAGTTTCAATTCAATACTAATGTTTCTCATAAATGAAAATATTTGTTAGTAAAAATAAGTTCAGACAGGAATTAGGTTAAAAATTTACGTTTTAATTAAATTAAGCGGAACCCTGCTTCTGTTTCTGATAAACACTTACAGTCTTCGTTTTAGGTTTAAATCTTTAGTCCAGTTCATTAGGACTAGTCGATATCGAACCATTGCTTTCGGAAATTGGAAAAGTTTTTTTTGTAAATCATGTGAATTTAGCGAAAATTTTTTTTTTTTTATTATACAAATAACTTGTAATTGTTTTTATTTATTTGTATGGAAAAGTAACACGTATTCATCAAGTTTAAAACAAGACCTAAAAGTTAGCTTAAAACGTCTATTAATATTAATATGACAGTAGAGGAAAAACAACTGAGATTACAGCGATTTCGATAATTAACTGAATATTGTAATGTTTATAAAAAAATCCATTTCAGATTACAAAATCCCGTGTTACTAACACGTGATAACCTGTGAAGGTATACTGAGACAATTTTAGCCTGAATTCATTATTCGTTTAACAAATTCCATGGATATTGCGGATGGTCGGATATTGGTTCAGAGATGTGATCGATGTGACAAAAATAGGCCGTTTCGCTATCAACTTTTCATTTTCAGGTCTGACCGAATGTGATCAATCATATCCGCCCGAACAATTTGCGATTGCCTTAAATCAATATAATTGTTAGTTATATACATATATATACGTGAGCGACGGCACAGTTAAACAGAAACTGTTTCGAATATTTTCGTCTGTAAATTTCGATTTCAGAGAATGCCGACGAGGATAAAACAACACTGAGGGGAGGCTTTGTCTAAATATAGAATATATTTAGATTCCGAGTTCACAGGAAAGGGGAACATAAGATAATTTAAATATCGCGAAATGGAAAGCCTGCGGGGTAGAAGATCTACTTAGAAACCATATAAGAGTCTTATACCATCAAAAGGAATAAATATAAAATTTTAAGAATCGCTAATGAACATTTCTTCACATTTCTATATAAAATTTTCTTACTATTACATTTTAGGAATTATTTCATTAATGTTATTCAATGTATATCAATCATTTAATTACTGAAAATAGATAAATTATTTTCTTTAGATTTAATTAATGTACATAACCAATGTATTATTTAAGCCGATGTCGAGTAGACATCAATCAGCTGGTGATTATGAAGAAAAGAATACTCTAGTCTACGGTTACAGAAATACGCTTCTAGATACTTCTATGAACTACAACTACTACTATTACGAGAATAAATCATTTACTAAAAAAGCCGCGAAACTATCAAATATGTATTCAAAGATTTCCATCAAGTATTTACTTTGACCATCCACCATATTTAAAATCAATACCAACGACCTTTTAATTTTTTTTTATATACAAACAAAACTTTATAAGTCCTATAAAATTTTTAAGATGAAAAGAACAGAAACGTGATTACTTTTTAATTTTAAGTTACTCAAAATAATTATAATTTTTAAATATAAATCTGTATGAATAAATCAATAGGTATATATAAACAACACTAACCTGCCAACGTTAAGTTGATAATAATTAACGGAAATTAAGCTTTCATACAAATATATCTGAAACCTTTTTCTCTTTATACTTTAAGTTTCATTCAAAGTTTTACAGAAAAGAAAAACTCTTATAGATTTAAACTCCTATACATTTCTCTATGATTTGTATTTTTTGTATGTACAAAATGAAAAGAAAACAAATAACATTCTAAAATTATACATAATAATATCATAAGTAGCGTTGTAATAATTGTGTTAAGTTGTTTCAAGTTGCCGATTCATCCGCGCATTTGGTTTGGTAGTGGGCGGTCTGCGTAGCGCCGCGTAGCATGTATCTACGCGGCGCTACGAGTACGTATAAGTATACACTTCATTCTGAAGATACGATGAATGGCCCCATTCAATACTGCGGCCGTGTGTGCGCATGCGCTGTATCGATCTGGCGTCAGAGGGGCGAGGGGCTGGGGGGAGGCAGGGGCTGGTACGGTACCGCTGTGTGCTATCAGCAATTGTGCAATCTTGAAGGACCAATTTTCTCACTAAACCTATTCCTTCTCCATTCTATATTTTATATCTTATTTCTACCGCCAAACAGTAGTCAAAGTCAAAGTCAAAATTTTTATTCAACATGCAAACAATAGTTCACTTATTGAACGTCAAAATCTACCAGCCATTCGCAAAACAAACGCCACGGACCCGAGAAGAATGGGCAAGAAACTCAGCAGGCTGTATATATATACATTATTTTTTTGACAAAGTTGTAGTGTGATTACATTACTGTGTTCCGGTTTGAATAGTAGCTAATAAAATTACTTGGGTAATGAGACTTAACAACTTATGCCTTAAGGCGATGAGAGCAATGTCAATGCAATGCAATATCATCTTAACTAGCGGCACTTTGTTATAGGCGAGCGTATCACTTACCATCAGGTGAACATCGTGCTATATTAAATAAGCTTTATTTATAGCTTAAACTTAATTTAGTTTCAAATCAATAATAAAAATGAAAACATTATTGGATAAAACAAAATTTCAATATAAATTAAACTATATAGAAACGAAAACTTCTACATAGCGCCTGACTTTGATCGGTGGTAGAATTATCTTGAATCCACTTGTCTAACTGTTATCATATTACAGCTAGAATATTCTAGATGAACACGCTTCACTATCTTCATCCTCATTGTTACTTAAAACATGAAATATAGAATAAATAAATCCATTTTAGTTGAAAAGAAAAAGTTTAATGTAAGTTTTTTTTTTTTATACTACTTTGCGACGAGACGAGCAAGACGTTCACCTGATGGTAAGTGATACGCTTGCCCATGACAACGCGGTGCTAGTTAAGATGGTACACACTGCACCACATTGCGCTCGTCGCCTGAGACATAAGGTGTTAAGTCTCGTTACCCCAGTAATTGCACTAGCTACAGCGCCCTTTAAACCGGAACACAGTAAAGTTGGCACACTACTATTTTTCGGTTGAAATAGGAGCTGCGGTGGTACCCACCTAGACGGTCTCCGGCAACAGAGACCTACCACCTGAGGTCTGGTGTAAGATGAGGCACCTTGGCTGAATATTTTCACATTTTAGTTGTAGTTATATTTTAGTATGGTTTTAATTTAAGAAACAGGTTCTGAACCTTGTTCTTTCTGCTTTACAGTATCACGTTACCCGAACGTAACCTTCGGCATACTTATAAAGGTTGTGTGGGTGTTTCGGCGATCAGAACAAATATCATTGTGGAGGGCTTAGGGGGGAGGGAATATTTATAGTAACTCTTTAAGACGCACGACTGACTATTTCGATATAGTAATAATTTATTTTAGACTATATATAGTTATTTTTTTATTTAAAAACTTTTTAAATGATATACTTATAAATGAAAACACATTTTAAATGATAAAGATGTGTGGAAATAAATGGCGCTGATTCTCAAGCAGTATGTGTCAGTACGTGTAAGACATTTAAAAATGAAGAAGACAAAAAAAAATGTATATATATATATACAGCCCGCTGAGTTTCTTGCCCATTCTTCTCAGGTCCGTGGCATTTGTTTTGCGAATGGGTGGTAGATTTTGACGTTCAATAAGTGAACTATTGTTCCCATGTTGAATAAAAATTTTGACTTTGACTTTGACTTTAACAAAATATGTAAAAAAAGGCGGACTTAATGGAAGATTCTCTGTTATACCAAACCATAGGGTTAAGCAGAGAACTAAAGTTGAAGTATCATGGTAGTAAATAAGATATTAATAAATACAATAAGATATGAATCATAATATACACATACAAATACAATTAGTACATGTACTGTAAGAGAGGCTAATATATACAGATACATATAAATATTATACAAGTATAATAGCACTGTCTCTAGAAGTATTTTTAAAAATATTATGTCAGCGGTGTTGGCACCCAATACATAATTTTTAGGATTGTCCATTGTTCAGTAAATAGTATATTTGCAGAATTTCACATTAGTCAGATAACGTAACGACTTGCAGAAGTCCGTACAGTTCGGCGGTCGGAGCGCGACTGTTTTTGTATCACCTATTTCTATTCATAGTTCCTATTTATACCCGCAAAATTTTTACAAAACGATGGATCATTTCCAAATTGAACATTAAATCATAAATATGTAATTTTAATTAATGTTCAAATGATTTCAGAACTTGTTCGAGCCTTCAAATATATATATTGTTATTATAGCTTAATAAAAAGCCGTGATAGCTGAGTTTTATAACGACGATTTCGCTGTATATTCAGAAGGCAGGTTCCCCGCTGAGCTTCAACTTTTATAGATATCTGAAATCCACCAAATCACACTTACCATGGATTCTCTCCTCGTAATAGAATATTCCGGGTCCCTGAAATGGGTGCATTAAGCAGACTGTATACGTATTATTTATTTAATAACGTAGAGTCATCTTTTGTTATGGAAAATTGCAGACATCATTGGTTGGAACAGGGTTAAAATAATACATTACGACGTTACCAGTAATTGATAGTTATTTGTTTTTATAAATATTAACAACATGATGAGTTAGGAAAGAATGAAAGCGCTTCGCTGGTTATCAGTTTTATTGGTAACGCCGAATTGTGTTCCAGCAGTCATACTCACTGTCTCACAGTCAGAATATTCAGACCATGGTTCAGAGCAGTCCACAAACGAATAGTTTTGTAAATGAAACTAATAGAACTTTTAGATATTCTCATTTAATTTCTAGAACTCATGAGGTAAACAACACTAAACTATTTTATACCAATCATTTTAAATCTCAAAAAGGAAAAAAGATAAAACAAAAGGAAACTTCTATAATTCGTATATAACTCTGTCACTGATTACACCGCGTTAAACATATAACCGATCGATTTATTTTTATTGTAATTTGCACGCAACATACGGAATTTCACATAAAACATTTACACAGTCAACACTCCATGCGATAATAATACACCGCCGACTAAATACTTGCACATCGAGAGTGAGTTTAAATTAATTTGTTTTTTTTTTAAATAACTAAAATTTACGCTAAACTAAAAATACATAAATACTCGATTAATATAATTAAAAAAAAAATGTTCGCGAAAGAGAGAAAACGTTAGAGGGAGATAAAATTACATAACAAAACAAAGAATCGTAACAACCAATAATGATGCAAATAATATAAACTTCAAAAATCAAATGCTCAATTGTGACAATTATTGTGGTCGTAAGACATCCGCCAACCCACACTTGGCCAGCGTGGTGGATAAACTAGACCCTCTCTTTGTGAGAGAATAATCAGAGTAGCTGTTATAGGAACAGTGTCCTGTCTGTCTGTTATACTATACAAAAATAGTTCGATACAAAAATTAGATTTGGGAGAAGAAATTATGATATCGATCAAAGAGAAATGATTATCACAACGGCTGAACCTAGTTTAAATAGCAAACGTAAAATTAATCTCAAAACCATGACTAAAACATTTTATGGCACGGACTATGTTAATAGAACATTCGAACAAACTCAGACAGACTTTAATCGCTTAATAGTTAATTTTATAGAAAAAGAAATTGTTGGTGTAGATACAGAGAACGATAATGCTAAAGAAAGAAGTAATGTTATAGGAACAATAGGAAAAGAGGCTTACTCTACAAAAATACTGATAAAAGCTAGGAATAGGACTCAAAACGGTTTGGTCACGAGCTGGTCATATAACCGCTGCTAAAACTAAATTGGGAATGGACAGCGACGGTCGCCGGGAATCTGATGATGGGAATGCAAAGGTAATTCAGCTGCTCCGCTGTACAGTTGGTTATGGTCAAATATATCTGGTACAGTAGCTGCAGTAGTAAGTAAAGAACAGTTTCTATTCCAAACCGACCCTATCAATATTCAATGAAGAATTTATCGTTAATTTTAACGTTACTTCTAAATATATGGTTAAGAAGTTATATGGCATTTTATGGCTACCTCATGAATCACAAATATTAGCACTCGTTTTTCTGTACACTAGTATCCGATCGATTGGTTTTTTTTTTAAACATCACTCCTTTAATCCAAAAAATTCTGTAACAATCATTTAACATAATGTTTTTTGTATTTTTTTTTTAATTTTCGTTATATAATCTATTCTTATTTACAATGTTTATAAAATTGACATTATTTTTTTGTTAAATACTTTTATTTTTAATATATTTTTATTCTTTTTAATCTAATGTTCTTGTGTTCGCTTCTGGCAACACTTGCAATGCGACTGTCGCTTTGACATCATCATTTCTACTCGCGCTCGGCCAGAAACCATCACAAGAGGGTATTGTCTCCTTTGTATTCAGGCACAAAATGGCGTTTAGAACCCAACATTTACATTGCCCTCATTTTACGAAAAATCTAAATTAATAATACTATTCGTAAAAATGTCTTTTTATCATGGGGTAGTAATAAATATAAATACTTTTTTTTTCAATAATCAACTATTAGCTAAAATTGGTCGGGATTTAGGAAAATACACACTTTTAACATGCAAATAGTATTTTTTTTGTAAATCTATAACTAATTACAATTTGTAATGCAAAATGCAACTTCGCGTATTTGAACACACAACTCTATTTATAGGTATATTTTGGCACACGGGTCCACTCGTGAGCTCCTAAATATCAGATTTAGTTTGCATCTAAGGCACAGTTTTAGATGGACACTTATACATTTGCATTAAGCGTTTCGAAAACGATCTACCAAGCAAGCTCATCACCACACGTTCCTATTCATCATCCGCACCATTTGATGCACGAATTCTATAAACACCGATTAAAAGTCTGTTCCTGATTCGAATTTCTTTGTCGCCATTGAGAAAGCGCGCGTCAGTTGGTCGCGCTGGTGGAGGGCCCGAGGTTCGCCTCCTGGTGCTTGTACTTGTGCGAGGTCATCTGCGACAGGCCCAGCACCGCGAATCCGCACTGCAGACAGTGGTAGTGGGTCTGTTTCTTGCTGTGTATACACTGCGGTTCGTAACCACATCCTGTGAAAGTACATTCTCGTTAGAGGTGTTCTAAGGTACAGGTTTTGGGTCCAGTGTTCTATTAAATTAAAAGTAATTGCTTTTACGAACAATAAATTCAAAATTTCATATCACGAGGTATACTATCGTAGGAAGTTATAATTTAATATGAAAATAAGTTTTATTATAATAGTTAAAAGTTAAAGTAATAAGCTTGAATAATAAAAAATATAATAGATATTATTACATTTATTGCTTTGGTATCAATATGAAAGTGAATCTATTAAATTCTAAACAATTCTCTTATTTCTAATAACCAAGAAACTTTAAAGTTAATACTAAGTCTTCCGAAAAGATCTACATATGTATATTTATAGTTATTTATCAAAAAAAATCTCAACAAATTTGTATTGTATCAATATTTTGATTAAAAAGTAAGTAATGAATGATAAAAATTCAATATTACCTTTGCTGGGTGGGAACTTCTCGAAGCCGGCCGCCTGGATGGAGTCGAGCTTCTGGTGCTGGCGGCGGTGCGCGACCACCTTGTTGGTGTCGGTGCACACGAAGTCGCACTTGAGGCAGTGGAAGTGTGAGGCCTTGTTCTGTCCTGTTCCTGGGGTCAACCAGATCAGAGTAAGAGAGATGGAAGTACGGACAACTATTAAAGAAATATAACCACTAATCTTTTCAACACAAGATGCTCAGCTTGAATATGTCGACGTACAGCCGTGGACTTATATCGGCTGATGATAAACACGGTTTCCAACAAGTAAAGTTATTATTTTTGGGATCTGAATACATTGAAAATTAATCTATTGAAACTTTTTGTATGTTGATACGAAACTATAACTTCATTGCACCATAACTTAAACTGTTCCCACCGATAGTTTCAGCTAGATAACTTTTATACTCTCAATCAGTGTATAAAATATGTAACGATTAAATAGCTTTATAACAATCGAAGGTGTAGTGCTAAATAAGAATAGTCTCCATAGTCTGTGTATTTTGATTATTTTTTAAGTAAATTTTACAAATGTTATGTAAATGTACAAAACCTACCAAATGTAGTGGCATGTGGGCAATCAGGTCTCTGGCAGTACACGTTGGCTCTGTACTGCTGGAAGTCCCCGCCCATGAGAGTGTCCAGTCTGTTGAAAACGTAACTATTTTAAGAACAGTACGTTCATTGGCTAGATAGTTGCATAGACTGTGGTGAAGCGCAGTGTCCCTATTAGGCTTAAGTTGAAGAAAAGATCGTGAGTAAACCGGAATGTTCCAAAAGATCAACTTTGATGGATTTGGGAAATCCACCATCTTACACGTGGCCAGCATGATGAACAGCTTTGACTCTCCGCGTATGAGAATGCCCTGTGTCCCAGCAAAGTAAATATTAAAAACCCGGTTTTAAAAAAATTTAGATTTGCTAATAATAACAAATCATACATTAACTTTAAAAAATACAATGGTTAGCTTTAACCTCCAAAGTGTTATTACAATTCTATAGTAACTCCATCTATCGGAATTTAAGTGAAAAGTATTTATAGCCTCTACCATTGAAAGCAAAGGCTTGTGGTAGTTCTAAATGTTAAACACAGATGGCGTTATAATTTTGTAAGTCGTAAAGTTTTAGAAAGCTGTGTTAGCTTTCCACGATTATGTTTAAAATCTGAAATCACAACAGCATCGCTGTGTTCCTTCTGTACTGAGGTGTGTTAAGCTCATTATATATAAAGAAAAACCTATGACCTAATTGTGTAAAAGCCTACCTTTCATGGCGGGCTGTATGTTGAACGAATCTTGTCTTATCACAAAAAGAGTAGCCGCAGTCCTTGCGGGTGCAGTGGAAGTGGGTCTGGTGCTCTCTGCAAGAAATAACAATATTGTTAAGCGGCGATAAGCACAAATAAAGTATCAAAAGAATTATGAATTTTCACATATTTAAAGAACTTTTCCGTAACGAATGAAGCCAAGTTAAACATAAGATTACAAATTTTTGTGTTTGATAATCTTTTGCACGGCTTTCTTAGAACAATCAACTGTATAACTATCTTTTTCTTTCAAAACTAATTAAACTCACCTGTAGCCGCAGTGCTGGTAAGCGCAGTCCTCATTGAACCTGAACCTGAGATATCCTTCTGGGATAGGCTCATCCTTCATAACGCGCATGTGAGGGCCTCGGCTCGTGTGTGTGCGCCTGCTAACAGTTTCACTAAGTTAGAACTCGAAATATTTCATACAATCATCCATTAGCTTGATCCGACACATGCCTTATTTTGGAAACGATTAGTTATTAATAACTTGAAATATATAAGATAAATAAAATTTTTGTTCGCATTTTTGTTAAAGAAATCTGTTTTTTTAAATTTTAAACTAAATAACTTTAGAAATATAAGTTGCTGCATATTTTTTTACAATAGCGACGAGCGGGATAATCACTTAGTGGTAAGTGATATCCATAATAATGTAGTAACGGTAACTATTATTTCTAAAGTAGAATGGCAAGTTACACTCACGATTTCGCTATCATTTCCGCTTCTTTGTCCAATCCGGGCGGTAACCCGTGACCTTGCAGCAGACTCTGTTCCAGCAGCAGCTCGGGCGGGTATAGCATTGTTGGATAAAGCGGGAACGGAGAACCTCTGGAGAAATTAAAATTAATTAATCATTAAAAGTGTCACTTCAATGAATATTCTAAAAGTTCCACTACACTCAACATGATTTTTTTTTTATTTTTCATGTTGATTTTGAAGGAATATATCGCTCTATTTACGTTTTCTATACTGTGGTCAGCCTTCTCTCTCTCTTCTACAAGTACTGCTGCTGTTATGCGTGATAACATTGTATATATTACTTAGGTTTAGACTTTGCTTAAGTACCTAACTGCATTATGTCGTAAGT
Source organism: Byasa hedistus (assembly GCA_029286795.1). Classification (NCBI taxonomy): domain Eukaryota; kingdom Metazoa; phylum Arthropoda; class Insecta; order Lepidoptera; family Papilionidae; genus Byasa; species Byasa hedistus. Next base: position 4,661,701 of record JAGSMW010000013.1, on the reverse strand, counting down.
AATGCTTACCCCTGAGAGAATAATGCGACTTGCGCCAACCCCGGCAACCCGGCTAAGGACGCGGTGTACTGTTGCTGCATCTTCAACTGGTCCTGCAGACTACCTTTGCGTCCTCCCGCCAGATACTGCTGGAGGAGAAGACTTTGCACTGCCTGAACCTGCAGAAATATTCATCTAATAAGTTACGCTCTCATATTAACAGAATTTATAAGGATAAAGAAATTATTCTAGATTTATAAAAGAGATTAACAACAACATTAAATTTCGATAACTGTGTGATTCATGCTGGTAAGAATATGTTAATACTATCACACTTCTTACCTGTTCAGCAGGATTCGGTTGTCGTTGACTTGGTGATGGCACTTGAGCAGACGATGAAGCAGCGGTAGAAGGTAGTATAGAAATTTCAGGGTATTCTCTTTCCAATGTTTCCTATAAAAGTACAAAAAATAGACATATTAATATAATACAAAAATAATAAAGATTACTTATATCCCAGTATTACAAGCTAAAGCACCTGTAATTGTACTTTAAACTGTTAAATGTTTTAATTACAGATATTTAAGTCTCCAACCTAGTCCAGATCAACTTGAAATGAATCGTACTTAAATAAATAAATCATGAAAATATATCAGCTAAGTTAATAATTTCAGATAAAAGCAATTATTTCTCTACCTTAGTTGCTTGCAGTCCAGCAGGCGCCTGTTCCATGTTGTTCCTGTGTTTCTTCACCATGTGACTGAACAGCAATTTCAAATCGACGTAAGCTTGAGAGCAGTGTGGACAGTGGTAATGTAAATTCATGCCGCCGGCATTTTTGTTCAACGGACAGGTCTGGTCATGGCACGAAGGTGGTATCGTGGGTCCCGATAGCTTCGGTGGTTCGTACGGCCTCTTCTGATCAAAGTCCATACGGAGTTTCATATCTTTCGACGGTGAAGCATCATAAATGCTCCTTGGTGATGGTGACGAGGTGTTACTTCTAAGATGTGATGACGGATAGAAGGTTCCCGTCGCTTTTACTACTGAAATTAAGACAATTTTTCAAGTTCTTCTTATAGATATATTAGTTGTAAACGTGAAAGCAAACACTTATCTACTCTAACCTTTAGATTATTGTTCGTAGATTTATAACATGTTTTAACTCGTCACATGCTATATAGCAGTTGTAAGCAGCTATTTTGGAATATTGCTTCTATTAAATTTTTATCTTCATCAATAACATCTTCAGTTTTTTATAGATCTAAACGATGTTAAACATTTCTAATTATTGGTGTACTAATGAAATATTACTCACCCGAAACATTATCTTGTTCTCTTTCAAATTCGCTTTTAATTGAGAAATTAGAAGGAGTATAGGATTCGATATCTTTAAGAGAGCTGACGCTATCGGCGGACGCTCTTTCTTTTATTGAATAATCTTTGGCCTCATCGAATGGTCTCTCTTGATCCATCTCACTCTTTATAATAGGTGTTCCTCTTCCGTGCTTATGGGTGGCTAGAGCTGAATATTGAGTTAAAATTGCAGGGCAGTTATTCCCTTGTGCGCAATGGAAGTGAGATCTCAGTTGATTTTTAAAACAGCTTTTTCCACCACACTGATCGTAGGACAAGAAATAGTCGAAACCATCGAGAAGTGGAGAGATAGAGTGAGATTCCCTCATGTGAGTTTCCATAATGCAGTGAGTTTCTCCCGTAAAACTGCAGTTGAAGCAGTGGAGGTGGAGTCTAGTCATTCTCAGTTGACAGTTAGGATAATATTGACTACAGGTGTCAGGTGATGTGAAGACTTCGAAATGTTGGAATTTTATACGCTGGAAGAGAAGTAAATTTTAAAAAATTTGATTTCATAAACATGATCCTAAATATAAACGTGCATTGTATTTATGTCTATCCTAAATTATTGCAGAATAAAAGATTGCCATTTTTTGTAAAAAATGAAATACATTAAAATAATACAAATAACTTTACATACAGGAAATTCTTCAACCGTTGTTATAACGGGCGACTGTACAACTGGCGGCAGCTGATTGCTTTTTGGTAGTTTGAACGATGTGAAAATGGCTTGAGGTGTTACCTATAACAGAACACGGTACAATTTACGTTCATACATTTGAATTTGTAATGAATACATCGAGAAATAATAGGAGATTAATGTATACACTCACGTTGTCGGTCCACACTTCTACCACTCTGTTCTTTGGTGGTCTTCCTCTTTTACGACTAAACATTTCGTCTAGTGAACTCGATGGATTCACTTGTTGAGGCACTAAGCTCGCGTTAGGACCGAGATTTAATTGCGCCTGTAGGTTAGGCGTTAATTGGGAAGAAAGACTTGGAGCCATTTGTGCCAATTGAGCAAGATTTGGCGGGAGATTGGGTAAATTTGGCACTTGACCTAATTGCGCCGCCATATTTGGGTGTAATTGAGCTGAGAGTTGCGGCGTGAAGTTCGGCGCAAATCTAGCAGCTAGGTTTGGTGACATTGGACTGAGGATTGCGTGCTGACGATGATGCTCTAATCGCCTGAATGGGTGTTCTTCTGAAGATAAGATTACGGCTCCACAGTTCTCCTGTGTAAAGAAACAGAAACATCGTTTTAACAAAATATTCTTAAGAAAAATTTTATCCCTTAACCAGATATTTTGTATTCTTAATGGAGACATAGTTTCGACTATTAATTAGTGAAAAACTCATACCCAGGTGCAGTGATAGTGTGTTATGTCTCTTATGTGCTGGCATGCGGAGTTGCTGCACGGGTTACTCCTCGAGAAGGCCATGAAGTAGGCGTCCGTCACCTGGTTCTGTTGTTCATGTTCTAGCACATGCTTTACCATCGTACCGTGACAGCTGTTGGATACAAGAAAGTAATAATGAAATTTATTGCTACTGTTTTTAACAATTTACTTTTTCCACTTCAATATTCCGCAATTTTATATTACACATCCCTCGGGTAGCCCTCGGGTCCCAAACTAAGCACATCTTTTACTCAAGACCCTAAGTCAAGTTAAACTTTTATTCAAATTTACATAGTACCGGATGAATAAATGTTTTTGTTGTGTTTATAACACAAGTAAAAAGATGAAGCGACGTAAATTAAAGATATCAAGTACCTTTAAATTTGTTTTATTTTATAACCTCTTTATCATAACTTACCAAAAACAATCAAAATATGTTTTAGTAAACTATAAAATAATTTCTCTACGATTTTTTTTTGAGAAATGATATGGTACTTGTACACCATTAAAAGAATTATTATTAATGAAAACTTGTAAAGGTTTTCTTTTACCTGTGCGCCATTTTGCAGCAGTCGTACAAACAATGATAGTGTTTATTAAGTGCGCTACATTTGTTACATTTATCTTCAGCCTCTTTACTACCGTTGAAGACCTCTATATACTTCCGAGAAACTTCTTCCACCAAGGCAGGATTCTGTAAAGTCCATTGAAATTTTAATAAATGTAATTGTTATACTGCTACATTGATCATAATTCTATAATTATCTGATGATGATCTAATCATAATTCTTACTAATCTTAGTTAAACGCCAGGGTAATACTTACGTAAGGATTAGAATAGTCATCAAGCATCGAGTTGGATATATCGTCATCACCATGCAGATTACTTCCGGGCGAATACATGCTTAGATCGGCACCTTGGTGCATCAGAGCGCTTTGGATCACCGATGTTGGAAGTCTAAACAAACATAAATAGTTAAATACTTATCAAAATATTATAAATCGTAGTTATTTTTAAAACCTTTCTAAGTTTTCAGTCGATTGTAAAATTTAAATGAAATAAGATATTAACAAATACTTTACATGAAAATGTACATCAAATAGTTCGGCATCAAGAAAGTTAACTTGTGTAACTCTAGAAATTTTAAGGAATATTTAATCAAAATTGGACAATAGCAAACATACCCAAAGCTCATCTCCTGTTCCTTTCTCTCATGTTTCCTCTTATGAGTAAAAATCTGACTGCTCGAGTGTAGGACGTAGTTGCAGTGCGGTCGGATGCAGTGTATGTGGTTGCAGGTCCTGCTGAATCTACAGTCGCGATACGGACACGCTTCGTTCTTCATGTATTTCTTAAATCCATCCTTTGATAAGGCCTCGTCTTTTATGTGGTAGGTTTTGTGCTTTTCTGCATAACGAATATAATTTCATATTAAATTCTTTTAATGAAAACAATAACTTTTCGTTTGTTTATACAATGTTTTCCATAAACTCACCCATATCGGCCTTGTTTTTAAACGTGTAAGTGCAACCAGGACGACGGCAGTGGAAATGTGTTGTCCTTTGACCAGCAAACATACAGTGCGGTGCTGCACAGCTCTCGGTTGCTCTGAACCTTTGGAAGCCCTCTTGAAGTATAGCGGAGTCTTTGCGGTGATAATTCGCGTGCATTTGGACATCCGACGTTGAAATATATACCTACAAATAAATATTTAGCAAAATTTATAATCAACTTAAACTTACTATAATATAAGCTATAACATTTAGTAAAGAGAATATAGATTTAGAAAAGTCATCTGATTCCAATGTTTAAATTTAGTATAATTATGACTTATTTATGAATGAACTGCCGTGGGCTGATGGTGATGACGATGAGTTTGAATTGATTAGAGAGATCCATTTTGAGCATTTGATAGTTCTAAGCTGAAATAATGATAAAGTTAAAAATTATAACTACCTTATCACAGCCATCCTGGATGCAGTGGTAGTGTGTCTGGCTTCTGTTGTGCGGACAGTCGCTGAAACGCTCGGAACAGTCGTCTAGTGGTGAATATCGCATGAAGCCGTGGGCGAGAGACTCGTCCCGTTTCTTGTGCCACTAGCAGAGGAAGAATACCACTTAGCACAAAACGATGTAAACAAACAGATTAATACAAAGACAGAAAACAATAATTATGATTATCATTGTATAAAAGATCCTAAGGGCAGATTATCAATAGTAAAGTAATTCTGACTTGATAGGATATCAATAAGTTTCAAACAAACTTCTTAGTAGTGTTTTTTTTTTTTTCGAAAAATAAACCATGTCTATTTTAATAGAACACAGAGTTAATATAAGTTTTTTTTTTAAGGATTTTTAGCTCTAAGAACAGTAATAAAACCTTGCAAAATTTAAATCCAATTCATTCAATTTAAAGCAGAATTAATGCAAAACTTTGAAAGTGTTGAAGCAGACGAAAAACAAATTAACGTGAAAGATTAATTGTCAGTCAAATTGTTATTGTTAAATGTTTTTTTGTTATATTGTTCGGTAGAAATATTCAACGATTACTCACAAATAGAATCTTGTTATGTTTGAAGAAGGTTAATCAATAAATGTATTGTATTGTAGACGTTGGTGTGTGTTTAAATGAAATATTATTGATTTCATATATACATATCGAATTAACAAAAAGCTTTTATGTTTTTTGTAAATGATAGGAACAAAATCAGCCACTGTGGTAAAGATTTCAAATTTATAAGCTCATGCTGTAGGTTTACCTTGAAATGTCTGATCATTTCTTCTTTCTTGCAGAACACCCTCGCTGTACAGTCCATGCAATGGAAGTGTTCTCTGTAACCGAGATCCTTGCAGTACGATGAGCCGCATTCTAACGTCGAACTGTACCTTGTTTACACAATAACTAAGTTAAAACTCATCTCAATCATATCACAGCGTAAAACTAAATGGAAGTCAAATATCTAAATATCAACTTAATAAATCAACATGATATAAAACGATACGGATATCAGAATTGTGCGCAAAAACACAACAAAAAAAAACACACATGTCTGGTAATATAAGAACTCATTGTTAAAACAAACTTTAAAATAAATGAATAGACGAAAAAACTTTAGACGGATAAATTCATGACTTATGTTAATATCGCCGATGGAAAAAAACATCGCGAAACTCATAGCAATAGAAACGAATTTGCCAGATGTTGTCCTATGACTAATAGAATTGCTTGAATAACAAAAAAAAATGTGGAACTAACGCTCTTTTGTATCGTATCTGATTATGTGAAAAAAAAAACACATTGCGATATTTATCGGAGCTGTTATTAAGTAGAATTTGAAAGATTAACCAGAAACAATTTTTGTTACACTCAAAGTTTTATCTGTCGATCTGTATAAGTTCAATTCACTATTATTTTTGACCGACCTTGTAGACGGTTAGCTGTGACATTGATTGTCATATGTATATATTCCAAGATTAGAATCTGTTATAAATCACCTTTCTAATAAGCATGAAATGTATAGCTCTCTGATTTATAATTAAAATAATACCTTTTCACGTATCTCGAGTAGTCAACGGTCGTTTGTAATGAATTCTTGCGAACCTGATCCAAGTGGTTCAACGCCGATAGTAGACCTACAACAGAATAGATAATAGTTATAACTAAAAATTATAATATGCTAATATCCTCTAACGACGCGTTCAAACATTCCCCGACTAAGAAACGTCCATTCTTTTGTTTGGAGCAGCTAAATCACCTCCATGCATCATATCGGAATGAACAATGTACTGTTTTCATCGTGTAGGAAACATTTAATAACTCCCGAGTCACCGACGCCGTTGCCGGCCGCGTTTTCGTTTGCATCTCGTTCGTGTAATGTTTTTAGTTCAAAAAGAACTTAAACGTCCCGCCGCTTGTGTAACCGGGCCCCTCCCCGTATCAAGTTTTGGAGTATCAAATAAATTATTATGGTAATTAATCAATGTTTTCTCCTAGTCACTCTAGAGCGCTCGCCATTGTGAGTGATCGTTGACTCTCCGTCTGAGTACATTACATCACAAAAGTGTTCTTGTAAATCAACTCGTTTTAATATACCGTTGATTTTATCATTTAATAATAAGATGTTAGTCGAGTTCCCTCCTCCACTTCGCTAAACGCAGTTGACTATTGATCTCTTTGCTTTTATGTTGCAGTAATATTAGTATTGAATATAAATGGTAAATTTTTTTAAAGTGTAGTTTTGAATGGTTAGTTTTGATTGAAATCGGTGCACAAGACACTTTTGCGCTCGCCTCTACGCCGTCCAAATAAGAAACGCCCGTACCAAACCTGTACGAACGTGGTATTGTATAGAAAATTCGGTTTTGTGTTCGCCGTGGTCGGAAGATTAAAACCTGTGTATTTGTTAGACACCGCTCGCTGACGAAATACCACCTCTGCGTCTCCTTTTTTTTTTACAAAATCGTTTTTGAAAGACGAATTAATACCTATACTTATGTAGATTAGCGCTCACAACACAATGGACGTTAACATACAGCTCGATAATTTGGTATGTTACATAAGTCGTGCATGAACACTCGTGATTGTAACAACGGGCGAGGTTTTAGTGAGAGCAGGTTATTATTAATGAACTAGAGAGATCACTTGCTCCGTAGGTTTATTCCGGCGGCGTTAATGGCTCACGATTTTGTAAGCGATTGTGCGAAAATGATATAGAAAAGTACGTATTGTTAGACGCCAATAAACTATTCGGGCAAAGAATTTATTACCTTTAATTTTAGTTAGATTGTAGATAATGAAACGAGAGCAGCGACTGTCGGTGAAATCAATTCGAGAAAGCTCCGGCGGGAATTTCAAGATTGTCCCAATCAAAGTTGCTTCGGATTTGACAACGGCGCAAACTATAAAATACGATGATGAAGAAAACAAAAAGACAATGGTGCTCGGCGGAGACCGCATCAGATAATGTTCGCTCGACATAATAAACATTTATAATACGGAGGTGGTTTTTTAGGAAATTTCGTAAGATATTGTGCCGGCTCATTCAGCCGAAACAATGGGGTCCTCATAATGTTCAACATAATGGGTTTTTGAATTCACTCAATGGAACCTTGCGTTGTGATCGACGAAAGTTCTTAGCGCATTGAGAGTTATGATTCAGAAAAAAAATGGGTGTGTAACTTCCTCCGAGGTTTTTGAACTCAATCAAATTGCTGCTGCTAGTATTTGTAAATATTTATCCAATTATCTTAAATTTAATGTCTATGTATCTATTTTGAAATTTGAGCAATTGAGTTTTTATTACACTCGACCAGTTTTTAGAATTGGCAAATGATTTCGTCTGGGCCATTAGGCGACCTTCTTTCCCAACATCATTTTGAAGATAAACTTGTTTACTCAGATTTATTATGCGACGTATTTATTGTAATTTATTTAGATAAAAGCTTCGCTATTATTAATTTATAATATGATCTCTAAACAGTTTTAAGTTATCATGTTTAAAAACTTCCTAGTTAAACGTTTTATTAAAACTGTATTATAATTTAGTCGAAACGTTTCCCACGATTTTAACCGTTAGACGATGGGATAATTGCGGTCACTAATATTTGAAGTGTTCCATGATCTCATAATCCTCTACTGACATTTGGCTGAGTGAAAAATGAGTAAATGTCAGTCGAATCGTGTTGTCTTTTCGATACGCGGCTACTTTCCTTTGATTGTAGTTACGCGACTTCAGATTAGCGATAAGAAAATCCGAAGTCCGCATTAAACTCTACAAATATATCTACTTGTTTCAGTGCTATTATAATGTCAATTAGAAAATATTGGTGTAAGTAAAATTAGAATTTCTAATTGGTCCACAGCGGAATGCGTCGTCGGTCTATTCCGCGTAGCTTCAATTCTAGACTAATTATCGCATTACAAAATCGCAACTGCCGACAATGAGACATCAATTAAGATGGAACAGTTCAATCGCTCCATCATCGAGAGCTTCGCCAATCAGATTGTTATCGTCTAAGAGTTCAATAACTGCAAACTCGCTGCAAACTCACCGCGTCAGTGCGTACCCGCTCGTCTCAATTGACATTTATGCCCTGCGAGTAACTTTAAAATGTAAATGCGGTTACTACACACACCAATTCACATAGTGTTACGACACATTTAAACATACTAATACTATGCAAGCTTTCATTACATTCTGAGCTTTATTGCCGTGCGATAAGAAATCCGTTTGATCGATGCAAATGCACCTACGAGAAATCTGGTTATGTACGCCCAATATAACTTGATATATAACGCTGATTGGAATTATAGAGCGTTTTATTGAAAGCGGAGCTCTGGATACACCGGCGTCTTGTTTGGCGTGCTAGTAAATTTCATAGTATATCGCATAGAGGAGGTAATGAGGCGGGGCAATGGGTGTATGTGTACGGACAGACATCCAGCCAACACACGTATCATGTATGCATCTAGCTTTAGCTACCCATACGTTACTTATAAACGCATCGATACGAGTTTACTTTTTATTATATTATTTGTTATTTTGTATCTTACTATTATACTAGTTCAGATTACAACTTTCAATCAAAAACATATTTTTTTTTTAGTTGTTATTATTTTTGACTGTTCAACATTTGATGAGGATATCCAAGCTTCTAAGTTTTAATGCTGTTGATAAGGTTACGTTTATCACTAAAAGATAAGAGGTTGTAGATTTTAGGCTAGATTTGGAAAATAAAGAAAATCCATCATCACACAAAAACGCTATTGGCATTGTAGTTGTAAATATAAATCTAAAAGATACAGAAGCTAATTTAACTGAACTATGTTATAAAAATGTGTTTACAGTACTCAATGATCAATAAATCGTTTTCGCTAATAATATTCATATAGCATTTGATGAATATGGAAATTTGTTTAGTAGTATACTCATCGCAAAAGGTTACGTAGTCAACGTCTAAGCAGTGTCATCGCTCGAAAGTTTTACACAAACAAATAGGGAACCAAGCACGAAATGGTGACAACGGAACGCGCAATCACAGCTGATGGGGATCCAAAATTCTTGAATGCCCGAACCAATATGGAAGTTCCTGCTTAACTAATTGAATCAAACATACAATATCATACCCGATTTGTACGACACGGAGATGAATCACATCATTCCTTGAAGCGTTACGTCAATTACACGCGACGTTTACGTTAAGATTCAACTTTTCACATGCGATTTTAGTCTTTATTTATAAAAACATAACATAAATATTTGAGACTTTATTACTTTAACAGCGGCAGATTTAAGTTTGCCGGTTAAAGTACTTTTTATTGCGTTATTTCGTCGAGATGCGGACGATAAGGTATATGTCTTAGAACGTATTCAGCGATCGATTAGGTATTGTTGTACCGAGATTGGGAATAATGTTTTAAACGTTTTCCGCTTAAGATAAAAATATTCTTTTGTTGCATGCGATCAGCGGCGTAGGATCTTTTTGTTAAATGCGGTGGTTGTGTATCGTTATTTTTCATTTTTAAAATATCACCCATTCTTGTTGGAATTTGTATGATTTTAAATAAAATATAACGAAGTTTGGAATGTTTTACAGCGTCTGTGGCGCATTGAATAATGGTCTGACTTATAACATTCTCTCAGGATCGTTTTAAGTCTTCAACTGAAGTAAACTTTCGATAGCGCTTAAGTCCATTCAAATTTAAAAACATCTGTTATGCTTATAACATAAAATGACCACAGTAGTGTTAGCAGTAAACATTACTTTGCTCCGAAGTAATTGAAATTTCTGAGGTAAGAAAATCCATGTGTGAAGTCTGCAAAAAGTAAATGAACGAGTCGGTGCATTATCGAAAGAAAGCATATCGCATTCCCGTATCACCTCGTTAAGTACATTAGTCACACAACAATTACCTCCCCTTGTAACTTATACTTAATTATCTGTATTAAGTACAGCGATGCCCATTAATTAAACGGCAATATGATTTGAGACGTTTACACTGCGCCGGCGGCCATAAAGTGAAGTCGGCGGATGAAAGAGCGCAAATAATTATTACAGTACGCATGCGTACATCAAATCGACGTCCGTCCGTCGATAAAAGGATCTAGATGTGTTGCAGCGATAGATCTACCTTATTACGCTTCGTTATAGCAATTTTTACTATCGAATATAACTTACATTAATCACATGTTATTTGTATGAGTAATGAAATAAAATTAACTACGCAATTAGTCATCGGTATTTCCATGTAAATATTGCTGTAAAAAAACATGTCAAACATGTTGTTTTTTGTACAACTCAGGGATGTGGCTTAGTGATAATGTCACTTAGAATATACACCAGCACTATGTTTTAAAACTTAACGTATCTCTTTACTAAAGACATTTTTTTTTTTAGAAAAACGTCTTATTAAGTTCATAGCAATACTAAGTTTTTGATTTTTGAATGTCTAACATAATCGCTATGTGATGTTCTGTAATGAGACTGTTGTCGGAGCATCTCCGGCTTTGTTCGTTTGTCTCTGTCTTACACCCCCTCCCCTTTCGGTCCCCCCATCTGTGGGCAATCGGCGATTGGAGTAAATGATTCCGCATGATCTCGTTTTGTTTTTGCTCTGTTTACCCTGTCGCACTTGACGTTTAGCTGCCGCTTTATAGTTTGTTAGTTGAACGGAATGATGTCAATTAGAGGGGATTGTGATACTTTTTTTTGGTTTTAGTTAATTTATTATCAACGGCCGCCGGCGATTCGTGTTGTTAGGATGTTGCCATAAAGACGTGTAATATTCGACAGGCGTTAATAATTAAATTGGTACTAGTCTTAGTAATCAAACACAAACTAATTCAAAGGATTTTTTCTATTAATGTATTATAACACGAATATTAACTAAATCTTCACCTCATAGTATACAGATTGTTTAAAGCTTTTTGTGGCTATATAACCTCCTATATAAGAACCTCTTACTATTTCCATCGTTGGGATTTGGGACATACCCTCGTGGAACTTTATCCATAACGCACGCTTAGTGCGATGGATATCATATGAAAGCTGACATTAGAATATGTCGGATTTCGTACCGGATGTCGTACTTCGCCTCACGAACTGAAATATAACTTTGTTTATACGTATAATAATTTTTAAATACTATTAGATGTTTTAAATAAACTTAAAACTCTCACAAAGGATACCGATGTGGAACATCGATAAAAAGTAATAAAGATACTTCGAACAAATACAATGATAGATAGGCACAACGTTCAAACGAGCAGCGTTCCCGTATCGATTAAAGCGAAGAAATCGATTCTTTTTGTTCTCATTACGATCGATTTATCGACAATCGATTACAATCGAGCAGGTGACACGATGCGAGTACATTCGCATCATTTGTGTAATTTTAGTACTAATTGCGTTTGTTTCTAAACTTCTGATGTCATTAAAGTTAAACTAAAAAAAATTAAGTGAATATTTAGTCCACGAACATAAAGACTATTTACTAGTAATAAAATATAGAATTAGAATTTGGTAAGTAGTAATAATTATATAACTACAAATAATTACTAGATATAGCGCTTTTAAATAGTAAAGTATACACAATAATGTTTAGCTATAAAATTTGGTAGTAAATGATCATTTAATAGATCCATCACTAGATGACAAAGGATCTATCAAACTGTGTCCATTAGTCAGCTGAAGAAATGCTTTAAAAATTGATGTCAAGAGAAAACTAAATAGAAACTACACTCCCGGACACATCTATCGGCCCACCTAGTGTTTAAAAGTTTAACGGTGCCTAGCTAAAAATAAATGTTAAGTGGAGCAATAAGTTTTAATGCAGTTTTAAAGCTGATTTTTTGGTCAATCTTTATGTATGTTCTTTTTTAATTTTGAATACAGATTTATGAAAAAAAAAACGAAAATTCGAGTCTGTTCATTGTTTTCAACGACCAAGGAAAGGAGAAAACTTTTTTATTTCGCACAAGTTGGATTTTTTTTTTTGTGTCCGATTATTGGTTTAATAAAAAGGCAAATCTAAACTTAGAGCCAGTTTTGATCAAAAACTATGGATACTCTGCTTAAAATTGTCGCCCAAGTTGTAAAACTTCTGCCGGCCAAATCAATACGAAATTACAAAAAAAAAATAAAAAAAAACATACATAGGGGTTGACCCCACTAAACTGCATTAAAACTTATTGCTCCACCTAACATTTATTTTTAACTAGACACCGTCGAAACTTTAAACACTGGGTGGTGGGCCGATAGATGTATCCGGGAGTATATATTAAAGTAAAATCAAGTAAGAACTAGGTTATCTAATTATAACACTTAAATTCAAGTATTCAGTTATATGCGCGTTAACAAATCAATGTGAGCGACGCGCAACGAACACGTACGCGATATAAAATCTGCATAATACACACGATTAGGATTCAAAGGACACGCGGACGGACACGCGAATTCCTCGACGTGAGCCCTTTTGCGTAATCCTTCGCAGACCTAAATTGACTTCCGTTCGAATAGTTTAACCATTTGAAAACGGCTACTTTCAAAAATCAAGTTATTAAACAATATTTTACGAAATATGAAATCTAATTAAGTCCCATTTTACGCAGATTGTATGTTTACTACCTCTTTTTTTTCATTCGAATTCGCAAGGAGACGAGTAGGACTAAAATATTACTACTATTAAATTTAATTACTACTAAAATATTTTCAGACTTTATTATTTACTGAAGCGACGAGACGAACAGGAGGACGAGACGAGCAAGACGTTCACCTGATGGTAAGTGATACGCTTGCCCATGACAACGTGCTGCTAGTTAAGATGGTACACACTGCACCACATTGCGCTCGTCGCCTTGAGACATAATGTTAAGTCTCGTTACCTCAGTTATTTCACTAGCTACAGCGCCCTTCGAACTAGAACACAGTAATATTTCCACACTTCTGTTTGGCGGCTGAAATAGGAATTGCTGTGCTACCTAGATGGTCTGTAGAAACAAGTATTGTGCAAATTTTAAGTATGCGATAGTATCATAGCACTTAAGCTATTGAATTAACAATATATACTTTAGGTAGATTTGTTGTTAAACATTTGATTTTATGTAAACATCGTTGTTATATCTTAGTTACTAATTTAGAAAATACTGGTTTAGGTTTTTTTTTGTAATGGCGGAGGATGTTCATCCGCTCCAGATCCACGATAAACAGATATGAGAGATCGTCTTCAGAGTTGTATTATATTGGCGCTAAAAGAAATACGTTCATTACGCGATACAAGAGAAAAACTCATCGCGAAATGTTAATGAGGTGTTAAATGAAATTTCTTGGAATGTATTCATCTTAGCGAGTTGCGATACCGTACGGACGGACAAAAAGCTTGAAGCGACGCGCCCGCTAGTGCCTTTTATAAAGTAAAAACGAGCAAGAGTCACAAGCGAGGGGTCTCATAATGCATTATAATTTTATACAAAGATACAAACTGCAAGACTCAAATGAATATGCAAAAGCGGCGCGCATGTGTTGAGATTGAGTTATTGTGATCGTGTGCGCGTGTGCGCGGCGCTGCGTGCGGACGCGGCCGGGCGCGGTGCGCGTGTGTGCGTGCTGCGCGCGCGCATCCGAAGAAATGCATATTTTATGACGTCTGCTCACATTCTGCGCGGTGCCACAAAGAAATTATACGCGCATTAAATCCGTGGAGGTGTGATTTTTTTTTCCGTGTTCTACACAGGTATAAGTTAGTGCAGATAAAGAATTATTCCGTAAGAGAATCTCAGTATATGCCGGAGGAGTGGTATCTTATAATCCAGTAAAGAAACTTTCAATAACTACATACAATTATTTAAAGTATATGATTTTCGTTGAGAATTTTCTGCTTAATATCGCTATTTTACTTCGGAAGGAAACAGTTAACATTATAATACTAAAATCAGTTAATAAGCTTTAGTTAATAATTAGTTTAAGATAATAAATAGTTTCTAGAAGTACATACAGATATGTTTCAAAAGCTTTCACGTCGCGGTTCAACTCAACTATATATTGACTAATTCATCTTTCTTCTTGATGTTCTGTAATAATATTTAACTACATCTCCGACTAAGTTTTGTCACAGTTTACTCTGTACGAACCAGTTGTTTGCAATTAAATTACGGTTAAAGTTTACATCTACACACGGAGCCTTTTGAAAATATGACAATACATTAAAAATAGAACAAGGCCGACTCTATTCACTTCTCTGTTCTCTGTGGAGGATATGCGAGCCGGGCCGGGGTTAATTAACAAAAGAATGGAGAGGAGCACAACACATGCTGGCCGGTCCACCATCGCGCTCGTATTGTACTGTTATCAAACCTATGGAGAGCGTCATTTCATATTGAACACCAGCTCCGAAGCGCGGATTTACTCAATGTTTTGAACCAGTAAAATAAATTATTAAACCTTGAAATAGCTTATTACTACCACCAATAACTATGTTATTATATGCTTAATAAATTTTTCAAATCTAATTTGTTATGGCGAAGATTAGAAGCTTCAAACAATAAGACTAATTCTTTAGCTGTCTATATAGCATAACTGAAGAATTTGTTTATTTATTTAAAATGTATATAAAAATTATAATAAATCTTTAAACCTATTTAACATATTGTAAATTAAGCAATAAAAGAGTATATACTTAGTCAATTAAATATTACTCATAATTTCGTTTTCATCATCGCGACAAGATGTCGCTGTTTTCAAATCTTCATACATTTAGATGTTAGGGAAACAATCGCTTTTTAAGTCCTCTATCGATCAGCAAAAAAAAGGATCAAAGTTACGTCAAGTTAACACATTACTATTTAAAATAACCAGCACATGTACATATTAATCTGATACGCAGCAATTAACTGTATAGTGAAGCTGTGGAGATCTCATTCAACTCGATCTGAAAGTTTAACAACATTCATAATCGATACAGTTCGAATCGAAACATCCAGAGATAATTAACCAAATCTCACCATACAATTATATGTTTGATAACGTAAAGAAATTCATCGAAACGGGTTCCGTATATGTTGGAGAAGTCATCGCCAAATACAACCTAATGATCTCCGGATTTTAACTTATTTCTATTAGAAAAATATAGTGTTTCAAAAATACTTTAGCTTTATTACATGTGGAACTTACTCATTATCTTTTATGTTAAGGTACTAGATTCAGTATAGTTAAAGGAAAAGCATTATATGTATAATGATCAAGAAGATTTAGATAGCGACATTCTTCAAAGTTGTAACGAAATTCGGCAACTTTTTAATTAATGTAAAACTTCAGAATTATTTTTATTTCGTATAACGTGTAGCCCGGAGACCCCGGCTCCGAGGCTCGTATTCGGCGAAGCCGTAAAAGTCGAAAAGGTTAACGGCATTGAACATCGTCAGGGAGAATAGCTAATAACCGAATTCGACTTAAAGCTCGTTTTAAATTATCAAACGGAACATCTAGTACACTTACTATACAGATTCTAGTCTATTCAGCTCAGTAGTAGACTAAACGGAACCCTAAAAATGCATCGGAGAACAAATTACGAATAAATATTCACAAACATGTAATAATCAGAAATATGTTAGGAGCCGTGTTTTAATGGCTATAATTAACAATTTTTACTAAATAAATTATAACTTTATCGCCTTAGGAGTGCACGGACTAATAAAGCCGGGTAGGAGAGGAACAGATTCGATTTCGACCAACGTAAGACAAGGACGGATGCGGCCGTATGAATATTAATAAGTGGGAAGTTGGATAATCGATGATCGGATCCAATATTCTATGTATCATTTTACCTCTTTCGTTTGACTGTTGTAATTTAATTTTTATGCCCGACAATAATATTATGACAAAAAGGCTCGTAAGGATTTGATGAACGGAGTGTCCGATGAATTTAACTGCTTCCTGCTTCGGTTTAGTGCTTTGTAACGTTGAGGTTTTTGGTTCAATTCCGGGGTCACATTTTGTTGAGTTTTATTTTGTGGACTCCGCCTGACAGCGTCGTTGTGTTTCAACTGTGATATTCATAGCAAGTACGCTTTGAATCACATCATGTATCTAGACTATGCACAATGCAGTATAAACATCGTTACTATTGTTACCTTACTCGTTTTATCATTTAGTTTAGTCTAAAACATATGTTATTGCTTATCAATAAATTCTTAATGATTTCTTTTTATATTGAGCAGTATCTTCTAAGATTTTTTTGCTTAGAAACTACAAATGAACGCTTTCTAATTTAACATGCTAAATATTCTGGGCTTCATTGGTACATCTGTTTGTTGAATTGTGCCATCAGTATAACTTTAAGCGGATATAGTAAGAATATAGTTTAATTTCGCATTGTCTTCAACGATTTCACGATACCATGTGACTCGGCATTAATTTCTAGGAAAGCTACAGACAAACGATACGTAGGCGGCTCTATAGATGTTTCAAATGCTAATACGATTGTTAGAGAGCTAATGACTTTTACCTGGTGATCACGCTGTCAGCTGGTACAATACTACCAATGGCTAATGACTTTAAGATCTTCGCACATCTACTCTTTTGTTTGTCGATTTAACATTTCGTGTATATTCATATTTGATTATTAGTTCTTTTATGTGTATAGAAGTTTCTTTAAAAGGTACTAGAAACTTCAACTTTTATAAAACATGCTTGTAAGTAAAAAAAAAACGGTATTTCAGTTTGAAGAAGGCACTTCATGATGATCATGAAAAAAATGTTTAATAAACGTAGACTTACGATACAGTTAAATTGATTTTCTTCACAAAAATTTTGTATTAACGCAATTGTGCGTCGTTTTTGAAGATCTACTTTGGTGAATATAGTTCTTTTTTTTAAATTACTTTGAGACGAGATGAGCAAGACGTTCACCTGATGGTAAGTGAAACGCTTGCCCATGACAACGCGGCGCTAGTTAAGATGGTACACACTGCACCACATTGCGCTCGTCGCCTTGAGACATAAGGTGTTAAGTCTCGTTCCCCCAGTAATTACACTAGCTACAGCGCCCTTCAAACCGGAACACAGTAATGTTCGCACACTACTATTTGGCGGTTGAAATAGGATCTGCGGTGGGACCCATCCAGACGGTCTCCGGCAACAGATACCTACCACCTGGTAAAGTTATAGTATGACACGTCTTTTGTTATTAAGTTGTTTGTGTTTCAAGTTGTGTAATCACAGTTATAACCGTTGGTTTAGGTGCTGCAGATTAAAGGTTGCCTAATAACGACGCAGTAGGTGAGCTGGACGCCGCCGCGCGAACGGGAGCACTCGCACGCCAATCAAGAACAAATCGTCGCCCACCGGACGGACGCGCTGTAGCCGCTCCATTATACAGTAAATGGGAAACGCTATTTGCCTATTTATCCCCGCTGATCCCCGGCGCGGTCCCCATCGCCCGACCAGGAATTCTACGAACCAATTTAATCCCGGTTTATATGTCTACGGAAGCAGCTCTCGTCACTGATTGACGGACACGCGGGAATTGTTTGTCGCGATACACTAGCTTAGGGTCCAATAGATGATCAATTATCTAGTTAGTGATATAATGAGACGCTAATCTCAATCCTTATTACAACTTGAACTAATTTAATAGATAGTAGATATATAATAAAATTAACTTACGCAGTTTTGTGTTAAATACTCTGTGTTAACATTTAACATGATGCAGCAACTATGATTTGTTTTTGTGTAGTCTAATAATTTAAAATATAAATTTTCGATTACAATGAAATTTGCATATATTTCTATATAGATAATAAGTTATATATTTAATTGAAGACTGGATAAGGGTGGATCTAATGTATAAATTGTATTTCCTTATATATGCCAGGATGTATAGAAATTGTATGAAAGAAATGAATAGAAATTTGTATATATGTAGTTTTTGATGCATAGATCTTTTTTAATTTATCGAGATGACTAATGTAGGAGTAGTGAGAAACTACAATATTCATCTCCTTAAGATACATTTGAATCTTGGTACATTGAATTACGCACAACTCCCTTCCTACACGCACTCACACGAACACAGCGGTATCATACGAGTACGTGCGGGGCATTAACGAGCGGGACCTCTCCCATCGCTCAACAGAGCTCAATTGAGTGAATTTGCCTCTATTGGAGTGGATTAGAGCTGCCGAGGTTTTTACAATTACCGGGGGCCGACGCTCGGGAAGCTGGCCGAGTTGCCTCCAAATGGGCGGAATTTAATGATTCATCCGGACGATGATTCCGTTCAAGTGTACACGGAAATATGATTTGAGTAAACACTCAACAATCTTTATAATCCGTTTAAGAAATACAACGAGAGGAAATCGACATTAATCAACTCGCATTTGGTTTGAAGGAAAGACTCAAGTCCCAGTTGGAACATTGAGAAAGCTATTTATTTTATCTTCATAAGCATTAACTTTAAATTATTCTATAATTTTATGTAATCGCTGAATCAAATAATAATTATATTGTAAAATCTAGTTTATATCAAATTTTAATTCATATGTGTTTTGTACCGAGAGTTTTGTAACTCATAAAAGTCCCTTTTAAATATTAAAGCGTTGTTATAAATAATTATAAAGCATCAATGATATTACTATTGGAACAGGCGTCCGACATTTCTACATCGTTGATTACGAACAAACAGAAAGTGTGTTTTATAGCGGCGCGTTGTTCAATGGCTCATGTCAAATCTCTCACGACAGTCTCTCGAAGTTCAATGTACAAGCGGCCAAATATTTGTGTGGAATCGATAATTAAGACAGAAACATGTAAAATGGCCGATCACAGAATAAATTAGTGGCATGTCACATTTCACGGATACGTGTAAAAAATGCACGAGTTTTTCGGAAACATTTCTTAGACTGCAATCGCTTGTAACATTATTTAAATGATTGTTTAAAGTGAACGCGACTCACCGCTCCGTCTGCTGGCTATTGTTTACTGTGTAAACACTGACCAACCAAACAATGTTAACTGAATAGATTGTTATTTATTTAACAACGTTTAGTACTCTTTTATACATTTAATACAGACAACAAACAAGAATATCATTAAAACAATCTAAACTTTAACGCGTTTGTACACAGAATGAGCTTACTGTGTCTCATAGAATAAATACTATATTGTATCATGAAACTAAATCTATACTTAAAAGTTAATTAGAAAATCATTCTACAAACATTTTGAATAACTGTAAAAGTATTAAAACTAACAAACACAATCCAAAATTTAATTACGAACACAGAAAAGTTTTAAAGACTAATGATATATGAGCTCAAAAAACAATTATTGAATGACAAAGTTTTTACACAGTTTCTAAAATTATAAAGTTATTTAATATAGCTTTAAAGTAGTTTTCAATATGCTTAAAGCATAGCGCTGGTTTTTTGTTAAGAATAACTTAAAGAAATGCAACAATGGTACGAGTAAAGGTAAGGTCACAGCAATAAGCGGCTCGCAAAGGACAAACAAATTAACACTGACGCTCATTGAATTCTAAGACTGGTTTAGACTGTATCCAGTATTACGTATCCAAGTTTCAAGGCGAGTGCATCTGCTACATACTAAATGCAGCCAATTAGGCTGCTGCTGAGAAATGTCGCATTTAGCAGGCGGACTGAAATTTGCTGGAGTTGCCGTGAAATGCGCCAGATGCGACTTACACGATTTCACTGAAATTTCACTACGCTTAGTTGTAGATGTATATCAATGTCTAATATATAAATATTTCTGTATTGATTCTTATATATGTATGTCAGTTTTTATAAAACATTATAATAATTCAGCGATTTGAATTAAAAATAATCTAAACTTACCGCTCGCTTGTAACTTCCTTTCCGGAGAATCGTCGGGGTCCATCATCGAATGTTTTTGGAAGAAGCCCTGTAGAGTAATTGATAAAGTTTATTTCGTATTTAAACTAATACCTTAAAGTTTAAGTCTATAAAATATATGATTAGTTCATAACACTCTATTTCTTCGTTTCCAAGGACAACTTTCTAAATCTATATGTTACTCAAAAATTAAAAATCTTTGTATATGTTTTATGAATCGAAATATTAGCAGAAATTATGAGATGTGTTAATTTAGATCTGTTCTCACCTGCATTTGTAAATTAGCTAAATCTTCTAAATTTTTTCTCATTAATAGATTTTGTTGTTCAAACTCCGACACGCTGTTCCCAGTGCTCGAGGTCGTTGATTGTTCCTACATAAAAATTGCTCATGAGTTTATTGAAGTTGTTTCATTGACTTAGGTTTAATATTAACAAATTCTTAACTATCAACAGTTTCCGCTATTGTGATTGCTCAATAGCGGAAACTATTGCATTGGTATTTGCTGTTTGAAAAGATTGGTGATCTTATCAATATCCTCGTAATAACAAGTTACAAAATCTTTTAATGCATCTTTACTTGTATATTTATAACACTATATTATTAGCAATTGAAGTTGCGAAATATTTACAGCGCCACATTTTATTACTTGTACCATTTTAACTTTGTCAACTACGTGTAAAAAGATGCGAGTTACCTGTCCGTCTGTATCTCTCGACACACTGAGATCGAGCGTCTGTTCACCATCATCTGAACCGCTGCCGTCTTCTTCTTGACTCTGTTGTCTACCAAACAACCTCATAGATTGTTGGTTTATTATTTGTAATGCCCTTTGCCTGTTGTGTGATAATAAAATGAGAAATTAAAAAGTTATTGTCGAGAAATGTTTACTCGTGATACTATGATCATGATCAGGGTCATAATAAATTATAAATAGAAGAAGTTATTCAAAATAATTAATTTGTAAATGTTTTAAATACCTTTGAGCTTCTATGTCAGTGTCAGGTGTTTTTGGTGGCGTTATGTTCGTAGAACCTTCATCTTCTGTTGCGGATGATGATCTTCTTAAGCTTCTATCAATACCATCTCCTGAATCGTGTCTACGTTTTAAGCCCAATGGTAGCTGCGTTATTGGTTTACCTATAAAAATATAAAATGTTTACTCAGTATGCTATAATGCACATTGGATCTTTGATAAAACTCTTCTTACCTTGAAGTGCTTCCAAGGCCCGAATTTGCCCACTAATAGCATCTGCTACTTCATTAGAAGACAAACCATATATTCCCAGAAGTTCCTTCATGGTATTCATAGCATAATCTCTTAAAATTCTGTTAGTTGCATTTGAAACATCACCATTTTGTTGAGCCTCTCCAATATCCATTTGTTCCTGATTATCTCCTAACCTCTCGTTGGCATTAATATCTTGTTCTTTATTGTCATCGTCTGAATCAGACTCCCTTCTTCTTGGAGGTGAGTTGGTTTTAATTAACTGAGATATAGCAAAAGGATTTTTGGCACAAAAAGTTTTATTCTGTAAATTGCTAAAGTTCAACACGGTCCTGTCTCTTTCAGCTTCTTGGTTAATTTGTAGACTATGTATATAAGAACGTTGAAATGAATCAACTTTCTTGTCTTCAATTATACTATTTTCATAATTTGAATCTATGTTTTCATTTGAATCAGTACTTAATCTCCTGCTGAGATCAACTGCTCCACCTTTGAGTAGACTGAAGTTCTTAACTCCAATTTTAGCAAAGGTTCCATCACCCGTTTCATCCTCGATCAGTTGGTCTGGTGTAGTTCTATCGTTTCCATTAACAGGGCTTTCAACGTCACAGTTTTCCCCATTGGAGTCATCGGAAAAGGTCGTGGCATTGGGAGCGCACCTAGGCTTGAAGTTCTTTCGCTTGTTTCTTTTAGGCATGTTGTAATATGGTGACATGTCTGTGCTGTGATCTTCCTGGTTATCCGATGCCTCTGTCGTCCACGACGCCGCTCCATGGTGAAGGTACAACGGTTCTTCCGACGCCGGCTGAAGCCTCTCGTGTATAGAATCTTGGTGAGCTGCCATCGCAGTAGTCATTGCAGTATTTGGACTCTTTCGAGGACCACAACCTGAAACGAGCCCGTCCTGCGAAAACAATACGTCCAACTTTAGTTTTATACAAACAATCAAACTTAATTCAACACATTTTAGTGTCCAATCATAACAGTGATTCATTTTCGTTCAATTTAAATTGAAACAATGTATCGGGAGGTAACAATAGTCTTTTGTTGACAATGAGATTAGCTGAATACTGTGGAATGTTTTTGAATTCGTTTTTAAATTTTCTCTCCGTTGTTTGAAAATAATGAATTTGTATCGATCGTTGCACGTTGCGATATTTAATAACGTTCAATACGCTCACCGTAGGGTCCACCTCATGAATACATTTTAACTGGCATCGATATAACACTATCAGTCTTCTGTCTCGGCCAAATTCACCATCTGGAACAAGAGCAAAAAATTAACATCGTATCAAATCATTTATAATCGAGACGTTTAATCGAAAATTACCTAACAGAACTTTAATTTATACACGTAAATAACACATCTAGTCCAATTTCTATAACACAAGATGTAATAATGTATCATTATGGTCGTGATTACTTTTATAACGATATTGAAGCTAAAACAGCGCGGACACGGCATTTGGAGCTGTAAAAAAACTAACAAACATGCGAATTTCGCGTAAAGCGATTGTCGGACAAAAAAGGCTACTCGGTTTTCTAGTCGAATTGACGCAATACAGCAATTTGAGACTACGGTCTATGATAGAAAAAAAAGCAGCTCCGCCGTGTAACACGCATCGATCAACTGTGTATGAAATTAATTATATTCAACATATATAAGATCTGTTTTCGAGTATACGAGAGCGCTTAGAGCGGGTCGGGTTAGGAGAAAAAAAAACGTGTATTCATGTCGAAATTGGTAACTTGTTTTTGGTGTACAATTACTTATTATAATCTAATACAATGATACGGCCTTCGGGTATCGCGGTTACTAGCGAAGGTTCCGAAAATGTCACGACGGAAGGTTTGTTTCTCTAATGTACAAAATTTACTCGTACAAAAAACAGGTACACGTTCAATATCAAAGTTAAATTATATATAAGTATTGATTAAACATTTAATGGCTTAATAAAAATCAAGTAAAACGCACACTAAAAATACTTTGAATCGGTTTAATTACTTTGAGATATTGGGAATGTAAAGTTTTTTCAACTTTACTGATTAAAAAGTTTTAGCTTGTTTTTTAACGGTTCGAAGTTGTATAATTTTTACGTTCCCGATAAACATGTAGTTTGTATTGCAATGTAAAATATGAAGACATTTTATTTTTTTGTAATATTCAAAATGCAAAATCATCAATAGTAATATAAAATACGTTTATATTAACTGGTAAGTATTATAAAGTAAGTAGTATAAAGCATATAAAAACATCAAAAAATATTTTTTTGGCATCATAATTAAATAGGTCACATCATATATGTGTTACAATTTTAGGGTTTTTTAAACCTTAAATCTAATATAAGTTGGTGTGAAACCTGCGTAAGAATTCATAGTGATCAAATCAATGATTTTAAAGGTTAGCATTCTGATACTAAATTTCCTTTCTATTTTTATATATGTTATAATGTATTGATATAAATATTATATCTGTATCCGGTTATGACGCTTATTTTGACATTACACTTGAGTGATCTGAGTCGTGTTGATTATCAAAAAAAAAATTATTAAGCTCGAATATGATCGAGTGAAATGGATTCCGCAATAGTTCACTAATATTTAATAGTGGGATGTTGTTCGTTAACACGAAGCTTAACAGTGTAGTGAATTGAAGACCGTTGAAGTGCTGTAGTTTTTCTACACACAGACATACACAACATTACATCTCTTCATCAGTAGTGTGAGAAGTGAAAAAAATGGTATTTGTATGTTCCTAGTGAAACTTCTGTTGTAAACATAACCTCAAAATGTATAAATCAAGAACGTATTTCGCTGTGTAAACATCCTAAACAGTTCGACGTGAACTTCCTCTTTGTCGTATTAAAATACACCCAAGATCTTAACCATTTTTAATGAAGAACTTTCAACAAATACTATATGTTAGTATAATTGTAAAATTGTCAATATAACAGGACTGCTACTAGTACATGTGATCTTAAGGCCTCATTGTCAGTGAACTCGAAGTTACTAGCATTGTTAAAACAACTTTTGGAATTATTGTTAAATGTAAAAATATACGGATCCCTAACGTAGCTATGTGTAGGTTGAAGTTGTCCAAAGTTTATTGTAACACTTCGTGTAATATAAGTGGCCGATAGCGTGAGCTGGTTACCCGTTCTTACGAAACGGCTCTACCAGCAGATGTGGTTATTGACTACCGGTTAAAGTATTTCAAGCGATAGAAAAAAAATATATTTGTTTAGTTAATTTTGTAAAAAAAATATGCAATTGCAGCTTTAGTAGATTACATGATAATTCGAAATGGAGATGTGTACAGAAAAAATAAACAGTTTAAATAGGAATAAGATAACTTTAAATCGAACCTTTTTTTCTCACTAAAAGGATACAATATTTGTTTCAGCATTTTTTTAACACCAAAAAGTTTTTTTTTTTAAGCAGCGCATAAAACGTCATAACCTTCATAGTATTCTAACAAATAACTATTTTGTAAACTACTTTGAATTTTATTTTATCATTTCTTTATTAGAATACCTACAAATTTAATTTTCTGCAAACTTGAAAAAAAAATTTTATATTTTTTTTTCAAGTACAATAAAGTATTAAAAATTTAAAAACAAAAAAAAAACGCAATCATTATAATAAATTAAGAATATTTATTCATTTCACTTAAAACTGGCATAAAAAACTATTGCCATAAAAGAAAAAAAAAAAGTATTCATAGACATCGAACGCTGGCAACTAATTACACATTCAACAAATGAATAAAATTAAAATATATATAAATGCACAGTACCAACACACGGTCACGAAATACGCAAGATCGATATATCGATAAGTTCCGCCGGTAGATGTCACAGCACACCGCTCGAATGTCGACATCGACATCGACAACAAAACGACAGCGCGCCCGCGTCACGTGATCTTGTTCTTAGAAACAATATTACATACAATTTTTTGAATACGCTTAGTTGTTGTTCGCGGCATGAAGGTCGTATAACATTTTTATTTAGATTTCACAATACAAAACTTGTGTAGCTTTTACAAACAGCTTCAATAGACGTAACTTTGATTATACGCTACAATTAATGTTTATTTTTTAGTAGTTTAATCATAACACGAACGTTTCAATATTAAAATGTAATTTCGATACTGTCTCTGCCTAAAAATGCTATAGAGCTACGGCTTTCTTTTGGACTTGCATTTTTATGGTCCGGGATGACAGTGACCATATAGTCGTCCTCATTAGATAAAAAAAATCACCAAATATCTTCACCATCACTAATCAAATCCATAAAATTTTCAATTCAGCTAATTCTAGCCTTAGAATCTAGATTTCGAGCTCAATGGAAACATTCTATTGTTATTTATAAATGTAATAGAGTACTTATTGTTTAACGATTGGGGACCTCTAATGAAGTATTTGAAACATTTTTTTTCTTTTACGCAACAGACAAAGGTCAAACACGATGTAATTGAACCGTTAACGCGGCTGTAACACTAGCGTACTTTATCTCTATGGAGCAGCGGCTATTTGTTCCTATTCCCTGGTTAGAACCTTGTAGTGTTTTGAAGCGAACTTTAAGAGTAATAAATAACTTAGAGCAGGTTCCGAATCCTGTCGATGAGATAATTAAGTTGCTATTGTAATTAAAGTTTAATTTTTTACTATAGTTAATAGTGATTAAAATCGCGCCAGTTTGTCTTCACCTTTATAAAGTTTCGCGAATAAACAAACATAAGAGATGATTAAGCAACGCGAACGCCTTTCAGTTGAACTCTTTGTTAAAACTTATATACATTGTAGTTGAAAGATCAAATTGTTACTCAAAGGCGGTAATGTGATAGTAATCTCATCGCGTTTGCAATAATATTGTTGTCGACGGAGTAAACTGTTAAAATGGCGAACTAATAAAAAAGCTGTATACTAAAGTTAAAGCAATTCAATAGTAACAATTGTGTTTGTATCCGTAAGTTGAAGTTAGCATAGCTTATATATAAAATTCACCTGATGGTAATCTAGTAGTAATATACACTGTTTAATATGTCGTCTCGTTACCTTAGTAATTTCATTACCATCGCCATTGAAACAGTTATGTTTACTGTTAGCTGTTAGTCGCTGGAGATATCGTTTACTGTCTCGATATTATTGTATCAAACGATGCTGCTGGCGCTACCCAGTGGATGGTGTATACCCCGCTACCCACACCGAGATGGATATCACGTCAACTACCTTTAATCAATGTTAATTGTATTCGAACAATTAAAACAATGGAAAGTCGCAGACAACGCTGAATGAGGGTCCGGGATTCGAATACACAGTCATCCCGCTTCAATACATTTTAATTAACTCGCCATTAGTAAAATTTATTATGCTTAAAGATCTCGTCTTTCATGACTTTAAGATGATGAAGAGCTTTACTTGTTTTAATAACTGGAACACAGTAATGTTTTTTTTACATGATAACTAAAATGATAAGTACAGATATATATTTCTGTAAAAAAAAGTATTTTTTTGTATATGTGATAAAATTAAATTAAATATGTTTTGTTGTATATACAAATCAAAAACTTAGGTTTTTTTTTATTCTACTATGCGACGAGACGAGCAAGACGTTCACCTGATGGTAAGTGATACGCTTGCCCATGACAACGCGGCGCTAGTTAAGATGGTACACATTGCACCACATTGCGCTCGTCGCCTTGAGACATAAGATGTTAAGTCTCGTTACCCCAGTAATTACACTAGCTACAGCGCCCTTCAAACCGGAACACAGTAATGTTTGCACACTACTATTTGGCGGTTGAAATAGGAGTTGCGGTGGTACCCATCCAGACAAATAGTATTAAGTAATAATATAAACAAATTAGTATTAAGTTCATAATAAATAAATTTATATTGTTATATATAAATGATATCTGTTTAATAATAATGATATGAAAATTTCAATATCGCAATGGCAACATTATCGTCGTTGCGCCGTACACCGCGGACGGCGGCCATTTTGTGTCCGCCACGCCGGCCCCCCGGTCAATATTAATAATGCGCCGGCGCATGTAATTGTGACTGTTTTATTGTTATTATTGGATATTGTTCCGGGCAAGGCCGCCGCGAAAAAGGCCCGCTCCACATTTATGGTGGACTGTTAGCTGACTGATGTGTTTACTTGAGGGCGGCGTCTACGTGTGCCGCGTGGGGAATCGCGGCCCTTCACGCCGTTTTGGTGTTAGCTCGTCGTTTATATTCAATCAGCCATTATTGTACATCGATGACGGAATGCAAATTATTCGCCATTTATTAAACTAGATATCTTCTTCTTAGTCGTATTTTACTGTAGCTAGTGTAATTACTGGGGTAACGAGACTTAACACCTTATGTCTCAAGGCGACGAGCGCAATGTGGTGCAGTGTGTACCATCTTAACTAGCGCCGCGTTGTCATGGGCAAGCGTATCACTTACCATCAGGTGAACGTCTTGCTCGTCTCGGCGCATAATTGTATAAAAAAAAATCCTCATGACTGAGGATCGTGGTCATCATGTGTGATGAAACACACGACGACTTGGCAGTTATAATGGAGTGGTGTTGCCATTGCCTTCTCCATTTCACATACTAGTGCGACCACAGACGGTCACGACATAGATATGCAGGTTTCCTCACGATGTTTTCCTCCACCGTCAAAGCACGTGATATTAGTTGGTGTTTTATGCTAACTGCACATAAATTGAAAAATTCATTGGTGCAGGCCTGATTCGAACCCGATACCTTCGCATTGGAAGGCCGGCGTTGAAACCACTAGGTTATCACAAAAAAAAAATAGATATACATCAAGTTAATAGTGATAGTAAATTTGAACAATAAATATATAGTTGGTACCGCAACTCATATTTTAACCGCCAAACAGTAGTGTGAAAACATTACTGTGCCCCGGTTTGAGGGGTAAGCTAGTGAAATTACTGGGATAACGAGACTTAACATCTTATGTCTACCACGAAGGCAATGTGGTGCAGTGTACACCACCTTAACTAGCGCCACGTTAAGGACAAACGTATCACTTACCATCAGGTGAACGTCTCGCTCGTCAACTAGTCTAGTAGAATTCTTCTTCGAAATGCCACCTTCATCATTTTATAAATGAAGAAATAACACTCTTTCATATAAAATATTTAAAACTTAATCTCATTCTCAAGATCAATAATCCTGTCATGTTTGACGACCAACCACCGGATTATCCGCTTGCTTATTCAAATATTGATTTATATATTAAGCTCATAAGTTTTAACTTAATCGCTGTAGAAAGAAATATCAATAAACATAACAGTTACACAATCCATGTTAATGTAACAAGATTGGTATTTTTAAGAACTTTATAGATTTTATGAATGAACAATATTCTTCACTGGTAATTAATGGGTTCTTCGCGAGTCTGATGAAGTTGTATAGAAATAACCAACTTCATCATGAACATAAGGCAGCATTCTGATTCCCTTCAAAGAAAGAAATTTTAGGAAGGATGAAAAGTATGAATTTTATAAATTTTTTAAATTTCTGTTTAATCTATTTTCAACTATTTTTTTTACTTCATTTGAAAGATTTAATTAATACCGTAAACTTTTGAAATACCAATTATTTTCATTGTCTTTGTCATTACTTAACTCTTAACCACTATACTAGTTTTAATTAGTTAGTATTAATTATAACTATTCAAAGCGTGGAGATCCTTGAGGGAGGCCTATGTCCAGCAGTAGGAGTTATCCAATTGATAATGAATGAATGATTCAAAGCGTAATAAAAGTAAAGATAGTTAATTTTCCTCTAAACTGATGTAAGGATGATGGTCAGAATTGGGGTGACATGTGGAACTGATGAACTACCTCGATCAACGTCCAGCGCGTTTCGGTAATAGAGCAACGCAAACTAATTACCGCCCACTCGCGCACCGCACGGAATGGGTCGTTAACGTTTTTTTTTCTAAACATCTAATAAAAAAAAAGGCAGCGATCGCCCGCAGCCAGTAATAAATCGAAACTCGCCGATTTGAAATTAATTCGTATAGAAAACAGATAAGACGCGTTTCCAAGTTTACACCCACGCGGCTTTACTTGATCTAATTTAATTATGTCGAGCGCTTTGAATCGATCGTATCGATAGCGGGCCCCGACGATTCGATGTCTCGATTCTATATGGAGAGTGCTCGATTAAGTTCCATGTACACGCTTTGCATTGTTGTAAAATAGTTTATTAGCTATTTGCGTTGTTCGCGGGCAAGTTAATGATATCTCCGGATGATGTTATATCTTATTGTTTATACGACGAGCGGGATGTTAAAGAAATGCGCCTGTAACAGTGTAGTTACGATTATATACACTGCACCACATACTCGCTCTTTGAGACTTATTATAAAAATCTATTGTTACTTTTATTTATACTGTTTATTTTAGTTTAATTCCGGAATCATATAAGATTGTAGACAGATTTTTTTGTACAACTGATTAGTTACTCATTCATATTATAAATCTATAGCAGCATAGTTAAATTCTTGTAAATTTACATAAGAGTTGGTATATTACCAGCTTTACTACCTAGTGTTAATAAAGACAATTGTTAGACTTTCCGCAATTCGTTTTACCGCCTCCTGATAGAAAAGTTATCAGCCCTGAATCTCAACCTAAGGAAACATTGCGTACATATGATTAGTGTGCTTTAAAATAGTAACTAAAAAAAATATTTTACAAGAAAACGTTTTGTAATTTTAACTAATTTAACTGTTGTAGATGTTCACGGAAACAGTCGAGGAGAATTCGAACCTGCGCTCTCAGATTCTTACGCGACGGAAATAGCACTGGAGTATAATACAGTCTGTGCGGCAGACATTGACGTATGCACTAACACCTAGTACACCTACGCAATAAATTTTCAGGAGTGTCGCCCGCCAAAAGTAACTCCCGCTCATTCCGCAGGTGATCATTACAGGCAGTAAACTCGACGATAAAACAGATTAGCGCCACATTTGAATATTCAAATGACAAACGCGCGCCGAGCGTATACTTACAAATAAAATTTGTGGACCGCTAACAGCGACGACGCTGGCAGGTGTACCCTATTCTTATTTCAAAAACTAACGCCTGTTCTATTTTTAAAAACTATCCTTTGTCTACGATATTTAAACGTCAAATTTTCAACGATGTTGAAAATAGAATTCGTAATGAAACCCGATTCGATTCCATTTTTAAAAATAATTTGATTTTTATTAAATTTACAAAATTACCCTAATAATATTTTTATAAAAGATTGAAAAAAGTAAAGAGGTAAACAAAAAAAAGGTTAAAATGATAAATATATTGTCGTGTGTATAAACAAATACAACGATGTTATAAAGTACCAATAAGATCTTTAGTAAACTAAAATGTATTAGAAAATTATAAGTTACCTAGATTATACATTATACTAAATTATATTATAATTATGGAAAATTGGAGCAATTTCATTAATAAACTTGTTTTTTAAATTCTCTACTGGCTTTTTTGAAATTATATTCACATGATATTAATTTAAAATGGGAGTGAGTTCTAATTACATGATTGAAATGATCCCGATATCAAATCAATGTAATGAAGAAATATAACATACCCCAAGACATCTTGGGGATTGCCGTTGTACAATGAAACGTAGTTTTGCAGAATCTTCTAACATTAGTTCAACAGCATAACGACTTATGAGGTCCGTACACTCCGACGGACGGAGCGCGACTACACCCGCACCGCCGGCGCGTTCCTATTTACACCCGCACAATAATTACAAAAATATGATTTAATTTAAGAAATATATAATTAATAAAATTACTAATTAGGATTAATCAACTGATAATTTTAAAGCGTATTTGCGGTGAAAATTAAATAATTTATAATTTTAAAAGATTTTATAATAAAATGTGGCGTGAAAATACGATATTAATTAATTGTTGTCTGTCACAAAATGACAATTATAGCGTAATGTTATGTAAATATCCTAACTATCGCTCATTGTTATTACTATCGCCTACCACTAAACGAAAGTCGTAATCGTCTCGTTGCTTCGTTAAATAATAATTAGTAATTAATAATAATAATAATAATTAATTGATTTTATAATACAGTGACACTATGTATCATTTGTATTTATCTAGTCTTTATAAAGTTTGTTACTGGTAACATATTGTGTACATGTTATTATTTATTATTTACGGCAGTTGCTGTTTAAGTGTTTAATATCCAATTAAATATTTACCAACGTCGAAGTACCGTCCGAGTCGTTATTAACACAAGCGTTATGAATTATAATTAATCTGTTTACACCTATCGTCCATTATTGCAATAATTCATCACAATTATATATTCAGCACGCGACGTGACAGTGGTCGAACGCATTCTAAACGTCCGTCCGTCCGTCCGTCTGTCCGTCCTTCGGTGGCAGGAAAATGTTGATTGTCGAATGGAAAATTTACATTTTAATATTTATAACGTGTGCCATTTAATATTTTAGCTATCGTTAAGCTGTATAGTTGCAACAGCTTACACGTACGGGACATCACTAGCTTTCACATACATCATTAGCCTTTATAGATATAAAGTAAGACCACTGAATTAGTTGATAAAGTTAATTTTAAATAGTGTCCTAATTTTTTTTTGGAATATACATACTAATTCATTGATTGTATGAAAAATCTAAATCAGTGATCACTTTCTTGCTAATGACCATTTAAGTAACACCGCAGCAACTTTGACATGAAATGTGCACAGAGTTTAGAAGCTGTAGCTAGTGATATTACCGAAGTAATGAGAATTAACATTGCGATGAGCACAATATGCTGTAGTGTATACCATCCTAAGCGCCAAAATATTTCTTTCATAATTAAAAAAAAAACATGAAAGGAGTTTACGCTTGCGTAGCAGCCATTAAATAAAAAAAAATTAAAACAATTACCACAGTTTAACTGCACGACAATCAAAACTGAAACTTATCGCTAATACATATAAGATCTAATTTAAGTTTCGAATAACGCAAATTAAATTCTCGTCAACGATTACGTTCTAGTTTCTAACGTTTCCATTTAAATTAACGTTACAACGCCGATTGTCAAAAGAAACTATCTAAAGAAGAATGTATGACGTATTGCGTTGTAATAAGCATCAAATTCGCGTAGCACTCGTCCGGAGGTAGATTTTGATGTGGACGCTTCCGAGAAAGCTCAAGCTCCTCTCACCGGTGGTGTTTGTTTAAGCGATAACAATTTCGCGTTTGTTTATATCACGGGTGTAGTGTTACCAGTGATAACTGCGCCCGGTTCGCGGATTTGTGCGTAGGACTTGTTTATCGCGAAACGCGGTGGGGTCTAGGCATTGCACGGTGGCCTATACATGCAAACTCAGCGTACCTATCGACAAATCGTAATGGAATGAGCGTTAAAACATTTTGAGAGGAATGACTCATCGGCGGTAGTGTTTACAACAAAAAAAAAATCAAGCGATTTTAACGCTTATTCGAAAGCGGTTAAGTTGTGTATGTGATTGTTGTAATAACGCTGTGGACGCAGTACCCGAGCTGGGATCCAGACGCTTATTCTGCAGTTACGGTCTAGAAATGCAACGGCGTTGTCTTACAATAACAAACTCGACGAATTCTTCTTAAATTCTTATTGGCATACGATGCGGCGCGGGGGTCGTGTTACTTAAACATAAACCAGCCGCGACGCAATCATTTATATCGGCCATTTAAAAGGAATTCATCATCTGCCATTACTCGCTTATCACAAACTCGTTGCATTTAACACAATCAATTATTTCACTACTTTGTAAAGACTATCATTTTTAAATGAAACTAGATATATACTCCCGGTAACATCTATCGGCCCATCACCCACTGTTTAAAGTTTCGACGGTGTCTACCTAAAAATAAATGTTAGGTGGAGCAATAAGTTTTAATGCAGTTTTGAAGCAGATTTATTGGTCAACTCTTATGTATGTTTTTTTTTATATTTATTTGTAATTTCGAATTGATTTGGCCTGCAGAAGTGAAGTTCAGCTTGAGCGACAATTCCATGCCGAGTATCCATATTTTTTGGTCAAAACTGGCTCTAAGTTTAAATTTGCCTTTTTATGGAACCAATGATCGGAAACATCAATAAAAAAATCCAACTTTTGCGAAATAAACAAAGTTTTCTCCATTCCCGGGTCGTTGGAAACAAAGACCAGACTCGAATTTTCGGTTTTTGTTTCATAATCCTGAATTCGAGATTAAAAAAAAAAAACATAAAGTTTGATTAAAAAATCAGCTTTAAAACTGCATTTAAACTTATTGCTCCACCTAACATTTATTTTTAGCTAGACACCGTCAAAACTTTAAACACTAGGCGGGCCGATAGATGTGTCCGGGAGTATAGTTTACTAGTAATTAGATTTAGAAATATAGCGACGAGAACTCTGTCTCTCATAGTATGCTTACAATATATACAACCAATTAATTTCTGACCAAATTTTTGGCCCCGGATTCGAACTGAGGACCTTCGTGTTGCAATACAAGCGCTTAGCCAGAGAAAACAGTTTGCACGAAGTAATTAAAAATGAATTTACAAGTAAATCTTACGAGTCCGCTGAATGCATTTACATCGCCTAATAAATCTCGGGGCCGAAAACAAAAATCTCGACCCGAATGATTTAAAAAAGTAAAAAATGAGTTAAGCGGTAGTCAGGCCGAAAAAAGGAATTAAAAATTCAAATAAAAGAACGGATTCCTTAAGATAATGCTTATTCATTCCACATTTAAAATCAAATTTTCAAATAAAGAACTGGACGCGGACGATCGAGTGCACGCGGTGGAGTGAGATGGGTATATAAGAGAACTTGTAAATCCGACAAAGATGGATATCTTATTATGATTGACAGCTGAGAACGGTTAGCCTTGAAATATTTGAAACATTATATTATTATAAAGTACACTATCTTCGCTTTACACAAGAGCGAAGCGGTCATTAAAAAGAATTTGAGACAATTATCTATAATTTCAAGCAAAAAGTTTTTCGTGTGATCTCTTTTCATTAGATTTAATTGTATTTTTTTGAAATAGTATAGTCTTATAAGAATAAGATTGTAGTTTTAATCTGTATTCATATTGCAATTACTGTGTTGTAGCGTTTATTGAAATAATAATAAAATACATGCTAAAAGAATAGTTATTATATTCTTCTTCTTTTAAGTCGTATTTCCTCATGACTGAGGGTTGTGGTCATCATGTTTTTATTGAAACACACGACGACTTTCTTGGCAGTTATAATGGAGTGGTGTTGCCATTGCCTTCTCCATTTCACATACTAGTCTGAACACTGATGGTCACGGCATAGATATACAGGTTTCTTCATGATGTTTTCCTTCTCCATTCAAGCACGTTATATTAGTTGGTGTTTTATGCTAACTGCACATAAATTGAAAAATTCATTGATGCAGGCCGGATTCGAACCCGGTACCTTTGCAGTGGAAGGCCGGCGTTCAAACCACTAGGCTGTCACGGCTGTAAGTTATTATATTATGGCTATAATAAATGTCCGATTTGCTCAATACGAAATTCCTCATTACCCGTATGTATAATGATGGCGGTCGCCGCTAGATGTTCGTTTTTAGAAACGTCGAGTTTCTCCCGAACACGTTCTAAATCATAATTCGGGCGCGTTTTTTTTTTATTTTGAATTCGGAACGCTGCGTTCACAATTATCTTTTACGTTTTACTATGAACCGGTTAAAGGCATAACGTGAAACGGCCGCAAGGGCAAATGATTAGACGAAAGGACAAATATTTGTTACGACTATTTTATCTGTGACAAATAACTTATATGTATTGATTAGTTTTTAATTGTCTTTTAATAAATAACTAGCATCCATGTTCTTACTATTGAGTCCTACCATAAGAAGAGAGTTTTTTCTTTTTTATATACTACTACGCGACGAAACGAGCAAGACGATCACCTGATGGTAAGTGACACGCTTGCCCATGACAACGCGGTGCTAGTTAAGATGGTACACACTGCACCACATTGCGCTCGTCGCCTTGAGACAGGAAGTGTTGAGTCTCGTTACCCGAGTAATTTCACTAAATACAACACCTTTCTTACGTACGTAGCACAGTAACGTTATCACACTACTGTTTGGCGGTAGAAATATGTGCTGCGGTGGTACCTACACTACTAGAAACTTGTTTGCATATAGTCAAACCATGGCCAAACTGAACAGTTTTGGATCCTTATAAGTTTACCGATTCAAAATTCGAAATTGGCCAAATTACTGTCAAATCGTTGCAGTAGTAAAACTAATTCGTCTACAATTTAGCTGCAGTAGTAAAACATCTGTATTATTTGCTTTCCACCCTTCCCAACCGCGTCCGGACACGGACCATGACAACGCGGCGCTAGTTAAGATGGTACACACTGCACCACATTGCGCTCGTCGCTAAGACATAAGGTGTTAAGTCTCGTTACCCCAGTAGTTACACTAGCTACAGCGCCCTTCAAACCGGAACACAGTAATATTCGCACACTACTATTTGGCGGTTGAAATAGGAGCTGCGGTGGTACCCATCCAGACGGTCTCCGGCAATAGAGACCTACCACCAATAATTTACTGTACCATTTAACCTAACTCTTTAGCTTTTCATCACTATTTAGCTTAACTATTGATAACAGTCAATAAAGCTAACAAATTTAAAGAGGGCGACGAGAGAATTTACTATTTACAAGAACGTTTATTGTTTATCGCTTGCCATTGGCCGTCACATCACACCATCCTGTTTGTACCGCGTATCAAATATACAAGTCGATTATTTATTCCAATTATTCACAGAATCGAATGACTCATTATAAATATATTCGAATAGTTAACAGACACTTAACACAAATCTTTCTACCTCCGTTGTATTGAATTTGTAGAGATAATAGTGATTATACCATAAGGAGATATAGCTATAACGCTAGTAAAGATGTTTAAACGGAATATTTACTGTTCTTTTATATGATTTAATGTTTAAATTATATATGAAGTATTCGTCGAATCTCATTGTATATGACAAGACTAAATCAACAAGTAAATAAATAAGAAACTAACATTTACCAGTTTCGTACAATAACTGGTCCAGTTTTATCACAAAGTTACTAACAACAATGGAGACGGCATTAGTTATAAGTCGACCATCACGAGCTGTCTCGCGACGGTCGGATTATCATACATCCGGATTTCCAAATTTCACCATCACAAGCTCCGATATCTCTTATTAAGGTCATCTATCTTTAACATACTAGTTTTTTTTTTTATAAATGAAATTTCAAAATAAAAAGGTTATATTGTTTAATCGTTGTTGTATTGCTGAAAATATTTCTCCCCACCACTTAATTATACATGATCGCACGACGTCGGTTAACAATTCACCAAACAACGGATGAAGAAATCCGAAGCAAGTTTTAAGATTACAATTTCGAGTGGCTAGATAATTCTGTATTAGCATACAAAGGAGAATTACCGTCTCGCTGTGCGTCCGTGTGTCATAGTACTTATATTATAGGGGGCCACGCCTTGTAGCTGTCATATGTAACCTAATTAGGCATGAGCTTCGCTTACGTTGCCCAACTAATAAATATTGTTATAAAACTACACATTAACAACGTGCGCGGGCGCATGCCGATGACTAATTAACACCATCATCATAACCTACAAACTTATTCGTAAAATCTCACTACAACTAGATATTTGTGTATCTAATAGTATATATGTTGTAGTTAAAAAGTAACGGTTAATATGAAAATGTTTAAAAATCTAACCGGTAAACAATGGCGCTGCTCAATATTTATGTAATAGTGCACCAGGAAGACATGGCGCGGTTTACTTCGAAGCCGGCCATTAAATTCCTAACACTTTTCACATTTAAATTCATAAATTTCCGGTGTAAGTGAATTGTGATTGTTAAGCGCTGCACGGCCGGCCCATCGCACGCACACATTCCTACAGACACACATTTCGTTTGTCTATACCCATTCAATATGGACGCGAAAGCTCTTCTAATAACCGATTCATTGTTACAACTGTCATAAATTTTAAATTAAATTAAATTAAATATTGTGTACGTGTATTATTTATATTTATAATATATTATATGTGTATTTATAATATTTGTATTGTATTTATTATTTTGTTTCTTTTTTTTTTTTTGCACCTACCTCATATGCTCTCTGCACAACCCAAGGTAGACTGGCAGATAATGCCAAACGCATTAAGTCAACCCTTACACTCTGAGTGTGTAAAATAAAATAAATAAATAAATAAATTTATCGTTCGTTAAAACTGTTAGATATTGAGAAAAATAATTGTGATTACCAACATTTTTTTAGTAAAATAGTAGGTGTATCGATTTTTAAAACACTAAAATGAAAAAAGCGAGGGTACGACATAATATCGTTCGGTATAAATGACAGATGACTATAAGTCTCACAACATTCGTGTTTGGGCAGTGTGCGCCGTGTGAGCTCTGACTGGCGACGTGTGAATGTGAGATGTATGGCAGATTTAATTTATATTTAAATTGATGATGTGTATATTAAAACTATTTCCAGGCTTGTTGTTTCATTACCATTAAATGGGTCTACGGATTTGCAGACCTTATATCCTTTGAGGATTTCCCCTGACATTTAAAAAAGCAGCCAAACATCAATTCATGTAAACCTATTGAACAACGACTAATGCCTAAAAAGCTTTTTTTATCACCAAAGATCTTCCATTCAAAATTTTCGCAAAATGAATTACCTATCATTACGCGTCCAATTTAAGTGGACCTCTCCGCGTTAACAAATTATACGTTAACCCGCGCCTGTGGTTGTTGGACGGTTCATGTAACTAAATACGCAACAAGAATTCCATTTGCCACACAATAGAGCACACACGATTCCAAATTCAAATTTCGATTTGTAAAAAAATGCGTAGGAACGCGGGCGCGCGCATTTTATAAATATGGCTCGTGTTCAGGGCTACCATAACATTATTAATATAAAAAAAAAAAAAAATTATATATAAGTTAGTTAGTAAAGTAAAATTCAAGGTTTATTTTCATCATCGATAACATAGTCACTAGTCTAGGTTATAACGTAATGCCAAATAAATAGTATGCGAAGTAATAAATATTGCGAATTCCGTGCAATGGTAACCCTATTCTATTCCGATTTCGTATTCTTAATTCGAATTCAATTATTATTTTCAATTACCGCGGCGCGGTCGTGTGGCGGGCGGCGTACCATTGTCCCAGTTTTTTTTTTTCATTATCCCGCACAAAATACTTAACTTGCACGAAAAAGCAATATAACTTGTTAAAACCATGTTATGTTAACTTGTAACGATCAATTTTGTATTATAAATATTTGCCAGTTGCTTTTGTAGCGCGTAATGTATTTAACGATTATAATGGACCGATACGATTTATAAACGTTGCTTTTGAAATTTTTAATGAAGTTTTTGTACGCAGCACGTAATTAGAAGTTGTAAAGAGAATATTGATTAATATTTTTATGTGATCTAATGAATGGACTGTGATGATAATGATTTGAATAACAATGATTAATATGAAACGCTGAATTTGCGTGAGGATAAGTAGGTACCACCGCAGCTACTATTTCTACTGCCCAACAGTAGTATACAAACATTACTGTGTTCAAATTTGAAAGATGTAGCTAGTGAAATTACTGGGGTAACGAGAGTCAATATCTTAATTTTTAAATATAGTTGCAGTGTATCACTTACCATCGAGTGACCGTTCTGCTCGTAATGAAATAAAAAAAAAATACTTAATTTTTTAATTAATAAAAAAAATCATCAAACTACTTAACAACTTAAAATAGCGATAAGTGATAATTCATTGATTATTGACTGTATGTTGTATAATAAAGTATTTATGTCTCTTAAACTTGAAAAAAATTTGTTATTAATTCAGATATAAAAATTGCAATTGTTACGACTAACAGATCCAGGTTCGATTCCAGTTGAAATTTCAGCAACAGAAAAAAAAACAACTTTTCTAATAGTGAATAAAATTGTCGCGTCGTCTTTTAATTTGAAAGCTGACAATGGAAAAAAATAAGTTAACTGTTTGTTATGTTACATCAAAACTTTCGCAGTATTAAATCAATTGATTAATTAGTATTTTATACTAATGTTACAATAAGTATTTTTTTTATTCTACCAGATGTGAGAGAAGTTCACTTGATGGTAAGTGATAACGTGGTGCTAGTTAAGCTGGTATACACTGCACCACATTGCGCTCGTCTCCTTGAGACATGAAGTGTTGAGTCTCATTACCCGAGTAATTTCACTAAACACAACACGTTTCTTACTGTAGCACAGTAACGTGGTTGGCGATAGAAACAGGAGCTGCGGTGGTACATACACTACTAGAAACTTGTTTGCACATGGCCAAAACATGGCCAAACTGAACAGTTTTGGATATTTATAAGTTTACAGAATCAAATTACGAAATTGGCCAAATTACTATCAAATCGTTGCAGTAGTAAAACTAATTCGTCTACAATTTCGCTGCAGTAGTAAAACATCTGTATTATTTGCTTTCAACCCTTCCCAACCGCGTCCGGTGTATAATTAAGCAGAGAGCTTAGACGATACACTGAAACATCATTCCGAGAAATATACGAAAGCGTAAAATTCCGAAAACTTTTTATGGTTGCGTTCATGAAGACGATATTTGGAGAATCATCGAAAGAGATGGACGCGGTTATAACACTAGGTGAACAGAGATTTCATTATAACAGGAGGAAGTAAGAATAAAAAATGTCCGACGAGTTCATCAACACCCGAACTGTTCCCAGCCACTCGAACGGTTTTATAGTGAAAACACTTCAAAACTTATACAACTATTTCCATACTTTAATTACACGCTTAGAGACACCCACACACACACACCGTTAATAATTATAAGATAAACATATGGCCTTTTAAGCGCAGTTGTTCAAGCTCTTGTGTTATATTAAGTTACTTCCCTGCGCTCCTATATCACAGTCGTTTGATAAAAATATCTTTAGCTTAAAAACGCATCGCATTCATAACATCATTTTAACTCTGATTAACTGATTCCTAGTATGTTGACTTTTCTTTAGTATATTGTAAATATGTATTATAATATATATATATACGTTCACCTGATGGTAAGTGATACACTTGCCCATGACAACGTGGTGCTAGTTAAGATGGTACACACTGCACCACATTGCGCTAGTCGCTGAGACATAAGGTGTTGTCTCGTTACCCCAGTAATTACACTAGCTACAGCGCCCTTCAAACCGGAACACAGTAATGTTTGCACACTACTATTTGGCGGCTGAAATAGGATCTGCGGTGGTACCCATCCAGACGGTCTCCAGCAACAGAGACCTACCACCAGTAAAGCCAATATAACTACGACACCTCATTGTCACTTAACACTATGTTAAATGTTTTAAAGTTTAAATTCTGTAATAAATGTTACGCTCAAGTCATACAAGATATGATAAAATAATAATTGGTTATTGTATAAAGTGTACGCGGCGGTACGGGCGCGCGGCCCGACAGGAAAAAGAACTCGTTTCACATTCAAATTGCTATAGGAATTTGAATACGCGATTGTCATTGGTTGACAATCAATCATTATAGTTTTTTGAAATTCGAATTCCACGGCATACGCGCACCACGATCTGATCAGGAACACGAATGTTGCCAGTGAAGTTTATACGCTGCGTACAAATTAATTATACATACCACCAACATAACTTAATAAAATAAATATTTATGACGTATTTAATTTTTTTCAAATATTTTTTTTTTTAAAATAAATTAATTAATACTGGCAGTATAGAATGATACAACCTCCTTTGTTCGAGTGCGTGCTCGTTCTTAAAAAATCAAAGTCGCATTCGTATCGGCTAACAACAACGTGTAGGAGCACGAGCGAGGCAAACACTCGCCGCTGATGGCCGTCGAAAAAAATTTACATTTTCTCATTTTCTGAGTATTGACACAAAGATTTACCGAGTAACGCAAACACTGCACCACTAGTGTACCACGTTGAGGTCCGCCCACGTACAATTATTTCCAATAAACATAAATTTATATATAGTATGATTGAGTTAAAAAATATAATATAACCTCAAATTTCCATACAATATTAATTTGTATGTTTTAACTTATGCAATACATTAATTTATAGAAGTAGAAAAACCTAGTAATATAGATTATAACTTATTTAACATAGTGTAAACAGCAAGCATTAATTAATTAGTAGATTAAACAATTCTAATGAATAAAAGCTAAAAAAAGCGTTAAATGTGAATTAGTAATATTTCACAGTTATAAATAACATCTAGATATTTTCTCATTAAATATGTTATTAATAACAGGTCTGTCATTAGAGACCTCATTTTACCTCCAAACATTCGAAGGGCGCTGTAACTGCTGAAGTTGTTATGGAGAAGTTAAATGTAATGATCGTTAACATCAGCTTTAAGTTACGCTCATCTAACTTAGTCATATGAAAACATCATCAGTGAGTTGAATCAAAAAAGTAATTTTTCATATGAAAAAGAATTTTGTTTTGACAAAGATCTCTTGTTCGATTGGTAGTAAAATTTTTGATATTTTTTACGCGGCGCTAGTTAAGATGGTATACACTGCACCACATTGCGCTCGGCGCATTTAGACATATGTTAAGTCTCGTTACCCCAGTAATTTCACTAACTTACATCGCCTTTCAAACCGGAACACAGTAATATTTGCACACTGCTGTTTAGGTGCTGAAACAGTAAGTACTCCGGCAACAGAGACCTACCAGCATTACCTTAGCCTATCACGTTTAATGTAAATTACGAGTTAAAATATTCACGTTATGATTTAACATTAAATGATAATTATGTTTAATCTGTAGTTTATCACACGTAAGTAAAGGTGGGTAATGTGTGCAGTAAGTTTTCCATCAAAGCCAAATTTCTAACGGCGGTATGTGGAGCGGCCGCCGGTACCGTAAACCGCCCGCGGCCATTTTCACGTTACCACAACAAACTATTATATTACTTATGTTTATATAAGTACATAGTAAGCACAGAAATCGTTCCCATTTGCTAACATAATTGCTTACCAGCGAATGTTATATTCTACATTACTTTTTAAACTAGTAACGTCGTTAACTACTAAAGTGATCATTTAACTTAACAACGCCGGTTAATAATAACGTTGGTTTATACAAATTTCTTCTCTATATAATCTAACATTTCGTTATAGTTATGAATTTGTGAAATACATTTGAAGTTTAGATCATTATAATATTATTAAAGTAAAACGCAAACTTATGACGAACTTGTTTAATTGAGAGATCCGCCATTAAGAGTAGAATCGCAAGCGATCTAGTGAAGTGCTACAAATATAGTGTTGTGACAAACGATAAAAAAGAATCTATTTTTTGTATTTTATATAAGAATAATAATATAAATTTATTTACACTAGCAATACTTCTATCGAGTTACATTTTTTTTTAGTTATTTTTAAACTTTTTATGAGAAGATCGAGATCTCTTTATCTATTAGTTAAATATGATGCTAGTAATGATGTGACTTTGATACAATATTCGTCGTAGTAATTTTTATTACCTACACCGCACTTCGAAGCAGAACACAGTAATATTCGGATGCAGACGTTAATACTGCGGTGGTGGCAACAGACCTACCACTAGTAAAGAACACCAGTTAACAGTATTCACATATATATGCAGGCTCTATTTCCTATGTAAATGAGACAGTCGCTATTTCACATAGATAATATCTAGTAGTATGAGCTCCTTCACGATAGTCTAATTATCTTAAGATACGGCTGACAAAAAACTTTATATTTACTTATAGTACAGTTAGCAAAAATATCAAGTAAAAAAGCTTTCTTCTTTAAGATTTAAAATAGATGACGTTTTTTAAAATAATAGTAAATTGGTTTCTTCCAGAAGTTATTTATCTAAGACCGCATACTATGTGGGATCGTAATTAAGCGCTAATCTTTATAATAAGACGACCCGTTCCATCACTTTCTGTTAAACCATTTTAGTAACTAAAAGATTTTAACCAACTCACAATTAGAAGGTAAACAATGTGATATATAACTTTAAAGATGAATTAGAAAGAAAATACTGCGCATAGACATTATCACTTGTTTATAGATACATCTTATTATTTAAATATTTATTAGTTGAGATGCTGAAGTATTTATTTTCTATCTAAGGAAGCAAGCGAACAATTAGAATAGGTTGATGTTAAAACACTGTTATAGATATGTAATATGTATAATTACATACGTTATATTAGACAATTAGACGGTGGCGGTTCGTATGCAAACGAAAAAATCTATAACCGGCACCATTAATCATTGATTCGGTATCTATAGTTCCGTTCGTACGAGTTTGGTTGCGTCACGCCGTCCACAGATGTCGCTGCACGTCAACAAACAACGTCTCTAATCTTCGCCCGCCGGTAAATCCTGCGTGATCGATTCTGACACCGAATGATATCGATTAAGTGATGTAACCCGTTGCGCTCTAGTGTGTATGCGGCCTTACTGTTCGATATTCAAATTATAAGGAGGTTTTAATCAAGTTATGATAGGAATTAAAAAAAAATACTAAATATATGTGAATAATTAGTGGTAACTTACAAATTGGAAACGAGCCGGAAAGGCGCTTGCGACGCATGTGTCTTATTATCCGGGTGTATATTACCTTGTAAGATTTGAATGCGCCGGAATGACCTAGGGGCTAATTTTCATGCTTTGGACACAAAAGTCAAA
Source organism: Byasa hedistus (assembly GCA_029286795.1). NCBI lineage: Eukaryota > Metazoa > Arthropoda > Insecta > Lepidoptera > Papilionidae > Byasa > Byasa hedistus. The sequence continues at coordinate 4,617,003 of JAGSMW010000013.1, read as the reverse complement.
AGTTCGATTCTCAGGTATTTTTTTTTTTGCTTTTCCGCCCACAGTCCTAACTTTGACCTCTCATATCTCCTTAACCGAAAGAGCTGTAGACTTTTTATTTAGAACTTCTCGTCTCCTTATCCTGTACTACATTTTATCCCAACAGAGTACCCATGTAGGACTTCCGGTTTACAAATTACAAGCGTTACGGAGTATTAAAGTCGGCGCATCAGTCTCTTGTACTGACGCAATCATGTGATATACTCAAAATTGATTTAATTAGCAAACAAAATTTCAAACTATCATAACGTATTTTTAAAATTTAACAATGATCAATGATGTGGCTGATAAAACAATTAACTAAAGTACAGTTTGTATTGGTTTACTGATACGTTGCCAGTTGGACGGCCGACGTCGCTGCTCTGTGCCGCGGTGTCGTAGCGTGGTAGCTGCGCCGGGCGTACTGGTCTTTTATCGGAGTCGTGCATCAGAGTTAGCATTATTTTGAGAAGTAATTATTAATGTAAAGTCAGTTACCGAATTTCAGGTCGCCCCCCCCCCCCCCCTCGCCTCCAGCTCCACACAGCACTCCCCGTAACAATGAGCTAATGAATAATAGAAAAGCGGCCGCTCCAAGTAGCCCGATACCGTGCTTAGATAATAGACGGTAGATGTTCACATTTAAAGTAATCACGGTAGTCGTTTGACTTTCGTCGGTAGTTTCATCTTTTGATGGTTCGCAGACGCGTCGCATACGGACACGGGAATCCCGGGCCCGTAGCGACATATTAATGGAAAGCGAAAAGTATCTTTCGCTCATTTCGCAATCGGACATAATAACCGACGGAAAAAACAGCGTAGACGATGATTTCGTTAAAGAATTCAACGTGCGACCAACTGCCGCGTCCACTTTACACGGAGCCCCGGGGTAAATTTGACAAAAGTATTTTATGAACGTATAAATTCGCAGCGACCGCGGCCGCCGCCGCCGCCCCATCGGTACACTTTAATACATCGCATGGATTCGGAGAAACATCGGCTTTTTGCGGTGCACAGATCGCAACTCGTTCAATTACAGGCGAAATTAATGATTGAACACATTTTAAAGCAGCCGTGTACACACACGGACATGCGAACACACACGAGCAGCAGAACCTCACAATAGGATTACATCGCCATAAATGGATCTGTGCAACCAGTTATGACCTCTTATGATTCTACTATAACTTGCTGTTTAACATTTTTGCAGCTTTTGTTACTGATAGAACTGTGCCCGTGCATTTCAATGGAGGCTTTAGGGGCGCGTACGCAGCCGCACGCTTTTTACACGACCGCTCATTTTCGAGGGGCAACACTGAAATAACATGAAACTTAATTTTATAAGTCGTAACAAAACGGCGACATATAATACGTTTGATAATTCATAACAAACAACATTTTTTTTTGAATTGTTTTCAATACGATCTACAAAGAATGTCGTCAACAGCAACTTCAAGTTTTCTTAAGCTATTGAAATAAGGAGAAATAAATAATGAAATGAACGCGATGAAATCCATAGAAAATAACTGCATTAAATAATTGAGTAATTGTAATTATAACAAATGATTAAATAAGTTTCCTGTTACGATAATTAGAAGTACAGAACCCGAGAGGTGAAAAAAAAAGCAAATACTTTAATCTCGATTTAGCGCTCGAGCGTTTTATTCGAGAAAGATTGCTATTATTAATCTTTGTTGAGATATAACGTTATTACCGTTAACGTTATTTTTATCATTTATTCCACTTTTATAGGTTGCCGGTGCTATTAAAAACATCAAACAGAAGCCTTATATAAACATGTATTAGAGGGAGAGAGAGAAAAAAAACTCGGAACAAACCGCGCGAATCGAAAGAGAAACATTTAAATGTTATCCGAATCGAACGAGGCAATATTTCAAATTAGGAACAATTCAAATCAAATCTTCGAATTCTCGTTAGAGCAGGACGCCCGTAGGGTTGATGACCCGTTGAAATGTCAGCACACGTCTATCTCGCTTCCCCGTGTAACACTCGCAACTATCTATCGCGTCCGGCGAGATGTTGATCTTGATACGTCACATTTTTAATAAACGAACTCCGTATGACACGCGGTGTGTACGGAAATTCGTTCCAATGATTAATATGGCGTCCGCGCTCCTATATGAAACCAATACTTTGTTTTTAAAAAGTTATTAGAAATATTGATAGTTCCATGTCATTGCTTTTGTTTTTGATCTACCGATAAACGATCGCTGGATAGAAAGTCTGTCTGTGAACAAAATTAAATACACGACCGAGCGGACAATACGCAGCCAGCGGACGCAGAAAAAAAGCTCACGGAGTGTACGTATCTTTACATCTTACATATGAAATGGTATATTGGTGTTCTTTTTTTATTCTATATTTCATTTGAACAGTTAGTAACGAATGGATAAGTGAGTGTTGCTATTTTACACGAGTGAACTGTTATTAATTAGTACATTGCTCGTGACTGAACGTCTTAAGTAACATAATAATCTTGTCGCCTGTGGCATTTCAATCTGTTGCTTGGATTCGTGTTTTAATTTCGACATTAATAAGTGTAACGGACGCGGGCGTACGAAACAAACGAGAGGCGAGCGACGACAAAAAGCTCTCGAGATGTGTACTAGGCATCATGGCGTTTCATTACACCGTAAACAAAGAAAAAAAGTTCATATTTGACGTTTAACAAATTGTTCCTTTTTCAAATCGACCAATGAGACCATTGTGCTCGCTCCTAATGGCGCGTTCTATTTCCAAATCTCATTCTCTTTTCATATCTCGCCCGCCTTTCAGATTCATTCGAATTTGGAATGCGTGAGACGGATACGTCCATTTTCCCACACGTCTTTTTTTTTCCACGATGTTTGTCTTTTAAATGAGTTTGATTAATGGTGGACGGTTAAGCGCTGATTGTTATTGTGTCTCAGAGTCTATGTATGATGTCGGCTGTAGTCTTGCAGTCTGCAGCGGCGACGGAGAGCCGTGTAGCGCGTCATCGCGCCGAGCTGAATATTAATACGGCAGACTAAATAATTAGCAACATTGAAACATGACGTAAGCGGAACGCACACGGCGTCCGCTTAATATTTAATATCAATACATGAGCAACGGCGCAGCGTGATTAAAGTTTTAATCTAAAATATGCATCAGTAAAATCCTCGAAAACGGCCAAATGTCGCGTCTCTAGCCGAGCGGGAGATATTGCCAAAATGCATAAACATCAAAGGGGTTTTTGTTGAAAAAAGGATTTAAAACTGAAGGGCGCGTCCCCAGCGCGATAGGCAAAATGGCGTCCGAGATTATAATAACGATTTTTAAAAGTCCCCTACGCGTTATATATTTTTTTTTAACATTTTATTTTTGTATTTTTTTGAAGGGTTGTTTAAGTGGACGGCAGGACCCGGCACAACAGTTTGACGCGGACACTGTTACACTAAAATGGGGTGACGGTTTTTAAAACCAAAAAAGAAATAAAATAGTTTTAACAAAATATCCATCAAACGGATATTTAAGAAGTTCGGACATCAAATTATTTGAATATGATCGTTTGTACGTACGGTATATTTACCACGGGCCATAACTGTACCCATAAATCCATGTTTCCATTTTTAGAACACTTAATAGAAGTTCATTAAAACACCAGAAGGAGGGATGGATTAATAAAATTTATGATACACTACCCACTAACCACATTGCCCATCAACATATCACTTATGTCAGCGTTATAGAACATACTTAATAAACAAAAAATAACTACAAAAATAAAAGTGAATTGGTAGATTAAATTAGGATATATACATAATTCACCCGCTCCCGTGCTCATACAAATTTAAACATACAACAATCGTATACCGTACCACTGATTCGTTCAATTCAATACCAAATCCGTACCAATTGTTGTCCCGGGACGTTTTATCAATATAAATAAAAATCTTCGAGGAAGTCGGCAATTTGCCGGGAGTCTGACTCGGAGACGAGAAGCAAGCAAATATCAACTTTATTCACTACAGCATAAGGTACAATTTCGAACAGCATCAAATGTACAAGTTTCGTCAGCAATTAAATTGGTCATTAAGATCGTAAAGGACTTTTAGGGAGTGCGCGCTGACATTGCAGCATACAAATCTGTAAATTTTGAAATCTCCCGCCGCATTACAAATTGCAAACATTCCTTTGTTAATTTACTCAAATATATAATCTGTGGGAAGTTTTCAAATGAATTACATTTATTAAGTAGACTGTAGAACATTAGAAATGGTACTTCTGAAGTCGAAGGTCTAATTCCAATAACGACTAATTCTAACACCCGGTGGAAATTAAAGGACGATGTAGGTACTGAAATTACTAAGGTAAAATAATGCAGTGTGTGCCATCCTAACTATCGTTTGTTGAGCTCAAATATTTCATAAAGTATAAGATGACAATCCCGCTCGTTTTGTCGCTTAGTCGATAAAAACTTGATGTAAAAATCAAAAGGAACAAGGAAAAAGTTTATAGTGATGCGCATTAAATAAATTTGTGTATCGATAAATGAATGTTTAAATAATACGAAATCGATATAGAAAGTCGTGATGACATATTCGTCGGTATGAAAAAAAAATTTCACTGTACGTGAGCCGCGTGCGAAGTTTCAGCGTGCGACGGCGTTGAGTGAGACACGTCTCCTATGAAACCTAGTTTTGTGCAAGTGTTGCCAGTTGCGAAAATTAATTTAACCTGAGCCGGGTCCGCGATTGCGAAATTATAGCACTCATTGTATCCGAACGATCTGAATATTCAATGTCGTATTCTTTCGAAGTTCATATAATAAATTACTGGTAACGCAATATGGAAACAACTATTGTTCGTTAGCATCTAATTAATAAACAGAATGTCTAGTTGATCACTGCTAGTTAAGAGGCTATTAGTAAAACTATGTTTGGCCCGTTCTTTTATATGGCTGTGAAACGTGTGTTTTAAAGAAGTAATGTTGCCGTATACAAGCATTTGAGATGTGGGGACTCCGTCGTATGTTCAAGATCATGTGGAGGCAGTTTGTCTCTAATGCTCAAGTCCTTGAGAAAGCTAACTGCGAACGTAAGCAGATGACAACCGTCATGCAGAGAAAGGTTGCATTTTTCGGACATTTGCAAAGAGGTTCCCTTTATGCGTTCCCAAGGTTGTGGAGGGCAAAATTCCCGGAAAACGTGCTCCAAGTACACAACGTAAGAAATGGTGCGACGATAACAAAGAATGGACTGGGCTTAAATACTAATTAAAAAGAATAGCCCAAGATCGGAAAAGTTTTCTCAACCTGACCGCCAATTAATGATGAATGTGATGATGATAGTAAAACGTCTTTGAAAAAATAAAACAGCTGATCCTGGTCATGGAACAAGTAATAATAATTAAGACAGATCTAAAACGTTAGGTCAATATAGCACAAATTCAAGATGTTTTCACAAGTAGAAGTAAGAGTCTTCTACTCCAAGCGATTTGTAAATATCCACTGCCTTAGTCAAGTACGGTTTGGTTGATTATAATAATTAGCGCTTACTGCGGTACAATAACTTTAATACCAATAAAATAATTTTACTGGTGGTAGGTCTCTGTTGCCGGAGACCGTCTGGGTGGGTACCACCGCGGGTCCTATTTCAGCCGCCAAATAGCACTGTGCAAACATTACTGTGTTTCGGTTTGAAGGGCGTTGTAGCTAGTGTAATTACTGGGGTAACGAGACTTAACACTTTATGTCCCAAGGCGACGAGCGCAATGTCGTGCAGTGTGTACCATCTTAACTAGCACCACGTTGTCATGGGCAAGCGTATTACTTACCATCAGGTGAACGTCTTGCTCGTCTCGTCGCATAGTAGTATAAAAATACATAAAATGTACAGAGGGAGCCGAGTGCAAACAGTATAACAGGCATAACGACTCCTTTTGGCGTTACGGCAGTAATAAATATATTTCAAAGTGCCGTCGCGTAGAACATTAAATATGCTCATAAAAAAAGAAATCACAATTATATGGACAGCAATTCTAGCCGCCATATTGCCACTTGGATCCATTGTGAAACTTCAATAACGCATGCGTAACCCGCATATTAAAAACTATCGCCCGTGCTCAAAGTACGAGCGAAAACGGGAAACAATCGCCGCGCGCCATATTCGAACGCGGCGGTTTGAATATGGAACTATTTAAAATTTAGAATCCGTTGCGTTATCGCTGCGACGTGCCGCACATTACCCGATTGTTCCTTTTTCAAATTCGGAATTGGAACTCGGCGATATCCGATCATTGGTTTAGCGAGGTAACTGGAAACTCTATGAAAATTCATATACACAATAAAGTTTGACCGACAAAAGAAATATAAAAAAAGAGCTACGTTTGTGATGTTAGGTATCATTACCGCGGTAATTTCACTAGCTAAAACACCTTTTAAATTGGAACACGGTTAAATTTACACTTTGATAATTTGCGGCAAAAATAGGCAGTGCGGTGTTACCCGCCTAGACGGTCACCTTTAATAGAACTAGAATAATTACCAATAAAATGTGAACGCACAGAACCGGAATAACACTTCCGCAGCACCAGATACGAATTAATATTAACAGCACAATAATGTTATTGTTAAGTATCTCACGATCGGATCGGCGGTCGCTTTCGGGTTTGTATCGGAAAGTTACGTTTTTACCCAAACTGTATATGGTATTCATAAATGTTCTCGCGATTCCGTAGAAACGATTACGAACACAACTGAACAAGAGTCCACCATTATTACGTATCGATGCGTATAAATGAAACAGTTTATAAGTGGGTGGTGACATTACATTGCTGGAGACCGTCTAGTTACCACCGCAACTTCTACATCAGCTGCAATTATATTACTGTGTTACAATAATAACTTGTGAAATTACTTGGGTAATTATATGATATCACCATAACAATTTTTATTTGACGAGACGATCGTGGCGTTCACCCGATGGTGATAAGATGGTACACATCACTACGTGCTTGTAGCCTTAAGTATCTTTACCCCAGTAGATTAACTAGTTACGCCTTTCAAATTGGAACACAGTAATAGTTGCTGTAGCTAGTGTAATTACTGGGGTAACGAGACTTAACACCTTATGTCTCAAGGCGACGAGCGCAATGTGGTGCAGTGTATACCATCTTAACTAGCACCACGTTGTTATACAAGCGTATCACTTACCATCAGGTGAACGTCTTGCTCGTCTCGTCGCATAGTAGTATAAAAAAAAATATCACAAATGTTTAGAGGTAGAAATAGGAATAGGTTATCTAGACGGTCTCCGGAAACAGAGCTAAGTAAGTTAAGTAATATCACTTATTATATGAGCGTCCTGTTAGTGGAGCAGCTTAGTCTAATAAATAAAAGAGGGTATGCTGTAAAGTTGTCATGTTCCGTGTGCAAAAACTTTAAATTCACTTGGAATTTCGTCAGGTCTGCGAGTGTCATACAGTTTTCGTATGGTCCGCGAACGCTTTGCTGAATTAAAAAGAAAAAGCATTCCGTTTTTACAGCCAGTAATACAATCGTGGTTCGATTCTCGGACAATCATATTTTCGTGTCGCCCGCGCGCGGCCGCGACATAAATAATGTTAATGCCGCATAAGAGACCCCCTTTTTTTTGTGATGGATTTATCCGCGAAAACGCAGGCTTTCGCGCAGAAATCACCCGATGATGTATGAAGTTGTTTATAAATAATTCATTCCGTACACGAAACTTATTCCCGTCGAGATTTGTATGTAATAAGTTTTGAGTGTTACTAGTTTTGAGAATCGATATCCAAACAAAAAATCTTACACGAGTGTGTGAAAGGCGTTGCTGTATAACGTATTCCATTTTCAAATTAAACTCCGTTCGGATACATTTATAATACGGCCACAATTATTAACGGAATAAAAAGAGCATTAAAAATAGATACATCGTTTTGTGAATACAGACAGACAGACAAAGAGACCGAACCAAATGCAAGTCACTTCATACGAATTATCGACGCTTTGTTTCAGCGCTCGAACAAAAACACAATTTTTAATATCAATACCCCTCGCTATCGATTCTCGATTGTAATTGTACGGTTGGCAACATTGCTGTTAAGAATATTTAAGTTGGATTTGTTCTTATTAAAAATTTGGTGTTCCTATTTAAACTGTAATCTTGATAGGTTGATTGGTAACAGTGTTGCCAGTGAACGCATCGCAATTGCGGCCGCGTTCTAATTAAGGTGTTAATGCTGGCCGCGCCGCAGCGCCGTTTAAAAAATTACGACCTTTAAGAGAAGCCGCGAGAGGAATTCTAAATTCGAATTCATGCGACATTGCACGCGGCAATTTGCAGTCAACGCCGGAGTTCTTACGTGTTTGCTGCTACTCCTTTAAGTCGTGTTCATCATATCTCTGACTCGTGATGGCGGCATATGTTAATGATGATTAATTGCGACGTGTATATAACAGTGATTTAAAATTTCTCTAATTTATCTGCTAACATTTTACAATAAACTTTGTAAATGTTAATCTAGCAGTGCGATCATAAATGCGATGCGGTGATTGTTCAACTTGTACGCACACGTATCCGTTTATCAATGTGTCTGTTTTCATGTTGTGTGTGTGCGCCTGACCCCTAAGAGCGCAACGAGATTACGAAGGGGGTGAGTCCAGTCCCATCATCAATTATTTTTGTGAACCCGCTCAGCTTTCCATTTTTTAAAATAAACTTCAATGGTATAGGAAGGGGGATAGTAATAAAATTACACGTGGGGATCCTCGCGTACGTTGGAAAGTGTAGATGGTGATGTATTTATGCCCCCGCGTGAATATGTTCCAATAAGGATTCGAATTCACTACTTCTTGGAATAGTTCGTGACGATTCTTAAGTTTCGCTGTACCTTTTGTGGGCGAATTTCTAAACATGGTGTAGATTGGTCGAAGTACCTGGAAACAAGAAAAGGTCTGATAAGAAAAAAGAATTGTAACAACTTTTTATTGGTAAATTTGAAAATTATATAAAGCTCTTTTATAATATATACACTATAATGTAAATAATTAAACATACAATATATATAATATTATTGAAAGAGCATCAAATTAAATGAGCGCTTTATTAAACGTTACACATCGATCCCACGACAAAATCAACAAAATGGAGACGGAGGGAGGGGAAAGACAAATTTGATTGAGTTATTGAATAACGAACTCGACAATTAAGTTGAATTTGGAACCCAATAAGAATGTCCGATCGATCGCTTCCAAATTTAAAATCTGATAGCCGTTCGACGGCAGCCGTATTGGTTCCGATACAAAGGAATAGAACGAGCATGACGATTCAAATATTTTCGAAAATGGAATATTAAGTGAGGCCATTATACGGCCGAATGATTACTATTGCTTCAAAATGACGTGTGGCGATCGGAGACTGTTATTAGAAAAAAAAAAATATTTCCTTCACAACACAGTATAATACGAAGCGGCGTTACTAGTAACACGTTCACCTGATGTTGAGTGACGGCGCTAGTTAATATTATATACTCATACATTTTGTTTGTCACCTCAAGACGTGTTTAAGTCTCGTTACTCCAGTAACGTTACCCGTAACGAGGACCTATCACCAGTCTACTCCAGACTCGATGTCGAAGCTTCGATCACAATAAGGAGTCCCTATTCGCGTATCGGGGTCAACGACTTGCGTATGCTGGCCGCGTTGATGCTATGCGTTAAGTGACCCCTTAATGCGACTTATTGGTTACTCATAAGTGCACGAGCTGCCACAGTGTAACAATGTGTCATGTATAGGCCTTCCTCCGGTACTGTCCTTTGCCGCATTCAATCGAAACTCGCCGCTGAGCTGTGACAATAAGTCTCGTTGGCCTCATAAGGGCTCATTGGTGTATGACCGGGGCAATAAACACGAAATTGCTTATCAATCGAGACATCTCAAATGTTAATATCGATATCTCTTACATTATTAATAACTTTCATTGGACTGTCTAGGTAGACACCACCGCATTGCCTATTTCCGCCGCTAAACAGTTGTGTGTAAACATTACTGTGTTCTAGTTGGAAGATCGCTGTAGGTAGTGAAATTATTGGGGCATGGGGTAGTAGTGTATGTTATCTTAACTAACGTTGTAATGGTCTGGCTTATCATTTACTATCAGGTGATCTAGCACGTCTTGGCGCTTGGTGAAATAAAAAAAAACGTTATACAACAATATGCAAAAGCATAACAACAAATCGTGGGGTAGTTCGGCAAAACATCATTAAATTCAATATTTCGTTTAAAAAGCACTCCACATATCTCGGCCATTAATCACTAAAACTACCGACCTTCAAGGAGAACATCGAAATAAAATCGGCAATCGAAATAAAGCACTTAAAGCGAAACGTCATTATCGCACGGCATAAATAAAAAAAAAAGCGCTGAAATCGAACGCAAAAATTGTGTATCGGAGACGATTTAAAAAGTATTGCCAACCGATGCAGATATATTATTCGTGATTCAGCTTTTTGTTATCGACCAACATAATAAGTACATTTTTTAATAAAAAAATAAATGTCACAAAGGATTGCTAGCCTTAAGTGAAAAAAGTGAAGCAATGTATAAGGTCTGACGATCGATGGGGAGGTATGGTCCTCGAGTGACAGCCACGAACCAATAATGCCAGTAGCCCCCCAAAAGTAGACCGACGATCTGGTAAAGGTTAACCGAGGTTTGGGTAAAGTCTATATCCAGCAGTCACATCTATCAGATGGTGATGAAATGTCACAATTCGGTTTTCTTATAATTTTGATTAGTTATACGATATCTCTAGCCAACAAAGAGAGTATTTAACATTTTCAAAAATCGATTTTTTGCAACGGGCATGGTCGCGCGGAATCGCGAGTATCGAATGCGAACGAAACCGAGCGGCATTAATTAAAAATTCTCGGTAGAATATTCAAAAATAGAATCCGCATTCGAACGCGCCTTGTACGGAGCCGGAGTTTGAATTTGGAAGGAACAAAAGGAGGAGAGCGCGGGAGCAACCCTTTTAGCGCTGATAATCTGTTCTTTGGCCGTGTTGTGTTTTTCTCTTTTTTTTTAAATCCGTTGTCACTTTTTTGTCCGGGGCCAGATTGTACACAACATTCTTTACTTCGAAACGGAGCTTTTTAAACTCGCTCCGAGATTTATTTCTTTTTTATTCGCCTTTCGTAACAAGACCCGGTGTCAAATTTAATTGATGAATGGCCACTAGGGATGCTCTCGGATGAGGATAAAGCTCAATTTCCACTTGGCATTCAACGACAATTAGTATTCTCAATCTACGTCATAATAAATTAATATATGTTTTAATACAACAAGACGATGGGAAGAGCATGAGGTTATTAGCATATATCACTTACCATCGTCTTATTGTATTTTTGTATATAACTATGTAACGACAATCTGGATCCACTACAATGAAGTCTGGTTACCTCAGTAATTTTACTAGCTTCAACGCCTAATATAGGACCTGCGGTAATACCTAGACGGACTCCGGCAACAGAGCACGGCTATTAAAATAAAAAAAAACTCTATTTTGAAATATTTTTAACAATACAATAAAAACTTTTTGTAAGCTTGGCTGTACAAAGAGGTTCGTTGCCGTATTGGCGTGGAATGATTAAATTTTAAAATAGAACTCAATCCTTCCGCCCTCGGCCGGGTTAGTGCTTTACATGAAATATTATTTTATGGAATCAACATCTGCGGCCGCCGCCGCGATGTGTGCGTGCGCTGATGTGCGCGTGCGCCGATGTATGCGTGCGCCGATGTGCCGGGAGGGGTTTATATACAAAGGAGGGAATTACTTAAAAGTAATACACTCTCAAGTGGATGGGAACGTTACAAACTCTGTTTTCACTCATGCCGTTAATTTTAGAATTGTGAGTGCGTTCTTTTATTTAATTACAATCTGCTCCTGCATATAGACCTTCTGCGCATATATATTTGTTGGACGAAAGTAGGGCTTCAAATGATTTAAACGTTTCAATTACTTTATATTCAAAATGAACATTGATTTAATTTTACTGAGGCTATTATTGACATATCAAACCTAGAAATAGATTACAAGGATGTTTTGAGATAAAGAGGTAAACATTAGATAGTCACGGTGGTATGTAGATACCTAAAGTATCTTTGTTCTCTTGAAGAAAAAAGAAAAGAGGGAAATCTTTATATTTTAATAAATAAATAACTTTGAACTTAAAATGTAATTAACCGATTTTTAACCCTTTTTAAAAAAGAATAGCTCGCTCTCGCATTATATCCTTCAATCCGTTTGAATCGTCAAATCACTCGTCGCAGGCTCATTTTTTAAAATTGGAACTAAAAGCGAAACCCCACCATTTTTAAATTGCTCTCGTCATGCGGCCTCCTTTGTTGGCAACGCTTTACGGATCCGATTCAATAAAATGTTGCACTACGACAAAAAAAAAAACATAAATTTGAATTTGTACAACGCAATTACATTCGCAGATTTGATTTATTTATGAAAATTTCAAGAAAAATTATAGCGCGGTTTTGTAATTACTCGATGTGAAGGTTTTTAGTTTATTTTAAAAAAATTATGATCAAACATTTTTTTTTAAATACGTTTTATTAAAACGTTTATTAAAAACAAAAATTAGATTGCGTCCGTGCTTGTCAGTTTAACATCAAGCGCTTTAAAGCGCTAAGTCGCCCGAGAATTCAATTCGAACTAGTCATTGTAAGATCCGTTCAGCTGTGTTGGTTTTGGGATTATACGTTTTTTTATTCTGTGCGACTACTCTCCCTTTTTAATTTTAACTCTTTTGACTATTTTAATATTTCTGGAACAATTTTTAGCTTAGGGCGAGGGTAATGTGGGTGTATTTCGGGACAAAGGGTTACTTTTGTAAGATCCTATATGCGGGTGTCGTTGTGTATTTCAATTGATCAAAGCTCGTTTTGTGATTAAAAAATGGAAGAGAGGGGGGGTATTTTAATAAAACTTTCAACGGATTTAAGAAGCACGGAAAGTAGAATTTAAGTATACGTATGATGTTATTGAATTAAGTTCAGTATTATTTATATTTATCGTCCATTTTTGGTTTTGGTATTTACCCTCACGATATGACTAGAAACATCTGATGTTAAGTATTACTTCTGCTTTTTTTATTAGGATGTATACACTGGAAACTCGTTTAATTTATATTAGAGCAATTGATAAATTAAAGGTTATGGGCATCATTAATAGTTTGCATTTGAAATTTAATTTGTTAGAATTACGAGTAAACGATCTATAAATCTTGTTCTCTTAATAACGTGTGTGATGAAATCACTGACATCGCAGTATAACGCGTGATGCTGTTACACCTCTGGTAATACTCAAACTAATATCCACAATTAATCAAAATGACTTGTCAACATTATCTATACAAAACCCTTTACAATTAAAGGAGAGTTAAAAAAACACCGGAACGAAAAAATGAGAAGGATCGCTTACGTGAAAAAAAATCGGGTGAATGTCCTCACCCGGGAACGAGGGAAACGTGTGGTTAGAAATTTAGTTAAGTGGTGTTTTTTTTACTATCTATGCTTACACTTAAATTTCACGTAATACTAAGTGATAATTCTGGTTAATATTAACAACCTTATAACACTGAGGTCTTCATTTCGATTCCGAGATCACAAGTTTAGTAGTATAGTTACCTTTAACCATCATATTGTCGACCAAGCTTCACCGTCCACAGCGTAATTGTCACTTATCAACATTTAAAATTGAAGTCAAAGGTTATATCTGTAGCTGATAAAATGGATGCCAGCATATAACCCTTGGAATCGAAGCTGGGACCTTTGTAAGCGCCGCGAGAGTATGACGAAACAGTCAACTAACGGATGTGCAGTTGAACAGGTCCTTTACGAAATTGAGGAGACAGTTAAAAATATTGGAAAAGTCGACTAACGTTTTAATAAACGAGTAAATATGAACGTTAATTATACAACTTAAAGTTAAATCTAACAGCGATAATTCACATTACTGCATTGCATTCCATTTTAAGCTTTACAGATATTAACTTGAGGTGTATATTTGCGTAAACCTTTTTAATAATAAAAAGTAGAAGACGGAAGCCATACGATTTTATTCTTTATCTTTTTGTAGTGAAACGCCATTTTGGTAACTAACTTTTTTATTCATCTGTTACTTGACACATAATTTATAACCAGCCAGCATCATATACACTACCTCGTCTCCCTTTTAAACAAATAAAAAAAAAATGCACTTCTGCTTAAATCTAATACAAAAACAAAAAAAAAATCGATGTATTTAATACATTTTTATAACTAAACTTTTTTTTTTTTAAATCTGTTCATAAATTGAGTAATGACCTATTTCTTTGCATGCAGATCTTTTAATGTTTTCATTGCCACTATGGCCGCTGGACGCAACTCGCGTTTCCACGGATTGGCAACATTGTCGGGTGCCTCGTTCACAGCACTCGATCTCTCCTCAACCTTATGTTGTATAGACGAATCTACCTGACTTTTACCAGCGATCTCAACAACGGGAGCACTACGCGAACTGACTCTAATCAAATGCCGTCTATTTCGTCTGTAACGATTACCATTCGAATCTGCGACAAAGTACGACCTCGGTTGCGGGGCGCGCCCCTGTACATACGCGTGTTTTCGTTGTCCCCCATCGGCAACTATCACCCCATCACCGACCCGGAGCTCTGGCAGAGGTCTACAATGGAGATCGTATTTAATTTTAGACCTAATTTGATTCTTACGAATGTTTTCATAATCATTTGTGTTATCACGATACGACTTCAATTTATTTAAACTAATAGGTAGTCGGGTATTAATTCTGCGACCCATTAACAATTCAGACGGAGAGGCGATACCGTCACGGGGTGTCGCTCTAAAATTCAATAATCCTAAACTAAAGTCATTTCCCGTCAACAAAGATTTTTTTTAGCATCTCTTTTACGGTTCTAACTGGTCTCTCACTTCCACCGCTGCCACCATGTAGTGAAACGCCATTTTGGTAACTAACTTTTTATTCATCTGTTACTCGACACATATAATTTATAACCAGCCAGCAACTAAACAATTATAACCAGCCAGCATCATATATACTACACTTTCATGTTTAAGAATTATAACCCTGTGACACAAATTAACGATATTACTGTTAAGTGTAAATCTAAAATTATCAACACAGATTTATGTATTTCTGTGTGTCTTATTAACTGTAATACCAGGAAATAAGATTCCATCTTATGGTAACTATATGGTCTCTGGAAACTGTTAAAAAACTAATCCAAAATATGTTTGACTGTAAATAATATATTAAAAGTCCACTTAATGTTCGCATTACTAGGACTAGTGTGCATCTTACACAATGAGAAAGTCATCTATCTAGAATGTTGACCTCGTGGTCCGTTTCCTCAGAATCCTTCACAATTAGCCCAAGCTCAGTGGGAATCGAACCCATGTCCCTTCAAGACTTACTTCATTTACGACTACCTCACAATCTGATATATTCCAGCTTTGATTTCTTTAAATTAGTAGTCTCCATAAACCGGGGTTGCTCAGGGTAGTTTATCGTCGCTAGCGAAAACCTTTACTGTTGCAACACAGAAAAATATTTGTGATAGTATAAAACGAATAGTTTCTTAATATTTAATAGTTCGTGATGATGAAACTTGATAAGTAGCATATTAAACCTCTAATATAGCGTCACGTCCTAAACTTAACTCGATAACATCAGAGGATGTGTCCAACGCATTGTTAAAGACAAACAGTTGACACCCGTATTCATTCGAAATCGAATCCGTCGGTATGTTTGTGATAATCATCGATGTTACAGCAGGACTTGCATTACAAACTGATCACGACGCCCCATCAGAAGAGTTAAAAAGAGATGATGAATTTAAATAACAATAAGTCTTTAGTCTTAAAGTCGCGGAACGCGTTGGATTCGGATAGTATAGGTCCGATTATAGTTGAAATATTTGGGAGAGGGCTACGTCTAACAGTATATCTACTGATGATGATGATTAAATCTTTAACCTTCATCAATCATCATCCGATTAGGTTACAGATGATATCAAAAAATCATTGGAAGCTACTGGATTCAAACAACGCACTGTTTTATAGAATAGCTTACAAAGGTCCTAGGTTTATCAGTGAGTTGATTTGAAATAATAATGACGATGGAGTCTTTAGTTCATCATTACATTTAAGTCACAGACGATATGAAAAAAACACAGGGAGCTACTGGATTCAATGATAGACTGTTGTGTAGTATTGTATAGTATTACAATGATTATAATGAAGTCCCTGATGATAGAAACCCAAACATCAATTTATCATTTCCGTGTATTTAAGATCCTTGTAATCTATAGAGATCAAACGCAAATTATTAGATTAGACAATATTACAATTAATACGTCAGATTAAATAATTAAAAACTACTAGACTTTTAAGTTGATAATAATGATAAAATAATTGATAAAATTTAATGTTGATTGTTGTAAGAACGTTGATTTCGTTTAAGTACTATGTGTACGTAAGTTACAAAGTGAGGAAACTGTTGTGTTTATTGCGGCTAGCAACGTTTACGAGGATTTTATGGACACTTGTAAAGTGTATGGATCACCGACGCTCTTTAGCGGCTAAACGTTCACTGTGCGTGTATAAATAACTTTGATAGAAAACAGTTTAGTGTTCTTACACGCACAATCACCATCAAAAATTATACCAACACCAAAAAAAACCATACGCATACATAATTATAATAATGGTTGGATTTATGTTTGAAAAACGACTGATTCGTAGATTGTTCCATCTTTTGTTCTATTCCTTAATAGAAAAAAAGCAAAGGATTAGGATCCATACAGCCATATCACATAGCATATTTTAATTATGTTATCAAAATTTAGATCAGATGATACAAATATAACTTCGTTACAATGTTAACTTCTACATAATACCACTAATAATGATTTCGTATAATTGTTTTATTATATGCATTATGTATAGTTATTAAATTTCCGTAAAAAGTTCAGTGTCTACTACTTTATATTTAAATTAAATCATTAATCGATGATTACTAAATGTTGCAATGTATACCATCAGTTTGTATATAACATAAAACACAATAGACAATATTAATAATACGTTTCATTTCGTGGAACCGGTAAATTTGAAATTCTAGCAACTTAAAGCGACAGAGTCTGGCGCGAAACGTATTCCAAATACAAGTAAAACGTTCGTTCCTAATTCAAATCGACAGAAGACAGATTTATCATACAGCTTATAGAATGTCCACAGATAAAATAGTGAATACATTGTTTAGTAAATGTCTAATTATTTAGTAATATTTTCTCTGCGTAAATTTGAAATGAATACTAAAATTGCAATTAATATTCGTGAGCATTTTTTGTTATTTCAATTAGAAATATTTTCATTTATTTATCGTAAAGATTGAATTATTTTGTACCTGTGCCTTTCCGGTCAATATTTTGTTGCTTTATTTATAATCTGTATTTTGTTAGATAATAGTGTTACAGAGTAAACGAATATTACAAAGTTTAAAAGAGAGAAGTTTTCTTCCACAAAGTAATTTCCTAAGTCTTGAACGGGACTTATGTATCGTAAAGATAAGTTATTCACATTATTATGAAATTATATATTAGTTTCGTCTGATGATGTTTCCCATAGACTATATAAAACACTGAGCACTGTTCAGCGATGTGTTCCGCGCGCGGGCACGCGGCAGACGTCTGGCTATTTGCGTTGTAAACTTTTGTTTCTCTAAATGCTACGAATAATTCACTATACGTTACGTTACACAAGTTTCAACATAACCACTCTTCTCTATTTCTTCTTCTTAAATTGCTTTTCCATTACTATTATTCTTCTCTATTTACTTTATGATATTCACAAAAATAGATGCTATTGATGTTCCCAAATTTGGAACGCGAGACCTTTTGTATTAAGAAAAGAATTACAGCCAAGCGCAAGTTAGTCGGGATCACAAATAAAAGCTATTCTCAAAGCGGTCTTAAGTGTAAGAAGTAAGTAAGTTGTAAGTAAGTACTAAATAGTGTTCCTGCCGAAGCAACAACAATTTGTTTTATTATTACTAAGCTAACATCTTTTAGAATTTGTTGATACCTAAGTAGAAATGTAGTTTATGTTGCAAAGGGCATTAGTCTAGAACAAACCTATTTACTCTTCTTTTAGATGAAGTTTAATTATCAATAGATCTCCAGGATCCCTAACGTTTAGTGCTTGATATTTTATGGGTATAGAAGACAATCCAACACAAAGAAGATAAGATCATTTACTTAAACTTAAGACTGAGAAACTTGAAAGTTATGAATTTGAACACTACATGACAATTTCTTTTTATTTGATTGTATTTGCGTAAAAGATTAATGCGTTGACTTAAATACTCCGTAACGCTTGTAACTTTAAAACCGGAAGAGCTACATGAGATACTCTTTGAGGATAAAATGAAGTACAGGATAAGGAGACGAGTAATCCGAAATGAAAAGTCTACAGCTCTTCCGGTTAAGAAGATATGAAAGGTCAAAGTAAACACCGTGGAATGAGGAAAAGCAAAAACGAAAAATTTCTCTAAGAATCGAACTCATGACCTTTGTGTCCAAAGTATGAAAATAAGCCGCTAGACCTTTCCGGCACATAATAATCTTGTAAGGTAATAGAGACCCGGATAATAAGTTGTTTGAGTCGTCTTTCCGGCTTGTATTCCTTTTTATCAATATTTGTTATGAATATTTTATTATATTTCATGATCATCATTTCAGCCCATTTATTATTATTAAATATAATTTTATAAGATTTTATATTCTTCAATGCAACCTTGAGGTCAACTCTTCTTATAAGTATAACACGAGTTATTTGCGTTTAAACAGAAATGCTTTAAAGCTCGGATTCTTTAGAAGTATAACTTGATAGATATAGTAATGGATAATAATATATTAATTGAATGTACGCGCTGAGTATATCATATTAATCGCTAGTTTCTTGTGTTAGCGGCGGCTATGCGCCACCTGCCGGCTACTTTGTTACTCACGTTATGTCAACCCATTTTTTTTTCACTAATTCCACTGTTCACAGCAATGAATAAAATATGAATTTGTCATAATTATATTTGTATGTTCAAATTCCGATCGTTGGGTCCTTGCGGAATTCTGATCAACAATGGGCATCGTCCGGTTAGTAATGATAATGTTTTAAACTTTTTACCGATAGGACTTTACTTAAAAATTATTAAAGTATTTATTAGCAGTACGCAATGATTAAACTAACTTGAAGATGTTTTATTTCTTCATTATTTTATACCCTGCACCTGGATTACTAAAGGAGTAAACATTAAAGGCTTAGAACAGAAGTTTTTCCAGTCTATTCCGAGTGTAGTGAGAATTGAAGATAAAGAAAAATAGATTGTAAAAAAACATACAACTAATAAATGTTATTAACAACACAGATGGACATCATGTGCATAGATAAAAAACATTTTATTGATATATACACAAAATAAAAGTACATCATACACAAAAATTGTTTATTGTTCGTGTTATTGATTCTTCTCAATAGAGAAATGCAATAATGAGTTTGTAAGAATTCTCTTTATTATGGAGATCTTCGAAGTTTGTATCTAATGATTATAAACAATTGTTGTACAAACATTTTATTGGTAAAACTGTTTTGGCAACAAAGACAAAAACCATAAACATTGAGATCGATAACGAGGTGCTAGAATCCATAAGCTTTTTCGAGCGCCGCGAAGACTTTTATGAAACATTCAAATTATAATAATCAGAATGATCAATAAATAAGGTTCATTTGCATATCAACGCAACGTCGGAATCGACGAGCGCGCGCCGGCTGCGGCAATAGACTACGCGGAAAGCGAAACTATAAATCTGAGCGCATTTTTCGCGAACGCACCTTTTATTGAAAATAAACGAAGGCAACAAAAGTACGCGCGTCCCTTTCCCGCCGCGTACATTCCTCTCGCTCGGGCCGCGCACGCGCCGCTATTGTGTCTGCCGCGACTACGCCATAGCTACCGATCTCTTTCGCGTGCGCTAGCTCCGTCCCACTCCACCGCATGTCAATGCAGTTTATTGTAGACGCTAATGGCTCTGATTACAAATGTAAATTTTCAGCCCGCGCCGGCGTTGGTCGGCTTTTTTCTGTTCGATTTCTCTTTATGGTATTAAATTGTAGTGTATTTAATGGCTATAGTGAACATTTGCGATGGTGGCGTGTTCTTTTAAAATTTTGTAACGAGTTGGTATTATTTCCAGTTTGTTTTCATAAACTTTCTTTTTAAATGTAAATTACAGAGACGTCCAAGTTTATTTCTATTTCATCAATCGTGTTCTTATGATGCGAATAATTTAATTAAAAAACGTCCTTGATATATAATAAAAGAGGCGTTGGAATTTAATATAAATTATCGCGGTCCGCATTGAACATACTGAGACGGATGAACTTACTATTATTCGCATATCGGAGCACTTTATTTATATAACGTGTTCATTTAAAGTAGACACATCTCCCTTGCCTCCGTCGCGTACTCCGCGAGAGGGCTCGGGGGCGCAGCGCGGTCCACCTTAAGCTGGACGCCTTCACAACGGTTTCTCAACCGAATACCACTCGCAAAAGATCTCACACCGCTGCCAATTTTCAGAAAGACAGAGCTAAAATAATTGTTGCAAACGCGCCCTATTTCTAGTTGACGTACACACAGAATACATTTTATATTTAGAACGGCATTTTTATTTAAAAAAAAAATTATTAAATTTAAATAAAAACTTTTTAATTTTAAATTTTAAAATACTGGTCGTCTATAAAATGACACCTAAATTTTTTTTTTGTTTTTTTTCTATCATGATGACAAATACTAGGTATTTTATATTAACTGCAGGTAACAAGAACTGTTATTAAAAAATATAATTCCCACGTAAATCACGATCTATATGAACGTCGCGTAATATTAATAACAAACAGATAAATCCATGGATCATTTGTCAATTTCATACATTCGGCGGACATGTTACACTGGCTACTAGATACTAAATACTTAACCGCCGTCCATCCAGTTAAAATTAAACGTATACATTAATGTGACAATTGGATCAAACGCAAATAGCCATTAAATCCCGTACGAGATCCGATTTTTGGCAATACGTTAACTTGGCATCGTTACAATGCGTTCCGTATGCAATTTGTGTTTACTTGCATTATTATGTCCTAGTTGCATGGAATAAATATTTTGTGCGTCATTGCGCCGTTTGAATTTTACGTTTTGACACATCGCCTGCGTCACACGCGAATGTAAAAGAAAACAATAAGTTATTAATATTTAACAGACATATAAATCGGATGTGAGGTATCAGAAAACTTTTACCGGCACATACATGATTATTCGAATCACAGTTTAATGTAAATCATATTGACTTAACTTCATTAATGTTTTCATGTGAACAAAATATGCTTCACGAGTAAATATATTTCAAATAAAAGCCAATTGTATTTTTTGTTACAATGTTAACGAGCAATTTGACTTTAACCGTCTATTTATAATTGACTGTATTCTTATATTTTTTAATTAAAAACAAAAAATTGGCGGCAACCGCGAACGGCTCCGGCATTAATGCCAACGTCACAATGCAGCCACAACATAAATATGAAACAATAAGGAACACAGATAATGAACCAATTTTAAAACGTTTCGTTCTTTTATAATTTTTTTTTTTTCATTTCATCAATAAATACCGCGACATGCGACAGTAAAGGACCGTAATTACTTGTTTTACTAGACAAACAGGCTAAGGACACATCTGATAGGACTCGTCGGGAGACTATTTTACACATTCATTGGAATTTAGTTTTGACTTTGTAATGCCGCGGACATTTTTCTCTTGAAGAAAAATTACTCTTTTATTTCATTTATCGTCTTACTAAAATAATTCATGGTCGTGGAATAATTTACTGCCGCATCATAGCCTTATAATATTTGTGTCTAAAACAAAGGTCCGAAATCTATTACTAATGACGAATATTCATAACTTTGTATAGTAGACCTATTAAATCAACTCGTTGATATATATGTGACGGCATACGCAGACATCTAATAAGAAAACAATTTAGCATTTAGCCGATTGTGTAATATATCTTGTGTATAACTGTAATAAAATAATGAAAAACGTCAGCGGCGTACGTTAATAAACAGCGCTGGAGTGTGCTGCAGCCGCCGTACGTCATCGGGTACACGGATACAACATCGTAATCTTTATAGATGCGATGCGAGACTGGGAACAAAACCACACACACAACACACGTACAGCTTTTGTTATATCGGAAAACATATATCGCATAATAAAACAAAAAGGTTTTATATTTGAAAAATTGTAAAACTAGTCGATAATAAATTATCGATACGTTTTACGTTTCCTCTATTTTTTTTATTCTTCTATGCGACGAGACGAGCAAGACGTTCACCTGATGGTAAGTGATACGCTTGCCCATGACATCGTGGTGCTAGTTAAGATGGTACACACTGCATCCCATTGGGCTCGTCGCCTTGAGACATGAGGAGTTAAGTCTCGTTACCCCAGTAATTACACTATCTACAGCGCCCTTCAAACCGGAACACAGTAATGTTTGCACACTACTATTTGCCGGTTGAAATCGGAGCTGCGGTGGAACCCATCCAGACGGTCTCCGGCAACAGAGACCTACCACTAGTAAAACATATGTCGCATAATAAAACAAAAAGGTTTTATATTAGAAAAATTTGAAAAATAGTCGATAATAAAATATCGATACGTATGTTCCCTCTATTTTAATGAATATGTACTTTTTTTTGTTTGTCTTAATGATGATAAATTTAAACGCTGCTCATTAAGTGCTAATTCGCGATAAGATCGATTGTGTTAATTATTGCTCATCTATATGAGCGTTTACCCGGTATAAAAAGAATGTTGTACGGGCAAAATGTCTTACATGATCGATAGTTGGTATGAATACCGCGCGGCGTCTGTAGCGTCCCTAGCGCTCATATTTACTACAATAACCAGCCAACAACAATTACATTAGCACACAATGAAGTGCAGCGGCATAAAGAAAACAAAATAATCCCGCTTTTCTAAATTCGAATACAAAGCGAGCGTTCGAAATACGAAAACGCATCGGCCAATAGCGCTAGAGCGTATGCCAAAATGCCAACGCGCGACACAAACAATTAGGAATGCGTTCTATTCCAAATTCAAAATACGAGTAGGTGCGGCGTCGCGCGCGATAACGCGATATTCAACCCTATGACAACAACAATACCATAACGTATAACACAATTAATAAAGTCGACTTTTGGCACGTTATTAAAAAGTTGATTACCAATTAATAATATTTCGGCTAATAATGCTGGCTCTAACAAGGCTGAGCCGGTCAAGTGTTAATCATTACTTATAACATTTTTTTATTTATTTTCTAGATATTCAGAAAATAAAACGCGAGTGTTATATGAGCGACGTAATGCAATTAAGCGTTCAAATAGTGAATTTATTAGGCGGCGCTTTATTTATAAGTTCGTCTAAATGTCACGGGAACAATAGATTGGGCCAGTCTATTTAAGATTGATGAGTAACGTGTAATCTCCTAAGTCGCCGGTTGATGGAAAGTCGCTTACGCAAGCTATTCATACGGACGCGAAACGCTCCCACAATTATTTCAACGTAAGATATCTACCATCTGGGGCCGGCCGTCGCGCCGTTCAATAGTTGTAGCTGTAGCTGTAGTCGTCGTAGCTAAAAGTTTCGACGGAAGCAATCAGAATCGGAGCGTCACTCTGCAATCGTTTATTTTCCGAGGCGCGTACACAAATGAGAGGCCATAATACCGGTGCCCCTAAAACAGAATAATAACCGCGCTCTTAATCGCCACTAAAAGACGTCTTAAAATTCGACGGGCGCATTCATCAAAAAAAAAAAAAAAGCAATCAGAATCGGAGCGTCACTCTGCAATCGTTTATTTTCCGAGGCGCGTACACAAATGAGAGGCCATAATACCGGTGCCCCTAAAACAGAATAATAACCGCGCTCTTAATCGCCACTAAAAGACGTCTTAAAATTCGACGGGCGCATTCATCAAAAAAAAAATAAGAAAATAATTAATACTCCCCCCGGGGACGCGAAACGGAGCGTTTAGGACACAACAATAAAACAATACGCCGCTCGCAAACTGAAACAAAACACAGAAAAATATGAATTCCGATCGGGACGGCCCCGGGGGAAACAAAAGATGGCGGATTTTAATGAAATGAAATAAAATATAAATTCCTTCTGCAAGCGAGAATTCTTACATTTTTAATTTGCCGCCGCGGAATGGGAGCCCGGCTAAAAACGGGCAAATTCCAAATTCATAAGCCGAGTGGTGATTGGGCGCGACGGCGGCGCCCCCCCGGACCCCGGCGGACCTTAAGGGCAACTTGACAAAACATATTACATAACTTGCACGTATTCTGATCCTGCGATTGCAGCACAAGCGATCACTATTCATGCGCGGGTAGTACAACATTTCTTATACTTGTTCCACGAACAAAACATTCTAATTAGTTTAAAGTTTAACTAACAGATAACCGATTACAAACTTAACATAAGCATAGTTAAATCAAAAAATATTTAAATTTTCTAGTTTCTAATTACTTAATATAAAATCAATACTTAAATGCTTGTCGAAATATAAGTAATTTTCATATATCAGTCAAAGATATGTTTCAGTTACATATACACTATTACCGGTCCGGGATCGGTTTAGGAGTGCAATGTTCACTAGATCTAAATATAAACGAGTGATTGATCTATCCGAGCACCGTCGACGACTCCACTCCACTTGTTTTGAGGTAGATTTACTGAAACCACTAACAAATTCTAGACGGTGGAAATTGCTACAATTCTTCAATCAAACAAATATCAATTTAACTAAACATGTTAAATATAAATAATAACTGTAAATGATATTTTTACTTATCGTAGTAATTAAAGTTTAATTAATGTTATTCTCAGTCAATCGACGGTCCGTACTCATGAAGTATTTAAAGAAAAACAAATGATTATAATAAAATCATATCGACGTGGTCCCGGCCCGGGGCGGCCGTTTCGTTTCAGTACTGGCAACACATCTGGTGCGCCTGCGCATAACGCGGTGCCCTCTGTGAGAATTCATTTCCTTTCATTTGTTTTCATCCCATAAATTACTCGTGACATTCCAACGTAATACGTCACAATATTTTATTACTCTAATATTAATAAGTTTAGGTTAATTGAAAAAATTAAAACATCCAAAGAAAGCTTTTGTAACAACGATTATTACTTAATAACTTTCATTATTTTCGAGTTCATGTCAGCTTTTATTAATATGTATATATATTTGTAAATATCTGTATTTTATCTTCTCTTGCATTATATGTACTAATCGTATTTGTTTGTATTTATTGTGATTTATATCTAACTATATGTAATAATATCTTATATACTAATATGATACTGCACCCTTACTCTATTTCTCTGCTCAACATTATGGCATTAAGTAAGCCTTTTTCTAATATTTTTTTATATGTTTGAAAATAAAGCTTCAAATAAATAAGTATCAGAAACATCTATTCAAATATAAATTAATTCTGCCATACATCTCACATTCACACTTCACCAGTCACAAAGCTCATACTTCCTACACAGCTTAAACACGAATGTCGCGAGACGTACTGTCATCTGTCTTTTATAGCGAAACGATATTATGTCATACCCTCCCTTTTTTTGTTTTAGTCTTTTAAAAATTCGATACACTTACTATTTTACTAAGAAAATGTTGGTAATCACAACTATAGGGCGTAGTAGCTATAAGGACGTGAAAAAGGTTCCTACAGGGTCGGCAACACGCTGGTGATAGCTCTGGTGCTACTAGCGGTCATAGGCTGCGGTCACCGCTTAACACCAGGCGGGCCGCAAGCCTGTTTGTCGCCTATATTGTATAAAAAAAACTTTTTTTCCTTAATATCTAACATAAGTAAATTATATCTATGAAGAATTAAAAGAAACTCGCGAGGCATCGGATCCGAACCGGGGACCTCTGATGTATAAGTGAAGCGATCACATGCAGTTGAACTCGGGCGCGCATCACTCCGTCGGATATTTGAAAAGTCGATGCGAGATTCCGTAACATCGATTCAGGAACACGATGCAATAAAATCAATCATTCCACCAGTAACGACCGTTCGAGATATGAAATTTTTACATTTGCCCCGTCTTTAGGGTTACCATACTAAACTGTGTTTCACGAACATCTAATTAAAATAATTTTTATATATATTTTTTTTTTGTTTATACTACTATGCGACGAGACGAGCACACGAGCACACTTACCTGATGGTAAGTGATACGCTTGCCCATGACAACGTGGTGCTAGTTAAGATGGTATACGCTCACCACATTGCGCTCGTCGCCTTCAGACATAAGGTGTAAGTCTCGTTACTCCAGTAATTGCACTAGCTACAGCGCCCTTCAAACCGGAACACAGTAATGTTTGCACACTACTATTTGGCAGTAGAAATAGGAGCTGCGGTGGTACCCATCCCCACCTGGATATATATATCATTGAAATGAATTAAAATGTTCGGAAATTTAAAAGTTTTTTTCTGATATCAATTTTGTCATTCATCTGATTCAGCTTTGTTAACATATCCGTTAAGTTATTAGTAATTACTTTATTACTTCTTTCCTTACTCTTACCTGTTGATGAATTTCATTGTACTCGTATATACCTGCAAAAATAAAAATAATGTTTTAACTTATACTAATGAAAAATTAGTAACATTTGTATAAATATATTGATGAGTGTAAGAGACAGAATAAAATGATGAATCCGTGTACAGTAGAAGCATATTTTACAAGTTTTATAAATTCACGAGGGGAGACAGGTCGGTAGCCGTTAGCTTGCGGCCAAGCGACAAATAAAACGTTTTATTGTTTCCATGTAGCCATGAATAAAGTTTTTAAAGCTTATTTCTCTGAAATAGGCATTCGCAATAAAAATGTCTGGCGTTTTGTAAATTGAAAGTGGAGGAATTGGTAACCCTGCCGGCGTCCGACGGAGCGACCGCTTGTTTCAGTTTTCGCTTAAAAATAGACATTTTGAGTGCTCGAGATAAGTTAGATGGACGCGGTGTTTTAACTTACGAGATAAATTGCTCAGTACTTTTTGATCCGTATCTGTTTCATGCATCACGTATACAATAATTTCGTTCTAATCCACAACATTTGTTTGACTTCGGGCGCGGCGCGGCGCGGCGCGTTTGAGAGATCACCGTCTAAAACGTTTCGAGTGGGAATTTTAAAATTAGAACTCATTCCTTTTTTAATTTCATTTCTTAATTAACGGAATTAATGCGCTGCGATTCCAAATTTGAATTTTGGCCGATTTCAATCGATATAGATACTCGATTAGCAGAAATATAAAATTTTCTCAATATTGATGTCGATTGTAATGTTTTTTTTCACGTTCGTGAATCGAACCGGAGACCTCTCAATTATAATCGCTTAACCATCGCGTCGGGTATATATTACGGTTATATGCACTAAATATGCGTTCTTGGAGTCACCATGAAAGCTCATACTTAGCGCCACAATAGCGGGCGTGGTCCGCGAGCTAGCGGGGAATAATTACTCTCTCTCCTCCCCTCTCCACCTCCCGACCCCCCCTCTCCCCCAGTGAAGCCTTCGCGAGCATTGTCTTGAGATGTGACCCCTGACGCGTTAGCACGCCCGACACGTGCCCGTGGTGTTCAGCACCAGGCGCACCACACCATCCATTAATAGGCACTCACAAAGCACATTACAATAATGCAACACTGTGACGTCATTACACATAATTTTAAACTAATCGATGCAAAGAATCGATCTACACAAAATATACATACTTACTCTCGGTGTGCTATAAATAACTAAATAAAAATATAACGTAAGCTAATAGCGGATTATGACTGTTATTTGTTTATACATCCTGCTGTAGTTAACAACTTAACTTCAACCTTGATTGGATCAATGCTTTAATAGGTTCTAAACATTTCTTCTTGTGTGTTTGTTTGTTAATGTTTACTTTGGTTTAATTTACTGCCTTGAAAAACAGTTAAATGTCCTCTCGATGCTTTATATATCCGCAAAAGTTCACAAAACCTTTAATTTCAGATTTTATATAAACATGTAGTATTAATGTAACTTAACAATCAGGAACACTTTCAAAGACGAATGCCTTTTTAGGTAGAATTATAAATATCCGCCATAATTTATAACGTTAGCAAAAAGTAAATGATCGCTATTATATGTTATTGATATTGATATTTTTAAAGATTAATAGATTTTTCCTCTTTCGAAACATTGATGTGTCAAACAGTAGAAGATTTACGAGTTGGTAACATATCCAGCGAAGTGACAAATGCATCTGACCGTAAAATGCCGCATTAAATGTTGCCGACCTGTTAATACGTATTTTATTATGTAACATTTTAGTGGCACGGTGATTTATATTTATTAAAAACTATTTAGTAATGAAATTATTACGGATTTGGATCTACAAATATATAACATGTAATTATTAAAAAAGTTAATGACAATTTTGTATTAGCTAAGTATAATCAGATTTATTACAATGTACAGGATAAACAATTTACTATGTGATAAATAAGTGAAGAGTGTATAGGCTTCTTCTAGACTGCGCTTTACCATATAGTCAAGCGCTTGTAATAAAAAAAATATATATATGTGGGATTAAGGCGCCAAAAGAAACCGTTACAGTTAATATTATATTGCTTTAAAACATCTTTAAATCATTTCTACTTCTAGAACACAAATCTTTAACTTATTCTCTTCATACGTTCGTCTTTTCTCTCTGACAGCTTTATTGACATTTTTGTATTTCTTCCTTTTTATTTACCAAAAAGGTCTTCCATCCGACATGTAATCACATAAAAAAATCGAAATTAGTTGCTGGCAACAAAGAAACTCAATTTGCTGGCCGGTAAAATGTGAATGTCGAAAAAAAAAATAATTCGTTAGATGCGAGTTTTGTAAATGGAATTCAATTTTTAACTATCGGCCGCGTTCGTAAAAGAATGCAGCGGCCACCCCGCGCGTTATTGCGAATACGTGAAAATGGCGCGTGCGGCCCCTCGCACACAACGGCGCGTTACGTAAGGGACACGCGCGCGGAATTCGCGAAACGGCGATTTCTCTATCGCCTTTTATACGCCGATACAATTGATAGACTATTATACACTCCCGGACACATCTATCGGCCCACCTAGTGATTAAAGTTTTAACGGTGCCTAGCTAAAAATAAATGTTAGGTGGAGCAGTAAGTTTAAATACAGTTTTAAAGTTGATTTTTTGGTCAGCCTTTATGCGTTTTTTTTTCATTTCGAATTCAGGATTACATAAAAAAAAAACGAAAATTCGAGTCTGTTCATTGTTTTCAACGACCCAGGAATGGAGAAAACTTTTTTATTTCGCAAAAGTTAGATTTTTTTATTGATGTTTCCGATTATTGGTTCCATAAAAAGGCAAATCTGAACTTAGAGCCAGTTTTGACCAAAAAATATGGATACTCGGCATGAAGTTGTCGCCCAAGCTGTGGCACTTCTGCCGGCCAAATCAATTCTAAATTACAAAAAAAAAAAATAAAGGATTAAGCATAAGGGTTGACCAATAAATCTGCTTCAAAACTGCATTAAAACTTATTGCTCCACCTAACATTTATTTTTAACTAGACACCGTCGAAACTTTAAACATTGGGTGGTGGGCCGATAGATGTGTCTGGGATATACAAGCCTTAAATGATAAATTGACCGACAATTAACTTACAAACAAAACTAATTTATATAACACGCAATTATTTTCATTAATTGCTAATATAAAGTAGAAATACTTGTTATAATTAAATCGCGAAACACGACACGAGTTTAGCTTTTAATCAAAACCGGCGGTCATTCATTCTAATAATATATAGTTTATTAATGAAAAGTATGTCGAGTTGGAATAAAAATAATAACCAGCCCGCTGTTGGAACCGGGACCTTTCCTCAAAGAAGGCTAGGTAACCACGAAAGCTATTGTACTTGGAACATGTCAGTTTCATCGCGATTATATCCTTCACCGGAAATATTTTAGGAAACGATCGCGCAGCTTTTAAATAGGCTGCGTTTGTAATTTTTTCTAAAAAAAAACTTATATTTTTAAATGTAAGACGTTGAAACGAGATAAACCATAACTAATAT
Organism: Byasa hedistus; assembly: GCA_029286795.1. Taxonomy (NCBI): domain Eukaryota; kingdom Metazoa; phylum Arthropoda; class Insecta; order Lepidoptera; family Papilionidae; genus Byasa; species Byasa hedistus. The sequence goes on along the minus strand of JAGSMW010000013.1, from coordinate 4,586,623 downwards.
TACGTATAATACATTTTAATAAAGCTCATCAACAACCGGGCTGGAAGTTTCGAAGACTTCAAATTTCCGAATGTCAGATAAAAAGAACAAGTCGGAATTCTTATCTCGGGCGCGTCGTTCTAAATTCAAAATATGAGTGAAGCAATTGAAAAACGAACCGAACTAAGTTCATATTACGAGCGCCGCTCTAAATTCAAGTGTATTCAAATATCGAACGCGGCTAGATGGATTATGACGGGCGTGTGGGGAGATGGCGGAATGCCGGCACAGATCTTGATAACGCCACAAATAATATTACTTTCTTTTTTTCCCAATAGACACTTCGTGGAGTACACAGAAAAATAATTATTACACATGATAAATATCCGACTTATTAGGAAAGTTATCTTTATCTATGTGTATATTAACTCACAGCTTCCGGATCCGCTATCTCCGATTCCTATGAAGCTATAAAAGTTCTAAAGCTTTAACATCCGTAACAACAAACATCGACGGTATTTAAAAAAAAAACACGATGTATTTAACTAAAATCATTCAATCAACTGAAGATTTGAATAAAATATTACTCAAACTTATAATAATGTTAAACGTAGTTGGTTTCGTTTCGGCGTAGAGATATGATCCCATTGATTGATGGGTGACCACGCTGCGAGTGGTTTCAATAGGACCAGCGTACGTAGACCCCGGCGCCCTCGCCCAACGCTCCTCGCGGCGGAGCTTGTTACACCGGTCCCAATATTCTTTAAGTGTGTTGAACCCGAGTGTGTGGCGCGGACTAGACTGTACCATATTTTTGAACTTAATTAAAAATGTATAAAGAATTTATTGCGCGTCACGGACGCCTCCATGTTTGTCGAGTTGAATATTTAATTAAAACTAATAGATAGCAATTGAAATTTAACGCTGTAACGGTTTGAAAATCATTTTTGGAACAAATTAAGTGTCCGTCTCGTTTCCTGTTCGCGTCGTGTTATGCCGTTTGTTGTGTCAAAAACTCATACGGAACCTTTTCCGGGACGCTAGTGATGTGCTACTGTATTAGTCTTACGAATAACTGCTAATCGATATTATCTGGTGGTAGGTGTCTGTTGCCGGAGACCGTCTGGATGGTTACCACCGCAGCTCGTATTTCAACCGCCAAATAGTAGTGTGCAAACATTACTGTGTTCCGGTTTGAAGGGCGCTGTAGCTAGTGTAATTACTGGGGTAACGAGACTTAACACCTCATGTCTCAAGGCGACGAGCGTAATGGTGCAGTACCATCTTAACCAGCAGCACGTTGTCATGGGCAAGCGTATCACTTACCATCAGGTGAACGTCTTGCTCGTCTCGTCGCATGCAAAATGTCTTCTTCTTCATCTTGTTTAAAAATATATACATAAATGTTAAGATTATAACTTAAAATGCTTTAATATACTTTCCCCTTTGTATGCAACACAAAATGGGGTGCACGTCCACGGGCTTCCAGTATTCGTAATTCGTCCGTTCATCATCTTCTTATTAATGCGCTAAGGATGCGCGAGGGCATACGTCCGACGGTTTAGTGAACGATGCATTAATGCTTCGAATCTTCTTTCATTTCTTTTTTTCATTCAACGCCCGGAGATTGGTCATTACACATCTGAATATGTGCTCAACAAAAAGACGGATCACGATCGTGTAAAAAGTTTGAAACGCGCCATGATCGTAAGTAGCCGGCAAACGTGCTCTTTATGTTGTTAGAATTTGAAATTTCCGGAACGATTCGAAAGTTTTAGAACGCAGCGCGGTAAATTGATTTCGAAATACATATTTAAGTTTTTTTTTATTATAACACATCGTAAAATTTCCATCGGCCAGTTACTAATAAGATTAAAAAAAAATCGATAATCATGTTCACTTCTCTCGATACAAACATTACTCGACACAAACTAAATTTGTTTACTATTAAAAAAATAATACAAATATGGAATACAATGATATTAATAATCGTGTCCGTTAAGAATTATAGACTCCGTATGCGTTTATGAATATTTTATCTATATTTTTTTCTTTAGCTTATCTGTTCGAATAAATGTCAATTAATAGACTATAAAATGTTAATCACACAACGAGAACATTATGAGTCTACCGCGTATTTGAATGATATTTATTAAATTAATGACTATGAATATTTATACTGAGCTATTAGCATTTTACTAACTATATTTTCACACTTCGATCTGTTATAAATAAAGAATTACAATATCAACTGTTGATTAAGATGTCTTCGTTGTGGAGAATGCATTCATTTGTAAATATATGAAGCGATTATATAACAGACCATTTGACTGGTATAAGTTGAACACTTGACAAGATAATAAACGAAAATTAAACTACACATTATTTTTGTATTTGCAAAGATGGCAATACATCTAAGTAGTTAATCTCTATTAAATTTTTAATAAAATACATATAGCCTAAAGTATCAATAGACCGAAAGACAATAAAAATGATAACAGTTGTAAAAACATTTCATATTAATATCCGTTTCTTTTTAAAGTTGGTCTCATTAGAGACGTTTTAAAAATTGTAAAAAAAATTAATTGACAAATCGTCAGCGATATTAAGATGGAACGCTAACATTTAAGTCTATTACTGGTAATATTGAGCATCATCTTGGGCGTACGTCACCGCTCTTAATTATACTCCACATATTCCTTAAACACGGGAATTAACCCCAATTGAGGGATCGCTCTATTTAAATTACACCGAACGTACTACACAACTTTGTGGAAGCGTGTGACACGTCACTTTAATCTATGTGTTACCAGTGACAGATGAGATGGTGGGCACGATTAATAAACTCCACACACGTCGACGTACAACGAAATCACCAATACATGTATTATGAGACGATAATCTAATATACCTCTACGAGCTTCATTCTCCATTCTTCTAATCATCCATTGCACAGATTATACAAATAGAATAATCACAAGTTACAGTTATAAATTCAAATGCTAGTCGCAATTATATCTTAAACAGAGACGGGATATTTTGAAACGGAATGACCAAGTTATAGACTAGGCCTAACGGTTGTTTTTTTTTGTCTCTTTTCAAGTAGCAAATAATTCAAATGGCAACATTAATAGGAACTATAACAGTTTACTGGTACCGCAATGCAGCCTTGGAATACGTAATTACAAAGTGACAGAAAGGTCACATCGCAGCCACCCGTTAGAAAAGTAGATTTTTGGCATATTATGTAATTGCTATTAAAAGTGTTTTTTTTTGTCCTAGAATTGACTTGTTAAGGAAGTAATACTTTCCGTTACCGTAATTATCAATTAATTAATACTTCAAATCTAATTCGCCGGAGAAAGATCTAATGATCCGGTTTGTTTTTTTTTTATTACCATTTCACGATTTACTGACACACAGATTTCTATTGACCATTCCATTAAGCCTCCATTATCTTTCACTGTAATGTTCACAGTTTAAATGTTTATTTAAATCTTGTAACATTTATATCAGTTACGAATCGGACTTGAATAAATTAAAAATTATGATAAAACATACGAATAAATGAACGACGTCCGACCGCCATCTTTAATAACAATGAGCGTTATTGTCTCTCCTTAATTCCATTTTTAAAAAAATAATCCATTTCGCATTTCGTCATGAAAGGCGACACACGCGCAAAGGAAATGCGACCGTATTGTAATGGCTGTAATTATAATTTTAATATGACAATAGTGAAGCAGCTGAATTCTTTATCCGGCCGCTGCTTAAGTTAAATAGACCTTATAGAATACTGATAAGAGTTACAATAGCTTGCTAATTGGTTAATAACGAACCCATGTGTGGAAGTGTAGGACGGTGATATTACAAGAAAGGGACGATTCCAACTCACGACCCGCCGATGTGTCTGTTTATTATGATAATTATTATGCGATGACAATATTGAATTATTGTTAAACATAAATTTTAAACAAAATGTAAAACCGCGCAAAAAATGGCCAAAGTCACATGATACAAGTACGACTGTATAAATATAACATCTTGAAATCATTATTATAACATGGCAATAATTGAATTTTTACATTTACACTACCTTATCAAATTAGCAAAGCAATAAGTAAAAATTAAAGCGATGAGTTGTTTCTGTTGTGTAAACGTCCTAACACCACATTGTTCATATGAACGTCGTAATTTTTTGATAGAATTAACAATATCGATACTTTATGAGATAATTCTTTGCAGAACAATTTCTAATAAGTTTCTTTAAAGTCATATTCTTGTTGGTTTAGTCCAATTGGTATTTGAACGGAATATAAATAATATACTTACAAATCGCATAAGGTTTATTTTTTTTATAATATTACTTATTATATGAAGCTGATCCCTTTTTTAACGACTCGATTCGATAGAGGAAATGTGACGTCAAAGTCCATGTAAACAACTTTGCTCAGGTATAGTGTTTTTTTAGTGTGATTAATTTAGCTTCAAACATTCTAAACTTTTAAGTAATTATTAAGATTTTTTTATACGACGAGACGAGCGAGACTTTCACCTGATGGTAAGTGATACCCTATAACAACATGGCGCTAGTTGTGATGATGTACACAGCACGACATTCTACTGGTCTTGAGATATGATGTCAAGTCTCGTTACCCCAGTAATTAAGCTATAACGTCATTCAGATTTGAACACAGTAATACTACTGTTTGGCGACAGACATACCAGACAAAGACTTACCACCAGTAAACTTCGAATTTAAACGTATGGGCTGAATATTATCTATATTAGCGTTATAATAATATATTTTTTACTATTTAAATGTATTTACTAAATTGTTTGTTTGTTTGATGTATTTTTCTTCCTTTTTATCGTGTACCTATTTTTCTGTATTTTTTTTTCTCTCTTAGGTATTTTTAATTTATTTTATATAGTTGAATAATAATGCGTGCATTTGTGAGTGTTGTGTGCTCCTTTGATTGGTACACACATCAGAAAAGAAACTGTATGTATTTTTTTGTCTACTAATATTATTATGTGTACTGTTGGAGAACCTTATTAAATAAATAAAACATATCGTCGTGACAAAGTCAGAAAATCATTTGATTGTTGAAATTAAATACCGGCGCAAATGCGTTTTAAAATCTTCTGTTTGTTAAAATTTTATTAATTGTAACTTTAAGTGTAACTTAGACATTATTTTTTAAATCCAATCATGTTTTTGTAATTATTGTGCGGGTATAAACAGAAACGCGCCGGCGGTGCAGACACAGTCGCGCTCCGTCCGCCGGAGTATGCGGACCTTTTAAAAAATCGTTACTCTGTTGGATTAATACAAAATCTTCAAAATACTTTAGGCGCCAGTGTTGCAATAAATATATTTTAATAATAATAAATATTACCTATTAGACAATCGCGATCCATTTCAACTGTAACTCTAATGGATGTATGATAAAAGTTTAAAATTAACGTAACTCATCCAATAATGGACACATCAGCTTACAACCGTATAAATCTCCAATTTACAATTGTAAACTAACAATTAATGTACCATACATGGTTACTATACTTCGAACATGACAGACGGCCGGGTCTGAGTATTAGACCATATATGGCAGGCCAACTGAATTTGCTTTATAGATGAAACTGATTACCGAGCAACATCTTCCGTTCTGTTTACTTTAGGATGTAAAAAGAAGAGAGCGAATTCTAAAGTTATCTTAATAAGTTTGTACATAGTTTGTAACTTAGCGCTGTTATACAATTGCATAATGACTTACATGCATCATCGTGATCAATAAACCGTCCTATTTCAAATGGTCATGTAGCCTAATCTATTAAACTTTAGATAACAATATAAATAGTATTCTATTAATGTGTCGCTATTTTGTAAATAAGCTCTTGTATAGACTATATCTTAGGAGTAAGTAAGATTACATTCTAGTTAAATATACAACTTAGAAAATAATGAAATCTTACTTTAAAAATGCAATAGAAAAAGGTGATTAAAAAAATCAGGCGGTTAAATATATTCGTTAGCTTCTCAATTGATTTTTATACAAAGTAATTAGTAAAGCTATTTAGGATATTTACACTGCAACATTACGATCTTTAGATATATGTTAAGTGTGTCTACTAAGTGTAGTATTAGAAATCTATTACGTTCACCGAACGTACAGGTTAAATATAGTTGTTAGTAGCGCATCGTTAGGGACAACGCGACTTAGGGCTATAGCCTAGACAATGGCAGGAAAGCGCTAACGGTCCTAACTAGGAAATGTGAGGTCGTGCCTGCTCCTGGCACGCGCCAGGTGAGCTGGTGTTTACTGTGTCATCAGCATTTCTATCACTAACTCCGCAACAAGCTTTTTTAGTTATAATAATTTGGAATACATTACTTAAACGATCAACTTTTAAAAGCTCATCAAGTGTGTCGGCGGATATTTCTTTCGTTATGTTTTATGTAAGGATTCTTGCAAATTTAGCTACCATTTAAATTTTTCATTAAATACAATTGTTTAACTAGGTCTACTCTTTTTTTTTGGTTTGTGTGTTTACTATATATTTTGTTTAATTTTCACCATGACGACTGGAGTCCGCAATAAAGCTTTTTAATTAATGAAAAGTATAACATATTTGTTTTATTTTCTTTTTCCTTGTTGCGGTGTGCAAACGAAGAATATATAAATAAATAAATAAATAACTTAACCAAATCTAATAAAATTATAAATTAGGTGTTAGAATATTTATTATTTCATATTTTTTAAAAGTAAGTATGAATATTGGTCTAGTTGTTTTTAAGGTTCTATCTGCGGACTGGTGTTAAGTCTCTGTTGCCGGAGACCGTCTAGGTAACTACCACCGCAATGACTATTTCTACAGCCTAATAGTAAAAAGCTAACATTACTGTGTTCCGGTTTGGAGGACGCTGTGAGCTAGTGAAATTACTGGGGTAACGAGACTTAAAACATGTATCAAGGCGATGAGCGTAATGTGGTGCAGTGTGTACTATCTTAACTAGCGCCGCGTTGTTATGATCAAGCACTTACCATCAGGTGAACGTCTCGTTCGTCTCGTCGAATAAAAAATATCAAAAATGTATATATTTTTGATATAATTTTGTTTATAATATAAAAAGTTATAACTATAATATTAAAAACATGACATCTAGAATCTTATTACTTTGATAGCATTACTATAACCAAGTTATTATTAATACACGTTCAAATATTTTTGATTACGATTAGTATGTTGAGACTGGATATCCATAGCGAATAAATCAAAGCGATATACATTTAACGGCGTTATAAAACTGATTGAAGAGCTAAACAGACAGTTAACGGCGGCCATTTGTATTTACGAAATGTTTTACAAATTTATAATTTTTTAACCAACACGGCAGCGAGCCCTTGTAGATTTACGGCATCGAGGAGATCATTAAATGGTAAGAAGGTAAAGAAACTCATTGGGCACTGTCTATGCGCTGATGACCATAAACAAACGTCAACTTTTTATTAAATCAACTCGCCTCCTCGCACCGCGCCATAACATCGCGTCCAATGCATTTTTGTGTCTTTTGAAAATGACTGACCTTATCCGTGAACGTGTTAACACATTGAACTTCGTGTTAAGTTAAAGTTAGAGCTTTGTTGGATCACTCCCTCCTATTTAAGAGTACAGTGAAGATCTTCAAGCTGAAAATCTGATCTATGATGTATTGGTTTCTTGTATATATACGTACTACTTTATCATTAAAGACTACACCTCCACTTACCATTAGACATCGTAGTCTAGCACTAGTCTAGTTTAGTCTAAGCTGATATTTTGTACGATGAAAATTCCTTATAATATTATACACAAAACCATGAAGTAATTTCTAATATGTTTTTCAGTTTAATGTAAGTTAGCGTTAATTTATTTATAATTTTTACAGTAATGAAAATATTAGTAAATTTTTGTCTAGACTTGCTTTTCTATCTGAACACAATTTTAGTTATCCAATACATATTAAAAGAATCTGTTATGTTCATTTAAGTTAGACATTCGTTACTTTTCTAACTTAATTTTTAATTCTTTTCAGTATAGAAATAATATATTGTAAATTCTGTTAGATTTGTTCGAAATTATTTATCTACTAAACAGTAGTGTAAGTAGTTTTCCTGTTTATAAGGTGTTGTAGCTAGTGAAATCACTAGCCTAAAATCTTGTCTCAAAGCTAACCAGCACTGTGATATTTTTCAGGTTGTTTAATAAAAAATATCAATTTTAATAGATATAGAATAAGAAGAGTTATTTGGCCAATCATTTCGTCTTACTGAATTTCTCTATTAAGATATAATCATTTCAAATCAGAAGTGGTAAACGGTTGCAATGGCGTCGGTGGCAAATTATCGAAAGTTGGAAATGGTACAATTGATATTGTGGTGGTAGAGCTCGTTGCTCGACGATTTCCTATATAACACAGTCCGAAATTCGAATGAATCGCACATCGAGTGAGTCAATCCGCCATTGTTCCGTCACAATACTAACATACGTACTGTGTACGAGTAAATTAGGAAATGTGTGTTTTTTTTTTTCGATTTGGTTATTGGAAAGACTTTATTGAATTACAATTGGATATGATATATGATTCACGTACGCGATTCCAGTTAGAGCCGTGAGAGTATTTTGAATACTGTCGCTGTCTTCGGAGACAGCTCCTCATTTTTGTTCGTCCCATCCCTCCCCTCTCCCTCCTCCACCTCCATTAAGGCCGGCGCTCACATGTTAATGTTTACGCAGAGCGTTTATTGTACCAAAAGTCGAAACATTTGCATTGTTTTAAGGAGAGGTCGGCGCGGAAAAATAATAATTTTTATTTATATAACAATCACGTTCGGCTCACATTGATTGTTTGGTGGCGGCGTGACGTCACCTCCGTCCCGCCCGATAAGGCGCTTCCGGCCGAAATCCCGACCGGGCCCGGTGGATGGGTGACCGGAGGAACGGAACCGCGACCTCCGGATCGCTGAGGACGAATTTTCCCGATGACCTAAGCGGGCATGCCTCTGCGCGACGACGTACTACAATACAATATACTTTGTTCTATTAAATATTTTACGCACTATAATATCATAGAGGCATTACTTAGCAGTAGACCTTTACTTTTTTTATACTACTATGCGACGAGACGAGTAATACGTTCACCTAATGGTAAGTGATACGCTTGCCCATGACAACGCGGCGCTAGTTAAGATGGTACACACTACAACCACATTGCGCTTGTCGCCTGGAGACATAAGGTGTTAAGTGTTACCCCAGTAATTGCACTAGCTTCAGCGCCCTTCAAACCGGAACACAGTAATGTTTGCACACTACTATTTGTCGGTTGAAATAGGAGCTGCGGTGGTACCCATCCAGACGGTCTCCGGCAACAGAGACCTACCACCTGGTAAAATACTTAGCAATAGACCTTTACTTAATAAATGTAGTATCGTATATATAAAGGTTTCAAATGTAATCCTACACACAGCTCTATTAAAACTATGAAGCAACTCATTAATAACGAATGAAGTATTACTTACAAGCTATTATTTATACACTTAGTTTCAAATGTAAAAATACTGACGTCGAAAGTAGCATACTTTAGGTACCTACAAAGGGGTTCTCTTTTATGTTATCCATAACCGGTTCTAGGACTATCTTTAGAAAACGGACATCCGGAAAATAGCGAAAGGAATGGAGACTAATTAAAATATTAATGTTTTAAATAGTCTCCATTTTAATTAGGATATAAAAAGATATCTCTAACCAACCACTAGAGTCTTAACCATGATGACTATTAGTAAATAAATAAATATTGCTCCTATTTCAACCGCCAAATAGTAGTGTGCGAACATTTCTGTTTTCCGGTTTGAAGGGCGCTGCAGCTAGTGTAATTACTGGGGTAACGAGACTTAACACCTTATGTTTCAAGGCGACGAGCGCAATGTGGTGCAGTGTGTACCATCTTAACTAGCGCCGCGTTGTCATGGGCAAGCGTATCACTCACCATCAGGTGAACGTCTTGCTCGTCTCGTCGCAAAGTAGTATAAAAAAAATATTATTCTATAAAGCTAAGAGGCTTCCCTTTAAATAGATCTTTGTCCATCAGACTGGATTGAAAAAAATATATAAAAAGTTATAAAAATTTCCAACAAACATAAATTAAATTGATCTAAACACAGAAAATATGATTACTTTAGTAATTTTCTCAATTCTTAGAAACCGCCAAGTAGTTTTTTTTTGGACAAATTAACTTAACGTTATAACATGAAAACACATCGTTAGTTTCCTCATTTAATCATCGGCAAACATGAGAAAAAAAAACTTAAGCACCTTTTGAATTTTCCTCAAATTTATCTAAATAATGATTCGGTGTTTTTTGTATGTTAAAGCAGTTAAACTAATGTACGTTAGTTAAATATAATTTCAAATATGTACGATGTAGATATAGTAATGATAATGGTAGATTAAAAAATATGTACTTGAATAGAAAATATACTTTAAAGTAGTGCTTAATATTGATTTATTAATAATCCTGATCAAGATGGGGAAATAGACATAGATTACTTAAAGCTAACATAGCTAAACTTGGATTAGAACCTGCGACCCTAGATATACGACTTTAAAACTAAATTAATCCTGGAATACTAGCGTTTGTATTTATAAAAGTCGATAACACAAGTAAAGATGTTAATCAACATGTATACATCAGGATGTTTACATTACACAATTTGCCCGTTAAGTTATTAAATCTTCAAACTGGTCTACTATTTTTTTATTCCACGAGATGTTCACTTAATTTTAAGTGATACGCTCGTCCATAACGTGGCGCTAGTTTAGATGGTATACACTGCATTACACCAGGTGGTAGGTCTCTGTTGCCGGAGACCGTCTGGATGGGTACCACCGCAGCTCCTATTTCAACCGCCAAATAGTAGTGTGCAAACATTACTGTGTTCCGGTTTGAAGGGCGCTGTAGCTAGTGTAATTACTGGGGTAACGAGACAACACCTTATGTCTCAAGGCGACGAGCGCAATGTGGTGCAGTGTGTACCATCTTAACTAGCGCCACGTTGTCATGGGCAAGCGTATCACTTACCATCAGGTGAACGTCTTGCTCGTCTCGTCGCAAAGTAGTATAAAAAAAAATACACTGCGCTCGTCGCATTGAGACAAGGTGTTAAGTCTCGTTTCATCAGTAACATCACTGGCTACAACAACTTAAACTCAAACACAGTAATGTTTACACAATACTGTTTAAAAGCTGCGGTGGTAGCTACTTACTATATCCGGCAATACAGACCTAATACCAGTAAAATTGAAATTTCTAGTCTTAAGGTATTAAGTTACCTAAAATTTAGGCATTATGAATAAAACATATTTTGTTTCTTTCTTCCTTCTTAATAAAACTTTTTCTTTAGACAGTCCTTTGATGTTTAGAATATATAATGTTACAGGACTTAGATAAGTAATATAGTGTCTAAATATAAAGACTATTAACTATTAAATCCATTCAATGAAGATTAAAAAAAGAAATTAATAATAATTAGACAACTTAAATAGGTTTAAAGTAAAGTTATATTTTTATACGATCTAAGTTATTTCTTGTTTATATCCCTCAATATTTCTTTTGTTAAGAAATTATTACTTTGATTTTAAGTCCTCTCTCTGTATTGTTTGAAATAAACAAATATATAAACAGCGAGCGTCAAGTAACAACAAAGTTAATGGTTTTTATATATATATAATCCGCTTCAAAGTTACCTTTTGTAGTGCAACAATAAAGTTAGTAAGAGCCGTCCGTCGTAATCAATTGGTCACAAACGTAAGACACGCTCAGCGGCGGTTAACTTAACCTTTCTTTTTTTTTAACTTACTTGATAGTACCGTCCGTTGTTTAAACAGAAACAATTTTTCAACGTTTAACTACTAATAATTCTAATACGGCAATCGTTCAGCGCGGGTTCGTATCCAGAGACCGGTTTACGGTTCATTTGTACGTTTGGAAAAATAATAAAGTTTCAAATGATTGTAAATGATAACTGTGTATATGTTATATTAAACCAACTTAGTCTTGGCTTTATACTTGGGAAGAATACACCTATTCCCAGCAGTGGGAACAAAAAGGAGGTTGTATTTAAAAAAATACAACACAAACAATCTTGAATATTGTAACGACAAATTTAAATGAAATCGATTTTTTTGATTTTAAAACAAAACTAGCTAAAATTGATTCTACATGTGTTTTTATTTCTTAAAGATATTAGGTTTGCCTAGATATTCTAGATACATCCTGATCTAGATATCAGGACAAAGTTAATAGATTTCTTTAAATTAGTCAAACGTAAGTGAAGGTATCATTAAAAGTAACTAGCTTAGCTTCAACTTCTGTAATTGTTAAGCAGTTTAGAACTTCGATACTTAACTTTGACCTTTAATATATACTACATAGTAAGTCCCTATATCACATAACTTTTATAACGAAGCGATGATAGCAAAGCGTTTATATAATAGTAAAATTATACATCTAAACAATATAAGTTAATATGTTTATACAGCATTAAATAACAGTTCAAACAAACAAACCGGAACACAGTAATGTTCGCACACTACTATTTGGCGGTTGAAATAGGAGCTGCGGTGGTACCTAGACGGTCTCCGGCAACAAGAGACCTACCACCAGTAAAAACAGTTAAGTGCATCAGCAGATGTTTTAAATCTTACCACTCATTAGATAAATAGAAAATTGATTATGATACTCAAATAACTTTTATTTCATTTAACTGTCTCAGTGACTAAGCGTTTGTTTTATAACCGAGGTAACTAGTTCTATTCCGGGGTTAAATTTAATCGACGTTTAAAACTGACCTGGCTAACTACCGTCATATTGTAAAACTAACCAGGTGGTTTTACCAGGTGGTAGGTCTCTGTTGCCGGAGACCGTCTGGATGGGTACCACCGCAGCTCCTATTGCAACCGCCAAATAGTAGTGTGCAAACATTACTGTGTTCCGGTTTGAAGGGCGCTGTAGCTAGTGTAATTACTGGGGTAACGAGACTTAATACCTTATGTCTCAAGGCGACGAGCGCAATGGTGCAGTGTATACCATCTTAACTAGCGCCGCGTTGTCATGGGCAAGCGTATCACTTACCATCAGGTGAACGTCTTACTCGTTTTGTCGCAAAGTAATATAAAAAAAAACTAACCACCATGATCATCATCATGAGGTTCATCGAATTGTAGTTTAGCTGTCATATCGAGAAAACTTTTCCGATGTATGACTATTTTAACTGGTGGTACTTAAGTCCGTGATCAACGGCATCATTTAACACCATAACTAATTATATTTAAAAAAAATGTTACCAACTCTTAATCAGCAGTAATGAATAAACAGATTATTAATAAATTCAAGTTATTCACGTATCTTAATAAAGTAACTAAAGAAAAATGAACACCTTCAATGGTTGTGAACGTTGTTCATAACGAAATATTTCTAAGAATTTCATAAACGTCGATGATTTGAATATTAAAAACGATGATATTCATGTACTGTGCGAATTTACTATACGCGCGTCCTTATTTAACATGCGCGTTTAGAGAGGGACGAAATGATACGTTTGATGGTACAAGGTAAACATTACATACGCAATCCCTTTTTGTATTCAAACTTATCATAAAAATCAAACTAAAATGTTTAAATATAAACTTAATTAATTTTGGGAGAATACTTAAGTAATAATTTAAGTTATATTAACTTAATTCATAACACATATTGTTTTATATCATCTATCATTTCGTACTGTACCAAATTTGATTCTGCCACAAGTTCTATTAGTGAGAAAGAGTTAGTTATTATCCCTTAAACATTTTTCAATGATTCACTATTAACAATAATCGAAATCGTTACTATAATAAAAATTAACTTATATCAGTTAATTCATCGATCGATCGTAAATAAACTTAAGCTTTTTTAAATGAATAACTTATACAGAAACGTTGAAAGTAAACTAAATCAAATGCCAGTTAAAACACTTTTATTATGTCTTTTTAAATACCCTATTTATGGAGACGTGTAAAGAAATCAAACTGTTAACATTGCTTGAGTACATTTAACTTAGATATATTTGAAACAACTTTCATTTCGAAAGCACCGAATAGAATTTGTACAGTAAATTAACCGATTCACATTGAACGTGTAAGGGAGTAGATGATGAAAGTAAATCACTTCATTCACTCATACATCAATAATACTGCTGTTTACACACTGTATACATACAAGAAGAATATACAGAAGTAAATGATGATTTAAGTTAAGTTATACTTAAACAGTCGTCAGGTTTAAATACTGAATATGTCAGTCATATCTAAATGTATACACAGTTAAAACTAAAATTAAATCTAAATATTATGTAGCTTAAAAAAAAATTTAGAACTTTAAATATAACTTAAATCAACTCATTAACTATTTATAATGAATTTATAATGTTAGTAATGAACTTGTATTTTAGTACTGCGAATAAAAAAAACTAGATTTCTAATTATAAAAGTTTAAGACATTAAAAACGTATTGAAACATTTTAATTATGTTTTTAAGTTATTGTGCTTCTTATAATTGAGCTTTGTTACATTGGAGTTTTAAGTAATAAGTATAATTATCTAATTCATTTCAATATTATAATGTTTCTATAACTTATAATATTATTCTCCACTAAGTAAATAATTTATTTAAGCTACTTTGATATGAAGTTAAAGTCATGAAAGGATTAAGTTCTTATTACTATATTCCTACACTTGATTTCGACTAACTTTAATGAAAATATCATATTAAAAGTGACTAAGAATGAAGTCACTCATACTTAAAAAAAAACTTACAATTTTTTATCAAGTATTAAAGTTAATATAAAATATTAGTTTAACAGTAACAGCATATTGTTATAAATAAAGTAAAATAAACAGTTTAAATAATTAATGTATCAGTAGATTATTGACTAAATTTAGATATTCATAGTTATCTTCGTTTTAAATAAAGTTACGTTATTTATATATAAAATTAATAACTTATAAAGTATATAGTAACAAATTGAACTTTGGTAAGTATTTGCTTAGTTATAGTGTATTGTTTAAATGAAATATTTCGAATGTTCACACCGTCGCTCGACCTGTGACCCCGAAATTTCTAGATATAGTCTCCTATCGGACCTTAGATATCTGATAGCATTGACGGAATGCCATTGAGATCCTTTAAGAGTTTACTGAAAAGTTTGCACATATTTAAATATATTTTGACTTTAAATCAAACAATTTTACATTCATTTTAAACATTATTTGTATTCAAAACGTATTAATTCATATGAATAAATATTTAAATTGTAACGACACGGTACTTTTATAAGCTTTTGGAAATAAGTTATAAGTAATTTTATGCTTAAAAATGTTAATTAAAATATGAAGTATGTCTAAACTTATATATAATTATATAAATATGCTTTAGATATCAATATAAGTTGACGTACTTTTATATGAAACTTTATATATAACTATATTCGGGTTATTTATATTAAATAATTAATTATGGATATATTTTTGGAAACCTTACCTTAATCTAGGACATCCAAACTTGAACGAAAATTCAGGTACCAAAAGAAGGGGGCTGGCTACGATTACACGATGTTTTTTGTATATCACAAACAAAATCCAAACGTTTTTTTTCCACTCACATAAAAAAGTGCACTTTCACAGTTACCCCACAGCGAAATCAATGAGACTATTGTACTAAGCGTTAATTTGTTCGAGCCTGAAAACAAAGTTCGTTGAATGTAAGCGCGGGAGAGGTCGGAGCGATGCAAGTAAACCGCCGCGGAGTGGGCAGCCGCGCGCGCTTGACACACGCGACTGAAAAAAATTGCCACATCTACGTAAGTCTCGGAAACTAAATCAAAATATCGGATAGAGAGGGACGAGTCAGCGGAGGCCCCACCCTTCCCCCACCACGAGCCGCACGCAAAAACATACGTAAAAAGCACTCGCTGCTCCTCCGCGAAAATTATCAATAACGTTTACAACCGACAAATAAACCCAATACGGCGCCAATTAAACGATAACATTACGACAATGTCCGAATTATCGAAAACAATACGCGCGGGGGCCCCAGTTGTGGCGATGATGATAATAAACAAACGGGTTGTGTTATTGAAAATAAACGGAGCCGCGGATGCGGACGCTGCTCGTTTTTGTTATGTTAAGTTCGTATGCGAAGAAAGTTGCTCGAGTTTTCCCGCGCTCATGGAAATCGTTCGCGGCGCCCGGGCTTACCGGTGGAGCGACCGCGCGCCGCAGCCGCCTGCCCACGAATACGGGGCGCCGCGTAACAGCGCGACGACCGAACATCTTTTTTTTTTCTGCCAAAAAACGCGTAAGCAAAGGTCCCCAGTTTAGGGTTAACTGTGAGGTCGGCCGCTAAGAAGTTTTATTCTTATTTATTTTTTATAAACATCTCGGCACCGTGTACCGTTCGCGAATCGGAACGTGTTGGACTGTTGACCTTCGACCGGCCGAGCGTTCGAAATTCAAATTCAAAATTTTTTTTGTTTATGAGCTTACACTTGAACACAATTTAACAAGGTCTTAAATAATGAGGCTGTATATGATAATATCGCTCTCAAATGGTGACTTTGTTTTTTATGTTACTATGTGACGAGACGAGCAAGACGTTCACCTGATGGTAAGTAATACGCTTGCCCATGACAACGTGCTGCTAGTTAAGATGGTATACACTGCAACACATTGCGCTCGTCGCCTTGAGACATAAGGTGTTGTCTCGTTACCCCAGTAATTACACTAGCTACAGCGCCCTTCAAACCGGAACACAGTAATGTTTGCACACTACTATTTGGCGGTTGAAATAGGAGCTGCGGTGGTACACATCCAGACGGTCTCCAGCAACAGAGACCTACCGGTAAAGTCCCAGTTGATAGCCAAGATGATGAAGAATCCCGAATCCTTTCTAAAACATAACAGTGATTGAAGAATTAATTATTATTCTATAGTTTTACTTATTAACGACTTTTTCCGTCATAAATAAATACTTTGAGCGGAAGCACCGGCAACCGAGTTATAGCTGGTTACGGTTTTTTAATCGACTACACGATACTCAAAACCTGCTGCTGTGATTTAAAGAATTTATTATTAATATTTCTGGGTATGTGTCGGTTTTTGGGGTAAGCAGAGGGTTCGAATGATTATAAATGCGTACCATATGAGAAAGTTACCTTCAGTATGTACAACGTATTCCAGAGATTACTAAATTAATGTTACAAGTTTTACTAATATTAGTAAAACTTGTGAACAGTTATTTTTAGCGTCTCTCTTAAAGTAAGGTTAAGTAATTTTTAAATGTTCATACCATGAAGATCGCGTTTGGGAAAAGCTTAAATTAGACAGATTCACAGTATTTTTTAAATTCTGCCGTTTTCATAACTTTGTACATTAAGTTACCAGTGAAACGTATATTTACAAACTTGATTTTTAACAAAGAGACGATACGAGCACGATCATCCGATACCAAAGAGATGAGCAGTGCTTCGGAAACTTATGTGGCTCTGAAATCGAACCTGGGATATCCATTACAAAACAGGCAGGTGGCTCCGTCCGTTTACGAGAATTCTCCTTGTAGTTTTGAACTTGGGACCCTCAGGCATATGTGAAACTACACGAGTATGTTAGATAAAATCGTTAAAACAATGGACTCTGGAATAGAGGCACAAACCTATTCATACATCGAAATAGATATTAAGAAATACCCTGCAAATATAATACCTAGTTTATATTTGCATGCATTACAGGCAAAAGCTGGATTTAATAATATTTATTTGGGTAGATTTAAAACTTTTGTCTTTACTCAATCAATCAAAAATCAAAGATGACGTTTAGCATGAGAAAAAATACTCATTGCGGTTTTAAACAAATAATTCATTGAATATCTTTATTCTATCATCGATAATATATCTTTTTATATATTATCGGTGTATAATAGACGTTTATTAGTGAACTTTCTAAATTAGTTTTTGGTTGAAGATGATCTTTTTACTAGTTTTAAAAATGCCTACACCTCATGTTTAGTATCATTTAAAGTGAACATTTCTGTCGCTAAATAAATGTACAAAATTGACAATTATCTTATTTCTTTAAATTTTTAAGTTGAGCCTATTTCGTGTATAGTGAATGAACATTATAGAGCCGTGATAGCCTAGTGGTTTGAACGTCGGCCTTCTACTGCGAAGTTACCGGTTTCAAATCCGGCTAACACCAATGAATTTTTCAATTTATGTGCAGTTAACATAAAACTCTACTATACTACTTCTATCTACTACTACTATACTACTTCTATAAAACTCGCATGATTAACATGTTCTCTCCACCAATGTTTCACAAGAATTATATAATAATTTCTTCACTCGTTGTGTTACTAAATACAATAAATTTTTTTATGAAATTGATCTGTTTAATAACTCTTTGAATGCTTTCAAAACCAAAATCATACTTTTAATATATCAGTCTGAACCGCTGTCATAGTTATAAATTAATTCTAATTTTCTTTTATTAATTTTTTTTTCCTTCTTAAGTGTTGTGTTTTTGTCTGACAGGTTTGTGTTATATTAGTAATGTTGGGCACTACTTGTCCTCTAATTAGTTAATACTTTTGTTAATATATGTTATTATATGTATGTGTGTGCCAAATAAAGAGAAAAAAAAACAACAAACTAATATCACGGTGTTTTGACGGTGAAGGAAAACATCGTGAGGAAACCTGCATATCTATGTCATGACCATCAGTGATCAGACTAGTATGTGAAATGGAGAAGGCAATGGCAACACCACTCCATTATAACTGACACATGATGACCACGAGCCTCAGTCATGAGGAAATACGACTTAGAAGAAGAATGAACATTCGAATGATAAGAAAATGAGAAATGAAAAATGTGTCGTCCGCCGTTGAAAATGTAACGCCTAACGCGGCGCATGCGTGTCGCGCGTCGCCGTGTCCGCGCATGCGCACGCGCGCCGCCGCCCCGCCGCCGACAGACGCGCGCTGTGTCCCGCGCGAAAATAGACGCTGACATTTTGCGCCTTAACTCACTATCAAAATGCACTAATTATACGCGCAACATTACGTCTGTTACTACTGCAAACTTACAATTAATAAAGTTACATTGTAACAATTACATTTTCTTTCGGTAACTTCCTATCTAACCTATATACGTTTACTACAGGTCTCTGTTGCCGGAGAACGTCTAAAGTATGTAAAAATACATGGTTCATGAAATTATCGAGGTAACGAGACACGTAACACCCCCAGGAGTCACCGCAATCTGTAAAAGATTGGCTATCTTAACCAGCTTAAGCTTAAGTTAGCTTAACCAGGTGGTAGGTCTCTGTAGCCGGAGACCGTCTGGATAGGTACCACCGCAGCTCCTATTTCATCCGCCAAATAGTAGTGTGCGAACATTACTGTGTTCCGGTTTGAAGGGCGCTGTAGCTAGTGAAATTACTGGGGTAACGATACTTACCACCTTATGTCTTAGCGACGAGCGCAATGTGGTGCAGTGTGTACCATCTTAACTAGCACCGCGTTGTCATGGGCGAGCGTATCACTTACCATCAGGTGAACGTCTTGCTCGTCTCGTCGCATAGTAGCATAAAAAAAATACTATGCTAGAAACAACATGGCAGTAAAGTCATCGTCAATCTATTTATGTTACATGAGGTTTTGAAGATTTGTGTATTACCTAATATCGATTACTAAAACATAGAAATTAAATCCCGTTTCAACATTTATCGAAACAAAACATTACCAAAGTACAGTTAATAGTAAATAATAATAGTTTACTATTCTACACTCCGACTTGTACTAGAATAAGTTAGACAAGATATTACCAAGCGCACGAACTATGTAAACCTTTGCCACTCATTACAGGAACGATTAGATCTGATTTGGTATTGCGAATGTTTGGCTTTAAATTGTTTGACCCAATTACATGGTCAATGTTTGATAGTATGCAACTTTGGTGACACTTAGAAGTGAGTGTGCAGTGCAGTGCATCATGCACGGCGCATCACGTCCCCGCGACCCGTTCGCATAACAATCCGCACGCCCGTGTGGGTGCACCAATGATACACGCACACTCCTCGCCGTTCGTGTTAACAATAAATCATACGAATGTATTTGTGATCGGGCCGCGATACAGTGATGCGGCTTACTCGATTTATAATCGATATCGATTTTAATATATATATAAAATGAAACATTGGTGATAGTGTTAGATATTGAGAAAAATAATTGTGATTACCAACATTATCCATATACCACACTAACATAAATGTATGTTGTCAAATAAACCATTTTTATTTTTATTTATTTATTTATTTTATTTTAACATTATGTTAGTAAAATATTAGGTGTATCGACTTTTTAAAAAGACTAAAATGAAAAAGGGAGGGTATGACAAAACATCCTTTCACTATAGAAGACAGATGACTGTAAGTCTCGAAACAATCGTGTTTGGACAGTGTACAAAGTGAGAGCTCTGTGACTGGTGACGTGTGAATGTGAGCGCTATGGCAGATTAAATTTATATTTGAATTGATCGTTACTAATAATAGTGATTTCTTATATTTTCGCGAATTTTACACTTTTATTAAAACTCAATTTTACGCAATCAAACGGACCAATAACGACAGACTCTGGAATGCACTTCCTCTTGCAATTCGAGAGATTAAGACAGTGGCACTTTTTAAAAAGCGCGTCAAAGACCATTATTTTGAGTTATCTTAATGTCCATAAATGTGAAACGGTTTTTGGTACATTTTTTTTTGTTTGTTTTCTCTTTATAAGCTAATTTAAATTCGTGTCCTGTAAAGTAATGAAATTGCATTTATCAATTTTTAAAATATGGCCACAGATATAAATAAAATTAAAAATAAAATCGATTACAGCACATTGAAGCGCACAGCCCTAATGCACACTCGTGCAACAGTATCGAGATGGAGGAACGCGCGCGTGTTTGTATCGTGTAGCATTTCTTTCTCGTATTGTAATTTATTGGGCTGTAACGAAGTTAATTATTGCGATTTTTGTATTAAACGTTGGAAATTATTTTTAGCATTGCAGATGCCGCGGCCGTGTACGCTTTTTACCGGGAATCGATTCTACGCCCCCGTTCCCGCGCCCCGCGCCCCGCGCCCCGTGTCCGATATCGAAAGAGTAACGTTGTACAATATAATTCAAGTTATGGAAAATAATAATCGTACAACGTAGTGGAGATGAAAAAAATGATGCCGCCGCGTAATTTTTTTGTGTGAAAAATAGATTGTAGTGGAGCTCTGTTAAAATATGTCATTACGAACCGGTCGTCCGTCCGTCCGTATATAGTTGGCAGCATCGTAAATTGTACGCGATGAATTCAAATAGGTCTGTGTTGCCTGTTATTATTTTTTTTAATCCAGCAGATTACTTACAAACTGCGTTCACGGATTCATATAACAATAGTAAAGTAATTTTTCACTTACATGGTTTCAAGTGACAATGAAGCTGTGAATAATATTCAACTAGTATACTCTCTCATCACAATAATGTTAAACCTACAAAAAAAACGTATTACCACAATCTGTGTTTCCAGATGGAAACCTGGAACCTCTGTATTACAATCGTTAAGTAAACTTTATGAAGTTAAACCAAAAAACTTGATAATACTTATCAATAAAAAGTAAACTATTTTAATGTATTGTATTATCATACAAATTGTTAAATGGCTGTATCCTTGCAATTACTGCAAAATTAAAAATCTACGTTTTTTTTAATAACGCAAACTGCCGACATTCTACTGGACTGTAGCAATGTTATATACGGACCAACAAACGGGTCCTTTAATCGACAAGTTCAACTGAATTATAGAAATTAATTATCCTTTATACTTCTTGTTACAGGATCCCGTCACATCTTTACACGGTAACCTGCAAATATTACTGTGTTACAGTATGAAGGGCGTTGTAGTTGTAGAGATTACTGGGATAAGTTTCACAAGTTTTTTAACTGCATATAACGTAGTGCTAGTTAGAATAATAGTATACACTGCAACAGTAATGTTCACACATTACTGTTTGGTGGTAAATTTTTATAAGATTAAAATGTGCCGGAATGGTCTAGCAGCTAATCGTCATGCTTTAGACACAAAGGTCATGAGTTCGATTCTCAGTGATTTTTTCCTTTTTCTCCCCTAACTTTGACCTTTCAAATCTAATTAACGAGATAAGCTATAGAATTTTCATTTCGGATTTCTCGTCTTCTTATCCTGTACTTCATTTTATCCTGAAAGAGTATCCAGGTAATTCTTTCAGTTTAAAAGTTACAAGCGTTACGGAGTATTTAAGTCAGCGCATGCTTTTTAAACACTGATGCAATCAAGTGGCAGACTAATAGACTACACAATAATTCTCACGAGAAAAATACTCTCTACCTGCGTAAAAGTTTCCATCATCAGTATCTTTATAACAAAAGTAAGGAATGATAAAAAAAAAATCAGCAATAACCGGATCGAATTTCAAAATACACAGGGTTAAACCAGGTCACACAATGTCGGGACCTCATCATGAAAATGGGGTCACGTTTTTTTTTTGTAATTTTTTTCACAGTAATTTTTAAAATAGTTTCACGCAAAAAAAAATTATATAGATAACACTTCATTGGAAGCTCGAGGTTTGGTGAGTGAAATGATAACCCTTAAAATTGGGGTGAATCGTGGGAAATGGTACTGGTTGGGAGACGCTGGGGTTGAGTGAGGTCGCCGTTATAAAAGGTAACATCCAAGGTTAATTTACATTAACCCGTTTTTTTTATAAGCGTATAGTTTCACTTATCGCGTCATATTTAAATTATCCGGCTCTATGTGCTGTGTGCCGTTGTCCCTTTCTTATTAATGCTATGCGAATAATTCATATTAATTACGAAACTGTTGATTTCCAGTGGATATTTAATATGCTCTTATAACAGAGATCTGATTTCATCTAGATTCGAATCTTATATCCGAATCATATTATTTGTCTCTCTGTAATTTGGTTCCTCAATGCTTTCTTCTTTTACTTAATCGGTCTAACGTCTCAGGCTCTGTCCACGCGGTTTCTTACCATTAATGTTACCAGTAACAAGTTTCTTCGAGTCATTCGCCTCGTCTCTAGCAATATGATCAAAGAACTCAAGTGTGTGATGCGTTATAATTTTAAGTTGTTTAAACGTTGGTCCTATGCCGGTCTTAGTGTTGCTAGATGCACAATCTACCATCCTGGATCCCGAAGAGAAATAAAATGAGATAGATAGATACATATTACATATAGTTTACTCTTTCACACCTTTCATGATAATGTTAAATCTTTAACTGGTAATTTAAAGTTTTTCGTTTTCAATGTTTTTTATAATAGTGACTCAAATTTAACTCTTTGAAAATGGTCGCTCGTTATAATTTGACCCTGGTCACACGTAACTCGTGTTACATAAGAAAGCGACACACAAATTTCTGGAAATGTACCCTTGGATATTCGCAAGGGTATCGAATGTACCGTATCTGACCTCTTTACGATTTAATAGACCAAAGAATGCCGTGACCCCGCGAAGAATGCGCGAGCGGTGCGACTTGTGACCCCAACTGACCTTTTTTCTATTTTCCACCACAAGATGGTCAATAATGGGACCCGCAGCCGATTGTGGACAATGCGTTCTGATTGCGAAGTAAAAAAACACACACACACAATAGTACGAGATGTTACAACAAATTTATCGCAAATATTCAATTTAATATTAACAATGTTGACGATGAATTTATTTATATAGTTTAAGTGAAAAAATTACATAACACAAGTGTTATGTTTTCTATTAAACAATTAAGTCCCAGCTGTGGGAACTGGACTTATTAAATAAACTTTATGCTGAGTTATTTGGAAATTTGAAAAACTGATGAGATGAATAATAATGTAATTTGGGAACGTTAAAAAACAGCAACATATATATTAATATATACAAATCAATTTTATGAAATATTAATACTAGGAAATAAACAATATGATTATTAGATCCGAATCTCCTAAACACACTAAACTAAAGAAATATAAAGTAATATATTTCTAACAGAAAACCGTTATTAAACTCCTCTAAAAGTCGCCTACAATGCACAATAAAAGTTTCAAATTACTGCAAACAGTCATAAATCAGACTTTTTAAAAAATGTGTTGGAAGAGAAAAAAAAAACTATCTCACGCGTCTCGCATCATCTGTTGCTTCCTAAAAGGGGTGAATTTTGGGATACATAAATATAAAAAAAAAAACTGCACAATCGCAAAACGGGACCCCCGGCTAAACAGTTCAAAAAAGTAAAAAAGAGAATACGGAAGATATCGCCTTTCGGGTAAAAGGGAGTCTAACCGTATCTAACTCTTTCCCATGGGTCTTAACCTCGACGAAGTTTTTTTTTGTTAAAAAATGAGACACCTTTGGCATCTTTAGGTTTTTTTCGCGCAATTGTCAGTTGGGTGGGGGTCCGGGTTCAGGGCGAGGGTCGCGGGGCATTGTGCCCGCACCGCGCCATTGTGTCTGGGTTGAAATTTAGCAGGTGGGTCATTTCGTAGCCCGTAACCATTTTTAGTGTAGAAATAACATTACTCTCTTGCGACGCGTTTTTTTCTATCTCAAGTCTTTCATTGTCTTCTTTTAATGTGCAGTCGATTGAATTTGCTTTGTGTGCCGAGATCTTTTTGCATCGTTAACAAGTTTTATTTGTTTCTATCGTAACTGTTGTCATCGCTTCCTTTTGACAAGTTTCTTTTTTCATTCTACTGATAGTAAGTGATACGCTTGCCTATAATAACGTGTCGCTAGTTAAGATGGTACACACTGCATCACATTACGCTCGTCACCATGGGACATAAGGTGTAAGTCTCGTTACCCCAGTAATTTCACTAGCTTACAGCGCCCTTCAAATCGGAATCTAAACGGTCTCCAGCAGATTTACTAACAGTGAAATATATAATATAGTATCCGTCGTTTCGAATGCTTAACAGCATCCATGATCACCGAATTAGCTGACATATATCTTATCACAGTGATCTGTATCTTGAGTTTCTAATTAATCTTCTTTCAATTCGAGATCGAGCAAAGTTTGAGTATAATGAATTAATTACGAGAGAATCGGTATACATGTTCTTACAAATTTATTAAATAAAATACTAAGACTTAAGTGTTTCGTAAACGCAAATCATAATTAAACTTGTTAAGTATAATTTACATATACTAAGTATTACGTATTAAATTATTCAAAGGTAGGTAGCTTAAGTTAATTTATATTTGCTTTGGGTGTTTTAAAAACGCGCGTCGCTAGTTTACTTAGTGTTGCGGTCCGATGTTCAATTGCTATATTCAACGCGCTGTAACGTGAAGGTACACTGAAACTAAGTTGGTTCAGCTAAAAGTGCGACGGGATTAATAATGACTGTCTTGAAAATTGTCGAAGTAAATACTTGCCAAAAAAATTCACATGATACCTTTAGGTACAAAAGACGTTACCACCATAATACGTTTTTTTCAGTGTAGTAAAAAAACGATAAAAAAACCACTGACATTTTGTTTTTAAATTAATAAAAAAAAAAAAATATGGATGATTAATAGTGCTGAATTTCTGAAAATTTTATTGAACTTATAAAGTTATTTGCTCAAACGCAAAAAATTACTTTTTTTGGTTTAACAATAATAAAAAAAAATACTCCCCAAAAACAGCATAAAATTCATGTTAAGCAATACAGAAAATTATATACGATTGTTTTTCGATATTCACAACTTTAAATAAACTAATCGGCAGAGCTCGAAAATATGAGTAAGAATGCATTATTAAAATATTAAAAGTAATATTTCCAAAAGATTACTTATGCCCTTCGAGCCCAGAGGTATCTATAGAAGAACTAAATATTAAGAATCTAATAATCAAACAGACTCAATTATAATCATAATCAGTTAATCAGAATCTGTGAAAGATCAGATCATGATATAAAAGCTATAAGCAGAAACAACAAACATTTCGCATCGGTTGTTAAAAGAAATATATGTTCGTTGCGACAATGACGATGCGATTACGGAACGGCGCAAACGATCGACGCGAAAAAGTCGATCATCGAAATAGGTATAATTACAAGTTCGGCTTAGCGGGCGCGGGCGAATTTTCCGAAAATTACGCTTCGCGGCAAAAAGCGAGCGTTTTCGGAAATGCGCAGCGCGGCGTCCGCTCGCAGCGCGCCCCGGGCGGGGAGTGAGAGGGCACGAGGTGTGTAACGCGCAACAACGTACTTAATTTTTTTTTTCAACAAAGCCTCAAGTTGACAAACATGCAGCTTCTATTTTTCCCGCCAAACAGAAACATGCAAAAATTACTATGTTCCAGTTTTATTGGTGCTGTTAGTTAGTAAAGTTACTGAAGTAACATGACTTAACCTTACGTTTCAAGGCGACGAGCGCAATGTGGTGCAGTGTATACCATCTTAACTAGCACCACGTTGTTAAGCCAGCGTATCATTTATTATCAGGTGAACGTCTCGCTCGTTTCGTAAAATAAAAAATCATACATTACTATGTTCCAGTTTAAAGAACGATGTAAGCTTGTGAAATTACAGGGTTACGAAATTTAATGTCTCAAAATAGTGTAGTGTATATCATTCTTACTAGCGTCATATTATATTTACCATCGGGTCTCTCTCGACAATCACTTCATAGTATAAAATATACTGTTCTAATGTTCTTCATATGTTAAACGTAATAATTTCATTAGCAACTCTACAAATCTGATCAGTAATATTTGCACACTACTTCTGCTGGTGCTAATCTAGATATTCTCCGTCATCAGTGTCTATTGACAAAGCTTCTTCCATATATTTGTACTTTGCTATAATCACATGTATTAGATTCTATCTCACACTTTCTCCATTAATAAATGTAATCTTTCTACGTGATATTTTGATAGAAATATTGCAAGAGTATATTTATTAGATGTCTGTATTGCTTTTCCGGTGTCGAAGGTGATACGCGCCATCTAGTGGTGACAAACATTCTCCATCAAATACATATGCGAATTACGAAGGTTCCTGTTTTAAACAAGTTAGTATGTTTATACAACACACTTCACTTGTTTTTAGTAATAAGACGTATAGTCTTATTACCCGTGTAATTAGATAGCTCTAAAACCGCAATACAGTAAATTAAACACTACTAGTCAGTAGTAAGAGTAGCTGCAGAAATTAGATTAATATTTGAAAGACCATTATATGTTAAAAATATAACATATATCCTATAGTACAGTTAAGTAGTTTTGTTTAAAAAAAAATGTGTTAGTATAGCCTACAATCAACGACTAGGTTCTAATCTCGTCACCAGATTTGAAAGGTTTTAAATCTGTGTAAAAACAACTCCTATTCCTTAGAAGGTTGGATTTGGGAAGCTTTAAAAAATCCCAATTTCTATGGTGAAGATGAGTACTACCGGAATGGGATACTGTAATTAATAAAACTGAATCAAATACCAATCATACCAATACCAGACTTAAAGGTACAGTGAGCTCATTCCGTGTAGATCAGACTATAAACAATAAAGAAGCTGTAGATATCGGTGATGACGATGAGTAAGCTCAGTTTTCCCGAGACCATGGCTGCTGCGAAGTAATCAAAAGATTATTAAATAATTAAATAAACTAAAAAATACGTAAAATTTAGTTTCGTTATATAACGACGTAAATATAAGTTGAAGAATTTTTGTTAATCTAACCTGTTCTTGTGACAATAATCTAATGTTTCCGTCTCGCTCGCGCCGCGCGCTCACAAATATGTAACGCGAAACGTCCGACATTGTTGTCGAACTGAGAAATGTCAGTTCGGTTTGAATTTTTCGAAAATTAATAACGAACAACGCGCGGCGAATTCTTCCCCGTCCGCGGCGCGCCCTCTAATTACAAATATCTCCTGATATTCGCGTGTTTTTGCCGGCCCGCAGTGTTGCAAGGAAATTAAAATAGTTTCGTGTTGCCAATGACAATAATAAAATCTAACAATGTCTTTTTGTGACAAAACGGTTTTTTTTTTATTTGACGGAGACCGGACCGACGGAATTTTTGCTGATGGTAAGTAAACCGACCTATTACATCGCATCTTAATAATATATTTTTTTTAAATTAACGAGTTTACGAGCGAGACGTTCACCTGATGGTAAGTGTCACGATCGCCCACAACGCGGCGCTAGTTAAGATGGTATACACTGCACCATATTGCGCTCGTCTCCTTGAAACATATGTAAAGTCTCGTTATCCCAGTAATTTCACTAGCTTACAACGCCCTTTAAACTGGAACACAGTAATATTTGCACACTACTGTTCTACTGTAATTGTTACTGCGGTATCTATCCAGACAATCTTCAACACAGACCTACCACCATTAAAGTATTTTATTCTGACAAAAAAAAATTCTTCATATATAAAACATGGCAACATTTTTTACTATTTCTTTATCAAAGATATCGAGTAGCTTTTAAATTTGCTCTGTCATTGGGATATTTTATCTGTAAGTATATTTATAATAAATACTTATACTTCTTATTACAAGAGCCTGTCTATTACCGTGTAACAGTTATATAAAAAAATCTTACTGTGCTGAAATTTTAATGGTGTTGCAGCATCAGCTTAATTGAACATCCCATCACCATTTAGTCTACTTATTTCATTATATTAAAATTTAAGTTCTTAATAAAAAAAATTCATGTTTGAAATTAAAAAGTATCAGTTACGAACAGTTCTGCCAATAAAACTTCCTCGAGCATTCACCGTCTTTCCTCACATCCTGTCTCTCAATGAGTGATTTTTTTTAACAGCGGCCCGAAATATGACTCCGCAGTTTTGTCAAAATATTACTTTGTAGCGAACACCTTTTTTTCCATCAAATTACCCCTTTCTGCGCGATTCCTTTCAGTGCCGGAGTCATTCATTGTGTCATCGGATATTCTGGTGATCGTAGATAACTGTAATCGCAGCAGTTGCGTTGCGAGTTTCCTTTTTTTTTTGTAAATCAACTGTGGTTTTTTGGAAAGTTAAAGGTCTGAGAGAATTAAAAGCTTTGTCAATTTCAATGTTGTCCTATCGGATTGTATAAAGTTCTTCTACTTCACCGTTTTCTCGGGCAGAGAAATTTTGTTACGGTTTGAAAGGAGCTGGAGGTAGAGAAATTACTGAGGTAATGAGATTAAAAATCTTGAAACTCCAATCGACGAGCAGCAGTGTAGTTGTTTATTATATTAACTAGCGCCATATTGTTTTTAGCAGTCGTATTAGTTGGTAGAAATTAAAATATATTTATGTCATTTGATTTCCAAGGATGTAGAAAAAGCAGAAATATGATATAAAATGGGACAAAAACCGTTATTTCTAATCCGATATAACGATGTCGGAACCGCCGCCATCGGTTCCGAACGGTTTCTCGGTTCAAAAGGACCACATTCACATGCTGCCCGCGTACAGCTCTAAATATAAAAACTCTTTTTTTGTCAAATATGGAAGGGTTAAGTTAAAAACATTCTATTTTCGAATTGTTAAAAAGTCCACATTGTATGGAATACGTCAAAACTCCGCGGCGGACACAGTGCAACCGACAAACGCAGAATAAACATATTAAATTTTTACATTGTTAAATTCAACACGAATTTTTTATTTGTAATATTATTCTTTTTAGAATCATTCAAAAATGCAATTTAATACATTAATTCCTATAATTAATAACGGAAACCATGATAGCGTGAATTGGTAACGTACAACCCATTCGCTACGAAAAGCGCGGGTTTGATCCATATCGTGCTAGACTCCTAGAGCTTTCTAGTAAAGGCAAACGTAGTAAAGGAACCGACATGTTCAAAGAAGCTTTCTTAAACATCGCCATCAACTTAGTTACCGTGGTAGATAAAATGCCCTAACCTATGATAGAACACTAAAACTTCGTTCTGGTAGCATTAATGAAACTGTTTGATCGTCGATTCGCGTTCAAAATAGTTCAGTTTTTTTTTTATACTACTATGCGACGAGACGAGCAAGACGTTCACCTGATGGTAAGTGATACGCTTGCCCATAACAACGTGGCGCTAGTTAAGATGGTACACACTGCACCACATTGCGCTCGCCGCATTAAGACATAAGGTGTTAAGTCTCGTTACCCCAGTAATTACACTAGCTACAGCGCCCTTCAAACCGGAACACAGTAATGTTCGCACACTACTATTTGGCGGTTGAAAAAGGAGCTGCGGTGGTACCCATCCAGACGGTCTCCGGCAACAGATACCTACCACCTGGTAAAAAGTTTATTAAGATAATAATTCTACATGAGAAATGACCATTTGATTAGTTTAATAGTTTATCGTGTTAGCTTCGGTTTCCTTTGGTTATACTACTCGCAACATTATTCCTTTTTCAGATGATACGAAAGACACAGGAAGCGTGAGTTTTTTGTTACTTCCACATCTCCGCTGAACTGATTCACTTCTCCCGTCCTACTTCCACGCACTAAGTCTATCGGCGCCCGATAGAGATAGACGCACTCACGCCGAGCTCAGGTGTGTTGACAATAACAGATGTTCGGAAGATGGCGGCGTAAGCGCGTATTACATCATTACAATTATATTTAATTATATTTTTTTTCCCGTACGTTTTAAGATTTCGTAGGCGTTTGAAGACAATTGATTGTTTTTTTTGATAACTAATGTTTATTATTGACTACAGTTAGTTTCCTTGTTACTTTGTTGGATTGCTTATGAATACTCTTTTGTTATTGGATATGATGGAAGTGTGGGATTGCACCACGAGGGCAGACCGTGATGTTCATCACGTTATTACTTGGTCCATTACCATTTGCGATTGCAGCTGTGGAATCGAACGAAGACCTCTAACCCAACATTTAACTGCTCCTATAAATATTTCAACTTTTTTTATAAGAATTTTATATTAACGCGACACGCGCTCCAAATATCCAATTCGTCAGTTTTAATATTTTAAATTTCTAACAAAAGATCCGAAATACAATATCTCATTATAGCGGGAGAAAAAAAAAACTCTCAATGAGAAAACACAAGATTCGACCCAAAAAAAAAAAACACAACCCTCCAGTAAAGGGTTACTGAGCGGGACGAAGATAAATTGCTTCGCGGTAGAAAGGGACGGCGATATTACGCAACCCTTTTACTGCACCTGGACGGTTTATAGAGAAAAAAAAAAGTTTTTGTGTTCCAATTTTAAAAAAGTGCAAAATTTCTTTTTGTTGGGGGTCAATATTGGTTTTTTCTAGTTCAAATAAACGTCTCCGCACAATAGAAGTTCGTTATCTAACACAGTTTTGATGAGGCCATAACTCTTTTACACGGCTGACAAGCATCCAAACACAAGAGGAATTAGGTTAAAGGAATAGGTTAAATGTTAGAAATGGATTTAGTCAAAAGGTAATATATGATCAAAAGTAACAAACACCACAGCTCACATAATGTGGCGTTAGAATGATATACACTGCATCATATTGCGCACATCGCTTTGAGACTTAAAATGTCTTAAATAAAATTTATCAATTTATTTTAATTAGTATACGTTCTATAATAAGATATATTATATGGCTTAGTAATAATTTGCTTATAATGGAGGTAAATTAAACTCGGTCCGTAATGACAGTGGTGATAAACGATCAGGAGGTAGCGGCGGCGGGAGGGAGAGGGGTGCAACAGATTCGGCAACGTTAAAGAAGGTTAATACATCTAAGTTTACAGATGTTAGGCATGTCCGTTTGTGTTGTGATGAAACAAAGAGCGGCGCGTCCAATACCCGGTAAACGATAAAAATATAAATTAAAACGTCTCAGCGCGAGACAAAAGCGAGACGGGCGCGCCGATAGCGGGGCCCGGCGCGGGAATGGCGAGCCTCCTTAAGAAACATTGTGGGGCGGGGGAAAAAAGCGCAAAAGCGAGACAATCAAATGAGGGACGCACAGAAAGGGGAATAAAAGGAGAGACAAAAAGCTATATGGCGGATTGTTTTTAATTATCGAGTATCGGCATAAATCGAGGCACGTCGCCGCAAGCCCGCCGCCGCGCCGCACCGCGCCCGCCGCACCGCTCACAAAACATTCATTAAAAATCTGTTGCTACAAATTTCGCATTTATAAACGGTACGCATAAACAATTCACAAACAACATCGGATTCCTCACGTTTTATATAAATTTAAACAATTTAAAACAATCCCCACACGAGACGTTAACGTTATATATTTAATTTTTCTCAATTTCTGTTACATTCGATATCCATTTACTCGCCGGATAACACGGATTTGGATGCCTGCTTGTGATAATACCTAGTTTCAGTACTGGAAACATCAAGAGTTGTTAAGAATTTTTTTTAAAAGTTTAATGCATAAGGCAATGGCAAACTACTCTATTATACGTGCCAAGTAAGTCGTGTGTTTCATCACACATGATGACCACGACCCTCAGTCATGAGGAAATACGACTCAGAAGACGAAGAAGCATTAGTCTCCAAATCGAAGTTCTCTTTTGATTGATTAAAAAATAAGTAAAGTACTAAAATATGCGATAATTACATTTGATGACACTTTAAATAGTATTTATAAATTTCCAAATATTACTTAAATATACATATAATGTAATATGAAAAAAAAACGTAATTTTTTCATCGATGACACTTCAAAAGGTGGCTGAAAACTTATTTTTTTTACTATTCAAAATAGTTATAATACTACTAGTATATAGTTACTGAATGAATATTAATATATGAAAATTGCTTTATTACATTAGCATTACTTAAAATGTATGTATGTTATAGTAAAGGCAAAAGGAGATCAGTTCATGCTGACAGCAGTTCCGAGCAGCGCTTCCAGCCTCTCCTTACTACATCTATTTGAAAGTTTTATAAAATTTAAATAAAGTTAAATATCTTTATTTCCAATAGCGACTCCATGCTATGGTTATTCCGGATTCATAAAATTCATATGTAGGAGTGCGATCGCGCGGTCGTTCGACATATTTCACTTATAAATAAGATGAACGCTGTTATATATACTGCACAATATATACTATATTTATATATATTCACTGGTGGTAGGTTTCTAGTCAGAGACCGTCTAGGTACCACCGCAGCGACTGTTACTACCGCCAAACAGTAGTGTGATAACATTACTGTGTTCCGGTTTGAAAGGGCTATAGCTAGTGTAATTACTGGGGTAACGAGACTTAACACCTTATGTCTCAAGGCGACGTGCGCAATGTGTTGCAGTGTATACCATCTTAACCAGCGGCACATTATAGACAAGGGTATCACTTACCATCAGGTGAACGCCTATCTTCGTAGAATAAAAAAAATATATAATTTATATACAATCTAACAACAATCACTTTGATTATACTTAATATGTGCATGAGTTTTTGAGTTTTTAGTCTTTTTGTATTGTCAATGAACTAAAATTAAACCTCAATTTCACATAATAAGTAACGAGACTTCATACTTTGTCATCATTACTGAAACTAATTATGTCATCGATATATCCATAGAAGAACTACAGTAGATTTTAAATACGTCTAAAGACAACGGTTACAAAATACGGTTTAAAAAGAATACGGTTTTCATGTCCTTAAATAAAAATTCTAATTTAGTAATCATAAACAGTGATAGTTCAGTCTGTAAAGTCGTAAGCGCTATACGTCACGAAAGCCGTGGGTTCGATTCCCACAAAACTTAATCCTCAAGTGAAGAACCTATGTAATGGATTTGATTATCTCTTCATCAGATCAGGTCTACAACAGAGTGAGGTTTATTTATTTTTTTATACTACTATGCGACGACCCGTTCATCTGATGGTAAGTGATACGCTTACCCATGACAACGTGGTGCTAGTTAAGATGGTACACACTGCACCACATTGCGCTCGTCGCCTTGAGACATAAGGTTTTAAGTCTCGTTACCCCAGTAATTACACTAGCTTACATCTCCCTTCAAACTACAACACAGTAATGTTTGCACACTACTATTTGACGGTTGAAAAAGGAGCTGCGGTGTTACCCATCCAGACGGTCTTCAGCATCAGAGACCAACGCTTGAAACTTGAACCCAATCTGAATTTATCAATAATCTCAATTTACTCACACTATCTCGAAAAGACCACAACAAAGAACCGCCAAGAAAGTGAGTAGACCGCGAAAAGCTCACCGTGCGATCTCATACGCGTCCGAAGCTAAATTCAATTTGAACGTTCGACTTCTCACCGGTGTTCTTTTTTCAAAAAATTAAAACAAATAAAAAGAAAAAAAAAACCTATGAATGACAGCACTCACATTGACGGAATATCGGAACTTTTTGCGATCGGGAACTCTTTTAAAACGCCGTTTGCGCGGCCAGAGACAATAGTGCCAATGGGTCATTGACCACAAACGTTTTATTAATATCAACAACTTAGAAGACGATAAATAGATTTAATGAATTAGTGTTTTTATCGCATAAACAGTAATGTGATAACATTACTATGTTACGGTTTGAAGGGCGCTGTAAGCTAGAGATGTTACTGGGGTAACGAGACTTAACAATTATGTCTCAAGGCCACCAGCGCAATGTGGTGCAGTGTATTCATCTTACCATATTTTACTGCAACTTGTTAATGCATTTTGAATTCTATTTATATGACCATAGAGGTCATGTTATATGAAGTTATTTAGAAACGGAATAAAAAAATCGGAGCATGATAGTTAAGTAAATAGGAGACCTTACTGTCAGATTATAAGCTCTGAATTAGTCTGCCCTATAAGTCTAGTAATCCTTTGAACTGAGTTTTACTTAATGTTAAGTAACAATGAGTAGATGGTGAAGGATGCTCATCCAGAATACTCTGATATCTACAGTCACACAACAATGTTACTGTATCAGACTGTGATGGTGATATCTCCAACTCAAGTTCACAACATGTACCCCCGGATTCGAATCTGATAGCTCCTTTTTAAATGAGCGTTCATCCACTGTGCCAATAAAGCAATTTACAGTTAAGCCGCCATAATATTACTTTGTTATAGCAGTCATGTAAACAGTAACTTGTTATTAGTTTTATTACAGATTAGTAAGTAAAATTGATGTAAATGATGGTGGTGGCGGTGGTGTTCCAACTTATGTGGTATTTCATTACATTTACGAACAATTCCGAAATGAAATAATGAAGCGTCATAGATCGCTTTAGATTAATGCACTCACGTGGAGATATATTATTGAAGCGGGCGGGACTGTGCGCGAGAGCGGGACAACGCGAGTCGGAGCGAGACGGATGTACGCGCGGGGAACATCGTTAAATTGTAATTATTTTAGTGAGGATGCGACCTTTAGAAATTTAGTTATTAAACTTGATAATCATTTTAAATATTTCATTACTTTAAACTGATAATTATCGATGATCAATATATCGAACATGTGTGCTCTTGTGGGTTGCCATTTTCCTGGATTACTAATATGGAATAGATACGGCAATGGATATGTTCCATGATATCGAATCAGGAGTTAGGAGATTCATAGAAGAACGTATGTCGCTGGAACAGCTCAGTGGATGAGTAAGCTGAAGTTTGGAAGGCTGATCGGGTGATATTTGGGTTTGGGGATACTAGTTAGCTTGGACGTATTGAAAATAAATTTTATCACGGAATTCCGTTGCAGCTGTGGGTTAAATCATGACGATGACTGATAAAACTACTGCTCGGAACTTTATCACTACAATGATAATGTTATTTAATAGTGAAATTTTTAAAAAAGTTATTTTCTTTTAAGCTTAAAGCCATGCTGTTTGATACGTGGCTTTAAAAAGAAGTATATTTGAATATGTAAAAGCACCAGCTGCTGAAGTGTTTTTAATGATGTCAGCGTTGATGATACCGCCAACAAAATTTTTAGCATTGTCCATTATACATTAAAACGTAAATTTGCAAAACTCACATTTGTACGGCAACGTAATGACTTCTTAAGAGGTCCGTACACTCCGGCGGTCGGAGTGCGACTGTTTTTGTATCTCCGACGCGTTCTTAATTATACCCTCGTAAAATTTCCATGAACCGTGATAACCTAGTGGTTTGAACGCCGGCCTTCCAATTCGAAGGTATTGAGTTCGAATCCGGCCTGCACAAATGAATTTTTCAATTTATGTGCAGTTAGTATAACACCAACTAATATTATGTGCTTTGACGGTGAAGGAAAACATCATGAGGAAACCTGCATATCTATGTCGTGACCATCCGTGCTCGCACTAGTATGTGAAATGGAGAAGGCAATGGCAACACCACTCCATTATAACTGCTTAGTAAGTCGTCGTGCGTTTCATTACACATGATGACCACGACCCTCAGTCATGAGGAAAACGACTTAGAAGAGAAAATTTCCAAAAACAGAGTCATATCCAAATTGAACTTGAAATAGTAAATAAGGAAATTCGACGTATTTACGCTGATTTTTAACTAATTTTAACATATAAATGATTTTACAACGTGATCGCGTCGACATGTTAGATATTGAGAAATATAATTGTGATTACCAACATTTTGTTAGTAAAATAGTAGGTGTATCGACTTTTTTAAAACACTAAAATGAAAAAAGGGAGGGCATGACATAACATCGTTTCACTATAAAAAAACAGATGACTGTAAGTCTCGAGACCTTCGTGTTTGGGCAGAGTGCGAAGTGGGAGCTCTGTGACTGGACTGACGTGTGAATGTGAGAGGTATCGTAGATTTAATTTATATTTGAATTGATGTTTCTAATATACACATGTATTACAAATCGACATATTTGGGTATAAATTGTCGCAATCTAAGTCAAAAATTTTAAATACCGCCGAACATTAATGTAATTATGTTGTTTTATTGTTTATATTGTGGCTCATGCTGTGATTGCTTATAATCAGAGTTGCAATTGTGTAAGCGACCATAGTCATATGTATGTAGCATTATTTTGTATTGTTAACTCCGTCAGCAATCCTTATTACCAATAAAATAAAATAAAAAATTAAATAATATAACATCTTATCTATATTACATCTTATCTATTTGTTTTTATATGAGTATATATAGATATTTATATAATTATATGTATTTTTTGGATTTAGTGTAGTATATTTTGTAATGTATTTATTATTTGTTTTCAGTCGACAATTTGCTTTTTTCTTTTTTTTTTTTCGTTTTTTCACCTACTTTCCATCTTTACTTCTTCCCCTGGGTTGACTGGCAGAAAATGCCTCACGGCATTAAGTCCGCCCTTGTACCCTTAGCTTAAGGTGTTACGAAAAGCTTAAATAAATAAATAAAATAAATAACAAAGGTCGCGTTCATATGTATCGAACGTCCGCGACTCCGGGAATCGCGTAAGAAGGCTCAAAAACGGAATGATTTTTAAAAAAATGTATGGGAGCGGCCGCGCTCGTTTATAATAAGAGAAACCGAGCGCGAGTAAAAAGTCCAAAGCATACCCTTTTCGAATTTTGTTCGAAAAAGAACGATCCCGCGATAAATATTGAAATATGAAATGGAGATATGATACTTTTTGTGTCCGTTCGCCGGCCGCGTTCCGTTTTTGTCTTTGCCCTTTTTTTTATTGTATCTTTTTTTTTTTTAATTTCACGTTTTTAATAGCGCTATGAACACGGGCTAATGGCCAGCCGGCGGTGCGTCCGCGCTACCGTTTTATTGGGCATTCATTTAACTATTACGCTCGTGTATATGAATTGGTCGGTGATATACACGGCTTTATGGTCACCAGCGGACGGTCGTCGTAACGAATCTTTAATTGGTGAGTTAGAATTTGTTACCGCTCCCGCTGAATGGGATCTATTTAAATATTATCTAGTAATAAAGTTTACTGTCGGCTCTCAAATTAATATATATAAAAAAAACTGTGTCCTATCGGTTACGGAAGTCGGTTGGAAATTACAATGGTTACATTAACGAATGCTTGTTTACTGATCTGTTGATATTTCGTTTTCCATGTCTTTGTACTACAAAAATTTTTTAACTGAAATAATTTTCTGCAATCTTGAGCGCATTGTATTGTAAACATCTTACTTTCGGCATTGTATTCAAAGTTGCATCTTTTTATTTTGTTCAGATCGATTTTATATCCTATTATATCATATTTGTTTATTACTAAAAGCTAGACCACATTTAACTCAAATCAAGATAAAATATTATTTTATTGATCCAATATTACTTTAAGCTTAGCTCATTTTTCTTACTATAACCGAAAAAAAGATTTTGGTTCACAGATTTTAATTTAAACAGGTATAACAAATATTGATTAGCTAAGGTTATAAACCATGTCTATGGTTTAGTGTTTAAGTTGCTAACTTTTAATATTTGAGTAGATAACATTAGAACCATTCTGCCGACCTCTTGCTGTAACTGTTAGCTTAAAATCCGAATAGTTCTAGAACTGAAGTAACAAATGGAAACGAAACGGCATTAACATAATAAAGGATAAGATCCGGAGCGCTGCGTCACTTCACTCATCGCTCTTTCGATCTGAATTGAAAAAAAAAACAAGTAATGAATGTAAAAAAAAAACGCCCCAACTCGTTTCTGAGGATTTCATATTTTAAAATAAGAACTGCGTTTTGAATAAGGAGCAAGTTAGTGCTAAGTCACGTTCGGAATGCTCGTGTAATATTATTTCGATTGTTGCCGCGAGCTAGGCTCGTCCCGCGACGGTGTCTCGGATTCGTGCCTAATTGCTTTTACTGATAAATAGTTAATAATCTTACTACCACCGGATTAAGAAGATTGAAATTTTTTATCGCATGTTAAACTTCTACACTAGTGAGGTAAGTCACCACCGGTTATTATCAGGTGGGATCGCAGTCTAGCGCTAGTGTTTATAACTACAAAAACCACTGAAAAGACAAGATTTTTGTACATATAGTTAATTTTATTGATACTGTCTCAATGTTTTGAAGAAAACATCAGATCAGCTGTATAAAGCGGGTAATTAGCAGGAGCTCGTAGAGTACGGACGTCTTGTGATAGTCCTAATCCTCGTCACGTAAGCAGTTTTGATAATCCTAATGCTATTTATTTACCAAAGTGTGCAGTATTTGATTTTTATTTATTTAAAATTATATTTCAGACGTTAAAACTACAACATATTTTAAAAACCAAAATAAATGTGTTTATACCGCCGAATGCATTGGCTCGAAGTTATATATTATAGCGCCATCTATGAATCAGTGAATACACTATTTAAAGAAAATATCAATTTGAAGTTTTGTTATAATTTTTTTTGTGTGCTATGCATTACTTATTTCACTTAAGTACATATTTTTCTGGAACAGCCATGTATTAAATTGTTAACCAACAGGTTTAATAATCGTTTTATACTGTATTGTGCGGAATACACTACAGCCGATGCAGTTATTGACGTCCATCAGTTATGAAGATGATCATTTTAAAATTGCTATCAATTGCAGGTTTTTTAATTATTTTTACAAAAGTATCGTCTACCGTTAAAACATATACGACTATGAATGGTCTAATTATCTCTTTATCTGGTCATAAGTATGCATGTTTTTTTTTTTTTTAATTATTCTTGCTTTCTATGTTTAGGTTGACAAGAAGGAAGTTATACTTTGTTGTATCGAATCATATTGGTTTGAATAAAATATTTAATAGTTGTAAAAAAATATTAAATAACTTACGTAAAAATAAGTTTATTAAGTTAATTTCAAATTGAAACACAAATATTTATTATAAAAACGTTCAGTTTGTACGGTGTCCAGAGGGGAAGAGGAAATATTAACAAATATTAAGAATTATTTATAACTGCCAAGAAAGTCCTCGTGTTTCAGTACACATGATGACCACGACCCTCAGGCATGAGACAATACGACTTAGAAGAAAAGAAGAATTCTTTTCTTACCACCTACCATAACATCTCAACTCACCAAAGGTTGGCTGGTGGAGAATGCCCTCAGGCATTAGGCCCGTCTTTGTATACCTATTTTGTAAGGTTAACAATAAAGAGAAAAAAAAAAAGAATTATTAATATTTTTTAACCTCTAGTCACATAAAATGTAATTAGATTGTTCGAATTGCTTTAAAATAAATTTAAAGGAGCAAGTCTCTATTTTTGATTCTGAATGGTTGCAACCATATTCAATACCATAAAAAAACATTTTGAATATTTATTCACTTAAACTAGAGAAACTAACTAAATTGAGTTAGTCACTTAAAACCCGTATTTATTATGAACATAGTAAAGAGACGGCACAAATTAAACAAATTAGATATATTTTTAAGGTATACATATTTATTAATAAATTACGCTGTCACATGATATAAATTATTTACAATTAATACAGTTATATAAAAATATTTCCACGTGTTATGGCCGACCAGTAGGTGATCGTGCGCGGGGGTGCCCCGCGGTGGCGTGCGGGACACCTCGGAGCCCGATCGGAAACTAAGGCAACATTATTAAACTTCAAGCTTAAATTTTCAAAGAGAAGCTGCGATACAATTCTGTTAAGTGACAAATAAATAACGTAACATCGGATTATGTCGATAAATAAAAAATAACATTTAAACGTTTAACATTGACTAGAGAGCGAGGATTCGATCTTCCATGCGACTTCTCGTAGGCATTCGATAGGGTGTAACACTTATCATTTACTTAATAAATTAATAAATAATTTATATAAAAACTCCTTTACACTATTAAACTCCGAATTGTATAAAAAATCGTATTCCGTTTTTATATTAGACATACATTCACCTCTGCGCTTTGTAAAGTCTTGGTGTACCGCAAGGGGCTTGCTTCGGTACAATACATTTAACATTATATATTATCGTCAGTCCTTGTAATTTTCGTGTTAATCTTCGAATAACTCGTTAATTATCGGCTACATTGAGATAGAACGCCGCTAAAGAGTCTCCCTTCTGGCCCACAGCGCGCGCCTGGTACTGACCGCTGTCTTCAGAGCTGCATTTTGAGATTTCCAGGCGATAAGAGTTTCCTTCCATAGTGAAGTTGTACCTAGGCGAGCTCTCGTCTATTGGCTTGCCGTCCTTCAACCACTGAAGTTGGAGTGGTGGCTGAAATATAAGTTTAGTAATAAATAACACTAGGTAATTGAGGTCCATATTGTGTACAACCGTGTGGGAAATACTTTAATCGCGGTTAAACTCCGTAACGTATTTTACTATCATCAGCAGTGTGCAAGTAAACATGTGTTTCAGTTTAAAAGATACTGGTAACATGAAATTTCCAGCAACAGCTTGACGTACCGTCGTGTTTCTAGGCAATGAGTAAATATATTTTGTAAACACTCTTCTTACTGATGTTAGCGAGCCTAATGTGGTGCAGTATTAATATCTCACTAACTATAGCGCTACATTGTTATGGACAGGCGTATCACTTACCATTACGTGAATATTGTGTCCGTTTGATAATTACGTCGCAAAAAAATACGATTAGGCAACAGTTTTGACAGAAGCGATAAGAATAATTTCTTAAAAAAACCAAAGAAAAAGTAATATACCTTCTCCAACTCAGCGGTGAACACGGCGGACTCTGAGGTGGCGATGGTTGTGGAAGCGGGGAAGATAGTGTACTGGGGTGTCGACGGCGTCTCGCCAGCAACCGACACCACCAGCGTGCATGACGAGAACGACTCGCCCGCGTCGTTGAACGCCTCGCAAGTGTACACGCCTGAAGATAAAATGATAATTAATAGTTAATAAGTGTTCCAAGGACTACTATTTCAAAAAGAGTTATCATCATAGTCATAGTCCTAACCATCAACCTAATCATCAGCCGATAGACATTCACAGTAGAGAATTTGCCTCCTCCAAATATCCCCACACGGACCAGTCCTGCGCTGCTTGCATCCATCAATTATATTACAATATATTCATGTTACTGCCTTTGTGGCATAACGAATGATCACTTGATATTTTTTGGTCATCATCGTCAACAAAAAGAATCCCAGTATCAAGCATAGGTCTCTCTAAAATTTCTGTAGGATTTTTTTCTCCTCTGAAGATATTGTTTGCTGTTAATGTCTTATTGAAGGCTTATATCTTCGTCGGATCGGGATATTTAACTTACAATGTGTACAGATTGTCTGTCACATACTAACCGGCGTCCTCGGGGAATATCTCTGCAATATGCAGCTTGTGAATGTTTGCCTCGCTGGAGTATTGGAAGTCCTTCGAGGGCTTGATCTCCTTGTAGTTGTGCAGCCACACAACGTCGAACCTCTCTGCGCCCACGATCCTGAACCATGTCGTGTTTTATTTATTAATGTCCATTTGTTATGTATTTGCATATTGTAGATATGATTTAAATAAGTCGCATAATAATTTAATTTTAGTCTATATACAATAATTTAAAGTTTTTAATACATTTTAGATGAATCGAAATATGTGTGTATATTTTTGTGGGAACTTCACGAAACTACAGAAAATATTTTGGAATAATATAACGTTCAGATAAACTAAATTGTAACAACTCCTTACCTGCAGGACAACGTAACCGAGTCCCCGTCGTTGACGATCTGTGAAAGCGCGTGGTCCACGATCCTGGGTTGTTTGTCTCCGAGCTTGCCCGGGCCGGCCGGTGCTGCGGTGTCGGCCGCTATAAAACGCAACGCATTCACCAATAATTCACAATATGACATCCTGTATCCTTTTAATATATCAACAATGTTTTTGCTATATATCATATATATAATAAAATTTATAAATCGTTTCAGGTAACTTCTTTTAACTTGATCTGCCGCTTGGAAACGTGTGTTGGCAACCTTTTGTAAGAGTGGCAGCTGGCCAGAAGATTCCGAAA
Organism: Byasa hedistus; assembly: GCA_029286795.1. Classification (NCBI taxonomy): domain Eukaryota; kingdom Metazoa; phylum Arthropoda; class Insecta; order Lepidoptera; family Papilionidae; genus Byasa; species Byasa hedistus. Next base: position 4,543,667 of record JAGSMW010000013.1, on the reverse strand, counting down.
AAGTTCTATCCTTATCCAAACTTCGCAACATATAACCCCAGAATTGTACCAAAGCTTTTACGGTATTAGACAAGCGGTAAAAAGCGACTAAGAGTGTACTGTGAGCGAGTGAAGTCGATGAAAATTTCTTATATATTGTATCCAAACCAATCTATTTTTGTTTTATTGTTTATTATTTGAAAATGTTCCAGTAAATCCTCATACTATATAAACAGACCTTTAACTGTGACCTTGCACTTGGTCTCCACTTCACCCTGGCTATTGATAGCCTTCAGCGAGTAAACGCCCTCGTCCTCTGGGAACACCTCGTTTATGGCCAGCGACGCAACGCCGTTCTTGTACTTGAGGTTTACGACCTGGAAGTGTATAAACAGGATTTTTTTACACATTCTAAGTTATTATTAAAGTTTGATTAGGTAACTGTTGAGAATTAATAATGTTGAAGGAATTAAAAAACCATCTTGAACACATGAACACATTTAATCACACTTGGTTGACTTGTACAACTGCGTAGATTATAGAATATAAACTTTGTCTATGGGACAACTCAATCATAGATTGTATAATTTACCAATTCCAACAGTAACAAAGGAAATACTGCGTTTTTTAACCACCTCTATCTTATTTACTAGATCACACAGTTTATTAACATTACGGCAACAGAGACCTACCACCTGGTTTAAGGTTGTCTGCCGGCCACCGAACACTATTGTGCAACACTACGGCGGTAGAAACAGACATTGCCGTCTCAGCTGGGCTTCGTCATCGGAGATCTACCAGTAAAAGTTGGATTTGACGGTACTCACCTCGGAGGAGTGCAGCGGCTGCCCGTCCTTGTACCACTCGACGCGGGGGTCGGGGTCGCCGCGCACGCTGCACGACAGCAGCAGCGGCGCCGCGTCGCGCGCGGTCAGCGTGTCCGGCAGCGCGCGCGCGAACGACGGCGCGCACATCGACGAGTCCGATGCTGGTACTGTAATAAGTTAACATTCGATTAAACGTCGACCGAATTACAACCAACGACAAAGAGTTTATTAATTCGGCTCAATTTTTGTTATGTATGATCCCAAATCACTTTCTAAAGAAATTTATGATTTTTGTGATGAACTTTTATGTTCGAAACTGAAATTTATGTTTTCTTTATTACTAAACGACGAGACGAACATAACGTACACTTGTTAGTAAGTGACACGCGCGCCAATAACAATGTGGCGTTGGTCACACTGCACTACATTGTCTTTGTCACCTTGAAACACAAGTACAAAGTTTGCTTCCTAATAATTTCACTAGCTTCAAGAACAACTATTATATCTTTAGAAAATTTAAAAACGGTAATGCCTTTCTATTTTTTTTTTCAAAAGCATCACAAGTTTAAAGTAATCATAAAAAGGTAACGTTTTCTTTCTGCATGTATTATGAATAAATCAAATATCGTTTCTACTTACAAACAAGTTCCTTAGTGGCACTTCGCGACCTAGAGGAGGCGGAGTCCGAGTCCAGCTTGGCACCGTACTTCTTCTTGCCAGGGTCTATAGAGCTCTGCGGGGAATATTTCGGCCGCGGCGCTTGGCTTTTGCTGGGCGGGTCGATGGTGACCTGTGGATTTTTGCATGGTCAGCATCATTACTGGCCTCTAGACGTCGATTGCGTTTTTGCCTATACTTTCCACTTCTTGGTCTTTTTCACCCCTGAGAGGGTATTGTGTGTGTGGACGTCAACTTTAAAGAACATTGTATGAATACAACAAGAATGCGTTGTAATTCTTGAACCAAGTGTTTGAGAATAATAATTATAAAGTTATCAGTAAAGTAGCGAGCAGTATTAAATACCTTGGTCTTGGTGATGATTGGTGGCGGCGCAGGCTTAAGCGGCTTCTCAATGTACCGCCGGTCGCCAGAGTGCAGGAAGTTGTGCGCGAGCTGCGCCTGCTCGGGGCTGACCACCTCGCCTATAGATCATAACATGTTGTCCTGTTATCAAGTGATCTCATCTCCGATTCGGAATCCAGTAATGTTTGTACACTATTACTTGGCAGCTGAATTTTTTTAAACATTTTCCAACGAATAGGTTTTTCACTTGATGGTAAGTGATAACTCGCTCGTCTATAATTATCGTGATTCTTAGAAAGTCTTTAACAACATAGACCCGCCTACCAGCAAAACCGTTCTTCTTTCTATGTGGATCGCTTACCTTCTACGATGACGACGCAAGAGGTCTCATCCGTGCCGTGAACGTTGGTCGCGACGCAAGTGTACTTGCCGCTGTCCTCCGGCCGGCAGTCTATGATCTCCATGGTCACCACACCATCGGAGTGAGTCATCGTGTAATCGTATTTCGATAGCTCTCGTTTGTCCTTGTACCTGGAAGTGCGCGAGAAATTAAACCCCAAGAATAACATAACCTATATAAATTAAGCAAACTTTAAACATTTAGTTCATACAGCTTACAATAAACTGTTGAATTGATCTCAGTTCGAAATGATTCAAGTTGAATCTAAAATGAGATGACTTTAATATCAGTATATGATGTCGTTCACCCCGGTCGGTCGCTCGCTCGAAATAATCTGGGTCACATATGACAGGTTAAGATATCATGATCAATTATTTTTTAAAGTTTAGGTAACGTTTTTTTTTTTTCGTTTCCGTTGGTCTGTGTGGACCAAGGCTCGTATGCATTTCTGGCCAATTTGTTGAGACTAATAACTTTGTTGCTAATACCACCAAGTTTCACCACCTTCGACCTCCTTGAACATCAAGTGAAAATGTGATACTTCCGTTGATGAAAGAAAAAAAAATAATGTACCATTTGACAGTGGGCGTGGGTTTGCCGCTGAGGCAACAAAGCAGCTTGCAGGTGTCGCGGGCCTGCATGACTCGCGGCCGCAGCTGGAAGGTGAACGCGGGTGCAGTTTCGCTGGACTCCTGCCAGAACGTGTATGGTAGCGGCTCGCGGCGGCGCGGCGCCTCCGGCATCGGCTGGCGTTGGACGCGCGGGACCGCTGAAGATGATGATGAGAAAATAATACATAGTTTGAAAAAAAAAAATCATATTTTAATTTCTAATTCTGTGTGGTATAGTATTTCATAAACTTATGTACTGATTTTATGATAAATATGTCTTATCATTCAAAAGGCGACACGCTGCACTACTTCTTGTTTTACTTATTAGATATTTTAATACCAGGAAAGTTATTTTCATTTAAATTTTCGAAATATAATACTAAATTGTGTAATAGATCTTAAATGTTTGCACAACGTACGACTTTTTTATATGAGATACAACTGAAACAAATTATTGCATATCTAAATAAAATTATAACAAACATAAAAATTATTAAAAAAAAATATGCTTATTAAAGATTAGCACAAAATTATTGCATAAATCTATAAGTACATATGTTTCTCAATAAGTTTTATCACGGCCCGGACCGGGCGAGTATAGTCGGATGTGACATTTATTGGGTGCGAGGGCTATAAATATTTCTCCAAGTGAATTTATAGCTCAATTGTTGTCTACGTATCAAGCCGACACCTAATAATTCACAACAAGCAAGCGTCTATTCTCGACGGCGAGTGATGTAATGCATACCTGTTGCTATTTTGTATGTTTCTATTGAAAATTTTAAAAGGAGCTTTGATGCTTCAATACTTGTGTACCAAATTAAAGGTTTAAGGGTTATTTGATAATCAAGTGCAAATTTTTACGACGCTGAACTCGCACTACAAAAAACTGTATTGAATTCCTTAAAGTAAGGACACATGTTTACATATAAAAATATTGAAAAATTCTGTAATATTTACCTACACATATATAAAAGAATTCATTAGATATCATATCAAATATATCTTACGTCACTCTCGGGACTCGGAGCTTACTCTTACAAAGAAAAAGGTTAGCGAAAAAGGAAGCTCAAGTTCAGTGGGACTCAAACTCCCGTCTCTATGATATGTATAGCGATTCAATAAAAAACTAAATAAAACATTACAAAAGTATTAAATTTGATTCGTAACTCACGTTGCACGTTGAGGAAGACCACCTCCTCGCGGAAACCGTAGTGGTTCTCCGCCCTAATGATGTACTCGCCGCGATCCTCCAGCTTTGTGCGGTTGATGATGAAGTAGTAGTCGTTACCGGAGTACCTGTGAGTGAAAAAAAAAATGTAGACACTGTGCTTTTATTCTTTATAAGATATCTAAATTTTCATCGCACAATAAAAGATAGAGATCGACGGGCGCACCTCTTCATGAACTTGACGGACTGTCTCAGCTCCCTGTTGTTTCTGGACCAAGTGACGGTAGGTGCTGCGCATGCCACGATGCGGCAGTACAGCTTCACCGACTGTCCCTCGTAACAGAACGCCGACTGCGGCTTGATGACGAACCGCGGCGCAGCCTGCCGACGATCTACGAGGAAACGAATCGAAAATCATTTTAAATAAAAAAAAAACAACTTTATTGCTTTTGGATCCAGGTATGTTGTACAATATCAAGAGTAGATAATAATTTTGTTTGACTAGATGATAATCAGCATTACTCACCGAACTGTCCATCGTAGATCTTCCATTTCTCGATAAGCAATTTGCGCAGCGAGCTGTACTCGCTCAGCCTGCCGATCGGCAGGACGAATGATGACCAGTTCTAAAAAAGGAACAAATTTTCAAATATTTGTTGACAACCTGATGGTAAGTAATCATCTTGCCCATAACAACAGCGTGATAGTAACGAAGCACAAGCAACAAAAAAAAATTTTTAATCAATTTTCAGTGCCTTTTTTGTTAGATGAAACGATGATACCATCATGACGTTTATTGATAATGTGTGATACGCTCAGCTCAAACACTGATAGTAATACGCTCACCCATAACAATGTGGAGCTTGTTAGAATTATACACCATCACATTGTGGTCGTTAGATTAAAAGACAAGATATTTAGTCTCATTACACGCCTTTCAGACAAGAACACAGTAATGTTTATGTACTACTGTTAGGCGGCAGAAATAAGCGCTGTGATGATCTAGACGGCCTCCGATAACAGAATTGTATGACCAGTAATTTTACCATTTTGATCTATAGACATTAATTACTAAGAAATCTATGTAATTGATACTCTTCATAATGGTTAAGGTATTGTTTTTGCTTCAAGTCATTAGTGTACTCTAAAAGCGCAAATAACTAACATATTACTGATTTTACTGCGACTTGACAGGTTAAGGAACTTTGTATGTTAGATAATAAAGATTTATCAGTAAGATATGAACTGACCTGGTATCTCGAGCGTAACCTGTCCCGCATTTGTTCAAGCCTCCTGGCGGGTACGGGGGTAGTGCGCGTGGCGGCGCCGTCGCCGGCCAGCCAGCGGTGCGCGAGGCACTCGTGAGCGGTCATACGCTTCCTATAGCAAAGACAGGACGTTTAGTCTACACATACATAATTAAACGGTCACTGCGTCACCGAGGCGATTAAATCTGTAGTCTCGTAAGAGACATTTATGACCAGTAAAATCTAACCTTTCTCATTATCTTATAAGAAATGTATACAATACAAAAACTAAAAGAATAAACTACATGCAGAAGTATACTTGTCCTTACTCTTTGTTCTTGACGAGCAGGCGGCGGATGAAGTCCTTCGCGTCGTCGGAGACGTGCTGGAAAGCCTCTTCGTCGAACTCCCAGTCGCACGCTTTCACGTTCTTCAACGTCTCGATGTCGTTGTTGCCCGCGAAGGGCGACAAGCCGGACAGCCTATTGATAAACGTTTATTTAAGTAAATATAACAAAAAAATAATTGCAAAATCAGCAATAAAGAAAACATGATTTTTTAGTTCTTCTCTAAACATTGCACAAATAACTAGTATTAAAAGTTAATAAGAAGTGTTTTTTTTCTTTATTATATTATTTCATTGTTTAATTAATTCTGTGTATGATCCAAGTCATAGTAAATAGTGCGTTAACTTAAGAAATTGACATTATATTTAACACCCTATAACGAATTTCAATAATTCACAATCTCGCATCTCCTTACGTACAGATGTGCTAGAGTTGATTTGTTCAACACACTCATTCAAATGTCTTACTAAATAATTTTGTTTTATTATTTAATTTTTTGTACATAAGGCTGACCTAAAGCCAAAAGTGAAATCTTAGCACAGATACCGTTCTAAAGGAAAGTCAAGGTAGTGAGGAGTTTTTTCTCCCACTAAAACCCCTCGGTGATGCCAGCGTTCGGAAGTCACGGGATCTCAGTCAGACCTCGACCTCTTGAATGTTACCTACCTTACAAGTTATTAACTGGACGACACAAACAAGTAAGTAAGTAATGTATGAATAGTATACTTACAGAACGTACGCGAGCACGCCCACTGCCCACATGTCCGTGTAGAAGCCGACCGGTTCGCGCTCTACTATTTCGGGTGCGGCAAATTCAGCGGTGCCCGTCGATATCTTCACTACTTCGTTGGGGTCCAACTTTGTTGCTAGACCGAAGTCGATGATCTAACATCCAAAAACATTCATAAATTAAACTAAAGTAGATAAAGAATTTTACTAGTAATTAGATTACAACATCACATCAGTCTATTTATTGTAGATCTATCGGCAGCGGTTATACACATCTGCCGTCAATTATTACCACAGGTCGGTAAAGTTACTTAATTATCAAAATGGATAATGTAATATATTAGGACAACGAGTATGGGCGGTGTAATTATGTCAACTGTTATTATAATGTAACGAACAGGCGTACCATTTGCAATTTGGACTAAAGCGCAAACTGTCCTAGGTTCTAGGTGATTGCAATCCTTGTCTCGTAACATAAAATAACGCCGTTAATGTTATCAGTGCTCACCTTGACATCTGTTCCTGTCCTCGTCTGGCACATGACGTTCTCGGGCTTGAGGTCTAGATGGATGATGTTCTGCTCATGCATGTGTCTCACACCCTCGCAGATCTGGCGCATGTAGTGCGCGGCCTCCGCCTCGCTCATGCTGTAGCCCGGCTCCGTTATACGCTCGAAAAGCTCACCACCGGATAGGCTACGGAGTAAACAGAGTTTAGTTCATTTTTTATTTATTAAAACGTCAAGACAAGCAAATCGTTCACCGGAAGGTTAGTCACGAGTTTACATTGTATAAGAAAAATTTTACTTTATGTCAATAAATCATAAAATAATTTTAATCACATATTATAAAAATAACTACAATCCTTCACCAATTCGCATTTAGCCAACGCGGTTAATGATAACTTTTTCTTATGACAGAAGTTTTTTTAACTTAATGGTTAAGTTTATGAAAATAATAACTCACAATTCAAATATGAGGACCATCTCGTCATCGTCCTCGAATGCGTCGTGCAAGTTGATCAGTTTCCTGTGGTGCAGCTGGTTCATAATGTCGATCTCCTTCTTTATTAGCTCCTTCTCCATCGCGCCGGACACCGGTATGAATTTCGCCGCGAAGTAGTTTCCAGTGCTCCTCTCGCGGCATCGGTGCACCACGCCGAACGCGCCTGTGCCTACAACATTTACACCAACCTCATGCTTGCGAAATTGTGTCTTATCTCCGTTGCACTAAACACCCGACCTCAATTTAACTTAATGTTAAGTGACAATGAGGCAGTGGATGGTGAAGCGTGTTCGTTCAGAATACACTAGCTCCGATATGTTGGTCGGGAGCTTTCACACTGTAATACTGTTACGGACCTTATGCTTAATGTATTAGACTTCAAATTTCTACAAAACAATTTTTTTAGTGTAACGTGCTTAATTCTCTACTGTTTTTAGCAGTCAATACTTTAATACTCTTTAAATTTTAATTATTTATTATTCTTATTATTTATTAATCACCATTACTGTTGGAGAAAGCAAAAACTTTTGAACTGGTTAAATATTACTATTTAAACTAAAATTTTGTTTAAACATTGCAAACCTATAAATAATCTATGCAAAAACTATAAATACGTGAAAATACATTTATATACGTTATAAATACATTTATATTAGAAAGGTAATAAAAATATAACAACATTTATAACGTTATAAATAAATAATTATGTAAAAGAGTATATATTCATGCTTAAATTATAATAATAATTAAGTATGAATTAGTTAGAAGGCGTGATTAAACGAAGTAGTTTGTGAATTTAAAACGTTTTAAAGGCCAGATAATTTCCGGAAGGACAGTAGTAAATTTTTTATCTAAATAGTTATGTAAATTAACCGAGCGTTCGTCGTTCTCGTGTAAATACACCTTCGTTACAAAACTAAAGTAAGAGTAAATTTATTTGATAGCAGTGTGCGTGTGAGACAGAGAGATGCAGACAGAGAGAGATGCACTACATCGATCTATTCACACACACAGACCTCCGGCGCGTTTCCGCTTAGAAGAGGCCCTCACGAAGTCACCTGCGAAATTCATCACTTTGTACTAAAAACTTAAATTCCAACTTCGTACTATTGTTAGTTTGGTGTTATATTAAATTATTCACTCGTTGATTTCGTCTCAAGCCACTTCGTGAGTTTGTTTTAGTTCTACTTTAGCTGCCATGCTGATATTACGACTACATTTTTTATATGGTATAACACCTTGCTATTTCAGACGGTGTTAAGTGAAAACTAGGTCGTGGATGGTGAAGTGTGTTCGCGCGGAATAATCCGGCTCTCAATTTTCTGACAGCCGGAACAGAAAATTGCTGTTATAGCTGCAGATTTATAATATGAGAGTGGTAATAGCCAGGCGGGTTAAAAAAACCTTTCCACCAACCTATCTTCACAACATGTGGACCCGGAGTCTAATCAAGGACCTTCGTGTTACTAGTGTTACTAAAGTACTATGATAACATTATTTTTCTTAAAATTAACATTCTGCGGTGTTAAGTATTGTTTATAAATAGGTACGTTTAAAATATCTTTATATTGACAGATGTAAACTACTTCTTTTACATTATTAATTAAAATTATAACAAAATCCATGCTTAATATCATTATTCAAGTTTAGTACTAAGTTGTCAAAATAAATAAACTTCTAAATACTTTGTTATCTCTACGTAAGATGGATAAAACGTAGACTGTATATCCGTCAAAATTTAAATTAGTACATACAAAATGTTTTCACAGATTATTCCCAAACACATTCAATGCCGTTTCTAAAATAAGATTGTTACTGCTATTATGGATTTTAGGTGGAGTACTCCTCTAGCCAAATTATTTTATTATTTCTATAGCTAGGAGTGCGGTCTAGGAAGTAATTAACAAAAATATGCCGAAAGGACTGAAATCAGTTACAAAACAAACTCCGTATCCACGGCGCAGTATTGTTGGTTACTAACTAACACGTCCAAAATCAGATGGCGATTAAGTTAATTTCCGTGTCGTTGTACCAATCACGATCACAATTGGTACGGTTACATTTGAGCATTATCAAAATATTCGTTGTGTCAATACAGTTAGCACTAACTAAACTCCACAATGTATAGTGCCGGTACCGAACCGGGAACCTCCGTGTTACAATGCAATTGATGAACTACCGCAACACGAGTGCATTTAAAGTTAATGCGTCATTTTTTGATCTTTTTCCGATCGCGCGCACAATGCTTGCGCTGTGACGTCACATACGTACACTACACGCGTACTGTACGCTGTAAATGCGTACTCACCAATCTCTTCGAGTATGTCGTACTTGTCGTAAACGGAGCAGGTGCTGATGTCCACAGGCTGCGGCACGTACTTGCTGTACACATCGAAGACATAGCTGTCGTAGTCCTTGATCGGGCCGTGATCGGCGTTAGTACGAATACGTTTGCCGCTCTCGTCAACTGTGAAGAGATCCATCATTTATTACATTACCTAAATATACGTAACAAAATAGATTATTATTTAAAGTTTATGAATAATTTTTATCAAAAAAAATTTAATCCTAAATCATTTGCTCACTACTTGAAATAACTGACAAGAAACATTAAATAATTCACCTACAAGGACAACATAATTTTTTTACTTTAGCTAGAAGACAATTCCAATAAAAAGTAGTACTATACATGAAAACATCTAGTACCTGGATATTCCTTCTTCTTGAACTCTTTCTTGATGATAGACTTGGTCTGCACGAGAGTCGTGGGCTCACTTGGATCGGAGCGGCCGTAGATGTTCTCGGCGTAAACTCGGAACTCGTACTGTTTGCCCGGTACCAAACCGGTTACCGCCATTGTTGTAAACCTGGAAAATTTAACGTATTTCATTAGCAAGATAAAGATTAAATAATAAAGAGTAGTTCATTTCAAATGTTTATCATTTTCGTTTTTGTATTCTTCAAGTAATAAAAAAATATTGATGGAATTTACATATTTACAGTGCTCTTTACTTTAGTTTATAGATGAATTGCATTAATGATGCTCTTTGTATACTAACCTGGTGGTACCGACTCTGATCCAGCTGGTCATTGGATGCTCCCTCTTCTCCACCAAGTAGCTGGTGATATCAGAGCCGCCGTCCCATACCGGCGCACGCCAGCTGACAGCGAGCGAGTCTACACCGATGCTATCCACCGCTGGGAAGCGCGGAGGATCTGGACGGTCTGCGAAACATAATAAAAAAAATTCACGCTCTTGTAGAACACTGAGAAACTTATTCGCGATATAAATTAAGTTTTTTATCGCCTCCGCGGAGCACTGGCTAACTGCTTGTCTAATATGATGGAGGACCCGGGTAAGATACCGTGGCTCATGGTAGATAAACAAGAAAGTATAAAAATCTAAGCAAGCTTACCGCTGATTTCGATGTTGATAACAGCAGAGTCTTGTCCAAGTTCGTTCTCTGCTGTGATCCTGTAAGGACCGGAGTCTATCTTGCTCGCGTCGCGGATGGTCAGGATGGCGTGCCGCTCTGAAAATTACATGTGATCACATTATTATTCGAAGTTTTTAATTTGATAATTTCTATGATTTATTCAAATACTCAAGTATTTGAAGTATTAATATCTCCCTTGTCAAGCGATTAACGTGCTTGGTTGGTAATACTGAGGTCCCTAGTTCGATTACTGGTACACACGTCGTGGAGTTTGGTTGGTGGCTCGGGTTTTCAAAACGCCTATCTAGCTGCTACCCGCATTTTGTAAATCTGTAGCAATAAACTTTTCTGGACGAGCGCGCTTTGCCACCCACGGCTTAATTTTCACTAAAAACCCTGTGAAATTAACATCATGAGGTAGTTAAAAAAAGGTTATGCGATCACCCCACCTTTTCTTTCTACATGATAGTGTAGGCCGGACTCGATCGTCTCTCCCTCTCGCACCCACGTGATCTTAGGTACCGGGTGTCCGGTGAACGGTATTTTTATGACGACATTCTCGCCCTTGTCGAAGTACGCGGTGTCGCGGAAACGAGGAGGCACGTTCAATTTCGGTGCAGCTGAAAGTGTCAAATATTATTTTAGTTGTTACAAAAATAATAATTAGAAACAAACCATATGAAAAACATTAATAAATAACCTTTATTAAAATATCGATAATAATAATCCCTGTGACTGATAAAAAAAGAATTAAGATGTCCATAATTTTAGTGCTTTTGAAATATAAATTAAATCTGGTATTTTTTACTGGTGGTAGGACTTTTCCTTCTGAAAGGTTTCTGTTGTCAGAGACCGTGTAAATGGATACCACTGCAGTATTTATTTCTGCCGCCTAGTAGCAGTGTACACACAATACCGTGTTCCGGTTTGAGGAGCGTTGTAGCTAGTCAAGTTTCTGGGGTATGTAGACTTAACATCCTCATGTCTTTAAGCGGCGAGTACAATCTGATGTAGAGATCATCATCACAACCAGCGCCACAATTGTGATGGGCAGGCATATCACTTAACATTAGGTGAACCTTTTGCTCGTCCCGTTGCTTCGTAGAATAAAAAGCATATTCGTAAAGCAATAGTACTCACTCATGATGAGCAATTCTGCGCGGGTGCTCTTGACGCCGGCGCGGTTGACGGCACGGCAGACGTACTCGTCCGCGTCCTCGCCGAAAACGTCCGCGACGGTCAGGAAGTGGTTGTCGCCCTCGCTCCAAATGCGATAGCGCGGGCCGTTGGTTATTTCGCGTGCACCTGCAACAAACAATTGCCAATTTTTTAAAATCTAAACAACATAAATTTATTGTGCACGTTACTTTACATACGTCGATATCAATTTTAGAGAAAAAGAATTATGTCTTCTTTTTAAAATGCTATTTCATTAGCAGGGGTTGGCCGTCAGTGTTCAGTACTTACCTTTGTACCATGTGATAGTGGGTTTGGGTGATCCGGTGATGGTGCACTGGAATTTGGCGTTGTGGTTCTGAATGCAATTGGCGTTCTTCAATGGTTTCACGATTTCCGGTGGCGTGGCCGCTGGAATATGATAAGTAAAGACATAATTCAGCTTCATTATTGTTAATTACTCATTATAATTATTACAAGCATCCTGACTAAATACCATTCTGTGTATTAAATATTTGTGATATACTAAACGACATAGTATATTACAAACATCACTCTTAATATTCCCATTTATGAGATTAGAGCCTTATCTCACAAGTGCGGATAGGAAGGTGTCCCGTATTCACGAAAGCTATTGTCTTTGGAATCTGTCGGTTTCATCGAGATGTTTTTTCCCTCATCATTTTGTATATAACATTTTCCATGTTTAAATGTGATAATTAGTTTTTATCAATGAACCAGACGATTACGGATATTAATAAAAATTTTCCTATTTGGACTATTATCCTCTAGATCAGGGAGTGAAGAATCTTTGATAAAGGTAAAAACAATTAATGCGTTGACGCCGCCGATATTCTTTTGCATCATAGGGTAATGTCTAAACGCTTGCCAAATAATGGAAGTCCGGAGTTCGATTCCGGGGCTCCATGTCACTGAGTTTAAAAAACTTTTTTCGAACCTTTGTGGACTATCCTCGTATTGTTAACCTGCTGCTATAACAGCATTATGGTGTTTCGGCTATCAACATACGTGAACACGCTTCGTCACACATGGCCTCATACATATATTTTACCATATCTCATATTTATTAACTCTCTTACCCTTAGGATCGACGACTTTCACTTGCTGGCTGGCGCTGCTGGGTGGTGATAGGCCGGCTTCATTCTGCGCGGTAACTTGGAACTCGTATTGACGGCCCTCGATCAGGTTTGCGCAGTTCAACTGGTTGGGTAGGCACAGCGTCGGATTTACGCGCTGCCAGCTGCTCGAGCCAACCTCGCGCTTGTCAATCCAGTATCCTGGAGGAGTGACATGATTTGAATAAATATACTGAGTTTACTCTGTTCTAAGTTTAAAAAGAACTACAACAGTTAATTCAAATTTATGTAGTTTAACTTTCTTGAGTTAAAAGACATGGGACTGTTTCGCCTACGCTGAATTTGTACCTGTATTAATAAATCTTTTGTTACCTTGTATCCTGGCGCCTCCGTCGCTCTCCGGTTTATCCCATTCCAGATGCACGAAGTGCCCGCCGACTTCCAAGATCTTCGGTATGCCGGGCGCCGATGGTGGGTCAAATGGTGCTTTTGCCTGAAGATAAAATGTCGTGTCTTAACTATAGAAATCATATTTATTAAATTCTTATTGTTTTACATTACAGAGGTACATGGAACTTTTCCCTACATTGTTACATTTAAATGTTGCGATTGTTATATTAAAGCCGCTGGATATTAAATTCGCTTAGCTTTATATTTATTGTGTATGACAGACTATCTTCATAACTTATTAGTTTTTTTTATTCGACGAAACGGCGAGACAAGCAGGACGTTCACCTAATATCAAGTCATATGCCTGCCTATAATAACGTGCCGCTAGTTAGGATGACATACATTGCACCACGTTGTGGTCGCCTATTAAGGCCTAGAATGTTGCCTCGTTATTAGTGACTTCAGTAGTTACATCGGCTTACAAACTGGAACTCTTTACATATTGTAGGTAGTTGTCAAGACGGTCTAACGAATCGACAATAGATACCGGAAAAAGATAAAAAACCTGATGAAAAAAATTCAAACAGGTTTATTTTCATTAATAGTTGATGAAAATAAACCGTATATGTTATTAAAATAATTACCTTAATAGGATTAACGCCCTCCAATCCAGGTCCAATGCCGTTATCGTTGGCCGCGTGGACCCTGAAGTTGTATTCTTGGCCCTCAGTGAGGCCGTGCACAGTGAACCTGGTGTCGCGAACTGAGGATGCAATGGTGATCCAGTTGGTTCCGGATGCGTCCGCGCGCTCCACCACGTAGTGTGTAACCGGGAGGCCGCCGTCGTACGCAGGTGGGCGCCAAGCAAGCGAGCATGTGTGCCGCGTGACGTCACTCATCTCGAGCGGGCCTTGCGGCGGACCCGGCAGCCCGGTCACCGTCACCGAGAACGAGTCCGACGTCTCGCCCGAGTTGTTCTTGAGCGTCAGTTTATATGTACCTGTTGTATTTAGACGTGTTATATAATACTTGATACATGACTTCCAAAAATTGCACATTTACAATAAAAGCGAATCGAGTGCGACTCGGGTACTGTTTAAACCCGTAATGACCAATAATCAGATTCTAGTGAGTCATAGATATTTTGAATTAACAAAAAGACTAGAAAAACTGATTTACCCATATCATCCTTAGTGATGTCTTTAATGAATATTAGAATGTAATCATCGAAGACGGTGAACTTGAAGTGCGGCGTCTCACTAAGCACGCGTCCGTCCCTGGACAGAGTTACGTCAACGGGCTGGTCTCCCGAGTACAGGATCTTGATCTTTGTGTTGTCGTGCTCAGGGAGGTGCAGGTCGCCCGGCATGCGTGTGATGCGCGGGGGGCCTATTGATAAAATAAACATTAGCCTAATTAATAACTTTTACCTTTTATTTTAACTGCATACTTTTTTATGGTGATATTGATGAAAAGAATAAGAAATACCCTATTAGATTTTATTAGCGAGGTGAGTATCTTGATTTGTGATCCGAGTGCCACGATTTAATTCTGGCAGCACTTATTTATTTATTTTAAAGGTGTATTTACAGTGTACAATGGTAATAGAGAAAAAAATATATATATCTTATGACTAACCAATTCTTGCACTTGGCCATAGTTTGATCTCTTATAACAAGAACTTACTTCCTATCTTGAGATGTCCGATGCAGTAGATGAAGCCGAGACTATTGATAGCCTCGCACGTGTAATCGCCCTCGTCTCCGTCTGCTACCTCCAGGATGTTCAGCTTCAGTGTACCTTCGCGGGATTCCGCAATGTATCTGTACAGACAACACATTCATCAGCAACTGCTATAAGTGAACAGGTATTTATTATTTAATATATAACTAACGTAATGTATTATAAATAATAAATACGAAAGAGTTTTTTTGAATTTTTTTTTATGCCTGAATATTTTGATGCATTATGGAGGTCTATTTGTTTCAGCGGACAATAATTGACTAAAATAATGATGATGCGATAAGAATTATAAAAATGTAGACTGCATTTTTTCTCAATAATAACATACGAGTATGTAGAAAGTAAATAAAAAGTTGACAATTTCGCAGTTGGATGATGATGAACCAATTACCTTGCGCCAAGGACGATTTCTCGTCCGTTCTTTAGCCAGCGTCCGGTGGGCACGGGTGTGCCGCTGGCCTGGCACTGAAGTGTGAAAGGCCGGCCCAGCGGCGCGGTCACATTCGCAGGTAGCGGCTTGAGCCACTCTGGCTTCACGCCGCCGGCCTCCTCGCCGGTGCGCACAGGCGTCGTGCAGCTGGACGGCTCCGATTTTCCTGCAATAGTATAATTGTCAGTGGACTATATTTAAATACACGTAATATTGTCATGAATATAGGCGTGTAAACGATTGAGCCTAAAATAATGCGAGTAAACATTTTTTTTATTCTTTGATACTGTAAATTGTAGAGAATGGCTCGATATTGATTTTACTCCAGCCTAATCATTACACAAAAGAACTTTCAATTATTGAATATTTGTTGTTTTTATTCGACGACGCTACGGAACTGGCAAGCCGATGGTAAGCCAGGCATTAGATGATAAACACTGAGCTTCATTGTGCTCGTCGCTTTGAGGCTTTAGTTGTTGTCTTATACCACATAGCACTACCATATAGCACTGCTTTAAAATATATAAGACTGTCGATTTACCGGCAGCATTGACAGCGATGATCCTGAATTCGTAGTCGCTGCGCTCATGCAGGTTGAGTACTGTGAAACTGGTATCTTGGACGTTGTAGTCGTTGCACTTGAGCCACACCGAGCTGCTCACTTCGCGCCGCTCGATTATATAACCCGTGACTCGCGAGCCTGGGGATATATACGGTTATGTAACTGATGTACGATATATTATATCGTCCTACTCATGGAAGTACGTCGTCGAAGGTCGTGAGAAACCGCTGGAAACGGCCAGCGCAGGATCCATCGGTGTTGATTTAATTGGAGGTCTACGATTAGTAGTGAACTTTGATCAGGTGCAGTAAATATAACAATAACATTTCAAGTAAAAACAACTACGATGAGAAGTCGACGGAAGCATAACGTTTAGACGATGATACGCTATCCGTACGTAAAACACACTATATTCTTGTGTTGAGATGTAAAACAGTACTCTTGTAAACCCTTGGTAATTTTACTATATATGAATCGAAATAAAGACGTGTGTCCATTTTCTTAAACAATTTTGTATAACTAAGCTAATGAGACGAACGTAACTTTCAACTTGATAATCTAAATCTAAACCTAATGCTTCAGCTCTATATACATATATATACGGTATGCACTCACCGCCGTCATTGACTGGCGGCTGCCACACCAGATCAACGTAATTACGTCCGACGCGCAGCACGCGCGGTGATTGTGGTGGGGCGGGCGGGTTGGCGCGTGCGCGCACGCGGAACGGCGCCGAGCTCGCGGAGTGCTTGCCGAAGCCGGCCGCGTTCTTAGCGCGCACGCGGAATTCGTACTCGTGACCCGGCTCCAGGTTGTACGCCTGATAATAAAATAAATTTAAACGATCTGATTTTGTTAGTTTTGTGTATATTCTATCTTATAGGAAATAAGTAATAAGTTATTGATTTTCATTCGACGAAACCACAACGCGAGTAAGATGTTCACTTGATGGTAAAAAATACGCCTGCCAAATACAGAGCGGTGATAAACACTGCACTGTGTTGTGCTCGTGTCCCTGAGACATAAAATGTTAAGATACGCTACCCCAGTAATATCACAGGTTACTACGCCTTTCGAACCGGAACATACCAATATTCCACACTACTGTTTGGCGGTAGAAATAGGTGTTGCGGTGGTATCTGTATTAACGGTCTCCAAGACTATCAGTTTTGTATCTTATATATAGTAACTCGCTAGAGGTTTAACCGATTTTATTCTATTACTTTTTTAAAAAGTCGATTCAATCTTAAGTGTCCACAGTTACTGAAATGTGTATTATCTATATACTTCCATACCTGGTAACTGCATTCCTTGACGAGGTAGTCCGCGCTGGACCAGACGGTGTCTTGAAGATCGCGGAACTCGAGCTTGTAGCCCTGTATCCTGGCGCCACCGTCGGAGCGCGGTCTGTCCCACGTGACCGTGGCTGTGGAGCCATCCCAATCGAGCACGCGCGGTGCTCCCGGTGCATCCGGCACCGTGAATGGATACTGTGCGACGCGTACCATTAATTAAACAATACTTAAAAAAAACCTATAATCTTTTCTCGATAAAAATTATTTGTTTAAAAACAGTACTTTTACGTATGTCCTTTCCAATAAAAAGCTAAGTCGAGATGAAGTTGTCTCGTTAAGGACGGTATTAAATCAAAGTTTGAAAAAATTTATGTCTGGAATTTGAGAAATACAGTTACACTACTATATAACCTTGTTTCTTACTTTATATGAATTAGTTTAAAAAATTAGAGATCTTAAAGAACATTATGAGATAAATATAAATTACAATGAATTAAATCTACTAACCTTGGCTGTAATAGAGTCGTCCATTGTCAATGGTTCTGACACACCATATTGATTCTCGGCGCGAACGCGGAACGTGTACTTCCGGTTCGGTTCCAGTCCCATGACGTTGTAGTGACAGTTGCGGACAAATGACGAGATCTTTGACCACACCTAGTTATGCGAAATATAAGAAATTTAATAGAAGTTCCACAGAAGAAGTTAAAAAATAAATTTACGGAAAGAAAAATATCGATAAAAATAGAAATTATTAGAAAAATGTATGTATATTTTTTTTATACACAAAAATAGTTGTTCGTTTTCTGGCTGGCTCAATTATAATTAGTATCTTTTGAAATTAATAATTTGTAATTTTTTCATAAAATTTCATCAATATCAATAAGCTGAAATGATAATGATGATGAAGGTAACACAAATTATACAACTACTTACGCCAGTGTTGTCCATCTTCTCGACAATGTAGTTAGTGATAGGCGAGCCGCCATCGTCTAGCGGCGGTTTCCACGACAACGTGCAAGTATCCGGCGTGATGTCGTAGCAGTCCAGTGGACCCACTGGTGGTGAAGGCTTATCCACCACCAGTACCTGTGTAAAGATAGAGTAAATTACTAGACCGTATGAAGTAAAATCGTTAATAATATTAAAAATTACGACATCAATGTTGTCGCCTTATTCTATCATAACTTATATAAAGGAATCATGAAGAGGTAAGAATCTAAGTCTAATCTAAGAATCTAATACTAGATCACACAACTTTTATAAGAAATACTGACCCTGCAGGTGCCGCTGTCTGAACCCTCGCTGTTGACCAACTGCACGGTGTAGGAGCCGGTGTCGGAACGCTTCGCGCTAGAGTTGTGGAAGACGGTGTCGCGGTCGGAGGTCACAAACCGGATACGGTTATCGGGGAACACTTCGTCGTTGTTTACGATCCATGATACCTGTAATAGTAGATAAGTTTTTATAAACCCAAAGTTTTTATTTATTTGACAAAGCGACGACAAGAGTAGCACGTTCACCTGAGAGTAGTAATATATATTGTATTAATTGGCTAAAGGCATAAAATATAAGTCTAATTACCCCAAAATTTTACTAGCTACAACACCCTTAAAACAGGAACACATCGAACACTACTGGTACCAAACTAGCCAGACAGTCGTTGCGTTTATTTATTAATAACACTTAACGTGTCACATCAATAACTCGGTTGGATAATAAACTAGACAAAATTTCGAAAACGAAATCAAAAGTTTAATAACTTATAATTTAGATCAAAATTGTTATCATAATTAAAGGACTTTAATAGCTGATTGTAGGAATTGAATAGAAAACTCACCTTTGGTCTCGGATTGCCAGTAAACGGCACAGTAATTTTAATCTCCTCCCCGGCGATGACAGTGATATCCCGCAGGCTGAGGTCGCTGGTGATGCGCGGGCAATTGGGTGGCGCGCATGCACGGATCGCGTCCGAGCTCTGCGACCATGGACCCTGCCCAGCCGCGTTCACGGCCGACACCCGGAACTCATATTCATGGTTCTCGATTAATCCGGATACTTTGTATGTTGTGTCTGGAATGTGAGCATGCGAGGCCTTTGTCCATTTATCTTCAGTGATAAGCCTCTTTTCGAGTATGTAACCGGTGATAGGAGAACCGCCATCGTTGCGTGGTTTAGTCCAAGTGACTGTGATAGAAGATTCTGTAGTTTCCACTGACCGTGGAACACCGGGTGGACCTGGTGGGTCGAATGGATGTCTAGCTTTAATAGGTTCGGTAGTCTGCGCCGGTTCAGATTGCCCATATTGATTTTCAGCCATTACTCTGAACTCGTAATCCCTTCCGACGGATAAGTTCTTCACGCGCAAGAACGGTGTCGTGACGTATCCAGAAACCTTGGTCCACGTTGGGGAACGTGCTTCGCGTTTCTCCACCACGTAGTTTGTAATTTCACCGCCGCCATTGTCTTTTGGCGGGTTCCAGTACAACGTGAGTGCTTCACCTTCGAATTCGTCGGCACGAAGGTTTTCAGGTTTACCCGGTCTGTCGAGCACGCGTACGTTGATAGTAGCCGTATCGTATCCCGAAGGGTTGCGGAGCTGCAACCTATACTGTCCGCCATCAGACCTTTTCGCGTTCTTAACAACCAATGAAGCGGAGTCTGGAGTGATTTTTTGGAATATTCTAGAATCACGTTCAACGTCAAGAAGGTTGTCGTCAGCAAACCAAGAAGCAGTCGGTTGAGGGAAACCAGTGTATGGCACGTGAATAGAGAAGTCTTCACCAGCCCGAACCGTGATATCACGGACACCTCCAAGATCCATGCAAGGTTTGTTAGGTTGTTCCGCAATAGTGATATCGGAAGTAGGTTTGCTTGGTTCTGAATTTCCGACTTCATTGACAGCGATAACTCTGAACTGATACTCTTCACCCTCTTTAAGTTTTGGTACGGTGTGAACGAGGTTTGGAATGGGTACATCGTTAACGTCGTTCCAGTTTTTGTCTCCTTTAGCCTTTTGTTGAATAATGTAGCCTTTAATTTTGGCACCGCCATCGCTCTTTGGTGGTCTCCATGAAAGAGTAACGGAATCTTTAGTAACTCTGTCAGGTTTAGGTGCCTCTGGAGCGCCTGGTTTAAGTCTCTGTGTTTGTGCGATAATAGGTTCAGTAGGTTTACTGGGTTTACCAGGTCCAGCTTCATTGACAGCAACAACACGGAACTCGTAACGGTTACCCTCACGTAAGTCTTGAACTGTATAACATGTATTTGGAGTAGGATAGTTGTTAACCTTTATCCATTCGCCGCCACGTTCTCTCTTTTCAACATTATAACCAGTAATAGGCTTGCCGCCAGTGTTTGCTGGTGGTTGCCATTCAAGAGAGCAGCTGTTTGCGCTGTAACCAGTAATCTTTGGCGTATCTGGCGCATCTGGTGGGTCGAAAGGTAACTTTGCAACGATGGGCTTGCTTTCCAGCGGCTCGGAAAGCCCATACAAGTTCTCGGCACGTACCCTAAATACATATTTCTTGCCTTCTGTCAAGTTTTTGACATTGAATGAACACTTAGGACAGAAACCAGCAACGGTACGCCAGTCATTGACACCAAATTCGGCAACTTCAACAACGTAACCAGTTATTTCGCTTCCGCCATCATCAACTGGCGGTAACCAAGTTAAGCTCATAGTTTCATGTGTGACAGGCGTGCAAGATAGTGGCCCTTTAGGCATTCCTGGTTTGTCTACAACAATAACTTCGATGTCAGCAGAGTCCTTTCCATACTCATTACTTGCTGTAATAGTATATTTACCAGCATCGTCCCTGGTTGACTTCTCAATGCTCAGTTTGGTCTCATCAGGACTGGTTTCAGTAGATAATCTGTGTGAAGGTACAAGTGAAACTGCTCCTTTCGTCCAGGTAATCTTAGGCGTTGGTGCACCAGCGATTGGAATGTTAATGTTAATTGGTTCACCAGCACGAACCTTAATCTTACGGCCAATGAGATGATCCAATGAGAGTTTCGGTTTCTCTTTCATTGGTTTGGCAATAATCACGTTAGATGGATCAGAAGGTTGGCCAGGTCCAGCTGCGTTAACAGCTGATACTCTGTACTCATATTGATGGCCTTCTTGGACCCTGTCATCATCGTATTCACTGAACCTAACTGGTTCTTTGTTAAGTTTAATCCACCTACCCGTGGCCTTGTCTCGTCTTTCGACATCGTATCCCAAAATATTGGAGCCACCGTTGGAGATAGGTGATGACCATTTAATTTTAATATGATCTTTATCCGCAGACACGAGCTCTGGTTTGCCTGGTTTTCCAGGGACCGTATATTGATTCTTTGCTACAACTGGTTTGTCGGTTACAAGTGGTTCAGATCGGCCTTGTAAGTTTTCTGCGAACACCCTAAACTCGTACTTCGTACCTTCAGACAGGCGAGGCACAGTAGCGTGCGTATATTTAGGGTTAATATAAGTTACAGCGGGAACCCAGCCGCCTCCATGAGTGAGATCACGTTTCTCAATAACGTATGCTGTAAGTTCACTACCCCCATTATCTTTAGGTGGTTTCCACGATAAAGTAACAGACTGCGCAGTGATTTCTTCGTACTCGAACGGAGGTTGAGGTGCTCCAGGTACATCCAATACGATCAACTCAAAACTTCCTTCGTCAGATCCCGAGTCGTTCTTCAAGAAAAGATTGTACTTGCCAGCATCCGAGCGCTTGCAATTTACAGTGTGAATAACGGTATGATGTCCTACTGACGTAACAGTAGTTCTTTCATTAGTGACAACAGTTCTGCCGTCACAGGTCCATTTGACTTCGGGGATAGGCTCTCCGATGAAGTCCACGTCCAAGTGGAAGATGAGTCCAGCTTTGATGCGTACCTCTTTGAGTGGTGTAATGATCTTCGGTGCGACAAAACGATCTTTAGCAGTAATAATATCCGAGGGTTCACTTGGTTCGGATTGTCCGGCTTGGTTAACTGCAATAACTCTAAATTCATAATCTTGACCTTCTAACAGGTCTGGCACAGTGGCTTTAGTTTGCTTAGGTGGAACATGTACAGCATTTACCCAGTATGGACTGCCCTTTTCTTTCTTCTGCACAATGTATCCGGTGATGGGAGCACCACCATCAGATTTGGGCGCAGCCCATTCCAAGTCAACGTGATTCTTACTCCAGTCGGTTGCTACAGGTTTACCTGGAGCAGTGGGTTCATCGAATTCGTTCTTGGCTACTATAGCACGGTCTAACTCGAGAGGTTCAGATTGACCAATAGCGTTGACTGCGCTCACTCTAAACAAGTATTCTTTCATATGTATTAGCCTGGTAACTTGGTGGGAGAGGAAAGTGCTCATTCCAGCATCGGACCAAGTACCACGAGATAAATCCATTTTCTCGATTACATAATGCAAAATGGGAGATCCACCATCATCAAGCGGCACCTTCCATGAAAGAGAGCATGATTCTTTCGTAACATCAGAGACAACAAGTGGCTTCTCTGGCCTGGATGGCTTGTCTAATACTGTAACTTGAGCTGATGCTGAGCATATACCTAAATCATTCTTCAAAATCAATTTGTAAATTCCTCCGTCAGTGCGAACGGAGAATGGAATGTCTAAAATAACCCTGTTGTGTAATATCTGAATGTCAAGTCTATCAGACGGCTGTACCACTTTACCATTAATCTGCCATTCGACAGTCGGCTTAGGCGATGCTTCGATTGGTATTTCGTATTGTATGCGCTGACCAGCCTTGACGGTTTTGTCTGCTAGGAGCATCTTATCGAAGTGCGGTGCGCAGAATCTGGCTTTAGCCACTTGGGGAGTGGACGCGTCACTTGGTTCGCCATTGCCCGCTTTGTTGACGGCAATAACTCTGAATTCGTATTCCTCCCCCTCTTGCAAACCTGGTACAGTAGCTGTAGTCTGGTTTCCAGGTACAGTAGCTGCAACCTCCCAAGGTCCGTATTTTTTCTTCGCTTCGATAATGTATCCCGTGATCGGAGCACCACCGTCTTTCTTTGGCGGTACCCATTCCAAATCCATGTGATCTTTGTCCCAGTCTTTGACAACGGGGGTACCTGGTTTGTCTGGTGTTCCGTAGGGGTCTTTAGCTGTAATTGGTTCTTGGCCTACTAGAGGTTGTGATTCACCTTGTTTATTAACTGCACGAACACGGAAGTTATAATCGTGACCTTCGATGAGATGATCGATTCTGATTTGGCAGCCTTGGACTTCTCCAGCGGGTACCCAGCGTAGATTTTCCTGGTCCATTTTCTCAACAACATAGTGTGTGATCTCGCATCCACCGTCGTCTTTAGGTGGCCTCCAGCGTAACGAGCAGCCGGACTTGGTGATGTCGTCCGCACGGAGTGGTCCCTCCGGTGCAGTCGGCACATCCATGACTAAAACTTTGACAGTAGCGGAATCAGTGCCGTTGATATTTTTGGCTTTAAGTGTGTATGTTCCGGAGTCTACTCTCTTTGCATCGATCACACGGAACTTTGTAGTATGAGCATCATTGATGATTTTGATTCTGTCAGTGTTAATAACGACGTTGTCCCCGTGCAGCCATTCCTTGGTAGGTGTTGGCTCTCCTGCCACAGGCACTTCGAGGTCAAAGTTCTGGCCGACTTTGATCTTAATGTCAAACATATAGTTTCTATCGATCTTGGGTGGTAAATTCTTAGGCCGGGCGAGGTGTGGTGCCGTTCCGTCGCTCGGCTCACCCTTGCCCGCTTTGTTGACTGCGCGTACGCGGAATTCATACGTATTGCCTTCGATAAGGTCGGGGACTTTGCCCGAGGTGACATCGCCTTCGATCTGAAAATTTTTAATTTCATGGAAATATGTTTATATTATTTAATTCATTAATATTCAGCAGTTACATGTAATACTTTAACAATGAGTCATATATTTAAAAAGAACTACTTTGCCATAAAAAATTTAAGATACTGTAAATAGCAAACAGTAGTTACAATTTGATAGCTCACTTTGGAGAAGGCAATGGCAAACCACTCCATTATAACCGCCAAGAGAGTCGTCATTTGTTTCACGACACATGATGACCACGACCCTCAGTCATGAGGAAATACGACTAAGAAGAAGAAGCTCACTTTGTAATGCTCTCTTATGCACTATTCGACTCGAAGAGGTGCGGGTTTGATGTCCACAGAGTTTGAACTTACGGTGAAAAAAAAAAAACATCGCGTGAAAACCGACATGTTCTAAGAAAAACAAAACCGTTGTAGATGATATGCGACATTCACTAATGCGTATCGGACTAGCGTGATTGATAAAAGGCCTTGAATCTCTCTCCGCGTGGGAGAAGATCCTAAAGGCTTGCGAGAACCTCATGAAAGTTGTATTTAAATAGGAAGCTTACTTATAATGTACATCGCAACTGTAATGTAAAGTTCATAAACTGTATTGTCCACCTCATATTATTAATATAAACAAAAGTACATAATAGTTACCTGTGCACATTCTTCCCAGTCAGGTGAGAAACGATCTTTTTTCTCGATGACATATCCCGTGATGGGAGCGCCGCCGTCTGTCTCCGGTCGAGACCATTCCAGCTCCACAAAGTCCTTGTCGAAGTCTTTGATCTTTGGAGTACCGGGTTTACCCGCCACGTCGAACGGATTCTTTGCTTCCGTTGCGTGTGGTGTTGTGAGTGGCTCCGATTTACCTTGTCTGGAATTGGAAACACAATACTTTACCATATTTATTGGTTGTTTACTCACACTACACTTTATTCAATCCAGAATAGCTTCTTAAACATCTTAAACATTTTCAAAATTATGATTAAAGTAATAAAAGTGATCACATAGAACTTTAGCGCCATTTTTTATATTAATAATAATGCTCAGCTCTCTTAAATATCTCACTGGAACTCATTGCCGTTTCTCTCAAGGACAGAGTCAATGTATGGTATGATTGGAGCATGACGGTTGCTACGGTTTTTTTTTACCGAAAGCTCAAGTTAAGTCTGAATGCAATTTGCAAGTTTTCAAGTTTAAAAGTTTAGCTTACGACTGCTTTTTGAACCTTAGCTTCTTACTTTCTTCTTTATATTGTTTTTGTTTTAGATATACAACAAAAACAATCATATATTTATTCAACAATTGCTTATTATACAATCAGGAAATTTTTTTCTAATAGTTTTTAGTTTAGTTCATTGCTATCACCTGTTAACCGCCCGTACACGGAACTTGTACTTGTGCCCGGGCTGCAGTCCGTCCACGGCCAGGTTAGTCTCCGGTCCGATAGTCTCGCCCGCTTGCACCCAGCGGCCGGTGGCTTCGTCCATGCGCTCCACCACATACTTCTCGATCGGCTGACCGCCATCGTCAGCAGGGGGATTCCACGAGAGCTTAGCACCGTGCGCGTGTACATCCGAAACCTAAAATACAATAATATAAGACATGGAAAATATACGATACAATTAGCTTCTTTAATAATAATCATCTTTATGTATTTCTTTTGTAAAATTCTTTACTGGTGTACAATAAAGAATATTGATCTTATCTTAAGTCGATAGACCTAAGGATTTTGTCCGACCCAGACACCTTCAGGATAGTTCTTGTGCTAAACTGAGAATGTACAGGTTTCAAAAAACCCGTATTAGGATACTAAAGTGATATTTTTGTATTGTACTTCGCCAAGGTATTCCAGCATAGGTCGACAACTTTTCTTCTTTTATACGGATTTTGCAGAAATCTGTTTTTCAGTCCTTTGCTGAGAAATACAATGATTTGGAATATCCCGTGTGTGAAAGTATTTTCTTTTTTTAAATTAACTATGTATATTATGTTTATAACTATGAATCTACTTACATTATACAATAATATTATCTACAATGCTAGGGCAGTATGTTTGTAATTATACCTGGCGTATTGGTATACATTGTGTATTTTTAATTAATAATTATTTTTAATAAATAGGTCAAAAAAATTGTGCTTCATACAATAAAATTACGATATACCAGAGAGGGTCTAATTTCGGCTTCGCTATAGGTGTTCGAGACGACTTTGATAGTTCATTTTACTACAGAACCATTTTTTTAAGCGACGAAACGAGCAGGATTTACACCTGATGATGATACGCGTGCCCATAAGCATGTTTCATTCATATTCTTATTACAGCACCGTATTGGTAAATTGTATTTAATATTAACTACTAACCTTAAGCGGTCCTCCGGGTGGGCTCGGCACGCTAAGCACAGTAACTTCAACGTCCGCCACATCCTTGCCGTTAGCGTTCTCGGCGGTGATCGTGTACCTGCCGCTGTCCGCCCTCGTGGCCGACTTGCAGTTCAGCTTGGTGTTATAATCGGAATGTTGTACCCTCATGTCACCATAAGACTTTACCTCTTTCTTAGCGAGGTACCATTTCGTCTCCGGCATGGGTTCACCAGAAACCTGTTCAGAAAAATTATTGATTATTTAGTAATAAGAATTTGTTGGGGGACCGGGTTAAGATAACCCACCGTCATTCTACCCTCAGGGTATTGCAAAACGCTACTAGCATAGAGCGATTCAGCAAAAGGCAACCACTTTTTGTGTGACTTCGATGTCCTATTGTGTATAATGTATATTACAATGTAAGCCATATTACACTTACGCCTGTATTCCACGCAGGGCGAGTAAGTCAATATCCGCAATTTTTTTTTTAATTTTTGTAAGGTTAAGTGCCGTGAGTGGTTTAGCGTGCTCACCCTAAATACTAAATTTCTCATAAACAAACTGCCGTAACAGCAGTGTTTTGGTGGCATAATTACAAACGAACCAGGAACCGTCATGACAACATCATTTAAATACCACGCCACTGAGGCAGGCAATTTTGTAATACCGTATAATTATCTTTCCAAAAAATATTTTTAATGTTAAGGATGGAGTTTTACTTAATAAGTGTAAGATAAAGTGCGAAATATTTGCGTGGGATATACAGCAACTGACCTTGACATCAAAACCGAACTTCTGTCCAACTTTGATTTTAATGTCGATGAGGTTAGTCCTGTCGATCTTCGGTGCCATGTTCCTGGGCTTGGCGACAATCGGGTGGGTGCTGTCACTGGGCTCACCAGGACCGGCCTTATTAACGGCCCTCACCCTGGAATATTAATCCAGATGAAGTTTATACAAAAAAAAAATGTTTTGTCTTGTTATTTTAGAAGAAAATCGTCTGATTATGCAATGTGGTATTGTATAAACATCCTAATTAGCGTAAAAGTAGCTTGTCATACTTATACTATCAAATTACAAAATTTTTTTTGTAGAAAAAAAAAATCCTTATAAAGACTACGACAATTCGTGATGGAAACGTACCTGAACTCATATGTTTGACCTTCAACTAGGTCAGGTACTGTGGCCGTGGTTTTGTCAGCCGGCACCTCAAGAGCCTTCTCCCAGTTGCCAAACTTGTCCTTTTTCTCTACGATGTATCCCTCTATGGGTGCACCACCGTCTTCCTTCGGAGGGGTCCATTTGAGGTCCACGTGGTCCTTGTCCCAGTCAGTAACCGATGGTGTTCCGGGAGCGCCTGCAAAAATTAAACAGAATTTAGAAAATTAATAGTTTTGAACTATTCAATTCAAAGCCATATACTTAAGCTAAATATGGTATGCCCAAGTTACCAGGTTCATCGAATGGATTCTTGGCGACGATGCTCGTCTCCGATACAAGCGGCTCCGATTCGCCTTCCGAGTTGACGGCCGACACTCTGAATTTGTACTCCTTGCCCGGTGTCAAACCTGTCACTTCGCACTCTGCAATGCAAAAACGCACCAAGATGTGTAAAAATTATAATTAATATTGCCATTGTATATTGAAGAAGGCTATGTTTGGAGTTTTTCTATCCGTCATTCATTTGTAGTATCAATTAATTTAGAAGGTTTTTTATACTCACTTGGTTCATCAGAGCGCGCGCAAGGTACCCAGCATCCGGTCTCTGTGTCCAGTTTATCCACCTGGTAGTACTCGATGGGGGCGCCACCGTCGTCTTTCGGCCTCTTCCACTTGAGGGTAGCACCCTCTTTGTGCACATCAGAGATCTGTAAACATCATTTATGACAAACACATTTGTTTTTTCATCATACTAAGAAAAATACATCGAAATCTTTTTTATTTATAATGTGCACACACATGACCTAAATTTCACATGTTAAGTGACAATGAGTCTGTGGATGGTGAAACGTACTTGCCGATAATACTTCGGCTCACATATGTTGACATAGCAGCAGATTTGCGAAGGGGAGGTGATAGAAAGTCAGGCGGGTACGAAAAAAACCCTTTCGGCATCCACAACATGTGGTCCTGGAATCGAACCAAGGACATCCGTGGTAACACAATATGTAGTTACCGACTGTGCTACGAAGTCGAGCATCTATTAGTAATATTAAAAAATATATTTAATCTAACGCTGCATGTTATCAAATAAAGTTATAATAAATAAATAACATAAATTAACACAAAAATTCAATAACATCTGTATATCATCTGTGACGTAATCCTCACCTGCAAAGGTCCCTCCGGCTTGGCAGGCTTATCGGTGACTACTACATTGATGGTCACCGTGTCCTTCCCACTGGAGTTGGTCGCCGTGACGGTGTACTCGCCAGAGTCGTCGCGGCGCACCGGCCGCACGACCAGCTTTGTGAAGTAGTCTGGAGAATCGATGGTGACCGCTTTCGATGGACGCAAAGGCATGTTCTGATACCTGGGGACCGATTATTGTTTCTTTGATACAAATGTTACATATTGCCAAACTAATTTAGAAATTTCAAGTGTATGGTATTTTTTTCCTTTGGTGCTTTGGTCCAGAAACACGATTACCTTTTTAAAAAATAATAACATCAAATGTGTAAGGAACAATGACCGTTATTGCTTGTCTGATGACTAATAGTTAACTAGTTTAACAGCTTTCGTGGCGCAGCTGATTTGGCCTTGCTTTGAAAAACGAAGGCCTGTGGTTCGGTTTTTTGCTACCACCCTAATATTGTAAATTTAGACATAACTATCAATTAAAATCACGTGAAATTAGAATCTAGTGTCAGCTCTTTATAGTCCAAAAACTTTCTATTTCTTGTAATTTATTAAATTGTTAGTGTTCGTTCGTATTTGGTTATACAATATAATCCATAGAGTTGCTATGATAACCATACTAGATATAATGACGCAGAAAGTGTTCGCACCTCCAATCGACGGCGGGTGCGGGTTCGCCGGTGATAGCAGCTTCCAGCTTGAGCGTGGACCCTGCGGACAGAGTGACGTCGCGCAGGTGACGCCGGTCGATCTTGGGCGCAAGGAAGCGCGGCTTCGCTACAAAGTTCTTGCTGGCCTCGGACGGCTTGCTCTGGCCCGCCTTATTTACCGCGATGACGCGGAACTGGTATTCGTTGCCTTCTATCAAACTGGAAAACACGAAGGTAATGTTTAATTGCAAATAGTCTGGGTATTTTGATTCCTCTGGAAAATATAATAAATGCAAAACAATTTTCTCCAGAACAAAAATAAAATAAAAAATCTGTATAAATTTATGTATTCGTATTTACTTAAGTACTTAGGTTGAGTCCAATGTCCAGTAGTGGATGCTTACTACATAGTAATATAAGGACAATCTTCTTCTTCTTCTCTTTAGCATTTTTCCCGTATATTGACGGGGTCTGTCAATAAATTACATAATAATATGCTCATAGTTATACATGAAAATTACTCACCCGTTGATGGTGGCGCTTGGTGTAGGCGTATGAGTTTCCAACGCCTTCTCCCACAGTGGACTGTATTTATCCTTTTTCTCGATGATGTAGCCAATGATGGGCGAGCCGCCGTCGGTTATCGGTGCCTCCCATTTCAGGTCCACGTGGTTTGCGGACCAGTCATCTGGTACCGGCGCTGATGGCGTGTCCGGTACAGCTGTAAAAAATTTAATTTTCTTTAGGTATTTTATTCTCGTCGACATGACTAGAAACGAATAATTTCGTATATTGGTTGCTATTTTGCTGTGTAAGTTTAACCGGCACAAATAATGTAATACTGTTTGCACTGGCGTAGTGGAAAGGAAACGATCACCGTGTCTTTATAAGAGAAGGTCCCAACCAAGTCCCGGCAATGGAAAAAAAATTGTCAATTTTAAACAAATTAGCTTTACTCAAATTTTACAGCTCTAAAAATAAGAAAAAATTTTTAATGTTTTATATGTATCGCTGTATGCGGTCAGCGCAGAACCAATTGATGTGAAGATTTCATCGGGTGATAGTGACGGGCAGTAATTAATTTTAACATTAGTAACGAACGTACTGAATGGATCCTTGGCGACGACAGCGCCGAAGGTCTCAAGCGGTTCTGATTCGCCCTCTTTATTAATCGCCTTGACGCGGAACTTGTACTCGTGGCCTGGGATCAGGCCATCCACCTGAAAGTTAAAAGTAAAGTGCTGATTGGGAGGCAAAGAGAGGGTTATTTTTATAATATATCGGAACCAAAACGATCGTGCTTCTCCGGCCACGTCCATCATTTTCACTTAACATCGCGATTGCCAAATGTAGATAAAAGTAAAAAAAACAACTTTCTCAGCACAATTTATTTATTTCTATGTGCATAAAAAAATAAATAAATCTTTTGTTTGCTGCATGTATCAGTGTTAAATAATATAATTAACATATAACAATTATTCAATATTGATTGACAGTCGTTTACGAAGACGATAAAATAGCTATGAAACATAATCAAACACAATAAAGAAAATAAATATGTATTTTAAATAACGGAGCGACAAATTAGCGAAATAGGAAGCCTACCTAAAGGTCTCCACAAAAAGAGAGACCTACCACCAATAAATTGTATGGTATATTTAATGATATTGTACATATCGATAAAACTTGTAATGATTGTAAAATTAATAAGACTAAATTATGATTTCATTCTACTAAGTTAAATTCCATCACAAACCTCCATCTCAGGCACGTTGCCGAGGGTCTTCCCGACAGGCATCCATGTACCCGTCTCTGTGTCGTACTTTTCCACGAGATACGCTTCGATTGGCTCACCGCCGTCGTCCTTCGGCCTCTTCCACTTGAGCGTGCAACCGTCCTTGTGGACATCCGATACCTCCAGAGGTCCCTCCGGTTTGTCCGGTTTAGCTGGAATGTAATGATATCGTGTTAAAACATTTCATTATACATTTTTATAAACCTATTTGATAATAGAAAATGAGTGTAAATGTGTTAAATACATGTTTTACAATAGTAGCTGTGTCTTTCAATTGTAATAATCAAGTGCAAAGCAATCCGAACAAATTTTATCAGCACGTTTGGTCTTTGAGTTGTTGTGGCATATAAAGAATTAAAAGAAGTTAAGAGACTTTGCCCCGGAGATAAGAACAATCAAAGCTTTTATTATTAATTGCAAAAGCACAAGCACATAAAAATCTTTTCTTATATTCTATACTGAACATCAGTAGTCTAAAATCATGATGGTGATGACATAAATGAATATTACAAATAGATAGTAGGTAATTAATGACTCTAAATTTTCTTACATGTCACAGTAATTTCCAACTCGGCGGTGTCCTGTCCATACTTGTTAACTGCTTGGATCTTATAAGTGCCGGAGTCCTTGCGGCGCGGGCTCGCGTGCTGGTATTTACTCAGGTACGGTACGTTCACCACTGTAACGAGATACCATTAGTTAATATTAAATTTTTTCGAACCCGACTATCTAATTACCACCTTCATATTTTTAATTAGCCGCCATAACTGCATCGCTGTCCAGGTTGCCCACATATGAGAGACATAATATTCTTGGCGAGTACGTTTCACCATCCACGGTCTCATAGTCACTTAACACCGTATGAAATTGAGGTCAAATGTTGCCTCATCGCAGATAAAAACATAAAAGATGAAACAAATTAAAAACAACAAATGAACAGTAATAATTTTGAGAGGTTTTGTTTTGTAAAGACTTTGTTGCACTGGTCAAGCTAACAAATTCTTGCTCTTATGTTTGCAAAGTGAATGCATACATTTAAGTCCGTTGCCCGAGGTGACGGATTTGCCGCTCAGCGTCCACGTGACGTCGGGCGCCGGCTCACCAGTCACCTTCACGTCCAGTGAGATCGGCTCACCCTCGCGCACCTTGATCGGGCGCAAGTTGCGGCGGTCAATCTTTGGTGCCACTGCAAAGGCATCAAAGAAAAATTAATTCACAGTCTTTAAAAGTCTTCATACAGTTTTTACCAGTTTATACCATAACATGATTTAATTATCAGACCACTTAATGTTTTCATTCCTGGGTTTCTGAGCGTTGTGTCAAAAGGAGAGAGTCAAGGTTATTTATCCACCACGCCTGCCAAGTGCGAGTTGATGGATGACGCATTTCCACGAATATTAAATAGAAATTTGGATACCTAAATTGGGGTACCTAAATTAGCGCTACAATGTTATGACTACGCATTTAAAAACAGCCGAACATTCCGCTAGTCTCCTAGCTTTGTAATATAAATTTATAAGTTTATATAAATAACTATAATCCATAAATATATTTATACTTACATCTTCTTGGTTTGCACACGACAGATTTGCTGGCGTCACTAGGCTCCCCAGGGCCGGCTTCGTTAACGGCCTTCACCCTGAATTCGTACTCCACACCTTCATCGAGATTTGGGACGGTCGCTTTTTCATTATCGTTGGGGCCGACCTAATAAAGTCAAGAATAATTTTATGTAAAATTTATATATAACTAAACAAATAAGAAATTATACATTTCAACCAGATACACCCGCCGACAGACATTTCGTCCTTGGTATGTATTTATTTTTAAAAATTATTGGTCTATTATCATCAACGTTTCGGCCTATTCCACACATCATCATCATCAGGTGCCATCTTCAAACTGAACGCCTATCAAGTTGATTTCCAGCGCGACCGGTCCTATAAAACCTGCATGTAACGATTCCTTGCGATATTCATCAGGTCCACCAATAGATGGTTAATGTATACTAATTTTCATCAGTATTGATT
Source organism: Byasa hedistus (assembly GCA_029286795.1). Taxonomy (NCBI): domain Eukaryota; kingdom Metazoa; phylum Arthropoda; class Insecta; order Lepidoptera; family Papilionidae; genus Byasa; species Byasa hedistus. The sequence continues at coordinate 4,510,174 of JAGSMW010000013.1, read as the reverse complement.
GGATAAACGGTATTAAAAATTATTTAAGTCACGTTACTGCGGACCCCGGACGCTTTGGTGTCGAAAAACTAAACTGCTTTGACGAGTTGGACGAAGCTAGTTAAGATTATTTACAACGCAGTACTTTGTGGTTGCTTTTAGATAAAAGATGTTAAAGTCTCGTGATCTGTGAAAATAATGTATATTTTTTTCTGTAATTTTATTCGTGTTTTACAGAATAAAATAAATCTTACTTCGCATGCCTTCACCCATTTCGGCGAACCAACTTCCCTCTTTTCAATGATGTAACCGGTGATGGGTGCGCCGCCATCCTTGAACGGCTTCTGCCACTTGAGATCAACATGATCTTTGTCCCAGTCGACAACCTCGGGAGTACCTGGTTTTCCAGGCTCGTCTGATGCGGAATAAATATTTCATTAGATATTGTCGTAGTTGTAGAAATTTTACTAGAAGACATTACAAAACCATCACCATTACCACCCGATAGATGTTCGCTAATAGACATAAGCCACACCTAAAAAATCTCTATAATCTACTATTCTAATAATTGTCTATAATTTATAATCAGATCAATTCATCGTTAATCAAAAATAGTGTTGAAGTAAATAACATTTATACCTTTTGTAAACACTATATTAATTGAGAAAAAATCATAGCTAAACTAAAACCTGAAAATCAAATAAAACCTCACTAATATGATTAGTGAGGTTTGCTTACGTGGAGCAGTGATTAACCGCTTGCCTTGTAATACTTGTCTCTGTTTTGATTTAACAGTTTTTACACACCGCCTAGCTACCACGTAGGTACCACAATCATATTGTATATGTTCCGCCGTGACAGCATTGCTGTGTTCTGGCTGCAGACATGAGAGTCGCTATATTCCCAGCAAGAACGCTTTGCCGTCCACGACTTCTTTGTCACTTAAGGCCATATGAAAGTAAGGCCAAGTGTTAGCCCTTTGTAGGTTAAAAAAAAATAACTCACCGAAGGGATTCTTAGCAATGATAGAATGTTCGCCTTCTAATGGTTCGGATACACCCTCATTATTGACAGCGGACACCCTAAACTTGTACTCATGTCCGGGTACTAAGTTCTCCACCTCTGCCTTCGGATCCTTGGTCTTAAGCGCGGGCACCCAGCGGCCCGTCTCCGTGTCGAGTTTTTCTACCAGATAATGGTCGATGGGGGCGCCACCGTCATCCAGCGGCGCGTTCCATTTGAGCGTACAGCCCTCTTTGTGCACATCGGAGACCTAAAAAAGTAAAGCAACAGAAGATAATCATCACATTTCCTTCTACAATACATTATTTTTTATTGTAAATGTAAGCCGAGTTTACTGGTGGTATCTTTTGGCGGCAATCGTCTGCCGCCGAACAGTACTATGCGAACATTACTGTTTACCGGTTTGAACGGCGTTGTAGCTGGTAAAATTCAATACACACATCTAGCGGGTAACGAGATTTACAGGGGCAACGAGCAAAATGTAGAGCAGTCTGTTTTATCTTAACTAGCGCCATATTGGGCGTATTACCTACTTTAAGGTAAACGTCCTGATTATGTCGTCACTTTGAGGATAAAGGTTAATATTTTTCAAGATTTCTTTTTTTATTAAATACAGAATTAGTGTTCTTATGATTATTTGTTTGGTTTTCCATGTTCCATTTTCTATTTTCACTTATTTTATAATTTCTGATTTTTCCTTTACTTGGCTTAAAAAAATGATGGCGAACAAAAAACAATACCTTAAGAGGTCCCTCAGGTTTAGCAGGCACGTCGAGCACTTTGATTTCAATGGAAGCTTCGTCCCTGCCGCTGCTATTCTCTGCCTTTAGCACGTAGGTGCCGCTATGCTTCCGAGATGCGACTACCACGGACAATTTCACTCTGTAGTCCTCAGTATCGATAGAGAGGTCGTCGCGCGTCGAAAGTCGTTCCTTGTTCTGGAACCTGCAAAGTACCATCAGATAATAGTGATATAAAATAATAAAATTTTCTAGTTACCGAGAAATAAATAAAATAAAATGAAGAGATATCAAGTCAAGATTAATTTATGTAATATAACCAAATGTTATAAAATAGTACAGAAACCCTCATTTCCTATTAAAATTACTAAAAAATAATAAAATAAATAATAAAGACCAATAAAAATAAAGAATAAAGATTGGTAACTAGTATATATGAATCAAATGCAAATTAACAATTTAAAAAATGCTTACCAGGTCTTGGTCGGCGCCGGCTCACCGCTGACTTTGACATCGAGCCTGATCATCTGGCCCGCTTTGATGGTAATATCGCGCATGTTTGTGCGATCGATCTTAGGCGGAGCTGGAAACGAGAAACATGTGTCTTACATAAACTGTTTATTTTAGTAGGGATACTCAAAAGATACCTAACTTAAGCAGGTACAAAAAATTATTTGCATAGCGAGGAGCTCTTAACGCTCATATAGAAAACACCGGTACCCTCCTGTACTACGCCTAAGCACATCCATATTTCACTCAATGCTATGCCACGGCAAATACGAAATCACTTCGTATTTGTCTTCCAACCTCGAGCTCGCTGAGTGGCCGATGAGAGCTCCAACTTTCAAACCCATGAATCCTATAACTCTTTTTTTGTCAAGTTCTACAATAGGCTAAGGTTACCTTGGTCCTATTTCTAATAGCCCAAAACCAAAGCACAGAAATTGTTTTGACTTCTAATAAAATGCATTTGATTGCGTCCAAGCGCAATGAGGACCATCGACATTCTAAGATAGCACAAATATTATGGCATCTCGTAATGGAATAATTTAATAAAATTAATTTCGAAGAAATACATTAACTTACCAAATCGGTCTTTGGCCAGGAGGTTGTCAGTGGCCTGGGAAGGTTTGCCCGGGCCAGCTTTGTTGACGGCCTTCACACGGAACTGGTACGTCTTGCCCTCGATCAAATCAGGCACGCGTGCTTCAGTCTTGTTACCGGGGACCTGTGGACCGAAATTAATTTCCATTTTAAATCTTGTAAAAATTTATCTCTGATCACCACTGGTTTATGATCTGGGCCTGTCCGAGAAGGCTCCTCGACAACGCAATGAGAACTTGACGTGGGCTGCTTCATCATCATATCAACCTATTATCGTCCGCTGCTGAACATAGGCTTTTCGATCGATTTTAAGCGCGACCGGTCTGATGATGCATCCAATGGACTGCTTATGTGAATACACTACTCGTAATCACATAAAATAATGACTAACAAGTAATGTTTAAGGATAACATAATTAGAAATAAATATGAGATTAACTGACCTCAACTGCCTTCACCCATTTGCCAGTATCGCGGTCTTTCTTTTCCACAATGTAAGCGGTGATGGGAGCGCCACCGTCGTTTGCAGGCTTATCCCACTTGAGGTCCACGTGCTGTTTGTCCCAGTCCTTGAATTCCGGTTTGCCAGGTGCGTCCGGTTCACCTAGACGAGACAATTTTTTTTTTAATATAGGAGAATATAATATTTATGATAGAAGTAGACGTAGAAGGACTCTTTACTTAAATACATTTTATAGATAGTACTTCATAATCTCAAAGGATCCGTAGAAGAACTAAGGTCATCGAAGTAGACAAAAAGATTACAACATTTTAGTTGCAATGGAAGGTGCATTACTCGAGACTGACGGCTGATGAAGCAGTAAGGTCCTTGAGTGGACGTGTATCGCGGTAGATGCAGTACTGAAAGAACCTTTACAACGTGGACCGCCGATTTTGAGAAAGTCGCGGGCAACCGATGGATGCAAGCAGCGCAAACCCGTCGCGGAGAACTTCGCAGGAACGTTATGTCCAGAAGTGGAAGTCTATCGGTTAATCATTATGATGATGATTATGAATCTTTGAATCATTATTCATTTACTAACTCACCGTAAGGGTTTTTGGCAGTGGTTGCTGTCTCAGTAACGAGCGGTTCACTCTCTCCTTCGGGATTGACTGCTTTAACTCTGAACATGTAGTCTTTGCCTTCGTTGAGGCCAGTGACGTCAGCCTCCGGTGTTTTGGTGGTACAGACGGGGACCCATCTGCCCGAGTCCGTGTCCATACGCTCAACAACATAGCTTTCCACAGGTTCGCCGCCGTCATCTTCTGGCGGCTCCCATTTGAGCTTGCAGCTGTCAGCTTTCACGTCCGAGACCTAGTGAAAATAAACAAGTGAACTTTTTATCTCCTAATAAATACGATTTTTTTCAAAAACACCCACAATTGTAGTACTGTAAATAATAGAAAAAAAAAAAAAAAAAAAAAAAAAAAAAAAAAAAAAAAAAAAAAAAAAAAAAAAAAAAAAAAAAAAAAAAAAAAAAAAAAAAAAAAAAAAAAAAAAAAAAAAAAAAAAAAAAAAAAAAAAAAAAAAAAAAAAAAAAAAAAAAAAAAAAAAAAAAAAAAAAAAAAAAAAAAAAAAAAAAAAAAAAAAAAAAAAAAAAAAAAAAAAAAAAAAAAAAAAAAAAAAAAAAAAAAAAAAAAAAAAAAAAAAAAAAAAAAAAAAAAAAAAAAAAAAAAAAAAAAAAAAAAAAAAAAAAAAAAAAAAAAAAAAAAAAAAAAAAAAAAAAAAAAAAAAAAAAAAAAAAAAAAAAAAAAAAAAAAAAAAAAAAAAAAAAAAAAAAAAAAAAAAAAAAAAAAAAAAAAAAAAAAAAAAAAAAAAAAAAAAAAAAAAAAAAAAAAAAAAAAAAAAAAAAAAAAAAAAAAAAAAAAAAAAAAAAAAAAAAAAAAAAAAAAAAAAAAAAAAAAAAAAAAAAAAAAAAAAAAAAAAAAAAAAAAAAAAAAAAAAAAAAAAAAAAAAAAAAAAAAAAAAAAAAAAAAAAAAAAAAAAAAAAAAAAAAAAAAAAAAAAAAAAAAAAAAAAAAAAAAAAAAAAAAAAAAAAAAAAAAAAAAAAAAAAAAAAAAAAAAAAAAAAAAAAAAAAAAAAAAAAAAAAAAAAAAAAAAAAAAAAAAAAAAAAAAAAAAAAAAAAAAAAAAAAAAAAAAAAAAAAAAAAAAAAAAAAAAAAAAAAAAAAAAAAAAAAAAAAAAAAAAAAAAAAAAAAAAAAAAAAAAAAAAAAAAAAAAAAATTAAAAGGGTATTGGACAATATTTAACATCTGGCGGCTCCCATTTGAGCTTGCAGCTGTCAGCTTTCACGTCCGAGACCTAGTGAAAATAAACAAGTGAACTTTTTATCTCCTAATAAATACGATTTTTTTCAAAAACACCAACAATTGTAGTACTGTAAATAATAGAAAAAAAATATTAAAAGCAGCACGAAGAAATTATTCCAATTTGAATGAAATTTTAATTATTAATTATTAAAAACAGTCTCGAGACCAAGATAAATGCGCTAAACGTCTCGAAGAGATGCGGCTCCAATCCCTATTGGCCCTGATATCCGATGAAACATAAAAAAATCGTGGGAAAATCTTACGACTTATTTACAAAAACACCAGCTCTTGTGAATATGTGGCATGTATCAACCCATACCAGGTCAGTATACCGTAAGATAGGCTTCTCTTTGTGATAAAGGATACCGTGTCGTATCAAGGGATTGATAAGGGCTGATTACACAATTAATAATATTTGTGAACGACATACCGTTAATGGACCCTTAGGTTTGGCTGGTTTGCTGACGACATCCACTTCAACCTCAACGGTATCGGTGCCGGAGTCGTTCTTCGCGGTCACCACGTACTTGCCGCTATCTGCTCTGGTGACCTTCGTCAGAGCAAAGGAAGTGTGGTAATCCTTATTTTCGATCTTCAACCTTTCCTCAGTTTTGAGTGCTTGCCCGTTAAAGGTCCAGGTGATGGTCGGCTCCGGTTCTCCCTTAACGTCCGCCTCCATCTTGAGGGTCTGGCCGACCTTAATTTTTCTCTTTTGAAGATATTTACGGTCGATGTGTGGTGCCACTGTTGTACAACAAATATGTATCATTGTAATACTTTGTTTATAAACGGATTTTCATTCAATAGATCTCTGTTTCTAGAGACCGGTTCGATAGAAAGAAAGAAACTTCATTCAACATTCACACACAACAATTTCTAATGAAGGAATTACATAAAAAAAAATAAAAGGGTATTGTGACAATATTTAACAGGTCTCCTCAGCGTTTGCTGCAGCAACTTTAATGTTGCAGCGTAGATATTATGTGGACCTTTAACAAAGAGTCGGAGGACTAAATTAATATAATGTGAAAATCAGTAAATAGCCATAAGTATAAATAAATAAAGTAATTGTAAGACTGTATATATATATAAATATGTTGGCAGACAAAACAGCAATGCTGTTGAGACGGCAGATTAACCCTACGAGCGTGGTAGCGAGCTAGGCGGGTTATAAAGAAACCCTGCCACTGACCCAATTCAATAACTTGTATCCCCGGAATGGAACCACGTACCTCCGCATTACTACATAAAGTAACTGAGACAGTTACATAAGAAGAATAAGTAAGTGGGAGCAATAGGGGCAGAATACGTACAGAATCTTGGCTTAGTGACGACAGCGCGACTAGGCTCGGAAGGCTCGCCTGGGCCGGCCTTGTTGACGGCGAGCACGCGGAACTGGTACTCGCGGCCCTCCTCCACGTCAGTCACGCGGCCGGTGGGACGCTCGCCGCTGGTTTTGAGGCAGTCCTGCCACGATCTGCCGTGCAGAGATTTTTTTTTTTTTCGGAATGCATCAAGATTACCAGTTGTTTTTCATAATCACCAGCCTAATGCAGTACACACGTTAATTTTGTTAGCCAACAATTTTTTTTTTTATTATTTTAGTTTAGGGATTTTTGCCCCGAAGGAGCATATCAATCCCATCGTACCCTTTATATCATAAGACTATATCGTCATTCTAAACTACAGACTAAATCACTTAAGAGCTAATATCATTCAAATTCGCCAAGGATATCAAGTCTTTGGCGAATTTGGATGTTGGGTCTGCCAGCGCGGTTTGTACCACGCCAACATCCCTGATGTTAATATTGTGTAAAGCTTACAATTACAATATTCAATCTATATAATAAAAATGAATTGCTGTTCGTTAGTCTCGCTAAAACTCGAGAACGGCTGGACCGATTTGGCTAAATGTGGTCTTGAATTATTCGTGGAAGTCCAGGGAAGGTTAGTAAGGTGAGAAAATATGGAAAAAGTGCCTGGAATATGGTAAAAACAACAATTTCTCTTTTTCATAGAGGTGACCAGATTTTTAGATAGGCAAAGCGGGACAACTCTGAAGGAATAATAATATCGTAATTTTTTTTAGTTTTAACATAAGTACAGTTTATAAATGTTTTTTTATATAAGTGAATTTGTTTGAGTAGATTGTTGTAATTTTGTAAAATATTGTAAAAATCTTCACAAGAATTTGATAAATTAGTTTGATTGACTTGAAATATTTGCAAAATTTTATTCGTATATTACTTTCTAAAATTTCTTTCGAGGTTAAGGTGGGTGATACACGTTTTGTCATCAATATAAAATATGAAGACTACGAGTATTTTAAGCTAAGTTTAAGAAAATTTATGCATTTATGAAATATTTAAATAAATTACTTACTTTATTTTTCTATGGTAAGAAACAGATTTGTAATATTTATTTGTTTAATTATCTTGCTAGCACGCAGTACGGATACAAAGTGTATCATTTGAGAGACAATACAATGTAACTGGGTAGCAAAAGCAATATGTTACGCAAAACAATGATTTTCATAAATTTAAAATTTTACTTAATTCTAAAAGTCGGGACTTTTGAAAACCTCGCGTGACGCGGGGTTAATAGTAAAAAAATCGGGACTGTCCCGCTAAAAGCGAGATGTCTGGTCTCCTTACTTTAGATACATAAAACGTCAAAAATTTGAAGTTCGTCCCGTCATTTAGACACCAAATACAATTTAAAAGAATATTTTTGATTTTGACATTGGATATTGACAACCAACAATTTCTGATGCAACTATAATATTTTACGAACTTTAGCGGGAATCTGGGCGTAAAGGTCGCGTTGTCTCGGTTGAATTTTTTTTAGTGCATAATGCAGTTGAATGTTCAATGTGAGTGTATCATGCAGTAAATTAGTGTGTTCGTGTGCAGCGATTGTAGAATTCAAGCAGGAACACGACTTTCCCAAGTTCAGATTGGTTCAAAATAGTAGTTAAGTCTAACTCTACTTTGTTGATCTTTTGTGATAGTGACACTATTTACCGCTGAGTGCGCGAGAACTTCCCTACTTTGATTATCTACAATTTATAATGCCAAAGATTAGACGTCGTGACTTAGGTCAATCAACGTGTGCATTTAAATATAATAGAAAAACCAAATTAATAACGGGCATTTTTTGTGATTACGAATTATTTTTTTCTGGTTAAATTTTCATCACATTCTTTACTAAAGTTCTCGAATTATCAGTAAGCGTTTTTTTTTATTGATTTTGAAGCGGAACGAAGTTTGCTGGGTCAGCTAGTATTCAATATTTTTGGTTAGAAAAAACACTACGGATTTGTGTATAGTTTTTTATAATTATTTTAAAATAGTGTTTCATTGTCATATTACATCATATGTAACCTTAAAACGACACGTGTTTGGGTATGGAATAGAGAGACAACATTGCTTCGTTTTACTTTGTCGTTTTTTTTGTTTTTCTTAATTCTATAAATGTTCTTACACTTAGCTCATTATATCTCTGTATCACTCAAAGGAAAGGGAAAGATAATTCCACCTTCTAATAATGTAAACTCACGATAAGATATCTATACTCTGCTGAGTACACGGAAAGTATGATATAGGTTTGTCTTTTATGATTTGTCATTAAAATTTCCAAGTTTCCTTTTATGTGCTTTACCTTCCGCCCTTTTCCCGTTTTTGTATGATATATCCGGTGATGGGCGCGCCGCCGTCGTCCTTTGGCGGCGACCATTCTAAGTCGACGAAGTCCTTGTCCCAGTTGCGTGGCTCCGGACGTCCGGGCTTGCCGGGCTCATCTGCGAAATGCGACGATAGATTAAAAAAAGTTCTGCACATGCCCATGTTAAACGCATATCCATTGTATCTAATCTATTTAAACCGCATAACGGTATTATGCAAGCATATTGTGTTCGGGTCTAAAGAGCGACATAGTAAAATTGCTGGCTTAACTAGACTTGTCTTATATCCCTTGGCAAAGAGAACAATGAATATCATTTTAACTAGCACCACTTTTTTATAGGCGCGTATGCGCGGAATTTTTTTTTAACTTTACAGCTGAAAATAAGTGGTTCTAGACCCTACTACGAAATTTATTAAAACCCTTTTCAGTCGTTTTAATTGTTACATATACACAGACAAATTCTTGCATTTATGGATAAAAGTCTCACCGTATGGATTCTTTGCGATGATGGGCTTTTCAGTTTCAAGCTCCTCCGACTCGCCTTCTTTGTTGACAGCCTTCACTCTGAACTTGTACGGTTTACCCTCCTGCAGCCCGGTAACGTTCGCCTTGCAGTCCTTAGAAGTCCCGCACGGCAGCCACAAACCTGGGTATAATTGAAAAAGATATAATCAAAAAACAAAATATATTTTTATTGACAATGATCTAATACTAGACGACAATATCAAACGGTGTTAAGTGACTGTCTTGGTCCAAATGTTCACGGGGCACGGGGGTTTCGGTGAGTACCTAGAACGGTTTAAACTCAGGGAGAGTCCCTCGTGCCTTTGTGACCGTGGGGAGGACCAGACCGTGGTGCATGTGATCACTTCTTGTCCCTTATACGGCAGGGAGGCATAGAATGTTAAATAAAAATAGGAGAAAGGTTATGCGCTGGTAACGTCGCTTCTCTGATAAGTGAAGACGCTAGACGACCAAGGTTTTTAAAATTTTACGAGGCAACTATAGCTGATGACAAAAGAAACAAAACACAAGACTAAAACAAAAAAGATAACAAAATTGTGATATAAGAATAGGCTATAAAGAAATAAAAATATATATTTAAGGAGAGACTGTGATATTAAAATAGGTAATTAGTATTAGGGAAAAACAGAATTTAGAAATAAATGATATTAGAAATAAGTGGAATGTTTTTTATTACAGGAAATATGTTTTTAAAGGAATGCTCATCAGATCTCTCCAAAAAGCCGCAGAATTATGTAAGACGACGGACTCTTCACTCCAGAGCGCGACGTATGGAAGATGAAAATTAGCAGAATGATAGTTAACAAAACACAATGAAAGCGAGAACTGGAATGAGAGAACCCAACCAAGCACGGGGATGATGCAGCGTACTCGCCATGAGTACTCTGGCGCGCTCATATGCCGACAGCCGGAATACAGTAATGCCGTTATGGCAACAGACTTACAATATGAGGATGGTAGCCAGGAGAGTTCGAAACCCTACAATAAACGAAACTCTACAACATGTGGCTCCGAAATCGAATCGGGAACCTATATGTCGGTAAGAAGCCGGTCAACCAGGACGTCGCGAAAGCGCAGTGTAGAGCGTCCGCCACAAAACATTGAAATCCAAACGTTACAAAGCAATATTCAAAAGATTGGATTTAAAGTCAAATCCAATAGGTTGAATTTTTCTACGCACCAGTAAGTGGGTCCAATTTCTCGATCTCGTAGTACTCTATAGGAGCACCACCGTCGTCCTCCGGCTTGTCCCACGTGAGAGTGCAGCCGCTCTTTGTTACGTCGGATACCTCTAAAGGACCTTTGGGTTTCGAAGGCTTGCCTGAAATTAATTAAATGTTATGATATAATTAATTTATCACCATATCGCCGTCGTACTCTAATAGTAAAATATTCCATAAAATGGTCATGTCTACTAGACGGTCTAAACGGTTATTGAAATGGTCATATAACCTAAATAGTCTTTATACTCACCAAGTATAGTGATCTCAACTTCTGCTTCGTCCTCTCCGACTTCGTTCTTTGCCTTGATCACATATTTGCCGCTGTTTACCCTCTTACTCTTCGTCATGAGGAACTTAGTGTTATAATCCACATTTATGATCTCTAAGTTGGGACCATTCTTCAGCTCCTCGCCCTTAAAGTGCCAGGTCACAGTTGCTGGCGGCTCGCCGAATACCTTCACGTCCAAAGAGACGGGTAGACCGGCCTTCACGGTTAATGGTTTCAGGTTTGTACGGTCGATGCGTGGTTTCACTGAAAAGGTGCATGTTTTCATTTAATTTACGAATTTACTTTTTTTGACCCTCGCTTTCAGCCGCAAATTTCTTCGATAAAGCTAACATTTAACAATTAATTAGGTACCGAAACCAAGTATTTTTTTTACATAGATTTACTTAAGTTGTTACCTTGTTAGTTTACTCAAAAAAAGTATAAGCTTTCTCATCAAATGATCACTACAGATGTCTACCAAAAATGTGTTATCTTAAGCATAGAGTATGTAATTTAACTTAATGTGTGTTACACTTACAGTAGCGTGGTTTAGCAGTGTGCCAGTTGGTATTCTCCGACGGTTCGGACTGGCCCGCTTTGTTGAGCGCACGCACACGGAATTGGTATTGGTTCCCCTCCTCCAGCTTCGGAACCGTGCCCTGGCAGACGTTGCCATGGATCTCGGCAGCCTTGGAATTTTATTTAGTTATAGTTTAATGTCATTATTATCATCTAACAAAAATATTACTACATCAGTAGGAAGTGGTATTTTTATTATTTGCTAGACACTTTTTAACTACATCCGTTTCTCATAATTTTAATTTATAACTAGTAAGTAACAGAGATATTTTTTATTTGTATGATGATGCTGCCAAGTTTTTCTAATAAGATTTTAATCTGTGTCGTTGTTTCTGAACGTTGATTGGTTGGTTATTTGTCGCAGGCGAATATAAGTCTATAGAAAAGAAAGTATTGTAAATTACATTTATGCAAATTGCTTATTACTATGTTAAGTACAAGTACCTTCACAAACTCGCCGCGATCTCGGTCCATGAGTTCAATAATGTAGCCGGTAATGGGGGCGCCGTTGTCGCGGATGGGCGGCTCCCACTTAAGCTTGACGGACTTCTCATCCCAGTCAACGATGTCCGGCAGTCCCGGAGGTGCGGGCACGTCATATGGGTTCTTGGCCAAAATGCCGTGATCAGTCTCCAACGGCTCCGACTCGCCTTCCTCGTTCAACGCTTTCACTCTGAACTGGTACGTACGACCCGGTTCCAGGCCTGAATACAGGAAATGTTATAATAATATTATCATTAGTTAACCACTTGATATCTTTTGTTAATTTTTTTTTAAGTTGTATAACGGTATATGCTCGATTACTTTCGGATTTAATAGCAAACCCTCAAACTTGAAGAAATTAGTCTTTTAAAGTTAAAGTGTTTACTAGACTGTCAAACTTTTATGATCCCTTATTTCTCGTGAGTTTGAACCGTAATAAACAACAAATCTCTAAAATGAAATACGAATAACTGGATCCGAAGATTTTATTAAACACAAAATATTGTTTACATCGAGTTTGGCACCGGTAATATAAAAAATTAATAAATAAAAGCTTTAAGTGTTTAACTAAATCAAATCATACCAGTGACAGTGGCTTCAGTAGTGTCCGGCTCGACAGTGCCGGCTGGCACCCACTTGCCGGTGACCGTGTCCATCTTCTCCACAACATACGCACTAAGAGGCAGCCCACCGGTGTGCTTAGGCTTGTTCCAGCTCAGCTTCACGTGTTCAGCGTGCACGTCCGACACTTCCAGCGGTCCCTCAGGCTTGCCTGGTTTGTCTGTAGAAAGTATAACCTTATATTTATTACATTCGTAGCAGGGGATTGTAGGGGACCATTGGTTCCCATTACTTTTTGCAACTAATTCAGAAGAACCTATGTGAGACTAACCTGGCTGTACATATCAGTATGCTTGGTTATGGTAAAACTACATATGTGTGTGGGTAAAGTATTATATTTGTAGATATACTCTTTACAATATTTAAAGTTCTTACCCAGCACAGTAATCTCAACTGTAGCCTCGTCCACCCCAGAGTCATTCTGTGCTTTCAGAGTGTAGATGCCAGAGTTCTTCCACGAGGACTCGAAGATCTGTAACTTCGTGTTGTAGTCTTCGTTCTCCAGCTTCACGCCAGCACCGGTCTCGATGACCTGTGTCGACAGATTGTTTTATTATTACCTTTATATGTATACTTTGCGTATGTTTCTAGGTTTGAAAAACTTTGATTTTCAAATTTTATCACAGGTTAACACTTGGTGCTTGTATAATTAAAAATATGCATAAACCCGTTATTTACCTTGTTGGCGAAAGTCCAAGTCTTGGTCGGTGGGGGCTCACCCTTGATGTCAACATCTAGTTTGATAGTGGTGCCTGCGCGCACTCGAATTGCCACCATTTTGTCACGGTTAATGTGCGGTTTCACTGAAAAATTATATTTTTTTTTTATCGACATGCTCAAAATATTCAGGCTGTCATATGCTGACAGAATGTAATACAGTAATGCCAGCTGATTTACAACATGATTGTGGTAGATACGATAGTCAGGCGGAACTCTGCAACTACCCATACTACACAACGTGTGGCCCCGGAATGATACTCCGAGATCTCCGTGTTATTCTTTTATCAAACATTAAAAATAGACAAATGAACATAAAATTTTTAAAAACATGGATTTGTCGCGTAGAGTGTATGGTGTGTATTTTTATTCAACAAAGTAATAAGAGAAGTAGGGTGTTAACCAATTAGTAAGCGTTGCGCGGCTGCCCGTAAAAACGTCGCGATAGTAAGGATGATATATACTGCGCCACATTATCCCCGTCACCTTGAAACATATTTTTGAAAGACGTATATTTAAACATTATCGAATGTATACTCACAGAATCTAGCCTTGGCGACGTGCGGCTGCGTCGGCTCGCCGGGTTCTCCGGGGCCGGCTTTATTGACCGCGCGCACGCGGAACTGGTAAGTATTGCCCTCGCGCAGCTCCGGCACGCGCGCCTTGCATTCGGGTGTCTGTTGACCGCAGCAAGATTTATATTCACTTCACAATTGTTATATTAAACTCGAAAAACAGACACAGAACCTAGTAACAATCCAGCGATTCTCGTAGTATTACTGCAGTGACCGATTAACATCAGGAGTGTCGGAAGTCTTTGTTATTTAATAAAATGCGTATCTGTGCCTCATACCTCCCAAAAGGCTGTATCGATTGTAAACCATACTGGGAAGTTGTTCCACATCTTTGCTGTTCTTGTAAAGAACGAAGAGAACGAAACCTCTTTGTCCAACTCTAATTATGTTAGTAATACCGTAATGCGAACAAATTTAAAGAGTATTTTTTTGTTAATTATAATATTTATTTTACATACCGTGGTAACTAATGCCTCTTGCCACTGCCCGAATTTCTCTTTCTTTTCGATGATGTAGCCTGTGATGGGCGCACCACCGTTGTTCTTTGGCGCTTCCCATTTCAGGTCCACGCGGTCTACGTCCCAGTCCTCAATTGTTGGTACGGAAGGCTTTCCAGGTATGTCTGATAAACAGTAAAATATTTATTATCAAAAGATTTTAAAGCACGCCTGTGAATTGACATTTATTTTATCATGTAACATAGATCGTGCAAAAATTAATCGTTTTATCGATAGTAGATTACATTTGCTATATATTTAAGAATTCGTATCAACTTACCGTACGGATTCTTGGCAATAATGGAATGGTCGGTCTTCAATGGTTCAGATTCGCCTTCATCATTGACCGCCTTCACCCTGAACTCGTACTCTTCGCCTTCCTGCAGCCCCTTGATTTCCATCTCTGTGTCATCGGTTTTGCCAACGGGAACCCAGCGCCCGGTAGCTTTGTTCAACTTCTCTACCACGTAACCGGTCACCGGTTTTCCTGTGGTCAAATTTTTATGTAATAATAATTAACAGCTCTTCTCACAAGGAGAGACTCAAGGCCATTCATCGACCCTCCTAGCCAAGGGTGGATTGGCGCACGTCTCATGTGCATAAAAGCTGTTCTTTTTGGAACTTGTTCGTTTTAATCTGTTAGTACAGGCTGCTTGAATTTTACGAGCCTCTTCTAGTCTTTTTATTCCCTTCCCCTTTACATCTTTACTACGATACTTGAAAAAAAATCAATAACCTACCTCCATCGTCTTCGGGCTTTTTCCAAGCGATCTTGCACCCGTTCTTAGTGACATCCGTGACCTTCAGCGGGCCACCGGGTTTGCTTGGCGAGGAAAGCACAGTAATCTCCACTTCCGCCTCATCTTTTCCGTGCTCATTGGTCGCAAGAATGCGGTAGGTGCCGGTCATCGCTCGCACCGACTCCTTGATGTCAAGTTTCGTGTTGTAATCCACGTTGATCACATTTTGTGTAACCTGCAAAAAAAAATCGTTATTGTAATATTATCAAGTTTTGTACTTTTGTTACTTAGTTATGTTGTTGTTTTTATATTAAATAGTAAGGTGATATAACAACTTTTTTTATAGCTCTGTTTTGATCCACTTACATCCAGCGGTATCTAAGTTGAAATAAAATAACCTGTAATGCTTCGCCGCTTTAGCTCAATTTCTTTAGCTATCTTAAGTAAAAAAGTATAAGGATTGAGCAACAAGCGATCGTACCTCCTTCTCCTCAGACTTCCACTTCTGGAACCATTGCACCTTTGGCGCCGGCTCTCCTCTGACGTTGACGTCAAAGAAGATCGGCTTGCCAGCACGCACCGCTAGCGCCTTCAAATTGGTGCGGTCGATGCGAGGTTTCACTGCAGAAGTTAACCGTGAAATATGAATTCCAAATTTAGTCAATAATTTAATTTTGCTAATGGGATATACATTCTTTTTTGATTTCTTTTGAAAGACAAGTATATCGAGTAATGGTACCTTAGCTAACATTTGTTCGATTTCTCGCCCCGGACACCATCTATGTAGATACTGTAGTGAGTGTTATAATCTCTGGCTATTAAAAATATATCGAAGGTAACCCCTACCTTTTGCAGTAGGGAACTAAAAAGAACTGTGCCACTACGATATTGAAATATCATCATCACCACGAGGTGGCGCTCAGTTTGAAAAAAACTAATCTGGTCTTCAGCTGTACTTTTGAATTGGTAAAACAACTGGTTAAGCGAGTAAACCTAAATAATTCGGACATAACTTACATGCTTTGTGTCTTATCGTAGTCATCTTCGTGGGTTCGGAGGCCTCCGAAGGTCCGGCCTTATTAACAGCGATCACCCTGAACTGATATTCGCTGCCCTCAGGCAGGCCATCCACTTTGGCTGTAGTAGCCGTCCCAGGCACCTGAGGTGAAAACATTTGTTAGTGTAATCAAAAGTAGCAACAAATAGCAACTTAGCATTTAAAGTTAGTGAAGTATATTAAGCCATAGTAAGACATGGTTAATGTAAAACCTTCATCTGGAACAAAACCTGGATATTTTATTTTATTATATATACTTAAGATTTTTTAACGATAAAGTATATAAAGTAAATAGAATATTTTTTTGGAATAAATACTGATTTAAAGAACATAAGTATGATTATTACTTAGACAACTTTTTAATTAAAGAAAATAGAAAAATACTAAGTGTTTATTTGTATGACGCTTATTACTTACGTGATTTTTATCAATTTTCGCTATAGGCCACCGTAAAAAAGACGTTGACGCGATTCATTAAAAAAATTCAGTACATACCTCAGCCGCGTTCTCCCAGTCCCCGCCTTTGGGTTTCTTCTGTATGATATACTTCTGTATGGGGGCTCCACCGTCATTCGCCGGCGGCTCCCACTTGATCTCAGCACTCTGGTTATCGTGGTCGGCGACCTCCACATTGCCCGGTTTGTCGGACACATCTGGTTACATTGTAGCAGTAGCATATTGTTAACATCTTTTTATTACAAAAGATTAACACTTGAATTCAATCTTAGGTGGACTAAAATGACAACTGGACCGTGTATGGTAAAGCATGCTTACCCAGGATACTTTGGCTCATATGGGATGACAGAAGGAAAACAAAATTGCTATCATGGCGACAGATTTACAGTGATCTAGTCAGGCGGATTCGAATAAACTCCGCAACCCGTGACTTCGGAACAAAAACGGAGATTTTCGTTTTGCTGCGGCATAGAATTATTACCAGAAATTACCAGACTCTCTCGTTTTCCTTCAGATGTGCCTACATCCAGTATTTGATATACATGTTTTTCGAAGAGTCACTCACCGTATGGGTTCTTGGCGAGCACGGCACGTTCCGTCTCGAGAGGCTCCGAGTCACCTTCGTCGTTGACGGCGGTCACGCGAAACTTATATTGGTGCCCAGGTTCCAAGCCGGTCACCTCCATTTCCAAGGGTTTTTTGTCCCCGGCGACCCTGATTTATTGAAGTAATTTATTAATTTCTTTATTTAAACACCATCCTTGATTTTTATGTACTACGAGTTTGTGTTAAGTCGACAGACTCCCGACTCAATTTTTCGTGGTTAAGTGAAAATCAGGCCGTGGATGTGATGTGATGCATCCTCGATCAAAATACTCAGCCTTTCATATGTCGACAGCCGGAATACAACAAGACTGTTTGACGGCAGATTTACAATAAGAGGGTAGTAATCAGCTCCAAGTTAACTGTTACTAGCGATGGCGTTATTCTACCCGGAACAGTAATCAGTATTACTGCTCGGTCATAAAAATTTGTTTTCAGGTAAATTTAAGAAGAACAGTTTTTTCTAAATTTCGGTTGCTCACCTTCCCACACGGACCCATTTGCCCGTAGCGAGGTCCATTTTCTCCAGCTCGTACTCTTTGACCGGTGACCCGCCATCGTCTTCTGGCTTCTCCCACTTCACCTTGCATCCTTCCGCGTGCACATCCGTCACCTCCAACGGGCCTAGAAAATAAAATCATACGACCATCAATTAATATCTATGTGGTTAGAAATAATAAATAAAAAAAACTATGCCATATCATAAATATTCTACTGTTAAAATGCGCTTTTTAAAAAAGAACCTAATTATGTTTGCATACTACCGTTTCGCGGAAGAAATATGCATTGCAGTAGCAACAAATACATGGCATCCTGCAAGGTGATTCATTATTATCACCAGTAAGTAAACTATGTTACGAATAAATTGTTTATTATAACGATATTTATCAGGTTTGTAACTTCCTATTAATAAACAACACTAAAGCGTAATCTAGTAAAATTATCTCTTGCAAGTACCAACAATGGAAAAAATATTTGCGCTCTTGTCTATAATTGTTCTTGGTTAAGGGGACTTTAACTATAATTTAATATTAACAGGCCACACCACTTTATCTCTAAAATAAAAACTCATATTTTGCCCTGTTCCTATTAAAGATGGGTTCGGCACATGTCTTCTTCCATTACTTTCAATCTACTCGAAATATTTTAAGTGTAATTTTCTTCCAACACAATCCATATTCATCTCGCATCTTTTTTGTTACAGCTTTTAAACTCCTTATAAACCAGGCTAGGTTTACAATATTAACAAAAAAATTCTGGGTTATATGTGCAGGGCACTTATGTATTTTAACGTGACAACGTCTATTAATTATATCACAAAAAATTTGATAATAAATTTTATTATTCTTGTTTGACATGTTTATCGGGTTACAAATCAGTTATACTAACTCTCAATTATATTTGTTAGGGATTTTATTTCTAATTATTATTGAGCAACAGAATACATCTTTTACTTTCAACCAATTCGGGCAAACGCATACCGACTTAGCGGTCGGCGTAAGCCACGCCCACTTATGTGCGGGACATTTCTCAGCACGCGCGTCCTATCTTATACCAATTTAATAGACGTTGTCACGTCAAAAATTACCTTTAGGCGCGCTGGGTTTGCTCAGCACGGTTAATTCCACAGTCTCTTCATCGAAACCGTTGCAGTTCTCAGCTCGCAGCGTGTACTTCCCGGTGTCCCTCCTCACCGCGTTCACGATTGTGAAATCGGTGTGGTAATCCTTGTTCTCGATCTTGATACGCTCGGTATTCACCAGCTTAATGTTTTCACGCCACGACCTAATGATCAGACAAAAAGGTATTAAACCAGTGAAATCTCTAGGATCTGGTTTACATAATTTATAACAGCTATTATTATCCATATGTTAATAACTTGATTCAAGATTTATGTTTATAAGGTTCGAAGATCTGCCTAGTGCCTACGTATCAGATACAATGTCATGAAGCGTGTGTTGAAAGAACTTGAATATTATTTGAAACCTGGTTTTTAAAAACACTTTTTTTAATATATTATTAGTTAAACAAAATAATACAACACATTTTATCACTTAGCTTGTAAGAAACCACAAAGTTTTACAGTACAACTAAAAGAAAATCTACAACGGAAGAATAACAATAGGCACTTATTGGTTACTCATAAAGAACATTTTCAATTTAAACTTATAATTATATGGAGTATTTTTTTTAGTCAGGTCGGTAGGCAAATCATTCATAAGTCGAGATGTAGGGTACTCAGATGTCTACTTAGACAAGTGTGCGCTAGGAGTGGACGATATACATCGATGTTTTAAAAATACTCGATGTATAGTAACGATGCATCGAATCAAACCGATGTATTGTTAAGTTTTAAACATCGAGTATACATCGATGTTTTTTTTTCGATGCATCGAAATGGCAAACAATCAAACCTACCCCCTCTCTCTTTCTACGGTTAATAACTATTTTTTTGTCTTTTTCAATTACATTATTTAGCACTCGCAAGGTGTTTCGTCAAAAAGTGGTATCACTAGTTAAAAAGGCAGCCAATATTGTAGAGGTCAGTGCAACCAACCCATAAAAAATATAAATGCGAATAGCGGACTGAACGGACCCGCCGTATCTCTCTTACTTACATTTAGTTGCAGTCTCTAGCTTAAAAACTATTAATTTAAATTTGTATTAATTGACTACTTGCTCAGCTTTAATATTACAATCTAAAATATAATTAAAAACAAAATAAAAATTTAACGAATATTAATTTGTGTCAAATTGAATAAATCGAATAAGATAAGAAGAGACTCGGATAAGTCTGATAAAAGTGAAGAGACATTTTCATTATGGAGTGATCATTACAAACTGGTACAACAATTGGAACATTTATAGTCTAAACTTTCAGTTTATCTGACAAGTGCTGTTGGAAGACTTAACGACAATCCTCTAGAAATTTGGATATTACAAAATACAGTTTCCAATATTGCATAAAATTGCCTTTAAATATCTAAGTGCCGTCAGAGAGACTGTTTTCGTGTTTTTACATCGACACAACAATCGAAATAAACACCGATTTATCTTTTAATGTCCATCACTAGTGGTCGCCATATTGTCAGCACGCTGCATAATCTATGACAGCAAACCCACTCCTCTTACTATGTGTTTATGGGGGGACGGCGCGTACGCAGTCCCCACTACCAAAAATTACGCGTCCGAGTTATCCGCATTAGGGATAATCGCAAGGGTCAACCCGGCCACAGTGCAATGGAAAGGTCTCGCCCTGGGGGAACCGCCTACGTGATCACGGTATCCCCTACGCCAGGTAAGTATGCTATAACAACTTAAACTCCGAGACGTCATTCGTAACTTAAAAAACTTAACACCGCGGTACACGACGCGGCTCTGAATTTGAGAGCGACACCTAGTATCGAAATATGTAAACTAAATAACTTTATACGAGCATTCATTTAGTGTAAGTAATTTTTCACAGATGGCACTGTCTGCAAACGCTACTACAAACTAATAAAACTTTTCAACTTTATTAATTAAGAATTTCTTTATTAAAGCATACGAATTTTTAATAAGAATCAAAACAATAAATAAAGGATACTTTCTGGTACTTCAAAATGCGTATTAAAGAAAATACATATTATTTAAACAAGTGTTTTATAAAATATAAAATTATGTTAAAAAATAGTACTTTTAAATTTTTGACATAAATATAATAATTTGCTTTATGAGTTAATGAAATTTGATATTATTAAAATAAACCAAAATTAATATTTAGATTTGATTTCAGTTACTTACCAAGTAGTCTCCGGTGGAGGTTCTCCTATGACATCTACTGACCACTTGTGTGTGCGTCCTGCCTTAATAATCACCGATTTAAATGTGCTTCGCTCAATACGTGGTTTCACTGGAAACAAAAATATAAAAGCTCAACTAAAAGTATTATCTAATAGGAAATCAGTTGATCATGTTCAATTATTGCACAATTAATAGTCTACTTATAAACCAATTAACAAAAGAAAAAAAAATTAAAATGTCGATTATAAGTTGTGTAACTATTATTGATTTATTAATTAATGTGCAAAATTAAATAACTTACAGTTCCTATGCTTGCAAAGATGGTTTTCAGTAGGCTGAGATGCGTCTCCGACTCCAGCCTTATTGTAAGCTTTTACACGGAATTGGTAAATCATTTTCTCTTTAAGACCTTCGACCTTGTATTCTGTCTTTGGTTCTGATAATTTGCCAACCTGAAAACATTAAAGTAATAAGTTTGCTAGATTAAAATTAAGTTTTACTATATTTTTACACAATTCATCTCAAATATACTATTAAGTGGAGAACAGTCACTAATATTAAAACCAAATCTTCTCATGTTCAAGAAGATTCAGTTCATACTTTTTGCATTGGGGCAGAATTTAACTTTCTGTTGAGTTTAGAAACTACATTTAGTATTTTCTACTGGAATATTTGTTAACATATGATATATGGAGTACCATTTTCTCTTGGCTTTCTTAAAAAACACTCACCTCTATCCAATCAGCAGTAAACTTGTCTTTTATTTCGATCACGTAGCCCAGGACAGGCCTGCCACCATTGTCGCTTGGTGGCTCCCACTGTAGGGTGGCTGACATATTGTCGTAATCAATGATATTAGGCTTGCCCGGAGCTTTAGGTGGGTCTGAAAACACATTTTATTAAAATTAATAACACAGATACTGATTACTTTAGTAAACATTGTTTGTATACAGAAAAGCATGAAGATGACATTGACATATTGTAAATATTTTATTTATTGACATTACTTGGATACAAGTTTTTTAGCCGTGGTAATTTTTTTTAAGTATGATATTCTTATAACCACTTCAGTAAGAATAATTTTCACAAAAAATAGCATGCTTTAAAAATTCTATTGAAAAAATTAACGTACCGTATGGATTTCTCGCAACAATAACTCCATCAGTTTCCAAAGGCTCTGATTCACCTTCTTTATTAACTGCACGTACTCTGAACTTGTATTTGTGATTAGGTGTTAGGCCTTTTATTGTAAATTCAGTTGGCTCTGCGCCACATTCACCACACGGAACCCAATTACCAGTATCCTGAAAAATAATTACGGTTCACAATGCATTTTTTTCTTCTATTTTAATGAAGTTGTAATTTGTTCAATGATTTTACAGCTGACAATAAAAGAAATACTAAAATAATTACCAAATCCATCTTTTCAAGTGTGTAACCAGTAATATCCGATCCTTGCCAGTCATCAGGTTTCTTCCATTTGACTGTTGCTTTTTCAGCTCGTACTTCAACCACCTCGATTGGACCATTGGGACGATTGGGTTTGTCTTAAACAATATATGGCATTTTAAAAACATGATCATAAAAATGTCTATACATTGCTATGATATATATAACACACAAAATCAATCCATTTTTATTCTAGTTATTGGTCGCTCATTGCCTCTGTTTATTTAAGGGCTTAGCGTTTTGAACTTTATGAGTATGAGTGGCAATATGTAAAACGTTACATAATTTTTTAATGTCTTGTTTTATTTTGTAGTAGTAGAGAAAGAATAAAATAATAAATTTGACTTTATTTTGGGTATTAAATTTATTATTTCTTTTTAGGTTTTAAAGTAGATAAAGTAAATAACACTTACCGAGTACAACCACATCAGCTACGCTTTCGCACGTCCCAGAAGAATTGGTGAGTACCAACTTATATTTTCCACTGTCGATTCTCGTTGTCTTACGAACGGTTAACACAGTGTTTTTCTCGTACTTATCGATGGTGATACGTTCTCCATCGTCACGAATTTCCTACAGTCATTGTGAGAAGTTAGCGAAATAGTATTAGAAATATGAGGTTGCTTCAAATTTCTCATGATTCATATCTTAACAAATAATTACTATTTTGTATTCAAAACACTACATAAAAAAATTAAAAACTTGCATCGAAATATATCAAAAATGTTTGTGTAAGTGTAAGAAATTTATCATGAAAAATCTTTTGCAACCAAACAATGTTAAAAACATCAAGTGTTAAACATAAAATTCATTCTTTCACAGAGTTAGAATTTGTTGACATATATTGAATAATGTCATGTTGTTGAAATTGCCAAAATGTTATTTGATAGACAAAGATATATTACAACAAATTGATCGAAATGACCATCTTTCACATTTCACGTGACCTACCAGCAGTGCGCAGCAAAGTGCTGTTCCACTTTCAATGCGAGTGATGACATTCCTTTCTAGTGAGTTTTTTTAGAAGTGTTGGTACAACATCGAAAGCTTTCAAATTGTATGTAAATAATGTTAATGATCGCGACTTTTGCGAGTTGATATAATGTCGTGCCATACCAAATTAAACTTAGTAAGTAGGAAAAGAAGTCGATTGTTCTAAATAGTTTAATTCAGTAAGACATAACTCGTAATGTTATATAGTTTTTGTTTAAGTTAGACACATTTGAGAGTGTAAAGAAGTATGTGTAACAGAATATTTAACGACATTTGTAATACAACATTGATAACACCCAGCTGACCTTTTCCGTGTACGGCTTTCCGCGTTTCTTTTTTTGAACAAACAAAAACAACATTAATTTTGTATCTTTTACATAGCAGGATATTTCAATTTGATGGTAAAAAGATTTCATTTAATCGAATTATATAATTTTCCTGGCAAAATTTTATTAAAACAAACTAATGAGACTTGATTTGTGAGATATGAGCAGTTTTTATGTTTCGTATGAAATTGAATCTATCTTCTAGTAGGAAACAATTGTCGAAAATAAATATTTACCTCTTCACCATGCATCCATTTAACTTCAGGTTCAGGTTCTCCACCGTACTTAATATCGTACGAGATAACTTGTCCCTTTTTAATAATCATACCTTGGAGTCCTTCGCCAATAATATATGGCTTAACTGAAAGTAAACAATAAAATTTCAGTTAATTTTAATTCGTTATTATTGTTATAAAAAATAGCATAGTAAAATTGCTTGGAGTTGAAAATCAGCTACTCACCAAATCTGCACTTAGCGACAATTGGTTTGGTGCTATCGCTAGGTTCACCTGGTCCTGCTTTATTAATGGCACGGACCCTGAATTCATACGTACAACCTTCTTTGAGACCATCTTGTGTTGCTTCTAGACAGTCTCCTGATACTTCTTTGCCCTTTACCCAGTCTTTGCCGAATTTCTCCTATACAGACATAAAGGAAATTATATAGAAAGGTTTAATTTTTTTAATATTTAGTTTTTTGCTTGATATTATTGTTCCGAGTTTTTTATTCAACTATTTACATAAATTACCACTAATATTATTTTAATTTCTATCATTAATTTATAGTTATAAGCGTACTTTATATTCGATGACGTAGCCTGTAATAGGCGCTCCACCGTCGTTATCTGGCTTTTGCCATTTTAGATCAGCGTGATCCTTGTCCCAGTCGGTTAATTCAACGCCTTTAGGCTTCGAAGGCTCATCTGTAAAATAATACATAATAAGTAAATGGCATAGATGTTAATTTTTTTGTTTAGGCTAAAGTTTTTTCTTACCCCATGGATCTTTAGCCAAAACAGGTTTGGCGAAAAGACCTGGTTCACTGGACCCAATCTTGTTAACGGCACGAATTCTGAATTTGTAAGTCTTTTTCGCAACTAAATCTTCCACCTTGTATTTTGTCGGTTCACCGTGCGCTACCTCAGCGACATTGTCCCAGCCAGCTTTAAGAGATAGATCCTGAAAAATTCAATATTCAATATTTTTGATGTTCTTTTTCAAATATGTTATGCAATAAAAAGTAGATAAATGTACCTGTCTTTCAATGACATATTTAATAATTGGTGAACCTCCGTCGTCTTGCGGGACTTTCCATGACACAATACAAGATGTTTGGAAAACTTCCGAAACTTCCACATCCTGTGGCGGCGTTGGTGGGCTTTGCATTACTATAGTGACATCCTTAGAATCTTCACCTTGAGCGTTAGATAACTTAATCTGGTATTTACCAGTTCCTTCTCTGGTTGGTTTTTTGAGTTTGAAAAGTATTTTTTCTTGTTCTACAACCACTTCAACTTCTTTAGCAGGAAGAGCTTTTCCATCTTTGAATAATTTCGCCTCAATAGGAGTTTGTCGAGTGCCTGAAACTATAAAAAAAACAATATTAATTACCTTTACATCATCATCTGGTTTTCGTTATATTAGAACATTATTTTATAAAATTTTAATTTACTTTTGTAAGGCACTTCAATGACGAAAGGATGTCCAGCAGGTCCATTGAATTCGTCTGGGCATTCAATTGAAGGTTTGGATTCTCCCTTTTTCACGGTAAGTTTGCAGGATGAAGTCAGTTTTCCGGATTCACAGAGAATTTCTCCATCATCTTCCATCTCCAGTTTATTAAAGATTAGTTGATGTTTACCACCGCCCAGATTCTTAATTTCGATCCTGATAAAAAAATTAGTTACCAATTAAAGAAAGCATTTAAATAGAGATGTTTTTAATAGTCGTATCGCGGAATTGACGTGATGTTTTAAGTATATTTATAATTAACAATTAGCTTTGTTTTTGGTTTCATATGGTAAAATTATTAACATATTAAGTAGCACTAAATTGTAATGAGCTGATGAAATCATATATAACTAAGTGAACGTCTTTGCGTAAAAGTAATACCTGTCATTTGGTACAATCGGAGTACCATTGAAGGACCACACGGCCTCCGCTGTCTGGTCCTGAAGTTCAATCTCTAACACCACCCTGTCTCTCTCAATTGCTTCGGTATCCTTCAACTTTTTGTTGAAGCGATTCGAGTCTACGACAAAGTACACAAAATTTTTATAAAAAAATCTTATTTTTGGTATTGATTGATATTCTGGAAATTTAATAAAAAAACAGGTATCTTACATTTGACGATCAATTCGCATGCAGTCTCATCTGCATTACTAACGCACTTGAAGTTTCCAGCATCGGTGACCTTCGCGTCTTTGATTATTACTTTACGTTTTCGACCCTCCTTAACAATGGAAATACGCTTGTCACCCTTTAATGGTTGGTCGTTCTTAAACCTGTTTAAATTTGTAGTGGAATAAATATAAGTATTTTACTGAATTACTATTATATTTAAAAAAATACTCTGTCATTAAAAAATAACATCGCTGATGGAATTTATAGTAATAGTATAAATCATTTACAGTTAACACATTTTTAACATCACATGCTAAAAATGTGTTAACTTCGAACTAAACTTACTTAATTTTTATGTATTTATCATATTATAATACATTATGGAAATTATACTTTAACCGGTGAACATTTATACAAACTGTTGAGAAAAATTATCAAATAGTCAAACTTAACACAAACTCCCAAACTACTTCTCCAGGTGAAAAAGCACTTAGGAAGGCATGTATTCCTATGATAATAAGAAAACATTTTAATAATCATCTGTAAAAACCAAATCAATCTTTTACTTACCATTTGACATCACCCATAGCATCATCCAGCTCACAAAGAAGAGTAATGGTATCCTTTTCAATAGCCTGTTGCGATTTAAGAACCTTGGTGAATTTGTACGGGTAATCTGTAATTTTTTGAATTATGTATTACAACGTTAGGGTGTGTTGTATGATCACCATGATTGTGTGTGAAGGCGTCCCCGTTGTTCCTTACATTATAACAATTTAAAGTAAAATATATATGAAATTTGACAAAATCTATTATGTTAATATAACAATGTATCAATCTATTAATTATTATTTTCCATCATGAAGGTATACTATGAACTTACCGATTATTTTAACTTCACACTCCGTTTTGTCTGGCTGCTTTTCAATTTTGCACATATATTTACCAGCATCTTCTAACTTAGCAGCCTTTATCGTTAATCGACATACGCCTGAAAGATCTTTAGAAGTCTGGAAATCGTCACCGTCTTCCAATTTTTTTTCACCTTTCCACCACGATACGATAGCCAGGCTGTTGGAAACAGCGCATTCTAGCAAAACTTCGTGCTTTGTATATCCGGTGAGCGATTTCTTCAATTGTTTGGTGAAAGTGTACGTAGGATCTGGTTCATCGACTTGCAAGAAGGCAGTGCAAGTAACGCCTCCGATTTCAATTGTGATTTTACCTGTATCTTCTACTTTGGGATTCATGATGATTAATTTGTACGAATCGCCTTCATTCGTCATTTTATATTTAGAGCCA
Source organism: Byasa hedistus (assembly GCA_029286795.1). Lineage (NCBI taxonomy): Eukaryota > Metazoa > Arthropoda > Insecta > Lepidoptera > Papilionidae > Byasa > Byasa hedistus. The sequence goes on along the minus strand of JAGSMW010000013.1, from coordinate 4,482,795 downwards.
GGGAAAAGTTCCTAAAAAAATTACGATGTAATGATTATTTCTATTATTATTATTATCTTGGCAGAGAGATACCAGTTAAAAAAAAAGTTTACTTACATCCTTACGGAAGAACCATTTCGGTTTAGCATTTGGTTTCGTGAAAATGGCTTCGAAAGTCACCTTTTTATCTTTACCTTCTTTAGCGGATTGATCCACAAGCGGCTTCAAGAAAGATTCAGGTTTCTGAAAGCAACGCCCCGTGACCAATTAATTAAACTGTTATAGATAAATTGGCGACAGGTGCGATAAAAAAGGTGCTATCCAGACCAAAAGCTGTCAGTGCCGACGATAAAATACCTCCATCTTAACGCTCTCGAAGTCATTCAAATGCATGACAATGAAATCAGTCGATATGAGATACCGAGGCGTTAGATATGTCAGCCATTCGTTCGTCATGAACACCCGTCACTTCAAAATCCATGCTACTGAAGTACTGTACAGAAATTGGAATTTCCCCGTTCTTATTTAAGACTTGATTAAATTTGGAAGATTTGTAGAAGAATAATATTTAGCCAAAAAAGATGAATATCCGTTATTTTTTTTATTTATGAATTAGGTTCAAATGAAGATTCGTATTTTATCCATCATTTTTGGCATAGCGTATTGTAATAAAAAAATCTTGTACATCGATATCTCTGTGCATCATTGTGACCTGTGCGATGTGCTACTACTTAAAATACCGTTGATCGGGTGCTTAAAAAAGGTTTGCAGAACAAAAAAAAATATTAATATAGAAGAGAAGAGTACGAACAACTTTGTGCTATTTTATACAACAACGTAACAGGTGTAAATATCACCAGAAATTAATCTAGTAAAAGTAGAAAATGTACCTTAGCTATTGTATATTTCACAAAAATTTTATGAAATAATTAAAGCGGAATATTTTATACACATTTGAATTATTGATTCTCAAATTCAACACATAATATATGATTATTTCGCTTAAATTTCCTGTTATATAATTACTTGGATCAACTTGCTATAGATATATTTATTTAAACATCATTGAATGAGCTTTGTATTGAGGAAGTATATTAAGTTATATGGCTAAACATGAATAGTTTAGAATAAATTTTGACTAAATAATATAAGAAAAACATGTAAATTTGTGTATTAAGGGACTACAGTAAATTTGAATCAAACATGTGTTTATGACTTTTCCATAATAACTAAAATTCATACTCTATAAACAAGTTGACTAAGCAGTTATATGGAATATGGAATTATATAATATTGTATAATTATATTTAAACACAGAAGTTTAAGAAAGGTATTTTCTACTTTTTCTAGACAAATAGTTTACGTGTTCCGTGATTTATTTCTCTGTGCCACAATAATTTGCATACAACAAGAAATGCATTGTGTCGTCTTAGACGTAGAAACGCTCGTTGTCAAACCTCCTTTCTTTTGCTCTTGTGCAGTACGGGCCAATCCGGAATCAGTTCTGCCAGAGACGTCCGTCTACTATGCGATTTCTATAAAATTTCCATAATTCTTAGTGACTTCTTTATTCGTGTATACGATTCACGTAATGAATGAAGGCATCCCTTAATGATTTAAACTCTTACGATTTTTTCAATAGATTTCTTGTATAGTAAAAATGAAAATGACGAAAGTACGCTAGTAATCTTTGAATATACTCTTATGAACGTTTTCAAATAAACCTTTGATGTAAATCTTAAAACTCTTTTATCTAAACGATATTTCAACACAGTTGATATTTATCAAAAAATTCCAAAATCTGCAAACACCGAATTCGTCGTAGGAATATTAATGATGTAATAATGAATAAACGGACATATTTTAAATATTAATGACGATACAGAAGCTCTTCAATCCGACGCCACATATAGATAGACCTGTAAACAAAACGGACAACAACGCGAAGAAACAATAACCACCAAATTCATTCCACTTACATTGCCTGAAAATGGAGTTAAAAGTAAAAGTGAACAGTGATACAAAAACTATGTGCGAGTTATTTAAAAAAAATCATTATTTAGTTGTCATTTATTTAGTTGTTTATTTAAATCGCTCAGTAATTAAGTCGTTCACAAGTATCCAATATTAGTTAGCATAAATATGCTAAAAATATAACTGCTGCTACATTTAACCAATTTATGATAATTTTCTTTAAGGATATTTGGAAATGCAAATGACTTCAATATGAGACGACAAATTTAGTCATTATTTTATTATTTATTTCATTCCATGATTTAAAATAGATCTTTCACACTTTTAAAACAGTACAGACAGAATTGCAATAATAATTCTGAAAAAAATTAATCACTTTACGAATGTAAACATAGCAATTATGTTTTTATAAATTTTAAAAGAGGGAAAGTCTACTAGTTTTAAAGGTTTACTTTTATCTGTCCATTTTATCGAACCTTTGTTTTCACAGCCTCCATCAATGCGGGCCAATCGGGAATTATTTCAGGAAGAGACATGCGTCTCCGTATTTGATAAATTCCCTAGAATATATAACATATCGTGATGACGCTTATCCGATATTGCCTAGTTCAAATAAAACTCGAATGAATGATGTAAAGCTAAATTGTGAGTAAGCCGTGTTGAAAGTTGCTCTCAGAAAGTCCTAAGCTTATTAAAGGACCGTTTATTAATAGTAACGGAAAATTTTGAAAAAATACTGAATTAAATAGTTATACTAACGTGAAATATTCTTTTGTATAACCATCCAGCCATTTCTGTTGGCTTTTGAGGAATTGCAATCGTGTTAATTATATTGCACAAGTTTTTAGACATAGACGTTGTCATAGAAACGTTTTCATGTCATTGTAATAAGACAAAAGAGGTTTTACACGAAATCTCGTAACAGTCTTGTTACGTAGTAAAGATACAGTGTAACATTGAGAGTACTGTAAGACGGAATGAACGATGTTATTCTGAAATTTTGAGGACCTTAACCCAGGACCAGTTTGAAGAGTTTCTGCGTCTATCCGCCGGGAATCTATAGATCTCAAGCCCTTCCGAGACGACCACAAGGAAGCCGTCTTCTTCGAAATAGCCAGTTTCTAATCCCTTAGAATCAAATTCATAATGATGTATTTAACGTATTCTGCTATAACATAATATTAATTGGATTCTTAGTAAATAACTGAAATATGTGTTTTCAATATAAAATATTGAAAACTAAATTATTACCATTTCGTTCGCATAATTTTATTGTAAATACATTAATATGTATTAAATACAACAAAACAAATCTAATTTGTCAATATTTTGTGATACAATAAAATTAGATGGATGAAGACCGGATATAGTTCACAACGCAACCAACATATGTTTGTCACGTTAACAATGTTTTAAATTGGAAAAATTTCGATACTTAAGTAGAGATGATTTAGTCGTAGTAGCATCAGAGAGAGTATTACTAATAGAGACTATTTATTTAGTATTCACATATAAATTTTATAAAATATTATCGGTTCAAGAAAGCATTTTACTTTTAACTGTTCGACTATGATTTAAAGAAATTTTGAATCATGTACTAATTAATTTAATAATGCCCGAAGTACTAGATGGAGGTGTGTAATATTTATTTTTAAAAACAATGCAGATGTTTACTTTTATTTTGGTAAAATTTCTTGGCAAAAGCTTTAAAAGATTAAAAATAAAAATCTGCACGATTTTATGTATTTAAAGTTCACTTTAAGTTTATTACAGTTTATATTTTCTTTAGCTTTGCACATTTGATTATACTTAATGAACAAGATAAGGAGATATCAGTCTTTTCAGCAACTGTGATTCTCCTAAACTCACCTTTTCAACTTTCTTAAGTGGTGGAATTGGTTTTTCAACTTCTTTTAGATCACCCCAATCGGGGTCTTCATTCTTCTCACCCCATTTTTGATACTTCCTCTTTTTAAGTAATGCACGGAAGTCCATACCGCTGGCATCTGTTTAAATTTGGCAAGTTATTTTTTGGAGGTATAGATTTTGTATGTGATTGAAAGTTTGGTTACGATGATCTGCATTTAGTGGATAAGGCCTTCACTTGTGAAAGAAAGTTAAGAATTTCAGCAGTGGGGATCATAAGCAGAATGTTTATTGTTGTTAATAAAATATAGCAAAGTTCTAAGCGATCTTTTCTATAAGAAAAAGATTGTAATTTTTATGAGGGATTAAAACCAAATATCCGTAAACCGAATAATTTACGGGTAAATGCAAATTGTACATGGAATAACACAAAGAATGAAAACTAACTCTAACATTTAAGAACAATCGGTCATGAGTAAATCCTCATGATTGGCTTCTTTGAAACAATAACTGCAGTTTGTATAATAAACTTCTTACCGGACACATATAACTGCATCTCAGCTGAATCCTCGCCATGGATGTTGCTAACGACAATCTTATATTTTCCCTCATCATTAGGTTTTACTTTTCTCATACATAACGTAATAGAACCAGTTCCACCATCTGTTATGTATTTGAAACGTCCTCCTTCGATGATTTCTGTGACTCCTTTGTAGAACTTGAATGTTGGTGCCGGATTACCTCCACCAGCACATTAAGATAGCCGACTTGATCTGTATTTGGAACATATATTTAATTAACGTCATAATATTCAATTAACTTCATTCGTTATTATACATAGAAACAGTATTTTGTACGTTATACAGCTTCCATTGGAGCTGCCAATACATTTTATTTATCGGCTGTTGTGTAATCATGACTGGAGTTTGACCTTTATTTTTTATTATACGCTAATATAAAAAAGACAGTTCTTTCATTTATATTTCATATGTGCAATAAAATCTGAAGACAGAATACCTTCTTTAATATAATAATACTTTAGGTATAGCTTAGTCTCAGTGGGCGTAAACTCTAATTTATTTAATTATTTTAGCCTTAACTCTTTTTATAATTTAAACTAAAACATACTGTGTGGACATACATATTTGTAAGTACCAAAACCATAAGAAAAAATGTCAAAACATATTTTCATTGGCACATAACAATTTTATGAATAACACTAAAGTCTTTACTAGTCAAGACATTTTAAATAAAACGTTTCATTATTATAAAATAAATGTCTTTTCTTCGTTATTGCCAAGGCAATGAAAATATTTAGAAACCTTTAAAGATTGGAATAGTTTAACTAAATTGGCTACGTTATTGGCTTTATGAGAATCGTTTTGTGTTTATTCAAAGCTTAATAACGTCATAGTTTGTTTGATGTATTTTAAATAGAGATATAGAGAGTTATTTTATTTGACATTAAATTGTTTTGATTGTGCCGCCCGAAATTAGTTTCTAGATTTTTGAATAATTTTTTCAGCTTAAATTTTTGGCCAAGTGTCAAATCATAAATTATTGGTTAGAAAAGTTTGCGTTATATTTTTGTGTCTCACCTTCGATTGCGGAGTTGCTCTCAGGCGCTTCAATGATAACAGGTGGGCCTTCCTTTCCAGTAGGCTTCAGAGGAACTGATGGTTTATTAATGTAGCCTTCCAAGTCTTGTACTGACGGTCTTCTAGAATCGCCGGATTTTCGTCGCTATACCATTAAAAGGATTGTTAATACTTTTTCACGCTTTGTACGTTGCAGAGTTAATCACATATAAATGATACATTTCAGTATCTTGGATAAAAAGGTAAATCAATATTTATATAATTTTTCGGTAATGGCATAATTTTTCTTTAAAATACTTTTTTTTTAACAAATTTTACACGATACTGATATATCATCATTCATTGATTACAATTAACAAGTTTCAAGAATACGTTAAACATAAAATTGTGTTTAAACATGAAATGACCAATGTAAAAAATTTGAATGCAGCGCAAGCGCATTAAAAGTCATCAAGGCGCTAACTGAACAAATCGTCAGATTATATTTAGATTGAAAAATTACTGTGTAACTAAATACAAGGGACATTTATAATGTTATGACAGTTGCTGTGCGTCATGAACGCGAGCCAAATGACCTGACAATGAAGATCTGGACTTCCTGATATATGTGGCGCAAGTGCAAATGCTCGCGAACACTGTTAATTACAATTGTAATAAATTTTATTACTTCAATTCACCGATAATGATGAACTAATATCAATAAAAAACTTGGAAGTAAATGCTATTAAAGTACTTTTTTTAATTCGGACCACAAGTTACGAGCACGTGCAATTTAAAAAATAAGTACAACAAAGTAAATGTAAATAATTTAAAGTATAAAAATAAATGTTTAACAGTAACACAAACTAAAGAATTGAATAAAAAAAATCTGTTTTCAAAATTAGTAGGTCTGATGACTTTTAATATGGCACTGTTCTAATGCAATTAAACAATGTTTAAATAATAATAGTTACTTACCACATCAAGAGTGCTTTCAACATTTAGTTTAGGGATAGAAAGCTTTTTCGCAACGGCTGTCATTATTTTAATCGATTACTATAAAGATGCCACAAAACGAACAGAAAACAAACAGTGTTTTTCAAATCACAGTCACTTATCACAGTTGAATTGTTAAACAAGTCTTTCACGGTATCGGAAACTTTCGTAATCAACATTTCGTGTCTTGAATAGACGAACGAGGTACATTTCATTCATGTCCACGAAAAAAGTATTTTTTAATATTAAATGCTATTAAGTTACTATGATACAAGTGTTACACCTTATCAGGCTTTCGAAAGTTATGCTTGAACGTTTTTTCGTTTGAGAGGTTTCGGTTAGGGACTGTTCGATCAGTATCGTTCCATGTAAAAATGGGCACGAATGTCAAAAGACTGAAGAGGGTGTCGCGGATAGATGGCCGGCTGGGCGCGCGGGTCGCGGGGTGCGCGGGTTTCTATTTATGCTCAACACAAATCAACGGACCAATTCAATTAATTATCAGATTAAGGTGAGCCATACGCCGTGTACTTGAGCGTCAGTGTTAACGTATATGTGAAATGTTATCGTCAGCAGATACCTAATATCCTATTGATGATGCGTAAATAAGGAAACATCAGCGTGTCAACAATAACACATCTCGATAGTCAAATATCATTTTGATGATTGATGTCTCAACAATACGTACGACAATCTACTGAATCTCATTTGGTGTCGTAAATTTCATTGATGATTTAGGAATCCTTTCAACTTCAGGCAAATCTACACAAAAATTACGCAAGCTATATTTAGCGATGAAATTCTAGTTCATATGTTCTTGGGTAGTAAAATCAAAGTTTACTAAGATTTTTAATGTACTGAATCTAAAATTTTCAATAACTTTATTTAAATAAATACCCTTATTTTTTAATCGACAAATTTGTAATAGGAGAGTACCAGCCACTACAATGAAAACATTAGGTGAGCTGTTTATGTATTTGAAATTCATACGTTTAAATTTATTTGACCAGTCTCAATTAGATTTTAGATTTCAAAATTATACCTTTCGTAATATAAATGTTCCTACAATGAAATATAAGAGTTTCGACTGTATGCTATGCTGATCTCGGCCTCCGCGTCAACTATGCCAAATGCTTTTTGGATATAGTCGTATTGATATCTCGCGCCATACTCTGTTCATCTATCGTCCCACGCATGCTCCATCAGGTATTCTTGTCTCTCCTGTATAAATGTGTCTATCAATCACTCTTCTCCAACATTCTATTTGTGGGGCGTACCTTGTTTTTAATAACAACATGTCTAAATCGGTTGTTGTCATTGAAATATTTGTTTCTATATTTGTCAGCATAGCGATGTTGTATTTTTATCGACCTTAAATTGTATTGATTCGTTTGCCAATATAAACATGGTTGTATATATAGAAGAAACATTGTCTGCGTGTCCTTTTAACATTTCAAACAGATATTCTTTACCTCTCTTTACTCTTAATAAAATATATTAAATGTTTAAGCTAAAAATCAAAAGTATTGTTTACTCCAATAAATTTCTGATACTGATTTCGACTGTAAGGGAGCTGATAAAGTTTATAGAAATTCGTTTACGTTTATGAAGGTAAATATTGCTAGTATAGAGTTTAATATGTAATATACTAGAATGTGAAATAGTTTCTGAAGAACTGACATGTGAATATTAAGAAGATTAATATCTTTTTAACAATGCAACGCACTAGCGACTGCTCAGTCGTGATGCCAGATCTCGATAGTTTAGGATGCATTTTAAGTTCACCTTGCAAGTGCTCTTGGCCTACCTTTACAGTTATATATATTTAATAATAATCATTATCAATCATCAGTATGTTTGATCGCAGTGTAGTTTGGACGCACTGGGCTACGAGACTGAATTTCATCATATAGTTCAACGCTGTCAAAAATGTTAACCTGCAAAACAGGTGCGGTTGCATTCTTCTATTATGCTGTTTTTCGTTACTTTCTTTAAATAAATTTACTAGGCATTACAAGTAAATAATTTATAGGACTGTTTCCAACTGGCAAATGAAAGTTTGAAAATTTATATGTTTTAAAAACTGATTGCGTAGATATATAACATCCACCAATGTAAGCCAGCATGGTGTATAAATGGCCTTGACTTTTTCATACTGGGAGAAGCTTCCGAATCCCTAAAGTGGGAATATCAAGAGGGCTGTTCATGTTATGACAGTTTCCAATTCCACGTCTTTTAACTACGTTCACGATTTTTAAAATTCGCTTATAAAAATTATTGGCTGTTTTAAGGATAATATATTCTATAGATGCAAAGCAAACTGCTTTACAAATATTAATTTCTATAAAGTATTGTGACATCTTTGTAGGTAATATTGCTATAGCATTATAGCTTACAAATAAATGGATCATGCGAAAGCAGTAGCAGAAGCATTATATTTATATTGCGTGGTGCAAGCGGCTTAAATTTACCACTGACGTAGCGTTATCATAGCTTTTTATACTTTTTTATCTCACCATTTACTCCATATTTTTGTCAACACTTAACTTCATATATACAAATTATTTTTGTTACTGATAAGGGGTTAATTAGTTACCGATTTCAGAGTTAGAATGACCAGGTGTTAGTTGCACTAAATTGTAACTATATGTAATATATTAAACACATACGTAAATATAGTAAATGATATTATTGAAATTTAATTACAATTGCGAGAAAAGAACATATATATTATACCAATCATATCCGGTGTTGAACACTATTCAATGAATGGTCCTTTACATAAAAAATTCGGTGTGAATCATTGGAAAACATAAATTAATAAATTTTGAAATATTTCTATGTTAGCCACGTATCTAAAAGATTGTTTCTATGACATATAATTTCTAAAACATATATGTTTCACACATTTTGTACCTCGTCCGCGAGTTCACCCGGCCTGCCTCGTTTCTTTTGTGGGGGGAAAAAAATAAATTGTTTAGTAATGCATTCTCTGTTAATTGTGTGCACTTATTATAAATATTTTCTATACATAATATGAGTGTATATGAGTTTTTTTATATTTGTGTGCGCGTGTTAAACTGTGAGTAAGATTGTAATATTTTCCACGTTCATCGAGTTTTTAATGTCTCCATTCAAATGGTATGGTTTATTTATAACATGTCATATAATGTTTATTTGTGTTTAATAATGTGTTTATTTTGTAGCTTCGATGATAAATAATGCGTGAGTTTCATAATTTTCTTTAGCGTTAGAAATTAAAGTTTACTATATAAGTTTTTATATTAAATAGATGCAGCATTCTTGTAAATATAGTTGTAGTAAACAGTACTAGATTAGCGGAAAATTAATAACTAAGTTCCATTGTTATTGGAAATCGAAACGAAAACAAAAGCTGTTTTAATAGAAAAGTAAATAGCTTCGTTCATAACGGAACAAAGAAAACTCTTTCGTAAACAATCAATAGTATTAACTCGCATCAGCCATAAACGTACGATATTAAAGAGAATACCGCTGGTCGGCAAAGCGGCTTAAATAGACATCGTGTGATGAAGTTACAATAGAAGAAATAATAAGAATAATAAGAAGGACAAATTAAGAGAGTCTACGAGTGCCTCGTGTTAAAGAAAAGAAGATGGTTCTAAGATAGAAGAAGAGCAAGTTAAAGAATATTAAAATGCTGTTTAACTTTCTTTTTAATTTTAACATTTATTGTCAAATTGTAAGAAGTAATATTGTAAGAATGTGTATTGAGTTGTGCATTAACGGCATAACAATAAAGAAACAGTTTTTTTTAACCATGGGTGATGCTGAAGTATAGAGAAATAAAACTAAAAAAAAAAAAATATGCTTTGCAAAAGCGAGCAGCGTCCACCTAAAATTGACCAGACCCAAACGATCTCACCTTTTTCTCGTCTAAAACTTCTCCAGGACGTAATTTCTTGACCTGTTGTTAAAAAACACTGATAATAATCCCCTTTCAGACAAATGTGCCTACCTAGATCTCTGATGCCGAACCTGAGTGACCCGCCTACACTAACGCCTATAGATCATTATCTCGTGCGTAACCTCAACAGCGAGTGCATAAGTTATTTCGTTATGTGTTACGTCCTCCTTCATGTTAATCTTTGTTAGTTCCTGTTGTTCAGAGTCTAATTTGTAATAAAAAAGCTTTCTTTGACACACCTTGCACCTTAGTTAATGCCTGCAAAGATCCTGCTTAGAAAGACATACCCAACCTTTTTAACCGTTATTTTGTGTGCATACGTGCGTACAAGCTGTGCAGTTTTATTTTTGTGCTCTGAATCTCAAAAGTGTGTGCAATTTAGTTCTGTGCCTTGTACCAGAAAATGTTTTGTATTTTGGTAGTAATTGGATAGTCACATATGGGAATTTTTGCATGTTTGGCGTCGATTAAAAGTTCAAAACGTTCCGTCGAGGCGATGGGTGATCGTGTATAATATGTGAATATCCGCATAACTAACTTATGATCTGCTATTAACCGCGACAGATGCAAATGCATAAACATATTTCGTTTACAGAAGTTAAATCCTTATCACGGCGTTATTTTAACGGATAGCATTCACGTAATATTCTTAGCAGTTCTGCTATTACCTTCTTGTCTTCAATCACCTCACCAGGTCTTAGTTTTCTATTGTCCTGTGGATTACGTTTTGTACGATCTTAATATCTAAACATACGCTGCTCTCCCTAATGTGTTTATAAAACACTGTGAAAACTAAAATCTAACAAACTAGAAGCAGGGAGTGTTGGAGTTTACTAATCAAAAATCATAAAAATCAACTAACCTTCATCGTCACTAATCAAGCGTACGAAGTGTAATTCAAAGCTTTATTGTGGAAATTGCTGATTATTGGCGTAATCCAAAGGAAATAACCAAAACTGTCTAAGGTTACGGGTTCGGCTTGAGAGAGTAGGATACTAAACTACATAAGGGCTCAAAATAATTCAGATAGTGCAAATATCAAATACATGTAATCAAAGTGTTTTTTTTTGCATTTTGAATGTTGATTTGTATTTTTAAAATATCATTGGCTTATTAAAGTGTTTGATGTTTGCACCAAAAAACCATCACGTTCTATGCTACATTTCACGGCATAAATAATACAGCTACACGTTTCATACCTTCAAGTGATGTCGTAATAAATGTAGCTAAAGTTTTATTTGAATGTAAAAAGGTATTTTAAATATTTCATTGTGTATGTAAGTAAAATGAACTGTACGTACCTCGTCGCTGATGATTAGTGAAGGACGTCTACCCATTTCCTCCGGAGGAGGTATGAGTGAGCCACGTCTTCCGGGTGGAGCTGGAGATAACGAGGGTTTCCTAGGCATTTCTGGTTTTGGTGACTTTTCATGTATGACTTCAATTTTAGGCGCGGTCGGCTTCTCTTCGGGCTCTTTAATTTTTGGTGCGGTTGGTACTTGTGGCTCTTCAGGTGCTTTAATTTCTGTGATTTTCGGTTTATCCACAGGCTGCCAAAATTAAAGTTAATAGTAAATATGATATTAACAATTTATTAAAGGAAAATTATAGTTATTACTTTACCTTATCCTTCTCCGGTTTCTCTCTCGTAGTGGGAGTAGGAGACATCTTTTCGTACACTTCAAGGTCAGGCCGTTCGTAGTCAGGAATTTCTGGCAATTCTTCTGCCTTCTTTTTGAGTGTAGTAGCTTTAGCCTTTTTAACTTCTGCTTCTACTTTTTCTTCTTTCATCGCTACTTTCTGTAATACTCTTTAGATTAATTTCTATTACTGTGAAAGATTATAAGTTTTAACAACTCAAAAAGTTATAGACGTGTGAAAATCTGCGATTGAATTGGGAAAATGAGCTTTAAAGATCTCAGTCTGGTTCTGGCACAGGCTTCTATAATTTAGAAGATAATTTCTGTCCGTATTAATTTCTCGTTGCCAAGTGAAAAGTTACTGGGTTTTTTTTTGTTATATGATTGAAAGATTTTGTTAACTTAAAATTCGCTTGTAAAAACATAAATAAATACATTTATACTTACCAGAAACCTAAAGAACTTAAAAAAAATCATAATTCGATTTAATTTTTGTACAACAATATTCTCTACGTGCAGTTGTTAAAAGCTAAGCTAAGCGGGAAATTTAAAAACATCATTTTATAGACAAACAATAACCAGCAGATGTTGCAATATTAATATTAGTCACAAATACATATACATTTATACTTATATACAAAAATACATAAATATTTCAGATACTTTATAAATAATAGTAATAATAACAGGGTCCTGCGATATAAGCTGTGCTTAGTTCAGGACCCGAAGGATATCATGTGTTGTAAATTTTAAGGAAGTGTAAAATAAATAAAAATAAAATATGACAAATTTTACTTAAATAATTATATTTTAATAATAGGTGTTAATCTATTTCACTACTTTAAAACTATGTGCTGTGCCGTGGTGCTGAAGTAATGTACAATAAAACTATTGTGCAAAATCTGGTGCTGTGGAAAGTTGAAGCTATGTAAAATTGGTGTTATAAATTATTATCTTTGACGCTCTACCTCATCGGGTCTGCTTCTTAAAGCTGGTTGTGGTATTTCTAATGAAGCTGGCTTACTCTGATCTTCTGTCGTATCAGCCTATAGAATAAATTACATATATAAAAGATACCGGTTGATTTCCTTTGAAATTTCGTATTTGTAATGAGACAATGTTTTTGTTAAATTAGATTTTAGTAGATTCTGATTTGTATTGTTTTTAATGTGTGTTGTAAAGAAAATTAGATGTTTGGTGAAAAGTAGAGAGTTTTGTATAGTGGATATGCACCTGAGGAGATTTAGCCCTTCTCCAAGGTACCGTGTCACGTGTTTCAATTAGAGTTGGTTTGTACTGATCCTCCATTTCCGGTGTTTGCTCGGCCTGACGATTAACGATTCGATTATTATTATAAATAATAATTATTAGAGACGTATAAAAGTGTATGTATGTGTTAAAGTGAAGTAAATGTGTACCTGAGGAATTTCGGGTATAGTGTCCCATGAAAATGGTACTTCATTGCTCTTATTATCTTCATCGGGTGTAACGAAAATGGGTACCTAGTAAATTTTAGTAATTTAATTTTATTCTGCCAAAATTTCCGTAGCGATAAAACTTTCATTAATTATTATAGATATTTTTTACCTCTTTATTTGTTTTTCTCCAGGGATAAGATGTTTCTGTCGGTTTTTTATTATTATGATCATCTTTCACCTGCTAAATTATTATAATTTTAGTTTGAACAAAATTTAAATATATCAAAAACCTATTTCAATATTATTTCACTATATACCTCATTTGTTTTGCTCGGTGTTATATCGGGTATTGTTTCTTCGTTTTCAGTCGTTTCGGTGTCCTACACAGATTAATTACAATTAAATTTAAGATCCGATAGTATAATTTAGTAATTTACCTAATCTTTGTGAACAATTCAGATAAGAAGTAACTATAATTATAAATGTTGAGTCGTGTACCTCTTTAGATGTACTTGGACGACGGCTTGGATACATATTTTTGATTTTGTTTGAATGTAATTTTTCACTGTCTTTAGACAATAGAGGTATTTGTTTATTTTCCTCTTCTGTGTTCTATGTATATTAGTTATATATTATGATATATGCTATGTTGTGTTGTTTATAGTTGTAATGACATCAAATAAATCTATGATAATGATTTCTTTCTAGCTTTAAGTCTATGTTTAATGTCTTTTGCTAAAGTTTCCAGTATTTTTAAATAAAAAAAAGAAACTAAAAAAGTAACTTTAAGGTAATATTTAACTGTAATGTGCTATTTAAATGTTAACAATTTTAAAACTTATTTACGATAGATGTTATTGAAGTACATTTTCAAAAAAATAACAGTTAAGGGTGTCTGATCGTACCGAGGGTATAGTAATAATTAAAGTAAAATAATTAATGTAATTGAAAATGACATCGTCGTTTAACTTTAGTTAAGTTCATATTTAAGTCTAGGTCCGCAGTTGTAGTTGGTACGACTCATAGGAACGTACCTCTTTCACCGGACTACGACGACGCCAAGGATAATCAGGTTCAATAGAATCCTTTTTATCATTTTTAACTTCGTTGTTTTCGGTTGTTGGTGTATGTTTAGTGTCATCCGTGTCCTGTTGCAATAGTTAAATATAAAAATCAAGTTTTAATTTGTTGTTACAATCCTGATTGTTGGTTAATTATGTACCTTTTTGTGTTTAGAAGGAAATTGTGGTGTAGGTGTAGGTTCTTGTGGACGTGTTTTTTGTGCAGTCCGTTTTGTTTGTGTTGTATCTGTTGTTACAGTTTCTTGTTCCGAATTATCTTCATCGTCCTGTGTGTAATATATTTTGTTAGTACCCTTTATTTATAATAGAATATTAAAAAATGTTATTAATTTTACCTCCGCTTTACTTGAACGGCGCCAAGGGTGCGTAGTCTTTTTAGGTTGATCTAAACTAACACTGCGTTTGGGTGTAGTTTTGTCTGTGAGTTCCTAGTGAAGTATAATCGTTTATTTAATATTATGTCCATGTTCCATATATTTGTGTAATTGATCGTAAAAGTATGTGTATGTACCTCTGTGTTTGGTTTTGTAGAACGCCATGGGTATTGTTGTTCTGTAGGTGTATCGATATTATCGTCTGTAATGTTTTCTTCTACGCTTCCTGTAGTACCGTCGTCCTATTTTGAAATAATAAAAAAGAAATACTTACACTTAGACAACAAATACGCTAATACCTAAATTGAACGAACACTGTACAGATATTAAAGATTAACAACAAAAGAGACTGTTAATTACGGGACATATAATTCGGTACACCTTTTAGCACAACATTAAAAATAATAAGAGTTGATATATTTACAGTGATGTATATCGCTTTACAATAATAAACTTATTGTAATCATGCCTAACAACTAAAAAGCAGTCTCACCTTCAGTTTAATTTGCTTTAATTCATTTACTTCTGATTCCTTAACGGCGGTCTAAAAGCATAAAGCAAAGGGAATTTAGGTGTACGCTTGGATAAAACTATTGTGTGAAAAACATTACTGCAAGATTATTCATAGAATTTCTCTCTATTTCATCACTTATATTCAATACACTATTGAATATAAGAATTTAACTTAAGCGAAGCATGGTTTTTCGGTGGAATTTATTAGGCGACGTAATACTACAATGTAGCTCAATTAGCACAAAAGGTTCTACAGCAAAAAACAAAACTTGGATTTCGCTCGTGGGTTGCTAAAGCACGGAAGTCGAACTCTGTTTAAATACTCATTCATCAAATTTCAATATTCATGGTTGTAAAAATACTTTAAGCATTATCCTCTCATATCCTTTTTTAATTGAACAGCATATAATTGTATGCTGTACATATTAAGTCATGATACTTTACCTTCAGCGAAGTCTTTCTCACATCAGCGACTTCTTGTTTCTCAGCAACGGAAGAAATCGAAGATTTTCTGCTTTCGGACGTTTCTTTTGTAAGCTGCATAAAGAGTATAATGAAGTTCCATAAGGTATTTTTATCAGGAAGATAAGCAAAAGGGAAGTGAACTCTTTTATCGATCTATTAATTTTTTTGCTCAGAAACTTTCATTATTTCTTTTACCTACCTTAAGTGCTTTGTTTTCAATTATCGAACTTCTGCGGCTCTCTGTTTTAACTTCTTCTTTCATCTGCAATTGAATAATACATTTAAGTCTTATCCATAATACAAGATTAGCGTATGGTTCATTAGCTGCCGTCATTATTGTAATAGTATTTTGCAAGTTTCGCCCTCTTATAGTAAATTAGCTTCGCATACATTATCATCTTCGTTGTCACTAGCAAGTTAATATGTTGTGATTAAGATGCTAACTCCAAGAGGTAACGTATCTTTTGTATTGATGTTTTTTAAACAGATAAAAAGTATGTATAAAAATAATTACCTCTGCCTGAATAGAAGTTCTTCGGCTTTCAGTCTGAATATAAGAAAGAGAAAATTCGATTAATTTTGTTGTATCTGTTGTACATGGAAACCGTGCAACATTTATTACCAATATATACAAATTGGATACCGTTATTTACTTGAAATAAATGAAATGCAATGGAACATAACAGAATACACCTATGTAAGAAGTAAATCAAAACACATAACAAGGGAGTTTTGTGCAATGCGTACGTTGGACTTTTGGTCCTAACATAGTGTTTCCATTTTATAGGAGTTCCACCAACTAGTAGGAAATCTTCAAATAACTTTTCTTTTTATATTTTCTTATAATATTACTTAAATAAGTTTTATTTGTATTACATTTCTAACAGATATGCGAATAAATGAAGAAGTACATTTTTACTTGAAGTCAGTTTTTATTTGAAGACTTCTAAAAAGGTTGACATGGGGGAAGTTCACACAAACTTTGATGAGTTCAATCTCTTTTCTACCTTTATTTCGATATGTTGTCCTTGATGTGATACCATTGTCACCTGTTTTGTTAATAGACAAAATTAAAATCTAAATTACATTCAATAGTTAAATTATACCGTAGAAATATGTATGTGATTAAACAAGAAACTCTTCACCAAGTAATTGAGCTTATTTCGAAATTGTGACATCAGCGTTAATATGTTGACCACGGTATCATTTACTTGACGTTATTAATAATATGTAGTTATTAACGGCTTACCGATAACTGTTCCTTTTCTTTCTTCTCCCTGACTGTAGGCGTGGGGGAAATCTTTTCATACTTCTCAAGCACTGGACGCTCGTAGTCATCGACGAAGTCAAGTTCATACTGAAACATTTAATAATCATTGTTTAATTATTGAAGTAACATAGGTTAACTAATATATAATTGTAACACAATTGTTACAAAAGTGAAGAATATCGGCCAACTCTGATATCTAAATAGAAAGATAATTCTTTATGAATTCATTTAATATATTAAATTATTGATAATAGTACGTACCGTGCCTGAAAAAAAAATTAAAACCATGCGACTGCAACGACCACAATAGTAGAACGACACAATAAGCGAACCCATTTCCAAATAACAAATTTGATTTTTTTTTACAAAATGTGTGATTGCAGCTATGTGCAGTAAGGTGAACGTTTAAATGTAAAATGTGTGTATGTGTGTGAATTGTAACATTGATAGAAGTAAGATATTTACAGAAGATGTCTATAGAAGAAAAGAAAGGAAGATTGTGGATAGATAAAGAGGAAATTGAAAGATCATCTCCATATACATTCAGAACGTAGTGTTTACCCCATCGTGTATTTCCTTGGTACCCGGTGTTGCTTGTTTAGGTTTGTTTGTTGTTTTCTTAACTGTTTTCTTAAGTTGTGGAATTTCAAACTTTCCACCTTGGATTGACAATGGCTCCTAAGGAAGCAATACAAGTTTAGATACAGGATTCTATACTATTCAAAGCCTATTTTTAATGCTGCCTCTATAAAATTAGTTTGGTTGTGCAGTATTTCAAAAGTGATATTAGAAAACATGCCCAAAAAGATACTTTTCGCGGAAATGTTAGTCCAGTCATTTAACTATCTCAACCTTCTGTTGCCAGTTCTATCTGTTGTTGTGTCAAATAATAAAATGTACTGGCATTCTACCTCATCTTTGCGTCCTTTCTTGACCACAGCCGGTTTTTTAACTTTGAGCTGCGCCGCTTCACTTCCCTCCTAAACCAATTACACATTTTAAATGTATTATTTGCATTATTTATCATTTGATTTTAAGATAATGTTTCATAAGGCTGAGATAATTAAAAAATTAAAAAGACTGAGTACCGTTGGTTCTTTCTTAGATGGTGTCTTGTGCGTGAGAGATGCATCTTCAGGAGCAGTAGTGCTTGTCTTAGTACGGGGCTTGGCGACATTGACAGATTCCTCTGTGTCTCCGTCCTGAGCCCGCAATTATATACAAGTGTTAGGTGGTGTTGCATGTTATTTTAACGATTTATAATTAGACGTGAAATTTGTGCATTGACAATCAGACGTTTTTTTTGAAGAAAATTCAAAGAAATTTAAGATTGATTAAAGCACATTGAAAGTTTTAATAAAATTTATATGCAACAAATGTCGAATAACTTAAATGCTATTTTTAATACATCATTACAACTAATACATAAGTAATCAGTACAGATATGAAAAGTAGAACTTATTAACATCAGTAATTGTAAACCAAACGTAGTGCGTATGCTATCCACAAACGGTGATATAGTGCTTAGTGCCGTCTATTTACTATTAGATGAATTTCTACAAAATACCTTAGTTATAATAGCCACTCTCCTTAAAACGTCAAACGAAGACAGAGGTTGTGACTTATTTTTTATTTCAGTCTGTGAATTTGCGTACAACTTTATTACGTAAATAAAAACATGACATAATATTCTGAATTATTATTAGAACTTAAATTAAATTGAAATATAGCCCAACTGATATCGAGATAAGATTTTCCTGATAGAAATCTTACCTTAACATCTGTTTCTTTTTTGGACGGTTTCTTAATTGTCTTATCCTCGACGATTTCTGGCTTTTTTACTTTCAATTTCGTCTCAGTCTCGTCCACCTAATGTACGAGTGTATGTGTATTATTACGAGTATATAATGATTTAAAGTAAATAAAGTGTAGTGAATTGTTTTTACGAACCGTAGGCGTGGTTTCTGCAGGTGTTTTATGTGTCAATGATATATTCTCAGGTTCTGGTTTGGATGGAGTTTTATGTTCAGTTGAATTAACTTCTTCATCGATATCCATAGGCTGTAGAAATATCGAAGACGTGTTAAGATATTTAGAAATATTTATATTTTTTAAGAATTTATTTATTGCCGATGTACCTCTGGCTTATCTTTATCTTTAACAGAAGAACGCCTGGCTGTAGTGGTAGCCTCGGTGGGTTGGTTCTCCTCTGGCTTTTTGTCATCCTAACAAAAGTAATCAAAACAGTATATTCGTGTGTTGTATAATGTAATATTGTAGTTCAAATTTGATAACGTATGTGAAAAGTACCTTCTTCTTTTTCACAGTTGGAGTTGGTGTTATTTTCTCGTACTTTTCAAGAACTGGCCTCTCATAATCATCTATAAACTCTTCATCCACAACCTTTAAAATGTGTGAGATAATGTCAATTAAATTTATAAAATACAACTACAATTGTGTTAGTTGTATTCAATAGTAAATCATGTGCAGTTTAGCAAGCAGTATGTGCAGTAAGTTAGTTTCAGTTTTACAGTTTTTCTACCTCGAAAACTCTGCGTTGTATTAGCTGAATAATTTAAATATATGTTGTTTTACAAAAAAAGAGAGAATATCATAATCAATTACATGCAAGCTGAAAAAAATTCTCAACAAAGACCAGAAGTAGACCTGTATGTTGACTAGAAAATATGTTAACTGTTTTAAGTTACCAGTAAAAAGAAAGGGTTTTTTGTCAATGTCATATCTGTTATTGTTAATTGTTTGTCAAGTGTTAAATGTTTTGTGTATACCTCCTTCTCTTTGAGTGAAGGCCGTTTTTTAGCTCCCGGTTCATCTTTTTTAATAGTCTTTTTCTTGGGTTTTTCTCCAGGTTTTTTGTCTTCATCCTAAGTGTCAATTAGTTATTTTAGATAAGTCTATACTTATCAAAATTTTAATTAGTTAAAATATAATGTACCTTATCTTTAGTCACTGAACGTTTACGTAGTGTTGGCATTTGTGGTTCCTCTTCCTTATCTTTTGGATTAATTTTACCTTTCATAACATCCACCTCGTCCTAAAGATAATTTCATAGATTTTATATTCGATACATCTTTTGAATTGTAAATATACTAAATGAATTTTTTGATTTTTAATTTTTTAGCATTTACCTGTATTTCTTTAGAACCTCGTTTACTTTTGGGCGTGGGTGTGATTTTATCATATTTTTCCAATTCTGGTTGCTCATAATCATCGATTATCATCGCAAGCTACAAATGATGTGTTCAGAAATATTATTTATTGATAATAAGACCGAATAAGAAATAAAAGTATCGTTTTAAAATGAATAAAGTACCTCTTCTACCCCGTTTTGCTTTTTAGTTTTATCTGAGGTAGTTGGAGACATTTTATCATATTTCTCTAAGTCAGGTCTCTCGTAGTCATCTACGTACTCTCTGTCTTCAGGCTTTAAAATGTTTAAAATAAAAGTTATGTATCTTTAAAAATATTTAAATAATGACCTATGCGACGATTAGAAATTTACCTTTCTAACCAACTTTTTACTTTGTGCGACTTGAGGCTCCTCAAGTTTTTCTTCCCCGGGTTTAGTTGGTGCCTTTGATAATTTAACGTTTGATAATTCATCGACAGGTTCCTCTGGTTTAGGAATACCTTTCTTTATACTATGACGTTTAGTTTCTTCTTCAACCTATACATAAACATTGCGTTTTAGTTTTAAAAATTTTATAGCCAAAAAAAAGATTTTAAGTTTAAATGGATTGAACTATTTGTTTTTAATATGAACTGTTGTATTTAAAATCTACCTTTTCTTTATTTGCTGGTTTGGGTTTTACGTCTGATACTGAAGTCGCGATTGATGGTTCCTCTTCACTTTCGATGTCTTTGCTCTCAACAGTTTCAGATATTGACGGTCGTTTTGCCTAAGTGAAGGTGGTTATAACTTAATGATTATCATTATTTTAAGAATAACTAAAATGTATATTGTGAATAGTGTATGGTAAGGAAGGATTACCTACAATTTAAAGCTATGGTTAAGTCAAAAATTACGTTTTATGACTTTGATTACGTAAGTGCTTATTTTAGTGTAAGAGGTTTCCAACAATATGTCGCGGCACAACCTATAGTAACGTACCTCTTTCACCGGACTACGACGACGCCAAGGATAATCAGATTCAATAGAATCCTTTTTATCATTTTTAACTTCGTTGTTTTCGATTGTTGGTGTATGTTTAGTGTCATCCGTGTCCTGTTGCAATAGTTAAATATAAAAATCAAGTTTTAATTTGTTGTTACAATCCTGATTGTTTGTTAGTTATGTACCTTTTTGTGTTTAGAAGGAATCTGTGGTGTAGGTGTAGGTTCTTGTGGACGTGTGTTTTGTGCAGTCCTTTTTGTTTGTGTTGTATCTGTTGTTTCGGTTTCTTGTTCCGAATCATCTTCATCGTCCTGCGTGTAATATATTTTGTTAGTATCCTTTATTTATATCAGAATATTAAAAAAATGTTATTAATGTTACCTCCGCATTACTTGAACGGCGCCAAGGGTATGTAGTCTTTTTAGGTTGATCTAAACTAACCCTGCGTGTGGTTTTGTCTGTGAGTTCCTAGTGAATATAATCGTTTGTTTAATGTGATATCGGTACTGCTTAATACATGTAATCATAATTGTATAAGTATGTTTGTGTAAATCTGCATTCTATTTTGTAGAAAGCCATAGCTATTGTTGTGCTGGCAAGTGTATCGAAATTATCGCCTGTAAAACTTCTATGCTTCTATAAGTAGCGTTGTCCTATTTCAAAATATTGATATAGTTTTTTTCACAAAGAAGAAATGCACTACCACTTAAACCGTCGAAAATATTAATCATTATAATTAAAAATATTAAAAATTATTAACAAAAGAGACTATAAATTACAGAACAAATAATTTATAACGGTTTTAGCACAGCGTTAATAATATTAAGTAGTTATGTACATTTGAAGATATATTGGTACTTTTTATGAAAGTATAAGTTTCCGTTTATATAACTAACCTATTGTAATCATGCTCGACAACTAACAAGCGTTCTTACCTTCAGTTTTATTTGCTCTAGATATTAAAAACATGCTTAAACAGATTTTTTTGTCAGAAATGTTAGTCTAGTTTTTTTTTTAACTATCTCAACCTCTTTTAGATATTTCTATCTGTAGAAATCTGCGGCAAATGATAAATTATATATTCTACCTCATCATTTTGTCCTTTCTTGACCACAGCCGGTTTTTTAACTTTGAGCTGCGCCGCTTCACTTCCCTCCTAAACCAATTATACATTTTAAATGTATTATTTGCATCATTTATCACTTGATTTTAAGATACTGTTTTATAAGGCTGAGATAATTAAAAAATTGAAAAGACTGAGTACCGTTGGTTCTTTCTTAGATGGTGTCTTGTGCGTGAGAGATGCATCTTCAGGAGCAGTAGTGCTTGTCTTAGTACGGGGCTTGGCGACATTGACAGACTCCTCTGTGTCTCCGTTCTGACCCCGCAATTATATAAAGTGTTAGGAGTGTTGCATGTTATTTTAAAGATTTATTATAGAAATGAAGTTTAAAATTGTGTATTGATAATTAGACGTTTAAAAATTACGATTAACTTGAAAGTAGAATAAATTTTTTATACAATTTAACAACAACAAATACAAATTAAATCGAAAGCTAGTTTAATTATATCTGTACAACTATATACGCAATAAGTACAATTATAAAAAAAGATATGAGGTTCAGTAATTGTAAACTAAACATAGTGCATATCATTATGAAGTGTCTACTTCAAACTGAAGTTTGGCAGTAAGTTTGAGAAAATTTTTCCAATCGTAGGCTATTCTTTTATAGAACATACTATCTACAGACAGTGGTTAGCATAAACACTACGTTTTCTATTAAATATATAGCTACAAAGTACCCCTCTGATAATAGACAATCTTCCTAATACATCGAAACAAGGAGACTTTTTTTTATTTTAGTTTGTGAATTTTCGTAAATTTAAAAACTTAAGAAAAATATTTCTTAAGTCCCATTCAAAATTACACAGTAAAGTTACAAAAAAAAAAAATTTTTGGATATTAATGCCAAACTGATACCGAGATAAGATTCTTGGGATTTAAATCTTACCTTAACATCTTTTTCTTTTTTCGATGGTTTCTTAATTGTCTTATCTTCGACGATTTCTGGTTTTTTTACTTTGAGCTTAGCCTCAGCCTCGTCCATCTATTGTATATATGCGTGTTATATTAAATATTTATTAAATTAAAGTAAATAAAATGTAGTGGAATGTTTTACGAACCGTAGGCGTGATTTCTGCAGGTGTTTTATGTGTTAATGAGACATCTTCTGGTTCTGGTTTCGATGGAGTTTTCTGTTTAGTTAAATGAACTTCTTCGTCGATATCCATAGGCTGTAGAAATATCGAAGGTGTGTTAAGATATTTGAAAATATTTAATTTTTTTTAAGAATGTGGTGATTGCTGAAGTACCTCTGGCTTATCTTTATTTTTAACAGAAGGACGTCTAGCTGTAGCTGTAGCCTCGGAGGGTTGGTCCTCATCTGGCGTTTTGTCATCCTAACAAAAGCAATCGAAATAATAAATTTGTGTCTTGTAATATGTAATATTGTAGTTCAAATTTGATAACGTATGTGAAAAGTACCTTCTTCTTTTTCACAGTTGGAGTTGGTGTTATTTTCTCGTATTTTTCTAGAACCGGCCTCTCATAATCATCTATAAACTCTTCATCCACAACCTTTAAAATGTATAAGAGAAAGTCAATAAAATGTATAAAATACAACTAGAATTGGGTTAGTTGCATTTAAGTAATAGTAAATAATGTATAGTTTAGCAGGTCCAATATAAGATGTTGCGCATTAATTGATATAATTAAAATAGTAAAGTTGGTTATAGTTTTTTGAAGTTTCACTCCGTCGTTTTACCTGAATAATCTGAAATTACTTTAACAAAGAAAGATCAATACCAATCACATGCAAGCTGCAGAAAAGTTTTGTCAACGAAGTCTGGAGTTAGAGTTGTATGTTATCTAGACAGATGAATTAAGTTTTTAAGTATCTAGTATCAAGCAGGTTTTGTTTTGACAAATGTCTCTGTTAGTGTTAATTGTTTGTCAAGTGTTAATTGTTTTGAATTTGTGTATACCTCCTTCTCTTTGAGTGAAGGCCGTTTTTTAGCTCCCGGTTCATCTTTTTTAATAGTCTTTTTCTTGGGTTTTTCTCCAGGCTTTTTGTCTTCATCCTAAGTGTCAATTATTTATTTTAGATAAGTTTATACTTATCACAATTTTAATTAGTTAAAATATAATGTACCTTATCTTTAGTCACTGAACGTTTACGTAGTGTTGGCATTTGTGGTTCCTCTTCCTTATCTTTTGGTTTAATTTTACCTTTCATAACATCCACCTCGTCCTAAAGATAATTTCATAGATTTCGTTATTCGTTACATCTTGTAAATTGAAAATATACCAAATTACTTTTTTTAATTTTTTTTTAGCATTTACCTGTATTTCTTTAGAACCTCGTTTGCTTTTAGGCGTGGGTGTGATTTTATCAAATTTTTCTAATTCTGGTTTCTCATAATCATCGATTATCATCGCATCCTACAAATGATGTGTTCAGAAATATTATTTATTAATAATAAGACCGAATAAGAAATAAAAGTATCGTTTTTAAATTAATTAAGTACCTCTTCCACCCCGTTTTGTTTTTTAGTTTTATCTGCGGTAGTTGGAGACATTTTATCATATTTCTCTAAGTCAGGTCTCTCGTAGTCATCTACGTACTCTCTATCTTCGTCAGGCTTTAAAATGTTTAAAAGAAAAATTAAATATCTTTAAAAATATTTTAGTTATTCACCTATGCGACGTTAAGGAATTTACCTTTCTGACCAATTTTTTATTTTGTGCAACTTGAGACTCCTCAAGTTTTTCTTCCCCTGGTTTGATTGGGGTCTTTGATAATTTAATGTTTGATAATTCATCGACAGGTTCCTCTGGTTTAGGAATACCTTTCTTTATACTATGACGTTTAGTTTCTTCTTCAACCTATACATAAACATTGTGCTTTAGTTTTAAATGTTTTACGGCCAAAAAAAGATTATAAGTTTAAATGAATTAAACTATTTGTTTTTAATATGAACTGTTGTATTTAAAATCTACCTTCTCTTTATTTGCTGTTTTGGGTTTTTTGTCTGGTACAGGAGTCGCAATAGAAGGTTCTTCTTCACTTTCAGTATCTTCGCTTTCAACAGTTTCAGATATTGAAGGTCGTTTTCCCTGATTTGTGGACGTATTATGCAAATTGATTATTATATTGTGTAAAAGAAAAAAATTATTGTAATTGTAAGTGTAGAGTGATTACCTTAGGTAGGTCATCTGTTTTAGGTTTTTTAATTAGTGGTGTAGGTGTAATTTTTTCATATTTCTCCAAAACCGGACGCTCGTAATCATCAACAAAGTTGAATTCATCCTATACATTAAAACATGAATTAGCACATCTAGATGTTAACACGTAAATCAAAAATAATTTTATAATTAATTCTGAACATTAAACATATATCGTGTAAAGTTATACTTTGGTATAATACTTATTGTCACGTATTGTAATACATGTAGTCTATTTACAACGTACACAATTTAGCTTCGGAATTTAACATAAATACAAGCTTTATACAGAAAGAGGTCGCCTTTAAAACTACTTACCTCAGCTTCTTTTTTAGAAACCACCTTCTTTTTAACAACTTTCTTTTTCTCCTCAGTCTTTTTGGTTGTTTGTTTCTTTTCTTCGACTGGTTTCGGTTCTTCCTTTGGTTTTACTGGTTTCAACTTAGGAATACCTTCGACTTTGGTCTCAGGTTCAGGTTCTGACTTCTTCTTTTCAATTTTTTCTAACAGGGCCTTCTTTTCTTCCTCTGTTTTAGCTGTTTTTTTCTCAAGGATTTTTTTGGTCTCTTCGACTTCAGCCTCAGATTTTTTCGTTTCAATTTTTTTAGACTCGGTTTTCTTTGCTTCAACGTGAGTTTCAGATTTCTTGGTTTCTATTTTCACATCTTCTTTTGTTTCTTGCATATTAATTTCTTCTTTCTTAGTCACTTTCTTTGCCCCAGATTTCTTTTCTTCTATAGTTTTCTTTTCATCCTCTTTCTTCTGTGTTTGAATCTTAATTAAAACATAATATTACTGAGATTAATTTCGCTAGTTAAAGTATTTTATCAGAATACCGTTGACCTAAATATATTGACAACAATAAATTAACATTTAGATAATGATTAATCATTTAATATTTCAAATTACCTCTTTCCTTTCATCGATATGATTTTCTTCAATAACAGATTTTTCTTCTACGATTGACATTTCTTCTTCTGATTCTTCTATCATTGTCGTTTCTTCTTCTTCCTCTTCCTCTTTTTTCTTTTTCTAAATAGTCAATAGAATTACATTAAAGTAATTTTATTTTACGTCGTAATTTAATAGATAATGTTAAAATTTTGTTACTTAAATATCTTCTAATTACCAAGAAAAAATAAGTTTTGTAAAAACATATATACCTTTTCCTCTACAAGCGTTAAGTCAGCGCTCGATTCGTCTTCACCAAACTCATTTCTTATGACAACTCTGTAATTTGCCACGTATTTAGTAGTTACTTTTCTAATGATTAAGCGGGCACTGGTTCCATCGAAAGAGGTGTTTACCTCTGACGAGTCTCTTATTATTGTTGAATTTTTGTACCAAGTACATCTACATGATTGATCAGAAGTTTTAAGGATTGCTATGAATTCAGCTTCTTCATTTTCTTTTCTCGCCTAAAACACGTGAATTGTAATTGATTTAAAAAAGTTTTTAAATTAAAACAAAACAAGGTTTTATTACATGTAGTGGATTTTTGATACTTACAAGGCTTCTGAGATGTTTGATTATGTACGGTTTATCACCTTTTTCTTCGGGAATATCGGTGATTTCAACTTGCTGTGATGTCGCTTCACCTTTCTCATTCTTAGCAATAAGTTTGTAAGAACCCTTATCTTGTTGCGAAATATTTGAAATTTCGAGTTTAACGGTAAACTCACCCTGCAAAGCAATGATTATACTTTTAGTATGTTTTATAACCGTGGTAATGTGATAACAATTAAAAGGTTTTTACTTCTCTTAATGGCTCAATCAGAACAGTATGCCTGGAATCCTCTTTGACTGCATTCGATTCCTTATACCATGTGCAAGCAGGTGCAAATTTACTTAATACTTTACATTCAACAATCACAGTCTTCTTCTTAACTATTTTTATGATCTTTGGTTTTTCTTTGATAACTGGAATGACTAAAATAAAAATAAAATATTAGTTAGGTTATTATCTATGGATTGTAGACAAATTACTTTGCTTATAAAATTCAAGTCATACTTTCAATATTGAGCGTAAGATTAGCATTGAGCTCTCCTAGTTCATTCTTGATGTTGCATTTATATAATCCAGAGTCATCAATACCAGGGTCGATAAGTTCCAAAACGATTGTGTATGTGTCTTCTTTTACTTCAACCCGAGTTTTGATTTTCGACGAGTCCCTTATTTCTCTACCCTCATGATACCACACAATTGTCGGTCTTGGGCTGGCCTTTACCTTACAACCCATAATAACTAATTTACCGTTATCTTTGGACTGAATAGTGGGCTTTTCAATAAATGTAGGCCCTTCTCCTTCAGGTTCTGGTTCAGCTTCAATGTTTAAGTTTAGATTAGCATTGCTCTCCCCAAATTCATTTTTGACATGACAGCGGTAAGCGCCACCATCCGCTGCTGTAGGATTAGACAACAGCAATACTAATTCATATACATCTTCACTAATAACGGACGATTTAATTTGAATTTTACTGCTAGCCTTAATGACCGTTGTGCCTCGGTACCATGTTACTTCTGCCGCCGGCTTTGCTTTACAAACGCATCGCATTGTTATTAACGTGCCATCTTCATTGGGAATGATTCGTGGTTTTTCGATGAATGATGGAGCGAAACCATTTTCGTCATCCCCACCTAAAATTCAAACATAATAATTAATGAATGCAATATTATAAATAATTACACATAAACATTCATGCTGCTCATCAAGCACAAAGCTCCACATGCAGTTGCTCCTGTATGCGTACATATTTAAGTGTCTTTCAATAATTGTAACTTATCCATTGTTTTACCTTGGAAATTAAGAGCAATGTTAGCATTGCTTTCACCAAACACATTGAAAGCGTTACATCTATAATTTCCACCGTCTTCTTTAGTAGGATTTAATATTTCTAAAGTTAAGTTAAATGTATCTTTTCCAGTAGCTTTTCTAGACATTTTCATTTTAGCGCCGTCTTTTATTTCTTTATCTCCGTGGAACCAGGTAATATCTGGCATTGGATGTGCTTCTAGTATGCATTCCATTATTAATAGATCACCATCCTGCCTAATAGTTGGTTTTTTAGGAAATCTTGGTGCTTTTCCAGCTGGAATTCTGTTTGAAATACAAAAAATTTAATGAAAACCCTACTAAAGCTCTTTTTATAAAAGAATTTAGAGAGCTTACTTTGGTTTATCTCCACCTTCAAAATTCAAATTTATTTTTGCTACACCTTCACCGTATTTATTTTTAGCTACAGCTCTGTACTCTCCTTTATCAGAATTCTCTACACCTGTGATTTCAAGCCGCGCCATGTGATACAAAATTTGGTCTTCTTCTAGCGTGATTTTGTATCGATTACTTTCTTTTACAATTTTTTTGCCGTGGTACCTGTTATGTACATAATGCATGTTAAATGTAATAAAGTCCGTAATAGTCCGATAGCCAGGACTTCATAAATTCTATTCTTACCAAGTGATGGTTGGTTTCGGTTTGCCAACACATCGACATTCGAATGTGATTTTAGTACCATCCTCCGATTGCCTGATGACAGGTCTCTCCGTAAACGTTGGTTTGATTGAATCTTCAGGCACGGGAGCTTCGTCGCCTATCATATTAATTCTTTAATTAGCTTGGTCATAAATCATTCCTTTTTCACTAAGATTTGCAGCTTTAAATATTCTCATTGTATGTCTCATTTAAGATGTTTTCTTTCTGATAGGTGTATGATTAATTATATTACGTAGCCAGGAACAGAATATTACAGAGTTAATTGAGTGTATAAAGATACCAACTAATATAATTATAAAAATAGATAAATTTAGATTATATTTTTTATTATTTATATATAAGTCTACGATGTAGTTTCACAAACAGTACGCATAACAGTTGCTTTGTCGTTACTAAAATAAATAATGCATGTGCACAAGCAACAGAGTTAATGTTAATAAATACAAGATAATTTGTAAATACAAAAAAATTACGTATGGAAAGTCATAGACGAAAAAAAGTGTTTCGAAAAAGGGAATACTTAATATCATGCAAATACTGTCATAAGTGCGAAGCGTAATGAGGTTAAGGATTAGGTTAAAGTTATGTAAAGTGTAATAAAAATGTTGCATTTCGTTTGAAAAATACAATGTAAGAAAACATCTTAAACTGCGGCACGTCAGTTAACTGTTACCGTATAAACGTAAATGGTAATGTCGTATAACTTGTGTAGAGTAATTGATATATCGTTATATTAGTTTGATGATCCATGAAGCATAGCTGCAAATACTACGTGAATATCATGGAATAAATTATGTCTATTGCTAGTAAATTAAAATCACTCACACTACAACTAAGATAAATGCTATTTTATGTGAAGAATTTATCATAATTGTGTATAAATAATGGTTACATAATTTAATGTTGAATGATTGCATTTATTTATGTGTGGGGAAAATCAGCGTCTATTCATACAAATCTATTCAAACTTCTTTGAAGGTGAATATTGGTAAGAATAGTAAAATGATGTTAATACTAATAAATACCAAATGTTGTAAAACTTCATTCTGCTAGTTTCCTTTAATTTTACGCTGATTTTTGTTTTCATGAATGGCAATATTATTACTAGCAGAAGTAGTACTTACTGTCGAAGTTCAAGCTGATTGTTGCGTTGCTCTCGCCGAGCTCGTTCTTGGCGGTCACCCGGTATTTACCAGCATCCTCTACCGTCACGTCGTTGATCTCCAACGAGGCGTAGTAAGACTTGCCGTCTTTACTTACTGTTAACTGTTGAAATGAAATAAATTAGTAAGGTCATTGCTAATTGCTTGCTAACTTGCAAGTTACTTCGCCGTCTTCAAAAGTGTTTATACTAGGATCATGTCTGTTTTTTAACGATGTTGTCTTACATCGGAATCACATTACAGAAAAAATCGAACTGATTACCATTGAACTTACTAATTGGTATATCTTCTCACCTAACCGTGTACTACTTAAACAAATAACAAGAAGTTGTCTTTTTAGTATGAAGGCACTGACATGATCAGTTTACTTAAGACATAATGTATTAGACTAATTGTTAAGTTATATTTCAAATCCACAATAACTCTAATTTTAGTAGTTATATATACATTTACTACATGAACGATTTAATTCACTTATCTTTCAACAAATAAAAAATTATAGTCTTTATACATTATTAAAGTAGAGTATAATAATATATAGAAATAGGCCAACGCAACTCTTACCTTTGCCTGCACCTGTCTATGTTTACAGCCAAGTAGATTGAGGTCAAGGCCACCTCTTGTTAGTTTTAAAAGTATGTATAAAATACCACTATTTAAAAAATGCATTATAACATCTACATTAAAATATAATACGTTCATTAGTTTTGAAGATTTAAACTTCATCGAGGAATTTCTTACGATTTTTCAATTTTACATGAGTATTTTTGGGAAAACGGTACCGCCGCTGTAGCAAGTATTTCACGTTGCAGTAATAAAATGAAATCGAACTTACTTTGTGCCTGGGGCTCTGTTTGACCTCTAACGTGTTGTGGAACCAGACGACGCTGGGTATCGGTTCAGCTTCAATGCGGCATTCGAAGATCAGACGTTTGCCGTCGTCCTCCTGCCTGATAGCCGGCTTGCGCGCGAACGTTGGCGCTTTCCCGTCCACTTGTCTATGAGAACAGATAATTTGTTTATTAATTCATCTTTTGGTACATTAACCAATGATATTCTCTTGCAGTGACACCAGAGTGTGCTAAATAATAAAAAGTATGTAAATAATATATGTTACACCACAAATTATTATCTTTATTTTCAAATTGTTTCGCAGCTATTTGAGAATGCGCAAAGTCTTTTCAAAATCTTATAAAAATTGTGTTATCGCGTGATATCAACAAAATTTTAGAATTAATTTACTATGTAACGATATTATTTTCTCTGCATTGGTTAATAGTTACATATCTACAGTTACAATACATTACAAAACGTATACTTACTTCTGTTTCTCTTCGTCAGCGGCTGAAAAGAAAAATAACATCGATCAATGCGAACTAGATCAATAAAATAAATAAAAACAAACCAGATACAATTTTGAAATGCTGAGCAGTCCGAATTGTATTGAAATGTTTATAAATTTGAAATACATAACCTAAATAGAAATTCTCGGAATAAACTTAACCAGAGTTCAGAATTTGCTCTGAATAATATTATATAATAAATTATACATTTTCTCGTTGTTAGGATTTAACTGCTTCCAACTGCAGCGACTAAACTGATAGATAACTACAGTAGAGATTTTTTAAGCGCCTTGATTGCTTGGTAATTCTAGTATTGTAAATCTGCTTTCACAACATCGTTGCTCTGTTCTGACTGTATGAGGACTAGAATATTTTGGGAAAGATATTAATAATGGTGACCTGGAAAGCTACTTCATTGTTCATGGAATGTTTCCTATTAGTCTCTTTCGATTCGTACGATAATACACTTGCTTATTTGTTTGTTTGTTTTTTGGAGAGCCGTGATAGCCTAGTGGTTTGAACGCCGGCCTTCCAATGCGAAGGTACCGGGTTCGAATCCGGCCTGCACCAATGAATTTTTCAATTTATGTGCAGTTAGCATAAACTCCAACTAATATCACGTGCCTTGACGGTGAAGGAAAACATCGTGAGGAAACCTGCATATCTATGCCATGACCATCAGTGGTCAGACTAGTATGTGAAATGGAGAAGGCAATGGCAAACCACTCCATTATAACTGCCAAGAGAGCCGTCGTGTGTTTCAATAAAAACAAGATGACCACGACCCTCAGTCATGAGGACATACGATTTAGAAGAAGAAGATTTGTTTGTTGTATACAAATGATCACATTACTTATTGCGAGAAATGCAATTCGTTCTGTGACGTGTTCTCCCGTCATTCGTTTATGTGTGAGCTTCTATCAGCCCTTATGCGAGTCGCCGTCACCAATTCTATCAGCGTTGGTCACTTGGCTCGATGCGTCGGGCGTGGGTTAGTGCTCCGGTGTATTTTTTATGTTGTTACTTATTTTCGTATATGACTAACGTCGTTATTTGCGAATCCATTATATTGGCACAAGTGTTCGATTACGTATAAACGTAACAAAATTTCAAATTGCTGAATTATTTCGCCACAAGTAGGTGAATAATCTATTGAGCTATTATAACTTTACTATTTTTTTGTTAGACTTTGCTGTTTGTATGCATGTGTCCGCGCGATCTAGTTGTAAAATCATTTGATTGTTAAAATTAGTTAATATATTAGTGCAAATACGTATTACTATCAGTATATTCGTTAAAATTTAAGTAAAAACAAGAACCTGAAGACGGTACAGACACGGTCGACAATGGGCAATCCCAAAAATGTTAGTGAAGCCAGACCCATTGACATCATGTTTTTTAAAAACGTTTTAGTGGCTAGTGCTCTTACATATATGTATTTTGAAGCAATAAATACTACTCTATTTATCTATCAAATATAGAATACTTGTTAGTTTCAATTCATGAACGTTTAATTTCATTTCGAAATTATATGAAACATTAAAACTTAGTTTTGCATAAACAACAAATTTCTTTACGTAAATGAGAAGTATATAAAATAATATAATTTGAGTAACAACAATTCATATAATTTTTTTTTCAGTAAATTATAGTTGATGATGTAAATCATATTTTCAGATAACAAAAATGAACTTTTCAGTTTTCAATTATGCGTATATTTTCAGGAGGAAACGATTAAGTATATATTGCACGGTTACGATAGTGGGTGGGTGCTAAGTTCAATGTATATGTAGATGGATTAATAACTTACGGCTAAAGTTAAGATTGATGGAAGCGGCCACCTCGCCCATCTTATTCTTAGCTTTAACTTTATAAAGTCCCGCATCGGTCTCGATCACGTCATCCAGCTCCAGCACAACCAGGAACTTGTTGTTGGCAATGCTCTGGATCCTGAAAGAAAATATGGTTTAGGATTTTTTTTGACGAACCGATGAAACGATGAAGCCGTTCATAAAGCAGTAAGTGGTAGGTCTGGGTTTACTGGTGGTAGGTCTCTGTTGCCGGAGACCGTCTGGATGGGTACCACCGCAGCTCCTATTTCAACCGCCAAGTAGTAGTGTGCAAACATTACTGTGTTCCGGTTTGGAGGGCGCTGCAGCTAGTGAAATTACTGGGGTAACGAGACTTAACACCTTATGTCTCAAGGCGACGAGCGCAATGTGGTGCAGTGTGTACCATCTTAACTAGCACCGCGTTGTCATGGGCAAGCGAATCACTTACCATCACGTGAACGTCTTGCTCGTCTCGTCGCATAGTCGTATAAAAAAAAAAGTGATAAAGTATCTAGTAACATTGTACTCGTTTCTTTGAGACATGTTAAGACTCGTTACTCCTGTAATTTCTCTACCTTCAATGCCACTCAAACTGGAACACAGTAAAGTTTTCATACTACTGTTCGACGGCAGAAATAGAAGGTGCAGTAGTGATCTACCTTTTTATATATATTATTTTTGTAGACGCAAAAAAAATCTTAAAAAATTTCGTATATATTCAAACACATGCCTGTTAATGATGAAATTGAAGAATAGATATTTGTAAGTAATTTTTTTTATAAAAGAACTAGCTGACCCGACAGACTTCGTTCTGTCAAAAAAATTGGAATGTGGCAGTTTTTTGTTCTTACCTATTTTATAGCCAGCGCAAAAAAATCTGGACTGAACCGTCACTCTGGTGATAGGGCGGTGTGTGGGGTTCAGCTCTATATATGTTCATCTAATAACTAATATTTAAATATTAGTGGGTTCCAGAAGAGTGGCCAAAGTTATAATTATAGTACATAAATTATATTTACTATTATTATTTTATTAGGAACAAATAACTGTCACATTCCAAATCTTTTTGACAGAATGTAGTCTATCAAGTCCGCCAGATGGTAACGCGGATTGTGCTCGACTGATGTAATGTCGTGAAAACGAATGCATTTTATGTCGCGCGCCGAAACTAAAACAAAAGAAATAATACCGCGAAGCCGACCAAATTGAAAATCAGTAAGAATGATCTTTAGCTGTTACATTTTGTGACTATTTATGTTATTATTTCATTCGTTTTAATTTCGGCTCGCGGCGATCTTCCGACGCGTATACGCACACCATTTTGATAGAATAATTGAATTTGAACTTTGTGCAGCTGTAATAAAGTGCAAATTGACTCTTTAGCGTTACGAACGCACCTACATTGCTTAGACAGCAGTGAAAGCTTGTTATTTAATATGAACTTTTGTTTGTTTGTTTCTGGTACTGGTTTCTGGTTACTGGTTTACTGGTGTACTGGTTTACTGGTTTACTGTTACTGGTTTACTGGTTTATGGTTTACTGGTGTACTGGTTTACTGGTTTACTGGTTACTGGTTACTGGTTACTGGTTACTGGTGTACTGGTTACTGGTTTACTGGTGTACTGGTTTACTGGTTTACTGGTTACTGGTTTACTGGTTTACTGGTGTACTGGTTTACTGGTTTCTGGTTTTACTGGTTTACTGGTGTACTGGTGTACTGGTGTACTGGTGTACTGGTTTACTGGTTTAATGGTTTACTGGTTTACTGGTTTACTGGTTTACTGTTTACTGGTTTACTGTTTACTGGTTTACCTGGTTTTACTGGTTACTGGTTTACTGTTTACTGGTTTAACTGGTTTACTGGTTTACTGGTTACTGTTTACTGTTTACTGGTTTAACTGGTTTACTGGTTTACTGGTTTACTGGTTTAACTGGTTTACTGGTTTACTGGTTTACTGTTACTGGTTTACTGGTTTAACTGGTTTACTGGTTTACTGTTACTGGTTTACTGTTTACTGGTTTACTGGTTTAACTGGTTTACTGGTTTACTGGTTTACTGGTTTACGGTTTACTGGTTTACTGTTTACTGGTTTAACTGGTTTACTGTGTACTGGTTTACTGTCAGATGTCAGATTTCAATTTTTCATTTTCCATTTTCCATTTTCCTTTTCCATTTTCCCTTTTCCATTTTCCCTTTTCCCTTTTCCATTTTCCATTTTCCTTTTTCCATTTTCCATTTTCCATTTTCCATTTTCCATTTTCCATTTTCCATTTTCCATTTTCCATTTTCAACATTCCAACATTCAACATTCCAACATTCCAACATTCAACATTCCAACATTCCAACATTCCAACATTCCAACATTCCAACATTCCAACATTCCAACATTCCAACATTCAACATTCCAATATTCCAATATTCCAATATTCCAATATTCCAATATTCCAATATTCCAATATTCCAATATTCCAATAATCCATTTTCCTTTTCCATTTTCCATTTTCCTTTTCCATTTTCCATTTTCCATTTTCCGTTTTCCGTTTTCCATGTTCCATTTTCCAATAAAGCTTGTAATTTAATATGAACTTTATGAAATAGCAATAAAGTTCAAATTGACCCTCCATTTTAGTTAGAGAACGTTTGTATAGGAAAAAGAAAAGCGCTGTTTTTAGGGGCTTCCCGGCGATTATTCGAATTTTTCTCAAATTGGCCAAATTGGTCCTGGCGTTGTAGAGTGATGCGCTTACCGACACATATTTGTATTATAGATTAATAATAAATTATATTCAATGACATTAGTTATTAATAAATAAATAATAAAGTTGCTTGAGAATATATTTATATGTAGAGGGAGTGACAAAAGGCATAATGTTTGAGAGATAAAGAATTCGTTGTCATCCCCACTCCGTGCTGTGTACTGGTGAGAGGCGACACCGGTACACACGTGGAGGGGATCACTTACCAAGAGATAATATTTTTTTTTTGGAGTTTACAGCCACGCGGTTTGATACGTGGCCATGTACAATTGATGATATCGAGCGAAACAAAAATATTAAAATGTCTATTAAAAAGCTGGGGTTGGTGATAGAAAAGTGAAAATTTAGGGTTGTATGTAGTTTTTGATGCCACACAATAATAAAATAAAATAGAAAAAAAAGTCCCAAAAAATAAAAAAAATTTTTTTGGTGTGGGCAACCCTGATCACTTAGAGGTTTGAAAAATAGATAGTAACCGATTCTCAGACCTACTGAATATGCACAAAAAATTTCATAAGAATCGGTAAAGCCGTTTCGGAGGAGTATGGGAACGAACATTGTGACAAGAGAATTTTATATATTAGATGTTCAACGTCTTCTACACATTTTCAACAACTTTGACTTTCTTTGTTTGCTGAACCGATTTTGACAAAACTTACTGGAATCTATCAGTGAAAGTCCCGTTGAAATAGGTTTAGCCGTTTCGCAGTTTACGCGAAATGAACAGACAAAAATTTCCGTTATTTATTTTTCAGGAAAATGCAGAAATTTTCGTAAAATTACATACTGCAATTATAATTTTATTTATTTGTGTTAATATTTTATACACTCCTTCTAAGTATTTTAATTTGTTTTGTTTTGATAGAAGGGATGTATATTACATTGATATGTACGTCTCTTTCTATTTAGTTAATTGAGAGTACTAAACTTTGGAACTAAATTAAAACTTCAATAATTCTTTTAATGCTGTAGTAGTTTAGATATTTCTATACTTTCAAGTATGTGAGAAATTATTGCGTCTATGAACTATGTATATATTATTTAAAATTAACTGAATGATCAACAAAAGTTATTTTTAAAAGCAATTCTTAGCAAAACTTCTATTCTAAGTGTGATTAAATTTCCAAGAAAAAATATGACTTCAGGATAAATATGTTACGAGTGTTTTTTTATACAATGATTTATCATTGAGTAATAATTTGAACCATTACGTTAAAGTAAATTACGAGTACGGCATTGCCATTGTCTTTGTGCCAGCGGATGCCAAACGCTCGTCTGCATTTCAAAGAAATATCACGAAGCGGCCGTAACATATCTCACTGAATGACCAATTATATCAATGATCTTATTATTAACGATATTTCGTCTGTATGTTTAGTCTTTGTTTTCAAATATATACAATTTTTTATAGAATTTATTCTAATTCTATCGAAATTAGATCGTATAGGACTAACAAATAATGGCGATGGGGAATTTTCAATTAACACCGTATGTTCATGTGTAACAACAGTTCGATCAAAAATAATGATTAAAAGCTGTAAGTAGAAGAAACTATGAGATTTTAATTAATAATACCATATTGTTAGTCCATTAAAATTAATTTGTATTTGAAAATATATTTTCAATGTCTAAGGTGCGAAAATTTTGCTCGTTTGTCTATTACTGTATAGTTATCTACAGTTTTTATTGTTGGCTAAATTCATGTAAAAAAAGTATTACTTCTACATATTCTTTGTGTTATATATTTAATAAAAGACAATTATCAGTTTTAAATATTTTTTTGATATGTGGCGATGAGAATAAAAGTGAAAAAAGGTAAAAGAAAATTTAGTATATTGAAGAGAATTTATATTCTCCTCTTTCTAAAAGAACGATTCTTCTTAAACATTTATTCATCACCATCCACAAGGTATTGACCTCCCAGAAAGACCTCCAAACCAATCTGTTCAATAATTATAGCTGACAGATAAAACGGCGAGAACAGATGGAGTATTTCTTAACATTCATAAGAATTTTTAATGCGGCCTTTGAAGTTAAGTAGACTTTATTTGATAAATTTTAAAGATTGCATCGTGTTTATATAATTATTTGTAACTCTGGCATTTTTAATGCTTTACAGCAGCTATGGTATGAGCTGAGAGATGTCCTGACGTCATAATCATCGCGGAGTACCTGCAGCTTTTAAATTATTGTCTACAGTCCGATCCACGCTGAATGAGCTATTAAAAGTAAGTGAAGTATTCTTGATTACTAGATGTCGTTAATTACGCAAGAAACTGCTACGAGTATTAATATTAGTTCTACGTAAATTATTATCCTTTATCAGTATGCGAGTGTCATAAGGTTAACTGTAAAAACATTGCTAATTTGAATCTGAAGAATGTATTGTTAAAGTATATCAGAATACAAGAACGGGTTCTTTTCAAACGGTATAACTTAGCTTTTGTCTTTTAAAGGTTTTTTTATAGCTATATTTATTCTTTAGCTTACAGCATATTATTCTATTCAAGTAAACACAAACGAACCACCTATGTAAGGGGTTGATTAAGTAATTGGTGGTTCTTATAAAGTAAATATGTAAAAGTGTTTTTTGTTCCCATCGAAGTTGTATGATAAAATTTAACGTAAAAAACAGTCGGTTAAAGTGATTTTTATACCTAGGAGTATTAAAATATTTCTCAGTTAGTCCACTAGTTTTAGTAATTGCCGAAACTTTTACCTATTTACATACGTTTTAACATTTAAACTGCACTTACTTAAATGTAGTTCTGTTATCTTCTTTGAGCAGTTCATCGCTGCGGTACCAGCTGATCTCGGGCTTTGGTGATCCCAGTAGCTGGCACTCGAAGATGAGTTTGTTCCCGTCATCCTCCTGTCGCAGCTGAGGCTTCTGAGTGAAGCTCGGCGCTAAATCGTCCGACACCCCCATAGCGCTAACTGTGGGTCATTACTGCCGGGAAGAAAACTCAGTCTCTGGTCGAAGGTCACGAGCTCCCCGATCTGGTGAAGAGAAAATAGAAATTATGCGAATGATAATATTAGATTAATGTATATTTTTTCTGAATAGCAACTGCCGGTTGGCAGGTTAACGAAAGGACTTTCGTTTTGATAGGACCTCAAACTCGATAATCGTATTTATTTTAATAAGCGACGTATTGCCTTGGATGGTCATTTAATAGTAAAGAACACGCCTATAGATAATAATATGTGCTAGTGATTACGTTTATGTTGCATCTATTCCTGTTCATCGCTTTTATATATTCAGATTATTCTAGAAGAACACTCTTTAACATCTTCAGCGTAGTTACCATGAGGCTAAAATTTGAACTTCTCATGATCTTGTGATAACAAAGTCCAAATTTTAGCTCATTATGATTTGAAAAAATATACTAACATAATGTCTCGCTATCAAAGTAACTTTGAAAAGTTGCATCACTGGAACACATGAGATTACTTAAAGTTTACACACAACTACAATGTGCGTCGTATGGATAAGTGTCTATACGGCTTGTGATATTATCAACGTTGATCTAATGTGATTTACAACTACAATTTTTAACATTGGATGAGTACAGGTGGTAGGTCTCTGTTGCCGGAGACCGTCTGGATGGGTACCACCGCAGCTCCTATTTCAACCGACAAATAGTAGTGTGCAAACATTACTGTGTTCCGGTCTGAAGGGCGCTGTAGCTAGTGTAATTACTGGGGTAACGAGACTTGACACCTTATGTCTCAAGGCGACGAGCGCAGGGTGTACCATCTTAACTAGCACCACGTTGTCATGGGCAAGCGTATCACTTACCATCAGGTGAACGTCTTGCTCGTCTCGTCGCATAGAAGAATAAAAAAAAAGTATACAGTAAATTCTTCCCACCATATTGTTATGAGAATCACACGGAACTATAGAAACTTTTTCATTGATCAGTCGACTTATATGCGATTTAAACTTAATGGTATAAACTAGTCTGAGATAAGACAGTCTTTTCTTTTTGACGTTAGAGAGGATATAAAATGTTTTTTTTTTTATTTTTCAATAAACAATACATTTTGAAAATTATTAATTATTAACAAGACATTTTCATTAATTGCATTGGTGTATTGTAATGCTCATTAGTAGATTTTTATTGACATGTAACTAGTAAACAAGAGCGAGAGAGAGTAAAGAATCGTTACTTCCCCTACTTAATTCCTATGTGTTAAATTTAATATCATTTTATTTAATTGTTAATAATAATTATTTATAATAACAATAGTGAATTGAGGAAAAATTTCACAATAAGAAAATTGTTGTTAACTAAATAATTCTTAGTCACACTTACAAGCAATATACTACAACTATTATATATTATGTATATTATCTACGATTACCAAATAATTCATTGGAACAGTAATATTATAAAAGAGTAAGTCTTGCAAAGAAAACCAACTAAGAATTTACCAAACTAACAACAATAATAACAAGAAATTATTTTTCTTTTATATTATCATTAAATAAATATGGCAAAAGCTTAGTTTGTATTCGTCTCAAGGAGGCACAGGTTTGATCCGTAACCTTCCGGTTAAGAAAAACGAGAAACAAGGGACAAGTTCTAAAGACTAAAGATTTCGAGGACATATCCACCATCACATTTGTTGAATGCCAGTTCTGCGAAGTGGACAATAGCTTTGATCCTCTCCTTGTTAAAAAAGGACCAGAGTTCTAGCAGTGAGAATATTAAAATAGGCTGTTTATTTAATTTTTAATACGGACTTGTAAAGTTGATGATGATTCAAAAATGTTTATCAAATTGTCTGTAACAAATCAATCATCAATAACTAACTAATACGTATAAAACTTGATACAACTGTTTCATCA
Organism: Byasa hedistus; assembly: GCA_029286795.1. Classification (NCBI taxonomy): domain Eukaryota; kingdom Metazoa; phylum Arthropoda; class Insecta; order Lepidoptera; family Papilionidae; genus Byasa; species Byasa hedistus. The sequence goes on along the minus strand of JAGSMW010000013.1, from coordinate 4,441,831 downwards.
ATCACATTGCTTTAGATCTTTCAGTAAGTTCTTTACAGATATTATTTTTGTATGTGTCATTACGTTTAGCGTATTTTAACATTATAGTTAAGAAGATAAGAATATCATTCAATTTACTTTATGTCTTAAAGTATCATAAGCTGTGGTGTATATCATCTTAACTAGTATCATTTACATATACATTCTTGATATAAGGAAAAAATTGTAACTGCTATAGAAGTATACAGAAGGACATATATAAGTAAGTAATAAGTCTTAACTTTCAATATGTTTATGTAATATCGGATTAATGTCAAATACCTAGCCAAAAGTGTTTAATGTAATTTCATAAACATGTTTAATACTAGATTTCTAGACCAACATCATCTTGGCCGGTGCCCAAGTTAAAAGCGTTTACAAATTCCTAATTTAATGTAAAACAAAATTAAGCTTTGACAGTGCGTGTCTCATTCAAAGTATAAAACAAAATAAATTGTTTTTTGTTTGGCTTCATTCGCTTATTGTTATATTTTCTTCAATTATATGATTTTTACTGTGTTCAGTTTATAACGTTTGACTTTTAGAAGTAATCAAAATATTACATTACTTTTTGATCATAAAATATTTGTTTAAAATGTTTCAAAACCCGTCGGCAATTGAAGATCATAACGAAACTATTTTCTTTTTGTTTATAGATCGCTAAAATAGCGGTTAGAGGATTTCCTTAATTTGTTAATTTCTTGAGATATATAACAATAAATTTAATAACTATTATATCCTTTAATATTATATTATATCTGTTACATATACAGTATGGTTATCCTCGATGTCTATGGCAACTTCATTCAGTTAAAGAATTTTAGACCGCGAGATTGAAATTTAAAAGTTTTTCAAAGTAACTTGTTATAGTTAATAGTTTTGAGTAAATAGTGAAAATGCTACATAAAAATGTAAATTTGTGTAACGATTTTGTTTAAAAGTTAACTGAATTGATCTTTCAGTGTATATTAATTTTGTAGAAGTTACTCTTGTGCGCGCACTTGAAGGTATATAACTTATAAGCAGCACGATTTGGTATTACTTTAAAACAAAGTTACTAGTGGTTATGGTTTCAGATTTCAGCATTCTCAAACATTTTTCATCTCAATTTGTAATGATTTTTCCAGAATATTCAGTTGCTTTATATTCTTTCAAAAAGCCTAGAATATTCTATTGTATATATAAGTTTGTAGCTTTACAAATAAATGAAAACGCCTTTGATTATACATTAACTAAATATCAAAATATTGAAGTTTTGACTCTTTTCTTGTGATAGAAGTCATCCGTAAATGTTGCTTCAATGGTTCGTGCAGATCAGAAGCATCAGCGAATGATAATCAGTCATAACGCAACATCAATTACCGACAATACTTCTAACACCTTAAAGTGCCGTTTGAAGATCATCAATCGTGAAGCTGAACTGAACATTTATCATAAGCGCCATTTGTCTAAAGAAGCTTGGCTGAAGAGCTTACTGATGACTCAGACACGGTCAGCGCCATCTACACTGGCAAGGTGAAGTGTATGTGTGTGAGTGTGTGTGTGTGTGGGCGTGTTAAAATTTTCACAAGTATAAACGAAACGTCTCGGTCTATTTCTGTAACCGCTGAAGGCCTCAGGAGACGTTCCGAGTTGAGCAAACCGTACTGAGCTTTTTTATATTCCGCAACTTCCGACGATTACCTAACATTTACATCTTCAATTTGCGAATTTACATTTTTTTTATAAACGTCAATTATAATTACGGTGAGTAATTAGTTAATATTTCTTTTGCTTCACGAACAATTTAAACTGAAAGAAATATTCTATAATAAGATAGATACGTACCGATTAAATCCGATTAGAGTAATCCAACAAATAAAATACACAAAACACTAGATCTGAACACAAACACAGAGTGCAATCGGGATGTCGTTCGAGAACTTGACGAAGGTTAGGAGAAACTGGATTCGTTATGATATCGGGTGGGTTGTCGCCGGCGACGGGACGCGTCGGGTCGTTGTCGAAATCGTAACTAAACTATGAGAAACGTTGGGCAGCGGCCGGGGCTGGGCGGAATGCGCGTGGGCCGCTGCACCCGCCGGTTGGATAACTCGCCCCGTCACCGGTGACGTCCCTCTTGCAGAGGTGTTTTCCGTAGAAAGACGATGATCTAACAACATATAGATTTCTTCATCTTTATATTATTTACTGAGTGCGATGTATTTCATATTCACTCGGCAATATATACAAAAAGTTGTAATCATAGAAATAGAATGTTCGTAGTCTGAAACGATGTTTCTTACGTCGGAATTTTCGCATGATTTCACAAAGACTGATTATACAAATGAGAAATTAACTTATTTAATGAGAATTCTTATTACAAGTAAATCAAATCCGTAAGTATATAGATTGAAAATTAACTGACGCACCTCGAATTTTTTCCAAGTTAAGGTTTACTGGTAGTAAGGATCTGTTGGCGGAGGTTATCTAGATAGCGCCTATTTCTGCCTCCAAACACTGAAATGTAAACATTGGTGTATTCCGTTTTGAAGGGTCTGTGTAACTGAAGTTATCTGTAAGTAACTGCAGTAACGAGGGTTTACGTGATACAGTCTATATGATCTTAACTAACGCCACATTGATATGATTATTTACTATCAAGTGAACATTCCGTTAGTTTAATAAAAAATATATATATTCCAATATGATTTATCGTGTAGTTATTGCAGATTTAAAGAGACTAAGTGAGACTAATTTCGTTGCAAATAAATCATAAAGTCGTCGTAAATTTTTCGCGTCGCCGTGGAAGTGGAACGAGGTTTGGCACCTGGGTGGTCAGGTGACCGATAAATCTAAAGACTTACCGCAACCTCTCTAACAGATAAATGACTAGTGGGAACTGTCACTTGTGAAACTGTCGGAAACGGTTGTATATCAACAAATTACAGATTTACTCTATTATTTCAGAAATTGAAGGCGAGCTTAACTAATTCAGATTTGACCGACTTCGTTTATCGACAAAACGAGCTCAACTTATGCGTCATGGTACTTATATAAAATGACCATAATAATGTGGTGCTGGTTAGGATGTTTGTACAGCACCAGTTCTGTTCGTTATTTTAAGCCATAAAACTTTAGATCTCATCAAACCTTTTTTGAAATAATTAACAATTTTAGAAATGTAAAAATAGAAAATATTGATTTTAGCTGATTTTTATTTAAATTGAATCTTTGTGTTGTTTGGATATTTTTTGGCCTCAGATTTACCAAAGAAAAATAGAACATATTGAATTTGTTTCTATTGGTATTAATTGTTCTAATTTATTTAGTAGTTTCCAATTTTTGTTTCATTTATAAAGAAATAGTATAATATAAACAATTTAATAACTCACATGTCAGATTTCACTCAAGAATTAATTTAACAAGATTAGTTGACTTAATGAATTATTAAGAAATAAAAAGATGCCGAGAAGAGAAAGAGGAAAATGCTAGAGACAAATAATTAACAAGTGAGTCATTGAAGATGTTCACATAGAATTGGCAATGTTCGTAGATGTCGATGCGATTCGATCACATGTTGCATTAATTGGTATCGAGAACACTTTGGAGTTAGTTGCCTTTAGATATGAGTAATTAGGAATAAATCTCGTGATTTGGCAAACGTTTGGCACAAGTAGCATATGCACGTGATACAAATCGGGACTAATATCGATCATGAGAACATAAAGCCTTGAAGTTAACATTATCTCAATAATTAGTGCGAGTTGAAATATTGACTAAATTCTTCTTACTTTTAATTATCTTAACATCTAAATAAATTGCTTACTTACTTGTAATTCTCACATTGCTTGTTAATAAAATTAAACTTCCAATGTAAACAAATGACAAGGCGGTGTTGAAAATTATTGGAAAATAACATTGTGGGTGAATCAAACACTATTAGGTAATTAAAGTAGAAATGTTCAGATCAAATTATGAGAAACGAAAAGACGACTGATTAGTAGAAAAGTGTGATTCAACACTCTATGTCAATCAGCGGCTTGTGTTTTATTGACCTTCGTAAATTCAACAAAACTTTTGTATGATAACTTCGAAATGTAAATAAATGACCTATAAGACTTTTACTTCATGCATTTGATATCTCATGATAGGATTTAATAATGATTATTAAAAGACATCACAAAAAATCAAGTTAGATTTATAGTCATACTCAAATTCATATTTAGTTTAACAGTCAAACTATTATTATTAAAATTTTCTGTTGCAATAATATTTAAGAAAAACATAAATACTAAAAATCATACTAAAAATCTTTACTTTTGAAATATCTATGTTTTGTAGTGGTAAGTAAATAATTTTTCACTTGTGCTGAAGGATTTCTCATCGGTTCTAAATTATCGAGTTGTAAAGAACTCACAACGCGTATAGATCTACCACCGAGAATGTTTCAAACATTAATCTTATGTACCCGCAGAAAATTCTATTATTTATGCTGCGACCTACTTTTTTCGTCACAGGTCAAAATAAACCAAATTTATTTATTAAACAGATGTTTGCACTAGACAAATTTCGTTACAAATATCATACTTTATTATTGGAATTAAAACTGCTCAATAGAAAGTATGTAATGAGTCATTCGGTAACCGAAAGCCATAGTTTACTTATCCTTGCCCAAAAAGTTACGTTTCTAATTAACATAAATTATATTACATTATGTCCGGCGAAAGCAATGTGGTTAATAAAACTTTTTATACGTTGAACTCGTAAAGTTAATTTTATATCGTCTTGCTTCTTTCCAAATGTAACGGAAATCTTTTTACGTGGGTGAAGTAATAAACGAGCTTATAGTTTACTTAATCTTGTACATAGAAATTTATGTGTACATTTTGTATTAATCTATAAATAAATCAATAAAGAATGTTATGATTGATGAAGCGTCACGATTTGAACAGATAGGTAAGAGAGAATTTTTTGAGCAATCCAAGATGCTCTATATTTTGCTGAAAAATAGAACATGGCCGTAAGATACTGGAATAGACGGACCAATAGACTGTTTTACAGACAGACTGCGGATTCCAGCAACTTGCATGATTAGACTGAAAAATTCGTAAAGGCTAACTATCACTAAACAGCAACGCAGTAACTTTATGTATCGTAATTATTTCATACTCAGTTATTAACTTAACTACGGAAAATTTTTAAATTTTAATTTTAATGTTATAACAGCGAAGATATCGTCTAAATGGTCAATAGTCAACTGGTGGTAAGTCTCCATTACCAGAGATCGTCTAGGTAGGTACCACCGCAGCTCCTATTTCAGCCGCCAAACAGTAGTGTCTGCATTACTGTGTTCCGGTAAACTAGTGAAATTACTGGAGTAACTAGACTTAACACCTTATGTCTCAAGACGATGTGTATACCATCTTAAATAGCGGCAAGTTGTTATGAGCAAGAATGTCACTTACCATCACATGAACATCTTGCTCGCCGTGCGAATAAATGAAGGTGTAATAGTTTTATGTACTTGAATAAATAATGTAAATAAAAGGATTTATGATGATGTACGTCCCAAAATCCACGATAATTATAAGTAACATTTCTAGTATACGATTTCTAAACATTTAACGATACTTACATCTATAAACATGAAAATGGGGTGATGATAAAACGAGTCAACGTTTGATCGTCTCGTAATGAAACTTTTCCACTCGGCGGCACAAATTAAATTCCACACCAAACGGACATTTGTAAGTGCATATTAATAGCAAACACGCAAACGTATTTACATTGAAAGTATTACGAGAAAACTGCCAACTCTAAATACGATCATTACAAACAAACAACACTACATTAGCTAATGAGTAACGTTGTTTATTTTTGTATTATTTCTTTATAAATCGTTTAAAATATGCCCTTTATATGTAGCAATATATTAGTTGCTTTTGCTATGTATCTATTCATATATGTACCAGGGAGAGTTGTACACTTAGCATTTTCACATTAAACTAACATTAGACCATCTCGCTCTTATTGTTTACCTCCGGTTTAGTTAGTTGGTTAAAAAAGCTCTACTTTCAAAGCCCGCGAAGCCGAAAGTCCTTTTAGTCGCCTTCTACGACAATAATTCGAGAATTGAATTCATGACTTGTGTCCCAAACACGCAAATTAACCGCTAGACCATTCCGGAACGTTCTCCTACAAGGCAATAAAGACCCGGATAACAAGACGTCGCATGCGTAGTGTTTCCGGTTTGTTTGTTTCAAGATATTTCCTCTTTTTTTTTATTATAGCCGGGTGTTATATGTTAAAAGTAACTTTTTCAAAGATATTAAAATATTGAATATATTAATGATGAAGACTTGTTTCAGTTTCGTAGCGCTGCCGGTATAACCTTGGTAATACCAATACATATGAGTCATGCAGAATGCATGCACGTCGATATGCTACGACCATTTGGCATACATCAATATCAACGGCGAGATTTAGTGGTGATTACTTATTATAGATTATTATTGTGGGATTTATTTTTATATCAGAAATTGTTTACTGTAACACAAACGTTACTGCTCGCGTAAATAGTTAACACTGCAATGTCGATTTTTACTATCAAAGTTGTGTATTTTGATTTGATAGGCGTTGTAGCTAGTGAAATTACTGGGGTAACGAGACTTAACTTTATCTGTCTTAAGGCGAGTATAATGTTATATTGTGTATATCATCTTTACTAGCGTAACGTTTTTACGTAAATGTAGTCAGTAAGATTTTAGTTTAAATTTTATATCACTGAGAGATGAAGAAACTTCTGAAACGTGTTGAGAACTTTAAGCCCTAGTTTATGTGTTATGGCTTCGGGTCTCAGCCATCGTGGTTATGGCTGAGACCATGGAAGACCTTGGCAGAATGCTCGATGACCTCTGTAGATCCTCTCGATGGGTCTTAAAATGAACATGAAAAAGACTAAGATTATGTCCAATTCCCATGTCGTACCCACGCCTCTAGAGGTCGAGGGCTCTACCTTGGAAGTTGCTGACGAATATGTCTACCTGGGACAAACAGTCCAGCTTGGTAAATCCAACTTCCAAAAAGAGGTCAATCGCCGAATCCACCTCAGCTGGGCAGCGTTCAGGAGGCTACTCAGCATATTCTCGTCCCAACTACCGCAGTGTCTAAAGACGAAGGTCTTTAATTCGTGCGTGTTGCCAGTGATGACATATGGAACCGAGACGTGGGGGCCCGCTTACGGTGACCTTGTCAATAAGCTCAGAGTCACACAGAGGACAATGGAAAGGGCCATGCTCGGGGTTTCCCTGCGGGATCGAATCAGAAATGATGAGATCCGCAGGAGAACTAAGGTCACCGACGTAGTACAAAGGATTGCAAACCTTAAGTGGCAATGGGCAGGGCACATCGCTCGAAGGACTGACGGCCGATGGGGCAGTAAGGTTACATTTAATTACTAAAGGTTATAGTAACGTAGTAGGTGGTAGTAGTAGGTAGGTTGTAGTACTTAATAACGTTCTAGTTATCTCAACGTTATCACTTTAGAGGCTGTTGACCTTTATATCATGTACTTTTTTGTACATTGTCCATGAAATTGTAATTAAGAAGTATGCGCAGGTGAAGGTTTCCCGAACATACCGAATTGTGCTTATTTGTATAGAGGTATCAATTATTTCCAAAAAATTTAAATTTTCCGTCTAATTGAAGATACAACAAGCGAATATGAATTATTTTATAAACTTACGCGACATTTTTGAAGTCAAAACACTGAAACAAAACTTGGTTCACGGCAAAAACCAGTGTTCTTTTTAAAGAATCTCTCGTAATTAATTTGTATCATAGAAAACAGCATTCGTTATTACATGTGTAATAAAATTTATCTAAACACGTTGCATAATAAGTATAAGTAGTAATTATATAAAAAAATCAAAGAAGCTTTGTATAAACGGAGCTTTTCGGTATGTTGTTTATGAACACCATGTACTTAAGGGTTAACAATCAGACCACTCATCAGATTTAGTGAATGACATTCATTTTTTAATTACACCGGTATATTGTTTGCAAATTTCTGTGTATATTAGTCGCTTTAATCAACTTGTCTTTTTGTTGTAAAGAAATTACTGAAAAAAGGTAATTATGCTCTTTTTTTAGCTCAGGCCTCTTTATCTTTCTTTTGTCATCTCTTTTGCTATTTTCTGCTGTTTTCTTTTTCTCTACTATTGTTTTTCTTTCATATTTTATATTACTATCTTTCACTATTTCATCTTAGAGTGGAGAACGTTGGGGGAGGCCTTTGTCCAGCAGTGGGCGTCTATAGGCTGATGATGATGATGACCATTTCATCTTTACTTTTACATTCTATTTATCTTCTTTCATGCATCACCTCTCAGACTAATGTTCGCTGGAATTTTAATGATCTATACAATTTTATATATTTTCTATTTACTTCCCTTATCCACTAATTTTATTATGTTTTTGCCTTTCTTTTTATTTACTTCTATTTCCCTATTATTTGGCCTCTATTCGGGAATATCTAAATCTTTAAGATTTTGTGTAACAAAAGTGCTTCTTCGGATCAAACGCAATAGTTAATATCTTTAAGTTAATTTCGTTAATGTTAGAGCAAAAAATTTAATCCAATCGAAGTTTTTAGGCAATAATACTGGCCTACGCGCATTTGGTCTCTACGGTAACCCATTGCGAATGCATTGTCGGAGTATTTGGGCCGGGCGTCCGAAGACCATACGCCGTCTAATAATAACCGACCATTTCACTTGCTCTATTCTATTTCCGTACAATTCGATTGACGAACGATACTTGCGTCATGATGTCGGCAACTATTATACACTTCTCATTCTTCGTTATAAATATATATTAAATACGATTTTTCATATTGTATCTGATTTATAACAATCGTACTAATGAGACGTAAGGATTGATTTGAAGTACTAGGTGATCTAATCGAGGTAACACTTCACCCACATTTGGCATATATTCAATTAAATCTAGTTATATTTACAGCTAATTGATTTAATTAATTATCATTAATTCAGTATAATAAATATATCAACTAGTAATAATTCAGTAAGTATATTTCATTGATATTCATTCAACAATTGAGTAATACTATTTTCTGTTAATTGTTATTGTATGAATACTTCTGTACTGTTTCTCTATTATTTGTGTATTGATCGCTTTAAATAACAAAAAATGTGTAATTGTCTGCTTATCATAAGTTGCGAAGTAAGCGAAAGTAACTAACAAGTATTCGAGCAACATTTTTGGTCAAACATAATACATATTTCTTAATATTTGCCTATACACAGACCTCTAAGATAAATAGATTTGTGCCTTACATATAACTATTTAATTCAAAGCATCTTTCATCTTACAAACGAATGCTGATAAGAACCAAGAGAGAGGGTGCTTTTATGAGTTCCCTTGGTTGACGGTTAAGGGAAAAATTTTCGGAAAACATTCTTCTGATAGACAGGGGAAGAAATGGTTTGAAAATATTAAAGTCTGGACTTAAATTTCATCAGACAAAAAGAGTAGTTTAATCAGTCTAATCTCCAAAATTCAGTTTTAAAAAGACATCTTATGATGATGAGTATCTTAATATATTAATAAGTTATATATCTTGCAGATTTGTAAATAAAAAGTAATTTCTGTTAATAGTATTGCCAATGTATGGACTTCTTATTAATACTTCTTAGCAACAATAGTTTATAAGATTTATTTAAAAAATGGCGTACTCTGGTCTTCTATTAATATAGCCTTATTTAATAGGTAATGTTTTAGTATCTTCTACGGTCTCAGTATCAATATTGTAGCTGTTTGTAGGTAAGAAAATGATTAGAAATATATAATAAATGAACTAGTTTTTAGGTCAATTATGACGGTATAGTATTTTTGTACGCCCATAGCCAATACTTCGAAGTAATAAACTAATGTTTAATTGGTCCGTTTACGCGTTTTTAATGTTTGCATTCGCAATAGTTGTACAGTGTGGTGAGACTGACGGTTTTACGAGTCCGTGCCGCGGATGTTGCTGACTAACCGACGCCAAGTTTTAAGAGAATTTACTTCAACTAACATCAACGGAACCCTATATATAACCTTTATTTAAATGCTGAAGGTGGTGAACAATTGTGATGCGATTACACCACAACATCTATCCATTGTTTTTTGATAAAGCGATGAGACAATTTTATAATGTTATCCTTGAAACACTAATGTCGATCAAACTGGAACACAGTAACATAATACTGTCAAAAATGGAAAATGTAATTAATAATAAAAAATTGTAAATAGAAAATAAGAAGAAAAGATGTAAATTAAAATAGAAAACAATAGATGTAATAGAATAAAGAAAGAAATGTATATAGCAAGTAAGGAAATAAAGAAACAAAAGTGTCACTCCTTAAGCGGGAAGTATGGAAGAAGGAATGGAATGCTAAAGTAAAAGGTATAAAAGAGAAGTATGACAAAGAGAATAGGAATGAAAGAAGAATTAGGGACGAAAGAGTAGAAATTTTAAAGAACGTAGATTAAGAAAGAGATGTACCAAGATCCTTGGCCCAAAACCACCAAAGGGGAACAAGATAAAAAAAAAAAACATAATACTGTCTGGCAGTAGAAATAGGTGCTAGATGTGGTACCTACCTTAACTGTTTCCAAAGACTGTAAATTAGTTTCGCGAGAGGAAATAGCTACGTCCACGGCTGTTTTATTCGATAAGATTATCAATTAAGTTATCGACAATAGTCTCAAGTTCGCAATCGCAATTACCGAAGAAGACTAGACTAAACGTATCTTAGATGTCAGGTTTATCTAAGTGGTGTATCTCGGAGGAGACAAGTCCTACTGTGGATCGGCAAGACTTATAATGTTGATGATGTATCAAGCTATTGCCAGTTATTTTCATTTAAAGAGCGACTAGAGGAATAGTGTTTTTTAACTTATATACTTCTATATGGTGAGACAACTCAACAATATCTAGTACTCAAAACTGGTATTACTTCAAATATACTGAAAGCAATGTTAATATTAACCATGAAGTAACAGGTGTAAAGGAAAATATAAACGCGTTCGTTTTCATCACAACCGCGGCGGCTCATTACAGCGACCTCCGCGAAGCAGCTAAAAGAAAGTCGTGCCAAGTAGTGCCAAGCAGCAAACGTATAACGTTATTGTCACTAATCGAGAGGCGACTCAACAACTCTTCGAATTTATTCAGCTCCAATTGCCAACACGCGAACGTTCAATTTTAATAGTACCGCAACCTTACCCTACTTCACTGCCTCACGGTTATATTGAACATATATTATTTTATATGACTAATACATATATATAATAATGACAATTAAATATATAATTTTATACTACATAAGACTATTTCATTTGTATACATTATACTTCCGACATTTTTCACAAATTTAAAGATCCAAAGCAACAGTCCTAATATTCTTTTTAGTTTTGATATCAGTGGTAAGTGCACCAGTGTTACTAATTTTAGGTTAAGTAAAGTAAGTAAAAAGTAAAGCCTCAGAGATTTACTTGTGAGTAAAGTTATTACATTAAGTATGATGTGTTTTATACATACAAATGTTCCAGAAATAATGTGTAGTAATAGAATAAACGTACAAGTGTAAAACAGTTTTGAAAGGAAATTTAACATATTGCTGAATGTAAGTAATACTACACTTAACCCAAATTAATATAAACATCCTTTGACATACAGTTTAGTGACCATGGTATACTAAGATAAAGGAAAACTGTCCACTTGTTGAAATTGTTACCCTAGTTGCTTTCTACAATGCAATGAGAGGGAAGAGTGATGGTGGTGATACTCTTAACCATTAATTCTCATATCTACGCGTTGCCAAACAAAGAAACCAAACCTTTATGTATAAGAAATATAACTCAAACTTTACTTATTATTTTTAAATATATTGTTAAGTTTTAGCCGTAAATGGGAAGAGACAAAAACCTTTACATGACAGTGTAGATAGGCTCTCGCCTGAACTGGATGAGCTGAATTACGGCAATGTATTCTTTCAGGATCTACGATGACGACGATTATGTCTTTAGTCACACAAATAAAGAGCCAATTCTTAAAACTATATGGTACAGCATATTCAAATTAGATCATCTATTATTAGAGTACTAAAATTAAAAATATCCGATACCCGATTCTTAGTAACAACACACTCGCTGGTTGTTTCTCGCTATGTGGAACGAGTCACGTAGTTATTGATAATATTTACGTACGTACGGACAAAACATGTTTAGTGTGAAAAGGAAATTATGTATGTGAATTATTATAACAGTATTAAGATGAACTTTATTATTATTACAAGTTTTAAGTTGCGAAGCATAGCTGCTAATCGCCTGGTTGGTAAAACGAATATCTTTACCCAAAGTTTCACGTTGTAGAGTTTGGTTTTTATTCAAACCGTCAACGAGACGAGCAAGATCTAATGGTAATACGCTTGCCCATAACAACGTGGCGCTAGTTAGGATGGTATACACTGCACCACATCGCGCTCGTCGCCTGAGACATAAGGTGTTAAGTCTCGTTACCCCAGTAATTACACTAGCTACAGCGCTTTTCAAACCGGAACACTGTAATGTTTGCATACTACTGTTCGGCAGTAGAAATAGGAGCTGCGGTGGTACCTACCTAGACGGTTTCTGACAACAGTGACCTACCACCAGTAATAGTAAGGTTAGTGGGGGTTTTCTCGAACCCTCTTCTACCAGCTACTTGTAAATCTACCGCCATAACAACACTGCTTTGTTTTGGTAGTAAAGATACAAAAACTATACAGCATCACTTACCATCAGGTGAACGTCTTGCACGTCTCGTCGCTTCGTAGAATAAAACAAATTTATTACAATCATTAGATTGAATTTAACTAATGTTATGACTAACTCCTTAAATAAAACATAATAATGACTAAGATTAGTAAAACGTGAAACATATTGAAACATGTGTTACGTATTTAATGTCTAATATTTCAGTTTAAGTCGTTAATAATTTTTGAATGTGTAATATGCAAAAAGAAATTAACGTGCAGGTTTACAATTCGTAGTTTCATAAATGAAAGATAATCCGGTAAAAACTTAAAGAAAACTTCTTCTACGATAGAAATAGAAATCTGTGTTTATACAAAAATACACACAAAGATATGAAATGTTATTGTTATATATATGAAATGTGTCTTATTAATAATAATTATTGATATAGATATAACTAACATTTGCAAAAGGTTACATATAGTATATATAAAACGGTCAGTAATAAATGTTTCCTTCGCGCTGTACGTTTGATAGAACCGCGACAGCTGCCTGAAACGTTTAAGATAGACTTATTCGTGTTAAATTCTCAATAATTTTACTATACTGACTTTCAATCTACTCTTGGAATATATATAATAACAATTATTAACAACTATCATTTATATTTCATGATTTCTATGAATTTAAAGAACTTGAACGGTTCGAGGAATTAATAAACAAACTACTTCACAATCAAAATACAAAAATTGTTGAATCGATGTTATCGTCGTCGAACACGAACTAATAGTTAACTAAAATTTTCTAGATTATTCATTGATACATATTTCTTGAAAAAAACTTACTATCATCTAAATTCATGCCTAAATATAGTCTAGGAATCGGAAAAGACATGAATACAGTTAGATTCTTTTTGACTTTTACTTAACAAATATTTTTAATGATATGTATTACTTAAATAGACGATATTAATGCAATAATAGAACTATATATAGTTTAAATACTACACCGTCAATGATTAAAAGTAACAGTGTATCTATTATTAATAACAACTACTCATAATAAGAATTCATATTTCGTAATATGACGGCTTGGATCACAGCCATGCGAGAGGAGACAGTGATCGCGGCACGCATGAGTGCGAGCGGGATAGGTGATAATCTGAAGAAAAATATTTATGCTAAGGCCTGTTGCTACGTTTCGCCTATGAATAGGCAGTCGGTTCATAGGCTGGCTATTTTTGATGTACTGTTTGAAGGTTACTTGCCGACGGCGTGTAAAAGTTTTGTGGTGAAATTTTCTATGCAATCACAAACGGATTTATAAAACAAAAATATATTTATTTGTTACTTTGAATAATACTTTTTACTATCCGATTAACGTAAAATAATTTCTACCCTTCCTGAGTTTATTACTTCTCAGAGGACGGACTTTAATAATTAGCAATTAGCGATTAAAATTTATTGTATAGATTTAACAGTTTTTCAGTTTGATTTATGTTTGGACAATGACTTTAGCAGAACTGTAAAAAAAAAATGATATCCTTCCGCTTTTTACTGCCTTTAAGAGCTTTCTAATTCAATAAAGCATGAGTCGATTAAAATTTGAGTATTTTTTTTTATGTAAAATCTTGTGACTTTCTTCAATTGAATAATGTAAGATATACAAGTTAACAATAATTCTATAATAAATGCAATAATAATGAATACCGACATTCTGTTACTACGAAAGATGGCGTAATGCCAAATAATAACCACAAGAGTTATGATATTAATACAAGCGTTTCTACAAAAGAAAAGAAAACTGTAACTGGTAAATACATTAATCCAGATTTCGTTCGTTTCATTTCTTTTGTGTGTGTTCTAAAAAAATATCACTTTCAGATAAAACATCGGAATTCTGACTTAGGATTAAATTGTTCGGAACGTAGAGTACATTATTATTTATCAGATAAGACATTCGCGCCAGATCTGATAAGTTAGACGGAAAAAAATCCAATCAAATTAATTTTCTCTCAAGCAACATTCTAAGACATTTTTTAGCTGGAAAGTGATAAGAAGCAGCTTCCTAACGTTCTCCGCATCCTATTCTTGAAAGAAACCCGAAATATTTATCTTATACAACGAAGCGATGAGATTAGCATGAATTTCATCTGATGGTAAAGAGTTTATTTGTAAGTACAATTTTTTGTACCTTTAAGAAAACTTATTTCCTTCCGGAAACCCTGTGCTTTAGCTTCTTGAAAAAACGAATGCATGGAGTTCATTTAATAACCTGATTGTATACAGTGGAAAAAGTTCTTTAAACCAAACCGTAGTTAACCATTGCGATTCTAGAAAATGAAAGATGACTTCCTTTTCGACAGTGGACAGTGCAAGCTAAAATTTTGTTGCAGATATACTAAGAAACAGTGATTTTAAAACGATTTAATTATATATGTGAATATTGACATTATATATGTGAATATTGAGGGTGCGTGAGTTCGGTCAAACAACCAACAGCATTTAACATCATCAGAGAATAGAAATAGAATCGTATAAACTTAAGCTGATAAGAAAATGTCTATTGATACAAAGCATATAGTGAAAACTGTCATCGACAATTGAGAACATATAAGTGTATGACTGAAAAGTAAAACATTTCATTCTTAATCAGAAAAAGTAGTTCAAATTCGATATAAACAGACAGAGATTTATTATCTTAGTGTGTTATTTATTAATTACCGATTTCTAATGAAACGTTTTACAGTCGAAAATAATATTTATCTTGGCAAATGTCTGGCATTTGTGTTTTAATAGATAACCAAATGTATTACGTAAATACTTCAGCAGAAAGTAATGACGGAGGTATAATTATAACTTTCTCGTATATTTTTAGGAAAGATAATATATACGTCATAATCCAGAGGTCTTAATGTTCTTGGGAAAGAGTCTGCTAGAATTATACGAGGATCGCATAATCGATGACCCTTTATGGTGATATTGGATAATGAATTAAGAAGGCTGTAGAACTAAACTCCAAACTTTAGGTCCAAGAAGATTATAGTAAATATACTTAAAGCTGTTATAGTCTTTTACTTTTTCAGTATTGATGCTAAAATTGCTACACATCTTCTTTTTAGTGAAGACGAGACCAAACGCCTGAATGATAGAAAGTTGTACAGGCAGGAGGAAAGACTTGTGCGGAAAGATTAATATGCGGAGTTCATATAGCCTGGGATGAGATTAGCGGTGAACGTCACCATCAAAATTAATCTGGTACTCAACATTCATAAGTTTTCAGTGAGTACATGAATGATAACCAACAACAAAACGTCACCGTTGCGATGATGATCAGGATTCGTTCGTACTTTTATATGCAAGTCCCGGTTGACAAGATTGATAAAGAACTGTCTGTAACTCTGCTAGAAGCAGTATTAGTTGCTCTAGCAGAGAAAAGCAGTGACAGCTCTGGTTTTATTAAGTGAAATTGACATCCAAAAGGAAACTAGTCAAAGATCTTCTCATCGGGCGTTTAATCCCCGGATATAAAGAATGAGGCAGAAGTAACCCCTATTGAACAAGGTAACTAAAATCTTTGAAGTTGAGGACATTCATCATCGTTCTTCGGTTTTTATTAAACATAACTACTTCTTCATTATTATCCGCAATGTTTTTGCAACACGAACGCATTACACCATGAGAGTTTTTTCTATCACGAAAAGATGAATTTTGAAACAGGTATTTCAATATAATACACAAGAGTATAATATGAAGAAGATCAAAAGAAACTTCTGATGAAAGCTATTAAAGTTTGATAAATGTTTACAAATTTCTAAATAATCTTTGTTTCTTTGTAATTATGCTTTTAATAAGAACGGTAGTTTAATTTTGTAGCGTTTTATATATACAATGTTGTAGTTTCAATGGTAATTATTTTCTTTATTATAGCTGGCGTCTTTTTTGATAAAGGCTTTTCTCTAACGGTTTCCACGTAAGTCTTTGCTAGTTTACATTCTTTTAAGTTAACGCAACGAGAAGACCAGAAGAATGCTTACCTGATGGTAAGTATTATTACTGCACAATAGTTAGAACGTCAATCGGGAATACATCGATGGTATCATCATCGAGAAACAAAGATCTAGCCAGCATTTAACATCAGATAAGTAATTGATATCGTATTTTCGTAAATATGATTTAAATTGATCAGACTGGACGATAGTAATGTGACTTGTGGCAAGTTATTAATAATTATAATATCGGGAACTGATACATCGAGTTCGAATATCGGTCAGCAGCGTGTCGAAGTCGTTTCTCGAAGTTCCGGCAAGTGGCGGCGGAACGGCGGTAACCTAATTTATATCACCAATATATCTGACACAAAAATCTTTTGCTCGTTTTACTATGTTGATATATTGCTTCCTGTTCAAATTTACTGTGCGAAAACTATATTGTATACAAGTCTAATAACCCATAAATATATTATTTGAGGTACTTAATATGCTTGCCTAAATTATATCTTCACCACTTTAGCCTAAATTATATCTTTACCTCTTCCAGTAATATAATTATAATGTTAATATTTAAAGCCTTAATAATTTAACTTGTAACTTAATAAAATTTTAACATAGTAAATAAAATACGTTTGTTTTTTTGGTTGTTGACGGCAGTAAGTATTCAAAAAACAGTATCATCATATATTTTCCTATTTATTTTTCGTTTTATTGTTACGTTCTCATGTTTTCGTTTTGTTATAATTTCCCGCTCTACAATTATATTTCATTTTCTTATCATTTTCACTGGCCCCAGCTGAAAATTAGCGCTGCAGTATTTTTACTGCAGCATGTAGCTGAGCTGGGCGCCATGTCAGTGCCTGTATCTAGTAATGTCTGTGTTTGTCAAATTTTATTGTGCCGAATAAATGGAAACCAAACAATTGCCAAAATGATGTTGATTTTGTAAAAGAGAATATTAGGTGGTATGACGGACATATTCCAAAGACCATAAGTTCATAATGGGGATGGTAGAAGGTCTAAAGGCAAATGGAGACGTCATAACAATCAAGGTCGCACTATAACAATCTATTAAGTAAAAGGGCATTGGATTTCTTTTCCTTGTAACGAGGCCCAACAAAAGATTGGAAACCTATGATCTAGGCAAATATCATTGCAAACCTTGTTGTTGTTACTAACAGAAGTGTGATAATATGTTTTCATGTGATTAGCGTTGTAGCTACTGAAATTACTGGGTTGATGAGACTGAATATCTTGTGCAATAACCACAATATAGTACAACAGTTATCATCCTAACTAGCGCTACGTTCGTTCTACGATCTTACGTGTGTGAAATTAATGATATCTGTTCGTGGTACTTTTAACATTTATAAGTATTTATGGTATATAAATGTATTTAGTTACTTGTACAAAATGAATTAATTGCTTCAACTTAAAATTTGATATTAAGATGAACGTATCGTTTCTTCTTTGACTTATGTTTATAGCTTATGTATAGATCAGGACATACTGCTGCTCATCCTGAAGTTGTATCCTTTTACTCGCCTTTAGTTTATCACCCCAAAGTTTTCTCTAATCGATTACTCTATAAGAATTTAAAGACGGCGGGTGATGATGATGAATCGGCGTGGTTTTGATATTCTAAACTTTCTTCAACGAGGATTATGTTATAATGGTTACCGTATATTCATTTGAACCAAAGAGCTCAAATGATGATTATTTTCAACGAACAGAGTAAATATTTAAAATAGTCTTGTTGAGGAGGAAATATTATAGGAGAGTGTATATAACAGGGCGAGCGTTAAAACACTTTAGATTTTAAAGATTTGTTAACAAGTAAATCAGACCGTTTTACGCGAGATCTAAAACAGCTGGAGTGAAATTGATATGAACCAACAAAAATAGCGTATTAAATTAGTTTTATGATTGCACAATGTATTGTAGGATGTATATCATTTAGCTTTATCACTTCCAATGAGTTTACAAAAAGGTTTACATATCGTTTAACATCCACGCCGTCATGTAAAACCGAGCAAAACAATTATAGTTAAGCTAATCGTAAATATTATAAAAGCTAGACAGTAATAAGTAAAGGAAAGTTAACAGATACAAGTCTGTCTTAAATTTCAATTAAAAATATTGATGATGGATTATAACAAAACTTTTTCTTTTAACATTTTTGGAATATTGCTTTTTTAAATGATTATAAAACCTGTACAAATTAATTTCTAGTTGCCAATTATTTAACTCGATGGTTATTAATTTCACATATAGTTAACTATTAGCTAAACTATTGGTGAATATTAATAAAGTTGATTTGAATAAAAACAGTATTCATAGAAAAATCTATAATTACCATTGCACAGTTATGAAATAAATATTAGATAAAGAGCAAGGTAGAAACTTTAAAAAATTGTATTAAAATTTTCTATTCTTAGCGGTTAAGAGTTTGTATGATATCCTTGAACTGGTTTACTTTTAATTTGTGTTAAATGTCATGTTTAAAATATAACTTTTAGTTTCTAATTTCGGAGAAAATATAGGTTAATTATGAGTCACGACCCTCAGTAAAAGATTCTAATAAATTAAAATTTTCAATGTTTAATCTAAGCGAAAAAAGATTTTTTGGACAGTTTTTATATACTCAGTGTTTCATTTTCGTTTATAAAATAGTATAGTACAATGGAAACAAGATATAGTAATAATAATTAAACACGGCATGCAAAGCAGTATTTTTTCGTAGCGAATGGGTTTTGCTGGTCATATGTCGCGGAGACGTGCGCGTGCGCAGCGCCGGACGCTTTCGCAAGTTCGGTACAAATGAAACGCGGGCGGGCCAGCGCGCTCCCGCCGGCGCGCCGGGTCAAAAATAGTCCGCGGCCCGACACCAGCTGCATACAAAACTGGCCAGTCGCTCGCTCAGCATGCCGCCTTATCAAATTTCCCTGCCCACACCCTGCGCACGCGCCCACGCGCCCACGCGCCGCTCCAAACTCGCCCACTCCGCTCCGGGCCGCGCCGGCGGCGGTGTATTAGTATGTTAGCATAACTTCACTTAGTCCATCGCTGCACCACGGCGACCGCGCGGCGTTAATCGATTAATAAGCCTTCCTCTTCTCTCAACTTACACGTTCACTGTCCACCACCGCACTCGGTGCGCACGCGCTCCAGGCGCCCGCCGATATCGCACTGCTGCGCGCCGCCGCCTCCCAGCCGCGCACCCAAAATACACATTGTGTATACATCCACAACACAACAACACATAGGCTTTCATATATAAATCTAAACATTAAAAATAGTACGGTTTCGATACGAAGGTGGTATAAGGGTGCAGCTGCAATTAACCTTAACGGTGACCTGGATACCGCGACGCAAGGGTGCGCCGCTCTGCGCTCCATTAAATGAAATTCATGATTCGCTGCGTCAATGAGATCAATATATCGTGAAACTCTTTTTTTTTATTCTACTATGCGACGTGACGAGCAAGACGTTCACCTGATGGTAAGTGATACGCTTGCCCATGACAACTAGTTAAGATGGTATACACTGCACCACATTACGCTCGTCGCTTTGAGACAAGGTGTTAAGTTTCGTTACCCCAGTAATTACACTAGCTACAGCAAACTCGTGGCAAGATAGTTGTTTAACACTGTAATATTTATAACCACAATATATACAACTGCATCAAAATAGAGACCTCCGTGTTATAAAACAAGCATTTAGTCTGTACCAGGGTCATTAAAAATAATAAAAAGTCATGTTATGGTTTTCAAAATGAATTAAAAGTTATTAATCATTACAGTTAAAATTTTAAACTAGGTAGTTTTATTTCTTTCTCCTTCTAAATACAGTTTCACACTTTGTTTATATTCTAACTAGTTACAAATTGGATCTGCGATAAACAGCCGTTGCTAATAAATTTCTTATTTATAAAAGATAAACTTTTTTTCGATGCACCGCTAAAAATAATTCGTTTGGTGCTGATTTAAAATTCAGAGAAAATGTACTTTGGCTTCGTTTCACTGCCGTTATGTCTTCTTTCATCACCTGATCTATACGGGGTAGAAAACTACTAACTCGTACAGAAACATGATAAAGTTTTTAAATCATTTGAAGGCTTAAAAATTATAAAAACTCTTTGTATAAATGCAGGAGTATTAACATGTCGCGCTTTGTACAAGAACTCCTACATAGTTCAGTTGTTAAAATATATTATTACTTTTGTTTACAACTTTCTCTAACCATAGACGTGGAAAAAATTAAATACGAATAACCAACGAAAGGGAAAACAAACAATTCTCATTCGTGAAGTCATTAAAATATTACTGATTAGAAAAGGAATTAAATAACAATTGTAACAAAATATGTAGACATTTCAAGTGTTTAAAATTTGACTGAAAAAATGGATAATCATTTATATATGATATACATTATCGTTTCCCTATTCTCTCTTCCATATGAGTTTTGTTCTATTTCTCTCTCGTCTTCTCTTATTGTCTTTTTTTTTTATACTACTTTGCGACGAGACGAGCAAGACGTTCACCTGATGGTAAGTGATACGCTTGCCCATGTCAACGCGGTGCTAGTTAAGATGGTACACACTGCACCACATTGCGCTCGTCGCCTTGAGACATAAGGTGTTAAGTCTCGTTACCCCAGTAATTACACTAGCTACAGCGCCCTTCAAACCGGAACACAGTAATGTTTGTACACTACTATTTGGCGGTTGAAATAGGAGCTGCGGTGGTACCCATCCAGACGGTCTCCGGCAACAGAGACCTACCACCTGGGAAATCTCCTTATCCTCATCTTTAATCATATCTTTATTACACTTCAAGTACATCTTTTTCATTAGTATGAAATTATAAAATATTTCGCTAGTAGAATATTATGATATATATTAAACTGAATAAGCTCAGACAACATTAACTACGAAACTTTGCGCCAATATAAGTAATAAATCAATCGTATGCTTGTATCATTTTTATATTGTTTACTTAATCCCATTTGTAAGCTTTTCCAAGTTAATAATATTTAAATGAAGCCTAAATACTTTCAGTCTGTTTTCTTTTATAATTTCCAACAACTTGAACACGTCGCGAGCTCGTCTTCCGTCCGTCAGACGCGTCAACGTGTTTATTTCGAGCCGGCGCAAAGGTTAACACGATGATTGAATGAGGTCACAGTTTACTTCATACGTTTTGAAAGCGACGGAAAATGTCAAAGTGTATGTTTAGAAATGTTTTGTATTTGGTATCTCGGAGAAAATCTAAAAGATGTACAGCCTTCTTGAAAAGTCAGTCATTAAGAAATCTTTACTAATGCTTCGGTGGTTCCGAGTTCAGTTACTGTGTAAACGAAACATTTGTATAACCTTAAACGTTCATATAAATATTCATTTATAATTTGTTTCTAATAAACATATAAAGTGGTAATACTCTGATGGTAAGTCTATGTTATTGTTGATTGTCGACCATTAGTGGTGGTGGGTCTCTGTTGCCGGAGACCGTCTGGATGGGTACCACCGCAGCTCCTATTTCAACCGCCAAATAGTACTGTGCGAACATTACTGTGTTCCGGTTTGAAGGGCGCTGTAGCTAGTGTAATTACTGGGGTAACGAGACTTAACACCTTATGTCTCAAGGCGACGAGCGCAATGTGGTGCAGTGTGTACCATCTTAACTAGCGCCGCGTTGTCATGGGCAAGCGTATCACTTACCATCAGGTGAACGTCTTTCTCGTCTCGTCGCATAGCAGTATATAAAAAAAATATTCAATTCTACTGCAGGGTAGTAAAGTGCGAACAACACTTTTCCGATTTAACTAGATAGTTAAATTACTGATGTAACGACAGTTAACCTTATTTATAATGACTAGTCATTTACCAACAGAACGATCTGTTAATTGGAGCGTTAGTAACAAATTACTGTTCCTAATCCTACATTTATAAGAAGACAAAACAAATAATATTTCTTTTGTACGTTGATGTTTCATCAATTTAATTGGTGACTGTAAACATTAACCTAATAATCTAGCACTGTTTGATCTTAAAACTATAACAAATCCAAGAATATGTATTCGCATGTGACTAAGTGGTACAAAAGCCATGTATTTTCAAACGGGCGCCGTGGCCAAATGGAAATCATCAACTTACCTAGAATTTATGTTTGTTTGCTTTTATGAAGGTAAACGTAGCCGTTATTAAACAAAAACGAAGCCATGAGATGACAGACATTTACTTTTTGACAAAACACTGACAATGTTTTAATCATAATTCTGTCAAAACGACATAATTAACTATATACAGAAGATACAATAGAAAAATAAAAAAGTCTAGAGTTATTCGTCCATAGAGACACATTGCTGCAGATTTAAAAACTAGATAAGCAATCTATGTAATACTTTTATAAGGTCCCTTTCTTAAAACGTACATAGCGAAAACGCAGGAGACCATCGAGAAAGTTTTAGAGGGTGGAAATCTAAAAACTGTTATAATAATAATATTTATAATATTTACAAATTAAGTAAATATACTATTTAAGTTATAATTATATTGATTATAACTACAAGATTTTTGAGTCTAAGTAAGGTAATAAACTGTAAGGTGTCCTAGAAAATAACTTAGCAATACAAATTGTTAAAATAAATCTAAAGCTGTTTAATTTAAATTATTCAGTTATTATCCAATTCCAGTTAGTTTTTACTTTTGTTAACAAAATACAAAGCAATAAGTCTGTTACAGTTCTCCGTCCAATGTGTAAGTTAAAAGTACACGCTGCAAAACTTTGCGACTTATTGGATCATTATTTCAACTGCTACACAAATGTTTTCTCGCATTAAGATCGTAAAACATAAATTAGCTCCTTGGTAACGCTCCAGTACCGACTGGTGGTCACCAATTCGTTGTTATTAATTGCCAATACTCACAACTGTTTCGACCTTACGCGAACAAATGCACTTTAACACAACCTAATGCATGCTCGTTTATTTATAGAACATAAACGATTCTTTATGATTCCTGAGAACACCTCAGTTTATCTACCATGTTTTCCTTCACTCGAAGCTCTAGCTCAGTTGACATCAAACCCACGCCTCTACAAATTGCATAGCACTTGCATCCAATCTAAGCAATTACAACTAAAAACTATGTAGTGCCAATTATTATAAATTACATTTAATGTACATATCAAAAGCATACCTTACAGCATTTGAATTGTAGCAATAAAGTAAATGTATTTACGTATTTGTAGGAAATTCCGTGGCCATGGGGACAAAGTATGACCTATAGATATTACTAAATAATCTTAATCTCAATATCCAGGAACTATCCTATTGTTTTCAAACTATAGTTTAACGATCAGATTGTGAGAACTATTTCAGTGCTCAGCTTAAACTGAAATGATCGATCGGGTTCTTTCATCCATAATAATTACAATGAGTTACCGCTTGAACTTAAATGCTCAATGTTAAGTAGGAATGAGGCCGGAGATCGTAAAAGATGCTCGTCTAGAATTAATGACCCTCATAATCTAAACTGGATTACTTGCAATATTTTTTAAACAGCAGGTTACCATATTCATGAGGGAGAGGGGGGTGTTAGCTAGTCAGATTAATAGTGGTAGATTCGGAAAGAGCCTACCACTATCCACACTACAAATGGTAATATAACAAATAACCTCACACACATACCCTGTATTAGAATTGTGCATGTACATGAATAAAGATATTACATTCGCGTATATTTGTTTTCAGCGAACTAAAACACGGAAAATTCGCACTCACCGAAATAACACCCCGCCTTCAGTAAAAAAAGGTTTGTTTATATGTTGATTTTGTGTCGTGTTTGAACTTGTTTATGTGAACGTTATATAACGAAAACTAAAATGAATAGGTGTGTTTAAGTCATCACTAATTTTAGCTCGGCACCCACGCGATTGTGAACACTTACGATACCTCTGATGCTATACCGGTATCAACGTTGTTAAAATTTACTAAGAAATTCTTTCTTATTTAAATCTAAACCAACTCAATGAGATTTTGGGGTTTTTTGGCGTCTTCATGGCATTTGAAGAGAACACAGTAAATTGGTACATTAAATGCAACTACTGCTCTTTTAGTAAATTGTTTGCTTTACAACTCGTCGGAAGACTCGTGGTGATAATATTTCAACAGGTCTGTATTAATTAAATTTTTATAGTTGTAATCCATTACCTTCCTCGTTATTTTTAAACCTCAAGCACTAACAGTATTGAATCCTAATTATTGAAGCGTCGAAACAAATACAGTATCATTGCGCACGATGACTTGGCACGAGTAAGATTGTTAAAAGGTTAATGAGATAAACCTTAAAATATTTGGTAAATATAACTTAAAAAACATTGGCATACGCATAACACAAATACAAACTAATAATCTCAGAATTATAACTAAAAATTAAAAGAAATTTTGTTAAATTTTTATCTTTATATTAAAAAGTGACGAATCGGCTAGATCGGCTTCCAGGAATATAAGGATTTATTTGTTATGCATTTTAGTGGTAAAAGTCCCCTTAATGCGATAAATTTTTTAGTCTGCATTATCACATAAACTATTGCATGACCATAAACATAAAACTCTCGTAGAAAAAACATAAGAAATCTGTCAAACAACTCGTTCACAAACGTCACGTCAAAATTACCAAGTGAATGTTTGAAAGAGATAAAAATTGAAAAAAAATTACAAAAAAAAGAAGGATGTAACGCACGATGGGAATCATAGCATGACTGTGTGGGAACTTTCCATGGTGATGTTGAGAAGTGCTATCGTCGCCGCATTTCTCAGCATCCCTAACCCCGTTCTCGCATTCAACGGACTGAGAACATGGTCTAGGAAAGTTGTCTACGAGAAGATAGACCTCTGCACGCAGTCCTGCTACAGCCAGATCGTCCCCGGTCTCTACCTCAGCAATGCTAGAGCAGCTGTCGACTCGGATGTTATCCGATTCCTTAACATTACCCATGTGCTCACCGTTGAGACTCATAAGATACCGAAGTCAGCTTTCCCCAATCCCCATGTTACCACACTGTTCATTAGGGCATATGACTCTCCTCAAACCAATCTCCTGCCCTACTTCCCTATGGCTAACGCCTTCATTGAAGAGGGAATTCAGAAAGGGAATATCCTTGTTCATTGTCACTTCGGCGTTTCGCGATCCGCTACGATTGTTATTGCATTTCTTATGGAGAAGTACCACTTGAGCTTCGAGGAGGCGTTCGCGTATGTACGCAACAGGCGCAGGTTCATCAACCCGAACCCGGGGTTCATCGCGCAGCTGAAGGAGTACGAGCGGCTGAACTACGACGTCAACGGTTTCCTGCGGCTGGAGGCTTACTTGAGTGTGAAGACGAGGGAGCACAAGTACAAGATCGCGTCGGTGACGGCTATCTTCGTGGGGATACTGGTGCCGCTGGCCGTGCTGATCGCGTGACCACCGGTGCTGCAGCGCGGCACGCTCGTGGTGATAATGTGTATAATACAACAAACCTTGTGAGTCAAGCGCATTTTAATATATTTATTATACATAATTTGTGTCATCAAGCGTTTTGTTTTTAACGAATCGGCACAAATTTTGACTTTATGCAAAAACAAAATAAAAATACAAAGTGAAGATTATTCTACTTGTTATATTCGCCTTTAATAAGTTTTCTAAAGACAAACAATTGTATTTTCATTTAGTAATGATCCAACATAACCCCGTGATGCATACATGTTTTATTAACACAAAAATATGTTTCTTCTTTCTCGGTAATAGGATTTTCTGTTTACAAAAAAAATGTACCGCCAGTGATGATGAATAGACTACTGTTGTGTTTGAATGGAATTTTTAACGGTAGTGAGTACATTTAAATACTTGCCCAGCTTCACGGTGGAAACCATAAAAAAATCAACAACGACGTGCAAAGTATCACAAAGCTACAAAATAATCTGAAAATAAATCAATAAATCACAAACAGTTCGTCTTGGCATCGCGGAGTATGGATACAGGAGGAAGTGCATTATATACGTGGATGTATTGGAGGTGTGATGTTAAATCGGGAGTGGAACCATCGCGCCCACGCGTGGACACGATGTTTCGGCCATGTTGTGAATATCAAAAGATTTTGTTACGCGCCATTACATCACCTTTTCAAAGACCATTTAAATTTAAGGCTCGGTAGTGAAAATACATTTTATTAATGAAATTTTTGTTGCTGATTTTTATTTCAAACATTACATAAACATCTAACTCAATGGTACCACAGTTGGGACTCGAGTTCTTCTCAACAACAGAAATTAAATACAATTTATCCACCACACTGGCCAAGTGTGAGTTGACGAATGTCCACGACCACAAAAGCTTGAATTCTGAGCTCTTGATATCATTCAAATTTTGAAGTTTGAATGATATGAAGCGACCAGAATACTTTTTCAGATATTGACAGCACAGCAATGCTAGTTTGGCGGGACAGAAAAATCTCTAGTATCAATCATCCTCTACTTATTGTTGCCCTAGAATCGAATGTCCGTGTTACTAGGCGGTTAACCACTGCGCTACAATGCCACTCGTAATTCTTTTAAAAGTAATTAAAACTCAAGCTAATGTTAATCAATTGTATTTGCATTTGGAAATTATTTAAGTTTCCTTTGCCAATAAATACAGATAATATATTATATACACAGTCTCAGTATTTTCGGCGACTGTAACAAGTTATATGAAGACATAACTGTGGACATCGGTATAGCAAGTAATCATTGCAAGCATTAAAAGAAAATTTACAGCATCTCCGTGAATTCACATTATTCACTTACGCGCAACGACAATATTTACACAAGTGATATTTTCAAAAATCTCAGAGAAAAAAATTGTAGGAACATTCGTAATTTCACAACATGGCGGTGCACAGCCAGCGGCAGCTGCGCGGGCGCACAGTGCCAAGTGTATATCTTTGTTATTTTTCACTCTCCGCTATTAATTGGCCGTATATTTTCGTCCGTCTATATATAAACAGAGGTTAACTCCACAGGTGCTTCTATCTCGGATTACTTTTGAACATTACAATTGCGAGAAAATCTTGCTTCAAATTTTAGGTTAATAAATATAAATGTTTATTTGTCTGAAAACTAAGAATTAATTAAACTGTTAAGTTCATTTAATCAATTAAAGTAATAATTATCTTTTATCAAAACGTCATGGTTTTGAATACTGTGATACAGAATCAAATGATCGGCTCCCTAATGAAAGCGTCAGGACAGAAACAACAAATTGGAGTAGTGAAAACGTTAATATAAAATGATGGTGAACTGGAGACGAGAATAATACTCGCCAATACACTTGTTTCTTTTTAGTAACTACTATGAAATACTTCACTTCTTCTTTTTATCTTCTTTTTACAAAATAGAAAACTTAAAAGATAGCATTATTTACGAATAAAGGTTTCATCTGCTCGAAGGTTTAATGTCGTGTATGGGAAAGCTACTGTAAAAAAAAACCACGGTGAGTGTTTGGTCTAAATGTTTTAATTCTGGAGATTTTGGCGTCCAGGACAAACCTCCGCAAATGGTTTGGAGAAATCGAGCAAATTTGAGAATCAGCGATTGGAATGTCTCCGACCTCAACAACATTCCAACAGAATACCAACTTTTTCAGCAGTTGGACAATCTCTTATAAAGAAAATAATGCAATTTCCATGGGGCAGTCCAAACGGCTTTCAAGGTTTTTAAAGGATTCCTTTTGAGGTCTTGAACGATAAGGAAGACATTTATATCGCCCTCTTAATTAGTCTGAGGAGAGAAATGCCTAAGCGTGGTCTCCAGCCATCCTGGCAACTGTTCGGACATCAGGTAACCTCTTGAAACGAACACAAGGTTTTTATGGGTAAAATTTCCACAAATCCCTGACATTCAGGGAATATTTTCGAGGACATCTCTCCCCCACAAAAAAAAAGACGATTACTTATGTATACTTTTCACTGACGTGGACCAATTTCCAACTCCATAATTTTACCTGCACAATTTAAAAATTTTCGGTCTGTTTAATTTTGAGTTGAAAACGATAGTGAGATATGATTTGGGAAGCTTTTAGTAATAATATGTATGTAGTGTCTGTCTGTGTACAGTTTAGGCACATCCAGCCGCTGCTGGCAACATAATCCAAAATAATCGGACTATTTCGAAGCGAGCCGTGACGCGCCCGCGCGGAATGTGCACGACAACGGGCTCTATTTCGGTTTTATCTTTCAAAATTTTTAAGAATGACCGCTCGCTTTATGAACGTTCGCGAAAACTCTCGAACATCGAAACAGACACATATTCAAAACGGTTCATACTTCAATATACCTGGTAATGATTTTCTACTTAGAATCAGTTATTTATACACTCCTTTCCGATCTGGAAACTGTGGGATACATTGATGTTGTTTTCCTAGCCGAGTTATATCAGAGCACTTAAATCTTTATAAGATAAATATTTGTACTAATTACACAGTAAAAATATTATAAAAGGTACATGTATTCGTAGTTAGCAGCAGTTTGTTTTTCTTAACTCTTTCCAGTGACGATATTAATGTTGCTTTTTCCTCATATCTTTTTTCAGGAGCAATCAACTTTTAATTGTGGTATACAAACATACTAACACTGTATTTAAAAATTGTAATATAAAAATTACTCGTATATGTAAATGATAACAAAAAGAAGCGAATAGTTTTGATTATAAACGTTTTAGACATTCAGTTGAAAACTAAAAAAAAAAAAATCTTCCAGTGATAAGAACTTTAATTCGATAAATTCATTAGAGTAACGCTCAGAGGGTTTACAGATGCATTTTTACATTACAAAAAATTTATAAAAATAATTTATTACAAATTAGAGAGTTTGTTCTACTACAGTACTATTTTGTGCGTCCGTCCGATGTCGTCTGCAATTAAATAATTAAAATATAACAAAAAAAAAAGGCTTACGAACTAGTAATCTCATTATAAAACATTAAACTAGGAGATTCGATGTCCTTGAAACGCATCAATTTTAATATTGCTTCAATTATATAACAAGCAACGATATTAAAAAAAGATACTACTAAAACCTTCAAACTAGAGCATTCTTTTAACGTTGCTGTAAAAATTCTAGAAAATGTTTTGTATATTTGTACAATAATATCTCGGTTAAAGTTAAACGTACCGTGCATGCACCATTAGGCAGAAAGAGAGACAAAAGAACTTAGTAAAAAACATGACTGTTAGGAGACACTGGTAAATTTTTACCAAAAGGTTGGTACAATCCTACCACCAACACAACTCCATATGTGGCACAGAATCGAACCAGAAATCTCCATGTCAACAGGCTAACTGGGCCTCGGTCAAAGTTTAATACTAAAATAAAAACTACATCGAAAATAATTACATGACAATCAAATTGGCAGTATCGAACAATATCCTTTGCCACGACGAATTAAAAAATAACGCACTGTCTCAACATATTATAATCTATAAAACTATTAAATATTTTACAACCATTTATAAATTAATTAATCACCATTTGATACAAAATTCATTTATAAGGCACTTTAGTTACAGACAAAGTTTTTTGTTATAGGCTAAATTTATAAGGCACAGATAACATTCAATTCGTCACATCAATATATTAACTGTACAAAAATGCTAAATATAACTATTATTTATAATTAATATTACGTCATAAGTAATAATTATTGTACTTAATTAAACATGGAAGACGATCTGAATAAGTTTCTAGAGTTAACACTATTTACACAAGTTTAAGTGTTTTGTCTTTTTCTTTTTATCAAACATTAATGTACTTTGAAATCTTACATCGAACTAAATTTAGAATTTTATAATTAGTCAGTCTGTGATATAGCAGAGCATATTACAACCTTTGTGTTTGTTCTAATTTTTTATATTTTTAAATATATGTTAGTCTAACGTTACCCTATTAAGTTACGGAGAATCATAATTTTGAGCAGCTTTAAAAAAGTTACTTTATTCTTTTAAGTTTCTGCATGTACAGTATCTGTTTGTAAATCCATTTGATTATTTTATATGCAGGACGTTTCATAGTGCCGCTTGTCTTCCTGTATACACCGTCACTACGACGAAAAAGAACAGAATATTTCACATATCTTAACGTCAATATGTTGAACCTTCAAATTTATAGGTAAGATTCCATTTTGCCTTCATCAAGTAAACAATTTATTTTTAGTTCTTTTCGATACAGCCTATAGAATGTCTAGAAATCTAAAGTCTCAAGGCGAAGAACACGATGCGGTGTAAAGATCCTAACTAGTGCCTCATTTTTATGGCCTGAAATATCACTTGCCACCAGGTGAACTCTCTCCTGCTCTCTCATTGCAAGAAAAATGTTGGCACACAAAACCCAATCATTGAAACTCATAAATATGTAACTCGCTTTCACTGTATCATTTGCAGATACTGGTTCTCTTCATAAAATGATGACAGCGACGTCTGCAGATCGTTTACCACCATGTTGTCGCCGCCGTGCAGCGGGTGGGTGCTGCTCGAGACCATTTCCGAACTCTTCCAGTTCTCGCAGCTCTCCACGTACTCCAGCGTGCGCTGGTACGCGTCGTGCCGCATCGTGCTGTTCTGGCTCTTCTTCCGCCCGTTCGACGCGTCGATCTGCGACTGGGATATGTCCCACACTTGCACGTCACTAGCTTGATTTTGGCTTCTGACACTGTTCATGCTGCAGTCGGTCTGCTGGTCGTTCTTGACTATTTGATTGCAATTTACGGACGCTCTCGTACCGTTCACCGGTTTCTGACTCCCCGTCGACATGTTTACAGAGTTCTGTCCGGACTTCTGCATGTTGTGCTTGTTGAACTGGTTACCAGGGTAGTCCCATTGGTTGTAGGGTCGCTGGTGGTTATAGTACTGGTTGTTGTTCATCATCGCTTGGTTGTATTGGTGGTTGTTCTTGGGCGGCGGCGGGCCCATCACGTTGGCCGCGTTGACGGCGGCGTTGTAAGGCGGCGGTTGCGGGTACTGCACGTTTTGGTTGTACACATTGTGCGGCGGCATCTGGTTGCGCTGCTCGCAGTAGCCGTTCATAGTTCTCATGTTGGCGCTGTTGTCGGTGCTCATTGCTGAGGACCGCGACATTTGCATCTGATTATTCGGCATTTGGTAGTTGACCGATTGATAGTTCATGATTTGGTTGTTGTACATCATATTGGATTGGTTTTGCGGCATCACTTGGAGTCCGGGCGGCATTTGGTTTGGAGTGTATTGCTGTTGCATAATTTGATACTGCTGCGTGCTCTGGCTGCGCATCATGTTCTGGTTTTGAACAGGGTACGAAGGCGCCGGTCCGTAATTTTGATTTTGGTATTGATTAGGAACGTTCGAGTAAGTTTTATTTGGTACTTTCGCGTTACAAGTTTGCCGATTGTTAACATACGGCCCCGCAGAGATTTGGTTTTGATTTAGATTCATATTCATCATAACATTCTGCGTTTGATTCGTAGCCGGAGGTCCATTCATTGTCATATTGGACATGTTTTGCACCATTGGACTTGTCAACGGGCTTTGAAGACCCGGGTGCATCGGGCTGGACATGCCGTGGCTCATAGGGCTTGCGATGTTCATCATCGGGCTGGCGATGTTCTGCGACATTGGGCTACCTATGTTATTGTGTCGCGGGCTCATCATCATTTGATTCGGCATCTGCGGACTCATAAGACTCTGCATACTTTGCGGACTCATGGCGTTATGTTGGGGGGACATTACGCTCATGACACTTTGGGGGCTCATCACATTGTACACGCTAGGAGGGCTCATGACGTGCGGCATGTGAGGACTCATGCAGTTTTGCATATTATGAGGACTCATTCCGCTTTGCGGGCTCATAGCGCTGTGCGGTAGGCTTTGAGGGCTCAGCATACTATGAGCCAAACTTGGACTTAAGACGTTTTGGGGACTCATCACTGCGGTTTTAGAACTCATTGTCGTTTTCTGAGGTAGAGGATTGTTTATTCGCATTCTATTTGATTGCTCCGTTTGATTCGCTGTCATTGTTTGAAGGGACTGTAACGGATTGTTGGTTGAGGTGCTGGTCGGCGGTTTATTGTACTCCTGTTCGCACTTCTCTGCTATAATCTCGGGTATGGTTTGCTCCTGCAAAGGCGTGGTTTTATCATCCGGTGTCTTGACCAGAAGGGATCCGCTGTTGCCCGACATACTAACGTCTAATGATCTTAAATCGACTGGAATATCACTTATGTTGAGATCACTTCCTATGGCACCTAGGTTTTTGAGTAGGGAATCGTCACTAATGGCGACATCACTGATTTTGTCACTGGAATTGTTTGTGTTTTTGACGTCACTTGTATTGTCTTTGGTTCTTTCGCTTTTACTTTTGGCATCGGTCTCCGTTGCATTGGAGTCCGTCTTAGCTGGTGTTACCGAGTCGGTGCCCAATATTGATTGGTTAAGATATTGCATCATTTCGTCTGGTATCACCAGCTTGTTTTCCACCATTTCTCCTTCAGCGACCTGAAACATAATGTCAGTATTAATAATATTTCGTAACAGTTACTATTATCGCTTTTAATTAGATGAAGTTCAATAAACCGGATTT
The DNA here is from genome assembly GCA_029286795.1 of Byasa hedistus. Taxonomy (NCBI): domain Eukaryota; kingdom Metazoa; phylum Arthropoda; class Insecta; order Lepidoptera; family Papilionidae; genus Byasa; species Byasa hedistus. The sequence continues at coordinate 4,408,414 of JAGSMW010000013.1, read as the reverse complement.
TTGTTAAACATTTAAAATAATATAATACAAAAATAAATAGTTACCGAAATTATTTCGTAAGGTTTTTTTATTAGCATATTTTTTATTGCCACATAGTGTTTTAAATTATATATTCAATGTTCTGTGGTTGATTCATAAAGAAAAGCAAAAACATACCTGTTCCAAGTTAACCTCCTGGTTAGGATGATGAACCTGAGCGGTGGTAATGACCACTGTATTGGTGGAGTTAGACCGGGACTCCTTGTACGCAACGGGCTCGTGGTCGTCTTCTGTTTTGAATTGGAAAGGAGCGTCACCCTGGGAAATAAGTAGTTAGCGATATAAAAAAAATTGTTCGCAATTTTCACCGCATTATGAAGTGAATATTTAAAAAGTAGAATCAATTTACATTCTCTTTTACGTCACACATCAAAAATTAATTGGTAAAACCTTGTACTAGAGTAAAAGATTTTTTGATTTCTATTTAAAGAAGGAAAAGTACATAATATTTTACAATATAAAAGTTTTGAACGTTAAACTCAGATCTTGTATAAATCCAATCAAAATGCCTGATATCCATTTAAGTTATTATTCACACTTTGACTGCATTAAATGCACTTTTAGATGCTTTTCTAAATTAAAGACGAGAACAGTTATACGAAGTACAGAAATCTTTGCAGATTTAAATTTTAAATGAGCCTTATTAAATATTGCAAGTTTTAGTCTCTCTTACTTCATCACCGGCGCATGGGTACGGCTGGTAGCTCTGCGTTTGGTCGCTTAGGTTCGACTGCTCGGATAGCCGTCTCGCTTCCTCCTTCACTTGTACGTTGGGGTCCAACTCTAGAGCCAACTCCTCTGCCCTCACTTCTGAGCAGGTGACGCCACGAAGTAGTACAGCCTGGGGAAAAACTCAAGAGGTTGAAAAATACTTAATGCGCAAATGTTATTTTCTTCGAGTCTAACTAAGGAATAATTTAATAATTGCGATATTTTTTTTTAAACGTGATGAAGACTAAAACATTAAGAGCCGGGTTCTGGCTTTAGCATCATCGGTGCATAGACGTCCACTGTTAGACTCAGGCCTTAATTAATAAATGTATATTATTTGTTGTTGTATACAAACCTGGTTGCCTTGTGAGGTCCTTACGGCTTGCACCGCGGCTAGCGCCGAAGATGGCGCAGGCGCATAACCCACGCACGAAACTTGACTAGATCTGAAAACAAAAAAAAATTAACGTTAGCATCTGCATACATTTCAAAAATACACAATACGGAAACACAACGGTATTCCTCATCACCATAATAGATTCTCATTGCTGTTTTGTAGTAATGTTTGCTTACTGCTCCTTAGCGACAAAGTTTTCCATTTCGATAAAACATTTATTATATATTAACCTGCGACTGCTGTCGGGCGATAGCTGGTCGTACACATTGGTCTGCTGAGAGACTAAACGCGCCGACCCGGCCACGCCTGTCGTGGTGGCCACCGCTCCCGACACCACAGACGCCTGGCTGCTCTTACGGGATATGTCCGACGACCTGAAATATACAAACACATCAATCAATGACTGCTGCAAAACCAGATCAATAACAGTCTAAATAGTTTTCACTTTTGGTTCGAACCGTTTTAGGATTTAATATTATTTTTGGAATATTTAAGTAAAAAATTGCTTTCTTGTGGTCTATGACTATAAATAATAAATCCAGACAAAGTATCAGTAGATTTTTAATTATTTTGATTGGTGATTAATCAAACAACAATGACTAACGTTAAGTAAGTAATAGTGAAGATTATGATAAATATTGTCACAAAAATATATAGAGTTCCGCCTGTGTTGCTAAATAGCAAAGCTTAAACCTTTATTTATTACATGTAAATGTAACTGTACATACCTCGCACTATAAAGACTGCTGCCAGATGAAATGCCAGAGTCGCGCCTCGTGTTGGGCAACCCAGTTTTAAGTTCTACCGCCACATTTGTACTGCCTATGTCCGTCCGGCCCGGCATTCCTCCTGAAACATCATCTGTTCAGTTAAGTTTGCAAAATAGGAAGATAACATAATTATATAATTTTTAACATTAATTTCACGTTAATAGAAATTATTATAGCCATTTTATAAAATTTACTTAATTTCAAGACATCATGGAAATCTTTGGCGGGCTATGTCAAACAGTGGCTATCTCTCGGCTGATGATGATGATTCATTTTCAGTTATTAATAACGTATGTATGTATGTACTGACCGGTAGGAAGGTCGTGGGGGTGGGGCAGAACCCGCGCGCCCGCTGCCAGCTTGTGCCCGAAGCGCGGTGCGTGGTGCGCTCGGGGCTCGCCGATCGCCACCATCGCGCGCAGCATGAGCGGCAGCTGCCCTACTTCGCCTACAACCTCTTGTTCCACCTGTGAAAATTATTATTTGTGATAAAATAAACAGAAAAAACTAATCGCATTATAATAACGATAAACGTCTTTATTTTTTAAATTTTCATCTCCACGCAAACGTTTATGTATTCATATTAAACTGTGAAAGTAGCCATGTAGTAAGTAGGAAAGTAGCTACAAATGCCTACTATATTTTGGTTCGAGAAATTGTTAAAGAAAACTTTATAGTAAATTTGCTATGATCACAGTTCACTAATTTGATACACAAGTTTAAGCCACAGAATGTTAAAAATAAATTATTTAAACATTTGCTACAACTCACCTCTCCATCGAGCCTGAAATAAGGTGCACCGTTCTCATCACTGAAGCCGCCAAGCCCCGAACCACCGAAGTCCAATTCGCCACCGCATTGTGCCGAAAGCTGAGGAAAACATAATTATCACATTTCCAAATGTCGAACACTTAACGTTGTGAATGAGTGCAGTCTTCGAATAATCTCAACTTTGGTTAGGACCGAACGTCGCTTCGTGAAATAAAGACATACTCTAAGATGGTCCATGTTTATTTACCTGATGTGCCGGAGTGTGCAAGGCGTGAGGCAGCGGCGAGGCCGGGCTCTCGCTCTTGACGGAGGCGGAGGACGCGTGTCCCCGGCCGGTCGGCGCGCCGCCCTCCTCCGAACGGGGGGAGGAACCAGCACCGCCACCACCAGACTCAGCTGAATCATCGCCGCGACTACAACCTAAACACACAGAGTAACAGAAAATATAAAAAAAATAGTAGTTTTTATTCTACGAATCTATGAAACGAGTGCGAGATTCATCTGATGGTAAGTGATTCGCTGGCAAAAATGTGGCGCTAATTATATTAACAAACACCACATTGTTCTCGGCACTTTGGGACATAAGATATATAGTCGCGTTTTACAGTAATTTTATTAGCTACAGCGCCCTCTAACACTGATCAAAGTACCATTTGCATATCACTGTTTGGTGATAGAAATACAAGTAAACGGTCTCCGGTACCAGAGACTACGAGTAAACTAATTAGTGCTAAAAAAATAAAGAAAGTCTATAACTGTCCGTGTGGTACCTTTGTGCTTCTTGCTGGCGTAGAATTCTGCACCGTGAACAGTCTTCACGTGCTTTCTCAGCGATGAAGGGTCCGTGTACCGCTTCGTGCACCCAGGTGCTTTACATACGTAAGGTTTCTGAAAATATACACAATATGTACCAATTAATTACATTACTTTAAAATTTTTGGAATTACTTTTGCAAGATTATTTGATATTACATCTGAAACTGTGTATTAACTATATAAATAAACAAATTATGTCAAGGTATTATGATCGCAACAAAGTAATATAACTTATATAAGTTAAAAAAAACTAGTGTCTTTATTAACGTTTAGTGATTTCATGATTATTATAGAGATCATTATAATTATACACTTTGCTTAAAGTTTACCTCGTTACTGTGGGTCCTGTTCTGGTGTTTCGCTCTATCACTGGCATTGGAGAATGCTTTCGCACATCCAGGGTATTCGCAGGTGTACGGTTTCTCACCGGTATGACTCCTTAGATGGGTCTTCAGATTCTCCAGTCTAGAGTACGCTTTGCAGCAGCCTTCGAACTGGAAGTAAGTTTAATATTGTTAATTGATAAGTTAACATTGGAATAGGTAAAAATCAAATAAACTTTTATACTCACAGTACACTTGTGGGGTTTCTCCCCGGTGTGCCTCCGCATATGCACCACCAGCATGTACTGGGCTTTGAACGGCTTTTCGTCCCTAGAGCAGCCGACCCAGCGGCAAACGAACGCCTTCTTACTGGCATGGATGTGGTCCGTGTTGATGTGCTTCACCAAGTCGTCTTGTGTGGGGAACTCCAGCTTACAATCCACCTGATGAAGGATTTCATTTTATTTAATACACTGCCACAATTATTTTTGACTCTCCATAAGGTATATCACCGACTAACGAAGGTTGTAGGTTAGTTCAATACATTTCACCAGGTTTACCTGATAGTAGTTAAAACAATGCCTGTGTAACTTTTTTACAGACAAATTGGCGAAAAAAGCAGGTAAGTGATGAGCTTGTCCATAACAACGTGACGCTAGGTCAGATGATATACACTACACCACATAGCGCACGTCGCTTTGAGATAACAATAACGTACACAGTAGTGTCACAGTAATGTTCGCACAATACTACTTGTCTGCTGAAATAGGAGCTGCGGTGATACCTACCTGAACGATCTCCGACAACAGAGAACCCACTAATGATTTAAAGATATTATTAGTCCATATATTTTTCTGTACATACCCAATGACAGTTTGTCTCTATGAAGTCTCCGGGTTCGTCCTTGGAGTCGAGGCCGTCGTGGACGGTGCTCTCCGCCGCCGCGGACAGCGGCTTGTTGCTGTGCATGTTGTCCCGGTGCGACATGAGGCTCTGCGGCGACTTCCTTTGATTCAAAGCTGTCGATGCGCTGGAACAGACGTAACAACGTTGGTTCATGATATTTACACAATGATGTAGAACAAACTGCTCAGTTAATAAATCTGTAGTACTCGAGAAAGTAAGGGTTCGATCCCCGCTGAGGTTGAGTAACCGAAAAGAAAAACATCGTATGAAAACCTACATATTCCAATAAGAATAGCTTCCGTGAACATATGGTCTTCACTAATCCTCACTTGGAAAGCGTAGTAAATAAATGACCTTGATTGAAGTCCGAAGATGTTGACTTTGTGAAAGAAGATCTCAAGCCCCAATAGTTGCAACATTAAGAGGGCTGTTTATTTTTTATAAGTGACATGTAAATTACTGAGGGCTACAGTCAGTTAGCAAAACCGGTAAACCGATTGTCTTAAGTTATGTAAGAATAGGGTAGCTCTTTTAAAGAACTTAGCGAAGAGATCATATATTGGATATCATTCGCCATATAGGTAATGAATCACTACGAAGTCCATCACGATTTTTTTAAGATAAGGACTAGATTTACATCAAATCTAACTAGATTAACCGTATTATAACACAAACGGTAAGTCGCTGCTACACGGATGTTACATTTAGTTTAAAGATTTACCTGTCAGCTTCCATAACGCTGGTGATTTCCGGTTGCTGTGGCGGTTGCTGCAAGTGTTGCGGCGCATTTCCGTCTAAGCCTAATCCTTGTCTGACGTCCACCGGAGCGCCCAGCAGGAGCTGCGTCGGCGATGATATGTGCGATCTGAAGGTCGATGTAAACTTATGATTATTTATTAACAACAAAACATAAGTACCTTTTCAATTAAGTTGTGCATTGTTGAAGAGTACTTGAATCAATATAAAAATCATACCTGTGGATCCCGGCGACGAGGTGCGCGTGGGCCGCGTGGTGAGCGGCCGCGGCTGCCGCTTGCTGGTGCGCAGGGTCGAGCAGGACTCCGCCGGCCAAAACACCACTACCTCCCACCACGCCACCCCTGGCCAGCAGCTGCTGAGCCAGCGACGCGTGCGATAACGACAACGCCGGCGATATCGCTCCTGAAAACAAAATTATCTATGAAAACCTGATCTATGTTCTAATACTAATTTAGTACTTGTTAATGTAGTACGAATAGATTATTATTCAATAAGTCTAATTTTAGCGAAAGGAAATCAATATTTTTAGAGAAGAACTTTTGATATACTATTGTTTACGTTTGTTTTGTTTATAAATATAATTACATATGAAATTTAGTATGGGTTAGTTAGTAATTGATGGGATAATACATGCGTGCGCTTTTTAAAAATCCATAACCGTAAAATTTATAAAGTATATAATTGTTATAAATTACCGAAAGATTTAATCCAATCCTCACCAGCACTAAGGTGGCCATAGCTGCCAGTCGAGGCTGCCGATGGCGCCCTGACTGCCAAACTGGCAGGCGACGCCCGGATGACGGCGGCGAGGTCCAAAGATTCTGCAGAATAAGGACTCCAGGATACTGCACGCTTTCGGTTCGCTGAAGCACTAATTGCACCGCCTGATAACCTTAAACGTGTTGGTGATGCTATTCTCGATCCTGGAAGGTTGATATTATTGTTATATTTTAATCTTAGACGTTATATATTCTGATGCAAATAATAAACTATCTAGTTTCGCGCCAGATTTGGATTCTAGTTAGACTTCAAACTATTGTTAACATAATTTTTACTGTATTACCCAAAGAAATGTGTCTTTAGTGTTCTGGTGGGATATTTCATTATTTAACAACTCAAAGCCTACCATATAGTCCTCGTTAGCATCTATATTATGTAGTAAAAAGATCATACAATAGCGCCCAGAAAACGCGCCTGCGTTTAGTGGTGGCTATAACAGAAGCGTGCAAATATTCCCATGTTCTTGTTTGAAGGGCATAGCCAGGGAAATCACAGGAGTAATGAGATTCTACATCTAAAATCTCAAAGTTATTTTCTCAATGAGACAATGTTTGTCATCCTAAATTTTGCCGTTGTTATGAGCGAATGTACAAGTTATCATCTGATAAACATCCTGTATAGAAAAAAAATGTTCATACAATTCTCACCTTCTAAACTTAATTGGAAGTCTTGACTTGCTAGCGTACTGCCTGCGTGAAGTTCCGGATGTAAACTTCTAGCTGCACTCAAATATTCTAAACCTTAAACAAAAACAAAACATGATGAGCCCTTATTCCGAAAATTAGCAAACTCTATATATAATACGTCATATTTTAAATTAATTTTAACCGACGTCGAGCAAGAAGTGCCCGATTTGACCTATCTACATTTTCTCTATATACGTATACGCTTCACTTTTTAAATAGTGATACAGTATATTTTCGTGTGTTGGTTAGGATTAAAAAAAATATTTACTAAATTATATTTTACATAAACAGCAATGTCTCTGCCTTCTGCTTTGGCTTTCGCTGTGTTGCAGAAGGTAGATTTACTTTGAAGTTACTAATAATAATTACAAAAAATATTACTTCAAGTAGGGTACATAGTAAAAAAGAATTTCAGTCGAGATTTTTTGAAGTTATATTAAGTAACGTTTATGTTTGTTTTGTCTTGCTTTAGGTGCTGAATATCTTATAGCACTCAAGAATTTTCTTTTTTAAGAAAAAAAATAAATATATAAAGTAGTAATAATAATCTACTGTCCCTCCCATGACTGACTTGAAGGTGGCAGAATTCTTTTAAGAGAGGCCATTAAGCTTAAGATGAAGAAGAAGCAACGTTTAAATTATTGCATTTCATAATGTCTTATACTGAACCACATTACAGGTAAACTTTTTTTAAAATCTATTCTTAAACTATTTTAGAGTAGCGATACTAAGAAGTTCTAAATGGTATGAGCACTAAAAATCACTACTTTATAACAGCAATAAAAGTCACCGCAACCTATTCAGAATTTAATAAGTCGACTACAAAGGAATCCAGCGCTTGTTTATAAGGCGACCAATCAAGCGGAGTTGCTCATAGTGGACAGTAATAACAGCAAATTGAGATGTCAACGAGTTAGAAGCGGTTTGAATATAAACTGCCTACTTATCGCCGTAGGTGATTAATAAATAGACGGAGTTTGTTATTTTATGCGCGTTTTCGCTTGTTAGTTTGTGTACATTAAGTTCTGCGGCACCAAATACGCCGACATTAACAAGGTCGCGCCGTAGACGTATTCGTTCAATAGAATTTATGCGAATGCCTCGCCGAGCTATGCTGTTGCAATCTATCTTATCTTTTCTATTTAAAGTGTTTAAATTTATTTATAATAGATGTCTACAATGTAGTGCAGTATATATCATTCAAAAAATGATCACAAATCTCTTGGTTAACCCTAGTAAAGGTTAATTGGGCGCGGATGAATATTTTCCGTATTGGACAAAGTCGTGATCGTCAGTGATTTTTATTGCCTACTTTAATAGGCTGCAAGCCGTAAATTTGTTTCTTGGCGAAATAATAAGTTGCGTTTTAATAATACTTATTTTTTCATTTAACTACATGAAAATTCTGTAAAGTATTTCTTCATAAAAAGCAAACCTGTGATCTGTTTTAGCTTCGGAAGCGGATGAACTGTAACAGGAAACAACACCTAGATCCGAACATGTTTTGACCAGAGCCATAGTTTATATTAAACGGAAAGCCTTGCAATGTTTCAGTACATACAAACGATCAGTGAATTTAAAATATATATTTGTAGTTCAACCACATGAAGAGTTTTTTTATTATGATGTTTTTAGTCTTGTTCAATTTGTTTCATTTGCGTGTTGCAAAGGACAATGACCATACAGCCATTATACCTTTTAATTATAATAACTTCTTCGACAACTTGATCGCGTTATTTATGTTAACAAAATACCAACTAAATTATACAGAAAATTAAGAAAGATTTTTAATGTACAAACCTGTGTTTTTATTAATTTTTTTACAATATATGAATTACTTTCAATAAACATAATTAAAGTTATAAGTTGTTTCTTATTCTGAAGTACAGGAAAAATTATTCAATGAGAATTTCAGTGTAAGTAGCTAATAATTAATAAAACTTGTTAGAATAAGAAGAATTGCTAAACTTAAAGAAAAATTCAGGTACTGTAATATATAACGTTGACGTTAATAATTGATAGACATTTTTAAAGCTGTATAACTTCCCGTTGTTTCGTTTTTTAAGTAACCGTTTAAGTGCTAATATAATTTAAAATTTATATTCCGCCGTTCGTAAGTTATTATTACAGGCAGCACTTCTAAAGCAGATGGGGAATGCGTTCGATACCCTTACTTGGTTATTTAGTTATTAATCAAAGTTAATCAGCGGGATGCCTCGGCGAGATTGTGTCATGGCGGCCGAGAATCTCCATAACAATTACACGCCCATTCCTTCGAAAACAAACACGTTTTTAAGACAAAAAAAAAACTATGAAGCAAAACGCCTCGGTTTGGCGATCACGCTGCGCCGAACCGGCGGGCTATTTGGCCACAAATAATTGGGTTCATGCGAGAGGCGTCGGAGACCACCAATTTGGCAAGCGCCCACAACGAGATGGGTTTCACGAGAACTCACGGAATTAACGCATGTGGTCCGCTTTTGACGCGCCGCCGGGCGACTTCCAAAATTTTTATGTCTTCATCTTCTGTGAGAGCCGACCGGAGTCGATAAACGGTGGAGATAAAAAAAAAATATCATCGATCGAGGGCAATAAGTCGATCTGTTACGAATTCCTCCCGAGTCCGCGCCGGTCGCCGTACGATATTCGTATAAGCAAGCCGCTCGCAAAAAGCGCACCCGAAATTCCCCTTTATCGTATGTCGATCGCGCCGCGAACGCCGAGCCGGCGGTCCTGAGTTCGATTGGGTCGATAATCGCTTATGAATATATCAAATGCGGGTCGTTAAATGCTCTAGTGATATATTAATTTTTATCGATGTCGATTGGGCGTAAAATTTGTGAGTGAGTGGACGACATCTAGCGGTCTGCGGTCGCGTTGAGCGTTAAAATATGAATCTGAATAGGGTCCGTTTGGACGCGGTGGTCGCGGCGTGAGCGTTGTGCGCGGTGACTTTGTAACTGCGTATACTAATGAGGCTGGCTGTAAATTATGAGTTTGGTTGTTATTCGAATGTGCGGCGAGATGAAGGCGAGGCGACGTGAATTTGTAATGGACGGCATACCCTTTTTTTTTTAAACTCGCTTAAAATATTCACGGACTAATAAAAACCGTCAGATATTCAATGTATTTAATTGTAGACGAGTGATATGTAAGCGCTCGACTTGTATACATTGATTTAATAATCATATGTTATTAAAACCATATATTTTTCTATCTACAATGATTATCACTTCAGCTTAATTTTACTTTGAGATCAGTGACGATGTGGCCGACGATACACTACGAGGATGGTAATCAACATCAACTAAACAATACATAGCTCTAAAACTGAACTAGGGATTTCTATATTACAAGGCAAGTGGTTAGACTTCGCACTAAGAAGGTAGTTGATATTTATATACTAAATTTTCATAAGCTAATACTTCATGCAATTATAGAAATTCTTTAAGGTTCATATGTTACGCCCAAACGATATTATATTATGGTTGATAAAGCTTTCTTCCAGTTCAATCACGATTGGTACATCGAAGTTTTAGATGAAATTGTTTCCGAATCATTTTACACGTCTTACATTTACAAAACGTAACCTAATGTTGTTATCATCACGTCAGTTTTGAAATTATTTCGTAAATATCAGCGTTTGTCAGTAGTAGCGAAAGCCGGTCGATCATTAAAACATCAAAGCTAATAAAACGATTAGCGGGAAGGTTCGTTTAGACGCTGCAAAAAACACCCAGGTCCACTAACAAGGTTTTTTTTGTGCTGTAATCAAGAGCTATCGCAGGTAGCCGGTGCTATGTAAAACAGCTATCATTCTGACGCTTCTCGGAAAATGATAAAAAGGCACTTCATCTCGGAAAGGATGATTGATGACTTTAAAAAAAATATATACTAAAGAAAACATAATCAATTTACTTTGATTTATTTACTCAATAAACTGATTATACTTTATAAACCAAATGATTTTAGATGATTATTGTTTTAAGTTATACAAACAAAATGTCTACATTATCAAATGTTTTACAAATCAGAACCTTATTAGTATAATTAGTAAGTATACAGTGAAACTTAAAAAGTAAATAATTGACACGTGCGCCTTTTCATTTAAGCCTTTTCTTAAGTTATAAGTAGTAATTTGATGTTTCATCCTAACAATTATCCTGAAACAACTCAATTGAAACATATGAACGCAAATATAATCGCATAATTTAAATCTCATCGCTTCATAATACTTAATTATATTCTCAAAGGCATAATTACGGCTCGTCGACTGCAGCCTGTCTCTCTTTTACGTTCAACGGCCGTATGCTGTCTCCTTTTCCCTCCCGTGGATATAATCTAACATGATTTATTCATGATTCTCGTTAGATGACTTTATTCACAAAGGCTTAGTTTTTTCTTATAACTACATGAAAACGAAAAAAATTAAGACTGCGTCCATGTATGATTATGAGTAAATATAAAAATTTTCGAACGGGAACATCCGATAACTTAAACTTAAGGTCAAGTTTAACAAGTTAACAACGACATTAATTTTAAAGTTGATGGAAAATTTGTTTTAATTATTTTTTAGCATACATGAAAAATATGCTTAAGTTTCTTTATAGATTTCTTCTGCATATACATTATAATTCCCACATCCCACCGCTGGGATAATATGATTATTACTATTATCAGTTTTCACTTTATATATATATGTAGAAGTAAAGAATAGTAATAATTATAGGAAGAAATTTAAACCCACGCGCAAGCTGCGCCCATATGCCCTTCCGGTCCCCTACCCACTAATTACTTGTTAAGGGCCCGTGGTTTAATTACCCAAGGCCCCGTGCTCCGGAATAGACAAGCGTTTGTTTTTAAGTGTCTGTTGACTTAATTGCCTCGTTATATGTCAGTTAAGTTGATCCCCCGGCGAGTACAATGTTGTGGTGTCTAATTGAAAACTTTACATTCGCTTAACTTTCAATATAGCTTATCGTAACATCAGTGATGGTGATGAAACTACACATTGATCAGCAGTTTAAATATTTAATAGGATCACTGAAAAATGTATGAATGTTCACATTTAATAATAGTATAAAGTTTACTATGAGATATTATAATTTATCGCAGTTGGTGATCAATATATAATACTCAAATATTTTAAATAACTTTCCGTTTGTACTCAAAGTATTTAAAGTTAATAATAAGTAACAAAATTATACTGAATGTAGGTCTCTGCAAACGGAGACTGTCTAAATAATACTGTGGCTAATATTTTTACTGTGAAACAGTAATGTGTAAACATTACTGTGTTCCGGTTAGAAGGGCCTAGCTAGTAACGAAGTTATAGATTTTATGTTTAAAGCGACGAGCTCAATGTGGTGCAGTGTATATCATCCTAACTAGCGGTATGTTATATGTATCACTTACTATCAGGTGAACGTCTGACTCATAAATCATGTTCAAAAGATACAGATTTTGTTATTAATGTGTAGTTGTGTTAATTTGGTAAAACTTGTGCGTGGTATTTTTTAAAATAAGTATTTTTTGTCGCCAGTTTATACTTAGTGTAAGGTACGCGGCAGCTCAGCTGGAAGTCTGGCAGCTCATGCCTTTGAACATTATTCTCGGACATGCGGGCAGCCAGACAATGTTTCACCACAAAGCGAGTGCCAAACAAAAAAAAATAGAAGACTCCATCCTTATTTTTTTATACTGTCTCGAATACGAGTTCATATTTCGATGCGTTTAAACTTACTGCGTACATGCTAACCATTGTCTCCGTCTTCTTAAATATATCGACCGAGTAAGTAACCATAAATAACTATGTGCCAGTAGAGATTTATTCGTGCCGACTTAATGAGAGAAAATCATTACGTCTGTTCTGCTGCAGAACGTATATATTTTAATTTTCATTCTTCTGCTTAACATTCCGTTGATTAAAAAAGTACACTTTCAATTGATAAAATTTCAATGTATAATAAAAAGTTTTATATAGACATAAAATCTTTTGGATTGTTAGAGATTACTAATCAAAACAAATTAGAACCTTGGGCCAAAATTTCATAAAAAAAAGTTACATTATCTATAGTTCGAGGGAAGATGCTAAAAATAACAGTATGAGCAATAATACACCTTAAGAAAGACTTTTTAAAGTGAAATTTGGAACGTATGTGAAGAACAAGAAACTTTCAAACAGATGTCACCGGGATTTTCGTAACGTCGCACCAAACTCGTATATTTAACAGTTGTGGCATTAGTATGTAAGCATACCGTCACCACATGTCCAGGATTCGAGTTTCGCGCAAAAACACGTGTTAAGTTGTTAATTGGCTTTCTAGGAAGCGAACGAACAGCGGCGGAATTATGATCTATGTTTCCTTCAACGCGAACTTTTGTTAACAAACATGTCGAGGGTGCTTAATTAGAAGTTTTAACAAAAACATAATTAACATAATTAAGTTGAAATAAACTCATTTATTTCATGTTCAATTTTAAATTTGGTATAATTGGGAAACTTTAGATACACAAACATGTTAATTAAAAAAATATCAGTATTTAAGACGTCCATCGAAATCGAAACCGTACCTAATTATAAACACTTTTATCACTACGATATTATACTTAAATTACTTGAACAGAGTTTTAGTAATGCAAATAATAATAAATCTGTATATTATAACAGAATTGTTATTTTCCTGTTATCAACATATTAATTCCAACCAGAATATTTCGAGCGAGAGGCATCGTCATTTTTAGTTTCAACAATTGTTAGCCTAATGCATATAAAAAAGTTTAAAGAATCAATATATTTTATTTTTATGTACCTAAACTCCTTTGTAAGTGTTAGGTAATAACAAAAGAAGTGTTTGGAATAACTTGATTTAGACAACATCGATTAAACCATAAAAATATTACGCGTATACTGGTGGTAGATCTCTGTTTCCGGAAACTCTCTAGGCAGGTATAACCGCAACATCTATTTCTAGCTTCAAACAATAGTGTGAAAACATTATTGTGTTCCGTTTTGAATGGTACATCGCCAAATGAAATTACAAGTACTAAAATATTTCACAAATTGGATGAAACACATGTAATCGCTAAATTAAAAAGAGCAAACTAAGTTATTTTAGGTCTGACGCAGCAATCAATTCGCAAAAAAAATAAATTTCAATTTGCGCATAACGAATGTATGAATACAGCCGAGAAATCAAAGGCCGTACGAAATCGCGATAGAGATGGTAAAGAAACGGAACTGAATCGGCAAGAATTGGGCGAGGCGAATGAAACACAAAAGCTCGATGTATTTAAGATGAAGAGAACCGATAAAGCCTCGTTACCAATAGACGTAGAACGGATAAAAAAAATTATACAATAAACTGTGGGCAATACGGACGACGACCCGGTACGAATTAACTAAAATAAAAATCCGAACGTCTTAATAGACGCCGTGGAAATCGATTGAACGAAGCTGTAGCTTAACCTAATATTTTTAGCAAATCATAATTGCATAGGAATCGAAGGAAAAATTTTCCATTCGATGTGAAGGACTCATTTGATGTTGATAAATAAACCTCTGCCCAAAGTGGCACTATTTCGGATGATACATATCAGATTGTCTTCGTCTATTTGAGTATAGATGATAAGATTCTTTACTCCAGTAATTTCAATAGGTATAACGCCCTTAAAATCGAATTACACATTTGCATACTACTGTTTAGCAGAAATAGGTGCTGTGGTACCTACCAAGACGGAAGAGGTCTACCACCAGAAAATCGATACGTTAACGATTAAACTCACACGACACGTGAAGCAATTAGGTTCTCTATCCGAGTAGAAATTAAAGAAGGGGGGAAAAAAACTGGAATCAAAGTTTCTGGGAACAATTACGTGCGCGTGTCGTGGGCGTAACCGTTTGGTGCAGGTTGTGGGAAAAGCGAAAAAAAAATCTTTATTAAAACTTGAATCAAAATAAAATGTATAACGCCCTACTTTGATCCTGTTCATGTTGTATTGTGGGTAATTTAAAACTTGTTGCAGTTTGTTTTCACATTTATTATTACCGTAATATCAGAAATTTCAATTAAAGTGACATACAATGCAGAGGTTTTTTTCCCATTTTTTGGCGCTTTCATATCTTAAATATATCTCGCACCTAGTGATAGAAAGACAATACTTTATTATACTAATATTGCAAAATAAACATATGAAAAATACCCAAGAAGTAGTCAAGATTATTTGAACTAGAATAAATTAGCGATATATATATAAATAAATTAAAATTTATGAAAAGTTCATCAATTTGCTTAAATAAAATAAAATTGCTCAGTCTAAATCAAACATGTCCAACGCGAGCTTTTAAAAGTATTTGAAAATGATAGTAAAATACTAAAAAAGAAATATATAAAAGAATCAAAATATGTCTTTAATATAATTTCAAAACTTATAGACAATAAAGTAATCGTTTTAATATCTATATACATATTAATGTTGATCTTCTCAACTTCATTATATTTACTTCTGCATCATTTGTAATGGGCTGCTTAGTAATTAAAAAAGTAGGAATTATCACCAAACGCTACCGCTCGTCCAGGGCACCATCGACTTAAACCTACACCAATGAGATGGAACCCGTTCCGAGATGTCTCAATCTCGACGCAGACCGGATCAATCGTTGCCGACTCACGGGTTTTTTCATCCATCATGATCGAACAGGTTCCCGATCAGAGAAATTGTTGAGGGCCATCATTCAATACATTTTCTAGCTATTGTGTTTAGTTTCTTGCCGCGCCGTATTTTTGTAAAACATTCCGCTTATCTAACTTAATTCCTGCGCTAACTTACATCGTTATGTTTAATTTTGTATCTACATTAGCCTGTAGTATAAGTTAAAAGTTCATGTTGATTAATTTGTGAAAGTTTGTACTATCTTATAGAATTCTTACCGTAGTCAATAGCCATTGTAGATTTACTAATTACAATATTTATATAACTTAATACTGTTATTAGGAAAACGTATTAAATAATAGCAAATAACAATTCCATTGTACTACCGAAGTTTGTAGCAGAAAAAGATCCTTTCATGGTTAATGTTTCTTATTGTGAATTGAGAGCTAATATCAAATATCTTATTGAAATATTTTCTCTTCGCAATAATAAACAAAACAAAATCGTTTCAATTTTGATCTATAAAAGCAATCACAAAGAAAAACCTGACCTTCCCGAACAATGAACAAACTAAAAACCGAGCGAGCCTTCAACTGAACTCGAAACAAACGGCGCTGGAATAACAAATATAAACGAGCGCCATTACGCTAACACAAAGGCAACGAAAGGAGAAATTATCGCTTTTAAAAAGAGCATCGGGTGATATTTATTAAAATGTTTTCAGTCACCGTTCGCAGCGGGTGAAGCTATCGAATGTGGACATCGTCAATCATGCTGCGGGGAACGGGTCCCGGTCCGCCCGGTGGTACTCGCGTCGACGGGGGACGAAGCGGGGCCGACGCTTAACAAATAGATCGCCCATAAATCTACGGCGTCCAAGTTCAAGAGACATTTTCAATATAAGTTGTTTCTGTAATTAAGTTAATGAGTTAAATCTATCAGTGAGTTAACAACTCGAATGATATATAAGACGGTAGCTTTGTATATCGCTATATAGAGTTACGTTAGTCGGTCGGACAAAAGTACAAATGTATTTTTTTATCTAGAATGGGATTAACATTTGACATAAAATTTACATGATGTTAAGTCACAATGAGGTTTTGTTGACAACCGAAATACAGCAATGTTATGGCGGTAGATTTACAATACTAAGTAGCTGAGTTCGAAAAAATCCTAGAACCAACTAAATCCAACGGAAATCTCTCGAAACTTCTCCACACCAACGTAATCAAATTTAAAATGTATTTAAGCACAAATACACCCGAGAAATGCTCGCCTTACCCTAATGAAGAGAAAAAGAAAAAAGTTGCGTTCAATTAAAGGAGCCGAGATCAAAATTAAGCCTTCTTCGTTTAAAATGCATTAATCCGGTCACTTGTCATGCGCGGGCGCGGGTGTTGCGGTCCTCCTCTAAAACCCGTTCCAGTGCACCTCTCGCTTTCTCCCGGGAGATTAGGGTGCAGGATAAATTTATTCTGACAAGATATTTAGAAACGAACGATCCATTCTAAGCAAATTAATACTTAAACTCTAAGAATGGAATTGTACGTAACTCCCGCTATTAATTTGAAACAGTTAGGTACTAGTCAGTTCATTCTGTCTGCGTCAATGTAAATCTTTAAACATACATTTTCTTTAATTTTGTGTGTGTAGGTTAACTACAATACATACGTAGTGGTAAATATAATAGTTTGTTAATATTGTACTAAAGTTAGGTGAATCCCTTAAAGAAAGGAAAAAACAATCGTCTGCAAATGACTATTATTGATCTCCAAAAAACTTCTACTTTTAGATATAAATAATTTTGCAATGATATTGACGATACAGTTTCATAATAAATATTATTTTTGTTTTTCGCTCCCTTTCACTCGGCTATCTTCATCCTTATCCCACTCGTGAGTAATATGAACTCACAATATCTCACTCACAGTTTTTACGCTCAGTTAACTCGGAGTTGGGACTTAATTTACGATTATCGAGCGATGAAGACATATACATGCAACTATACACCGCGTACGAATCGTATTAATTTTTCGCTATATACACTTTTACGATACAATGTTTAAAGATTTAACAATCTCGCACTCGGATAGGTACCACCGATCGCAATTCCGAACTCTTGTTGCACTTGTTAATGTCGGACGCGGCGGCGGGACGTCGATTCAATAACTCGATTGTGATTGGCATTTTTATCATTATAGATATTAAAATTGATCGCAAAAGGCAGGTGAATAAAGTGATTAAATTTTTCGCGAAGTTTTAACACGTATAATGGTGGAGCGGTACGAAAAAATGTATTAATAATGCAACTACGAGTAAATTACACTTCATCGCGTCCGGTTATCCTTGCAGTTACTTTTCGGAGTGGACCCGTAATTACAGTGGGTGTTAAGATATAATTATAATGTAATCGTAAATGACTTGACCGACTACTTGATAAGGACTTATAAATTTATTGTAATTCTATTAGATTGATTCTTGAAATACTTTTCTAAGCTTAAGCTATGAGTTATAACAATTGGCCCCTTGGGTCTTTTATTTTTATGTATATAAGCTCTTTATGTGTATATATTTTCTATATAACGGGACTAAAATTTAACATGTATTTTAAGATGGTAAAGCGAACTCTTCTTGAATACTCCAGCTGTTCATAAATTAACTGTCGGAACAGCAATTCTGTCATAGCTGAAGTTTTACAATATTTGTAACCAAAAGATAAACTACATGTGATATCTAAAATAAACCCGAGATCTTTTTGTAACAAGACAAGTGTTTAGCCCCTGCCCCAGACAATTACAATACGCCTGAATTTTTTCTAAAGAACATCTTCGTTACCGAAGCCCAATGCTTCTTGTGGTCAAGTCGCTGCATTGGAATGTGTGTATATGAATTCGCAAGTTTATTTCCACAAAGCTAAGGTAAGTTTTAGTCCGAACGACACCGGAACAATCTGTTGTTTGTTTTAAGTGAGTTTTATCGCGGTGCGTAGGCTCGATTTGAATAAAAATACAATTTATATGTGTCGGAGCGGTCCGCGCGGCAGTGTAGGGTTACTTAGCCGGTCGGACCGCTCGCCCGGCTCCCAATTTGCTGCAGTATTTCTGAGTAAGTTATTAAGTTTCGGCTTGTCACTTCGGTTGCGAAATTTTTCAGTCCGCCGACGATGACTTATACTTTGCATAATTAGCCCGTTCAACTGTAACACTAGGTTTTATTGATGTTTACCGACTTGCATTGACTTTAGGTAGCAACTTGATTTTACGTTATAATCATTTAAATTTATTGGACGCGTATTTAAAAGATTTTTTTTATTGAAAAGCTATCCATTTTTATATATTTATTTCACTTTGTTCAAACCCAATAAAAAGATATATCGGTCAGCCAGACACGCGAGGTATAATGAAGCGTGTAGAAACAGTATCGGAGCATGGATATAGGTCTGTAGTGTATAGGACGGTCGCCATCCGGTGCTCCGGTGCAGTAGACGAAATCCGAGACGCCAAGCTAAATAATAATTAAGGACACAAGTGAAGAGTAAACACGTCACATCACACCGTTCGTAGTGGGTGTCATACAACACGCGAAATATCAAAAGCTTCTGTTATGTATTATATCTTAACTTATCTTATTGGACTAGTATGCCATATAATGACGTTATTACATATCAAATTCAAAGAAGACAACATAGACGTAAGCTTAAATGACAGTATATCAAATTCAAAAGTCAAGAAATCCGATAACTAAACCACCGGAGAAAGGTAGGAAAAAACGTTTTTCGATTTTAAATGAAGTCATCAAAGCATAGCTATTGAATCCTGAATAAAATTAAGGACGTCGTCTCGACTTGTTTATTTAATGATTACAATCGAGGCCAACTCCACCATTTGGCGACCATCAAAAGTTTTTTGCACATTGTGTTTAATGCCTCCAAACATTTAATGGCACGAGGAATTCGACAGAAGACATATTAAATTCAGATTTAAGAACCGCAAATGGGAAAGCTTCATCGCATGTTTTGCGTATCGCGTATAGATTGAAATCTTGATAGGTTATAAGATTATATCTAAAATAAACAATAATTTATAGACGGATTATAAATATAGATAAATACATAAACATTAAGCTAGAAACGAATTCATTTTTTGATGTAAAAAAATTAACAACCTGTAAGTATTTAAAATAAAACATAGTATATAAGAACAACGAAGTCGTGATAGCTCAGTTTGTCAAACAGTTTGAACGTCACGAAGAGGCCCGGGTTCCTTTCCTGCGTAGCTTTAGCTTATGGAGTAAGAAAACCGTCATCTTCCATGACATCACCTGGTGGTAGGTCTCTGTTACCGGTGACCGTCTAGGTAGGTGTCGCAGTGACTATTTCAGCCGCCAAACGTTAGTGTGCAAATATTACTGTTTCAGATTAAAAAGCGCTGTAAGCTAGTGTAATTACTGGGGTAACGAGATTTAACACTTTACGTTTTAAGGAGAGCGCAATGCGGTGCTGTGTGAGGCAGGTGAACGTCTCGCTCGTTAGACTTGTCAAATAAAAAAACCTAGTGATCACAGATCTCTCCTTGTGATAGAATGGCCCGTGTCCCAGCATTAGGAATTTTAAGTGAGATTTTTTTTATACTATGCGACGAGACGAGCAAGACGTTCACCTGATGAGTGATACGCTTGCCCATAACAATGTGGTGCTAGTTAAGATGGAACACACTGCACCACATTGCGGTTGTCGCCAGAAGACATAAGGTGTTAAGTCTCGCTACCCCAGTAATTACACTAGCTACAGCGCCCTTCAAACCGGAACACAGTAATGTTTGCACAGTACTATTTGGCGGTTGAAATAGGAGCTGCGGTGGTACCCATCCAGATGGTCTTCAGCAACAGAGACCTCCCACCAGTAAAGAAAAAGAGAGAGAAAAAGAAAAAGAGATATTTATTATAATTTGTTAAAATAATAGTTTGCGCCGTCTCGCATAAAGCTGTCCAGGTAAAAATACAGCTAATTGAGCGTTATCCAAAGGCTCGTCCGCGCCGCGTTACCGGAGCCCAGCCGCGGTAAGCGGACACCGCGACGCAATTTTTTTCCCTCACCGCGCTGTAAACAGTTTCGTTACGGGAATACCGTCCACCGTGAACGGGTTAAGTTTCTTGCGTGCCGCGAATTTAATTTTATTTTTAACCGAAAACCACGTCCACCAGACATTTTTCACGGATTGATGATTATTCAACGCCGAAAATCGCGCTACTTGGAAATTCAACTCGTGGAATAACGACCCTGAACTGAGAATAAACCAAAAGAAACGAATGATTATTTATCTTTTTTATGTTTAAATTCTCCCATATACCACGGATCATTGATCAAGTGATACAGAAAAATTAAGAAAAAGTATGAAGGAAAGAAAATCATTATTCATTAAAGGCCAGAAATTTGAGGACAAGTATTGAGAATTGCAGCTTTTTGAATATTGATGAATAAGTTAAGTGGTACATGTATTTCTATTGTATTTCTCTTATTATTGACACGATATTAACAGAATTGTTTAAAGAGAATTCATTGAACATAAAGAAGACTTACAATATAACGTCTTTCTTATAAGTATTATATTAAACGAAGTAAGATAATGGCTGTGTAATAAATTTGTAAGAAATATTACACAGAGAAAGACAACGAATATCATAAATCAATACGTTCGCCACGCAATCAATGAAATGGAGGTAGTTAGAGTTAGTTAATTTCATTAAAGATTTAAGCGCCGCGTCGAAAGTCCCGAATGAATTTTTACGAGTATTTAGTTATTATGATTAACAGCATTGCCGGCCGTGAATATTACAAACAAACTGACGCCTAAAGACATGTTGAAGGGAACGGACAGCCCCACGTCGAATCGCTAATACGTACTGCAGGCGCTGCGGACGCACTGCGCCTAAATACTGTGTTAAGGCTTTCGACATAAACTTCTAGCGATGAAGACAAAATAATATTTATTACATTACATATTACCCTAAAAAAGTATTTAATAGTTTTGTTATAAACTAATGCTATTTTAACATATATTTTTTAATATTTTACGAGGCGACAGAACGAGCAAGATGTTTACCTAATGGTAAGTGATACGCTTGCACATAACGTGGTGCTGGTTAGGATGGTGTACAATGCACCATATTACGCTAGTCGCTTTGAGAGATAATTTGTTAAGTCTCGTTACCCTAGTAATTTCACTAGCTGACAGCGCCCATCAAACCGGAACACAGTAATGTTTCCACACTACTGTTTTGTGAAATAGGAGCTGCGGTGATACCTACCACTAGTAAACCAGTGTCCACCGAGCATTGGTATTTTATAATAGTAACTTTATCAATATTAACCTATCCCATTATTCAAAACATGCTTTTAAGAAAACTACAAAAAATTTAGACCACCATTTACATATTCACCATAAAATTTTATTGCACAGTATTATATGAAGGTAATGTCGAGTTCTTGATAAGAAATGGTTTTATATATCAGCGACAAACAATTTATATATACAACTAGCTGACCCGACAGACTTCGTTCTGTCAAAAAAATTGGAATGTGGCAGTTTTTTGTTCTTACCTATTTTATAGCCAGCGCAAAAAAATCTGGACTGAACCGTCACTCTGGTGATAGGGCGGTGTGTGGGGTTCAGCTCTATATATGTTCATCTAATAACTAATATTTAAATATTAGTGGGTTCCAGAAGAGTGGCCAAAGTTATAATTATAGTACATAAATTATATTTACTATTATTATTTTATTAGGAACAAATAACTGTCACATTCCAAATCTTTTGACAGAATGTAGTCTATCAAGTCCGCCAGATGGTAACGCGGATTGTGCTCGACTGATGTAATGTCGTGAAAACGAATGCATTTTATGTCGCGCGCCGAAACTAAAACAAAAGAAATAATATCGCGAAGCCGACCAAATTGAAAATCAGTAAGAATGATCTTTAGCTCTTACATTTTGTGACTATTTATGTTATTATTTCATTCGTTTTAATTTCGGCTCGCGGCGATCTTCCGACGCGCATACGCACACCATTTTGATAGAATAATTGAATTTGAACTTTGTGCAGCTGTAATAAAGTGCAAATTGACTCTTTAGCGTTACGAACGCACCTACATTGCTTAGACAGCAGTGAAAGCTTGTTATTTAATATGAACTTTTGTTTGTTTGTTTCTGGTTTCTGGTTACTGGTTTACTGGTTACTGTTTACTGGTTACTGGTTACTGGTTTACTGGTTTCTGGTTTACTGGTTTACTGGTGTATGGTTTACTGGTTTACTGTGTACTGGTTTACTGGTTTACTGGTGTACTGGTTTACTGGTGTACTGGTTTACTGGTGTACTGGTTTACTGGTTTACTGGTGTACTGGTTTACTGGTTTATGGTTTACTGGTTTACGGTTTACTGGTGTACTGGTTTACTGGTTTCTGGTTACTGGTTTACTGGTTACTGGTTTACTGGTTACTGGTGTACTGGTTACTGGTTTACTGGTTTACTGGTTTACTGGTTTACTGGTTTACTGGTGTACTGGTTTACTGGTGTACTGTTACTGGTTTACTGGTGTATGGTTTACTGGTTACTGGTTTACTGGTTTATGGTTTACTGGTGTATGGTTTACTGGTTTACTGGTGTATGGTTTACTGGTTTAATGGTTTACTGGTGTACTGGTTACTGGTTTACTGGTTTACTGTTTACTGGTTACTGGTTTATGGTTTACTGGTTACTGGTTTACTGGTTTACTGGTTTACTGGTTTAATGGTTTACTGGTTACTTTTTCCATTTTCCATTTTCCATTTTCCATTTTCCATTTTCCATTTTCCATTTTCATTTTCCATTTTCCATTTTCCATTTTCCATTTTCCATTTTCAATTTTCCATTTTCATTTTCCATTTTCCATTTTCCATTTTCAATTTTCCATTTTCAATTTTCCATTTTCAATTTTCCATTTTCCATTTTCAATTTTCCATTTTCAATTTTCCATTTTCCTTTTCCATTTTCCATTTTCCATTTTCCATTTTCATTTTCCATTTTCATTTTCCATTTTCAATTTTCCATTTTCCATTTTCCATTTTCCTTTTCCATTTTCCATTTTCCATTTTCATTTTCCATTTTCAATTTTCCATTTTCAATTTTCCATTTTCAATTTTCCATTTTCAATTTTCCATTTTCCTTTTCCATTTTCCATTTTCCATTTTCCATTTTCCATTTTCCATTTTCCATTTTCCATTTTCAATTTTCCATTTTCCATTTTCAATTTTCCATTTTCATTTTCCATTTTCCATTTTCCATTTTCCTTTTCCATTTTCCTTTTCCATTTTCCTTTTCCATTTTCCTTTTCCATTTTCCTTTTCCATTTTCCTTTTCCATTTTCCATTTTCCTTTTCCATTTTCCTTTTCCATTTTCCTTTTCCATTTTCCTTTTCCATTTTCCATTTTCAATTTTCCATTTTCCTTTTCCATTTTCCTTTTCCATTTTCCTTTTCCATTTTCCTTTTCCATTTTCCTTTTCCATTTTCCTTTTCCATTTTCCTTTTCCATTTTCCATTTTCCTTTTCCATTTTCCTTTTCCATTTTCCTTTTCCATTTTCCTTTTCCATTTTCCTTTTCCATTTTCCTTTTCCATTTTCCTTTTCCATTTTCCTTTTCCATTTTCCTTTTCCATTTTCCTTTTCCATTTTCCTTTTCCATTTTCCTTTTCCATTTTCCATTTTCAATTTTCCATTTTCCTTTTCCATTTTCCTTTTCCATTTTCCTTTTCCATTTTCCATTTTCAATTTTCCATTTTCCTTTTCCATTTTCCTTTTCCATTTTCCTTTTCCATTTTCCTTTTCCATTTTCCATTTTCCTTTTCCATTTTCCATTTTCAATTTTCCATTTTCAATTTTCCATTTTCAATTTTCCATTTTCAATTTTCCATTTTCCTTTTCCATTTTCCTTTTCCATTTTCCTTTTCCATTTTCCTTTTCCATTTTCCTTTTCCATTTTCCTTTTCCATTTTCCTTTTCCATTTTCCTTTTCCATTTTCCTTTTCCATTTTCCATTTTCAATTTTCCATTTTCCTTTTCCATTTTCCTTTTCCATTTTCCATTTTCCATTTTCAATTTTCCATTTTCAATTTTCCATTTTCATTTTCCATTTTCCATTTTCCATTTTCCATTTTCCATTTTCCATTTTCCATTTTCCATTTTCCATTTTCCATTTTCCATTTTCCTTTTCCATTTTCCATTTTCCATTTTCCATTTTCCATTTTCCATTTTCCATTTTCCATTTTCCATTTTCCATTTTCCATTTTCCATTTTCCATTTTCCATTTTCCATTTTCCATTTTCCATTTTCCATTTTCCATTTTCCATTTTCCATTTTCCATTTTCATTTTCCATTTTCATTTTCCATTTTCCATTTTCCATTTTCCATTTTCCATTTTCCATTTTCCATTTTCATTTTCCATTTTCCATTTTCCATTTTCCATTTTCCATTTTCCATTTTCCATTTTCCATTTTCCATTTTCCATTTTCCATTTTCCATTTTCCATTTTCCATTTTCCATTTTCCATTTTCAATATTCAATATTCAATATTCCAACATTCCAACATTCCAACATTCCAACATTCCAACATTCCAACATTCCAATATTCTTATAATCCATTTTCCTTTTCCATTTTCCATTTTCCATTTTCATTTTCCATTTTCCATTTTCAATTTTCCATTTTCAATTTTCCATTTTCAATTTTCCATTTTCAATTTTCCATTTTCCATTTTCAATTTTCCATTTTCAATTTTCCATTTTCCATTTTCCTTTTCCATTTTCCTTTTCCATTTTCCTTTTCCATTTTCCATTTTCCATTTGCCATTTTCCATTTTCCATTTTCCATTTTCCATTTTCAATTTTCCATTTTCCTTTTCCATTTTCCATTTTCCATTTTCAATTTTCCATTTTCAATTTTCCATTTTCAATTTTCCATTTTCAATTTTCCATTTTCATTTTCCATTTTCAATTTTCCATTTTCCTTTTCCATTTTCCATTTTCCATTTTCCTTTTCCATTTTCCATTTTCAATTTTCCATTTTCCATTTTCAATTTTCCATTTTCATTTTCCATTTTCCATTTTCCATTTTCCTTTTCCATTTTCCTTTTCCATTTTCCTTTTCCATTTTCCTTTTCCATTTTCCTTTTCCATTTTCCTTTTCCATTTTCCATTTTCCTTTTCCATTTTCCTTTTCCATTTTCCTTTTCCATTTTCCTTTTCCATTTTCCATTTTCAATTTTCCATTTTCCTTTTCCATTTTCCTTTTCCATTTTCCTTTTCCATTTTCCTTTTCCATTTTCCTTTTCCATTTTCCTTTTCCATTTTCCTTTTCCATTTTCCTTTTCCATTTTCCTTTTCCATTTTCCTTTTCCATTTTCCTTTTCCATTTTCCTTTTCCATTTTCCTTTTCCATTTTCCTTTTCCATTTTCCTTTTCCATTTTCCTTTTCCATTTTCCTTTTCCATTTTCCTTTTCCATTTTCCTTTTCCATTTTCCATTTTCAATTTTCCATTTTCCTTTTCCATTTTCCTTTTCCATTTTCCTTTTCCATTTTCCATTTTCAATTTTCCATTTTCCTTTTCCATTTTCCTTTTCCATTTTCCTTTTCCATTTTCCTTTTCCATTTTCCTTTTCCATTTTCCATTTTCAATTTTCCATTTTCAATTTTCCATTTTCAATTTTCCATTTTCAATTTTCCATTTTCCTTTTCCATTTTCCTTTTCCATTTTCCTTTTCCATTTTCCTTTTCCATTTTCCTTTTCCATTTTCCTTTTCCATTTTCCTTTTCCATTTTCCTTTTCCATTTTCCTTTTCCATTTTCCATTTTCAATTTTCCATTTTCCTTTTCCATTTTCCATTTTCCTTTTCCATTTTCCATTTTCAATTTTCCATTTTCAATTTTCCATTTTCATTTTCCATTTTCCATTTTCAATTTTCCATTTTCCATTTTCCATTTTCCATTTTCCATTTTCCATTTTCCATTTTCCATTTTCCTTTTCCATTTTCCATTTTCCATTTTCCATTTTCCATTTTCCATTTTCCATTTTCCATTTTCCATTTTCCATTTTCCATTTTCCATTTTCCATTTTCCATTTTCCATTTTCCATTTTCCATTTTCCATTTTCCATTTTCCATTTTCCATTTTCCATTTTCATTTTCCATTTTCATTTTCCATTTTCCATTTTCCATTTTCCATTTTCCATTTTCCATTTTCCATTTTCATTTTCCATTTTCCATTTTCCATTTTCCATTTTCCATTTTCCATTTTCCATTTTCCATTTTCCATTTTCCATTTTCCATTTTCCATTTTCCATTTTCCATTTTCCATTTTCCATTTTCAATATTCAATATTCAATATTCAATATTCCAACATTCCAACATTCCAACATTCCAACATTCCAACATTCCAACATTCCAATATTCTTATAATCCATTTTCCTTTTAACGGTAACGCGGTTTGTGCTGGACTGATGTGATGTCGTGAAAAAGAAACTAAAACAAAATAAATAATACCGCGAAGCCGACCTAATTGAAAATCAGCAGTAATGATCTTTAGCTCTTATATTTTGTGACTATTTATGTTATTATTTCGTTCGTTTTAATTTCGGCTCGCGGCGTTAGATCCTCCGACGCGCATACGCACACTTTTGAAAGAATGATCTAATTTGAACTTTGAGCAGCTGTAATAAAGTTAAAATTGACTCTTTAGCGTTACGAACGCACCTACATTGCTTAGACAGCAGTGAAAGCTTGTAATTTAATATGAACTTTATGAAATAGCAATAAAGTTTTAATTGACCCTACATTTTTGTTAAAGAACGTTTGTATAGGAAAAGGAAAAGCGCTGTTTTTAGGGGCTTCCCGGCGATTATTCGAATTTTTCTCTAATTGGCCAAATTGGTCCTGGCGTTGTAGAGTGATGCGCTTACCGACACATGTTTGTATTATAGATTAATAATAAATTATATTCAATGACATTAGTTATTAATAATAAATAATAAAGTTGCTTGAGAATATATTTATATGTAGAGGGAGTGACAAAAGGCATAATGTTTGAGAGATAAAGAATTCGTTGTCATCCCCACTCCGCGCTGTGTACTGGTGAGAGGTGACACCGGTACACACGTGGAGGGGATCACTTACCAAGTGATAAAGTTTTTTTTTTTGGAGTTTACAGCCACGCGGTTTGATACGTGGCCATGTACAATTGATGATATCGAGCGGGACAAAAATATTAAAATGTCTATTAAAAAGCAGGGGTTGGTGATAGAAAAGTGAAAATTTAGGGTTGTATGTAGTTTTGATGCCACACAATAATAAAATAAAAAAAAAAAATCCCAAAAAATAAAAAAAAAAAAATTTGGTGTGGGCAACCCTGATCACTTAGAGGTTTGAAAAATAGATAGTAACCGATTCTCAGACCTACTGAATATGCACAAAAAATTTCATAAGAATCGGTAAAGCCGTTTCGGAGGAGTATGGGAACGAACATTGTGACAAGAGAATTTTATATATTAGATATAATCGTAAATAGAAGTCAAATACTTTAGTATGTGTATAATGTAAGGCTTAATTGGATTTCCACATAAATCATATCAAGTTGAAAAGAAAAATTTAACATAACAGTTACATAATTCTGAGTTTTTATTTACTATTGGCTAACTTATTTTGTAACTTGATAACAATTTAATACGGTGTTAAGTAACTAAAAGTCTGTGATTGATAATGCTTACAGCAGGAACATAGCAATGTTGATGAACATGACTTCAAAACTTAATCCGGAATCAAACGAAAGACTTCTATCTTAAGAGATTTGCTACTACGCTACAGAGGTAGTTAAAGCATACGCAAGTTTCATTAAACATTAATATTTTAAAGAAAATCAAATTGATTTTAGAAAAATAATTTAGCTTTGTTAAATGGTCACCATTTTGTGATTTGTACCACATGGACAGTCATCAGTTTGTTAATGCACATATCCGCTACGGTCTGAGCGTTAGACGATATTAGTGAAGGCGTGTTAGCGATAAAGAGGAATAATTTCATATTTTATAAGCTCTGTTTGTGTTCCCGGTAGACGAATGTGACACGATACCAACATACATATTTATAATGTTTCAGAAACTGTAAACTCAAACAGGACATAGTTAAATTAAAAAGATAGGTTAAGTATTGTAAATATCCGAGTTGAGTAATTTGTATGGAAATTATGAGAATTTTCACATTTTAAAGTTTGACACAAGACTGAAATACAGTTAAAAAAATCGAAAACATTATCAAAAGGATAAAGTATGATAATGAAAACTGAAACATCAAACTTTTTAACCGTAAATAGATTTTCAGTATTGATAAATCACTTATAAAATAGTGTAATAATTAACAATGTAGTGGCTCGATTTCGTATGTTGAGGAAGTTTGTTAGCGAAAGGTTTTTCTTCATACCATGCATGCTACCATCATTTGTTAAGGCTGAATTCTGGTGTGGTGGAGAATTTTACTGGTGGTAGGCATCTGTTGCCGGAGACCGTCTAGGTAGGTACCATCGCAGTGACTATTTCTACTGACAAACAGTAGTGTGCAAATATTACCGTGTTCCGGTTTGTAGGGCCCTGTAAGCTAGTGAAATTACTGGGGTAACGAGAATTGAAATCCTTATGTTTCGACGAGCGCAATGTGGTGCAGATACCATCTTAACCAGCGCCGCGTTGTCATGGGCGAGCGTATCACTTACCATCAGGTGAACGTCTCGCTCGTCTCGTCGTTTATATGAATATAAAATCTGAGAATCATTTACATAACGAAGCAGTTTTCAACTGAAAATATTTTTTTTCACTAATCAAACAACACTTAATCTCGCGTGGTAACATCTTAATTGCAAGGTCGGAACCTCAACCCCCCCGGTACAGCACCGCATGCCAATTTGAACCCGTGACTTAAACACGGCCGCTCCTTTAATAGCCACTTTTACGTATCATTCATCGGCTGAGCCGTTCTGTCGATTTGCTCTGCTATTGCCGCCGCATAAAGTGCAGTCTCGTGCGCATGCGCATAGAAAAATGAATGGTGGCAGTCGTGAGTTCAAATCCTAATTAACACCTCACTGTACAGATAAATTGCGTCGATTGTGTAAGTCTGCGGCGTTTGCGGGGTTGTGTGAGATATCCGCGCCTCGTGCGTCCCGCTTCCGTTTGTTTATTATGCGATTTGTGAAAGAGATGGCACTACGGTCGCGGCGATTTGGAGTTTTGTACTATTTTTTAAAACAATCAGCATAAGTTTGCTGTTGTTAACAGATGGATAAACCTGTTAATGTGATATAGAAAACTGATACATCTATCAGTTTAAGTGACGCAGTGATATAGACCGTAGCGATTATTTCCTAAAACCGGTATTTCTTTTGAAGATTGTACTCTCCTTTTTTATATAAACAAAATATGTAAAACGCTTTTGCCTTTTTAAAATCTTATACAAATTCAACTCGATTCTTAGATTTGTTTATAACTGTTCTTATTTTTAAAAAATTCTTATTAGATTTTTAAAATGAGCAAAACTAAATGTTTAGCTTCTCACAAACTTATACTTTACGTATTAATAGACATATTAATTGCAGACTTGTATCATTCAATGATGTATTATATCCACATAGTATAGTTCATCAAAGTTTGATAACTGAGTGATGATATTATTTATTATTATTATTTAAAGCTTTATTTGCAGACAAACAATAAATTGTACACAAAGGCGGGCTTAATGCCATAGGGCATTTTATCCCAGTGTACCATAGGGTTGAGCAGAGAAATAAAATAAGGGTACAGTATTATATTAGTATATGAGATATTATTATACATAGAAAGATATATATTTACCAGGTGGTAGGTCTCTGTTGCCGGAGACCGTCTGGATGGGTACCACCGCAGTTCCTATTTCAACCGCCAAATAGTAGTGTGCGAACATTACTGTGTTCCGGTTTGAAGGGCGCTGTAGCTAGTGTAATTACTGGGGTAACGAGACTTAACACCTTATGTCTCAAGGCGACGAGCGCAATGTGGTGCAGTGTGTACCATCTTAACTAGCGCCGCGTTGTCATGGGCAAACGTATCACTTACCATCAGGTGAACGTCTTGCTCGTCTCGTCGCACAGTAGTATAAAAAAAATATAACGTATCATAATAACTACATACAAATACGATTACATATAAGAGAGGCTATATACAGATAATTATAAATATATATATTAATACAAGAATGCATACATATAAATGAATTTTTACAGTTAAAATATCGTATTGGTAAACAACTACCAATGTTAACATTTCGAAGCGTCGTTTTTACTTATGGTTATCACCGCAATGAACACTAGACGTTGTTTGGGTGCGAGGTTTAGGGTTTCAGGCATTCGTTGGAATTGTAACTGATAAAGAGCTCTTGGTAAACTACTTTAGATAATGTATGGGTTTAGTTTAATTGTAACTGTACCTACTGTTACTAAGCGCTGATGTTAAGGTTGATATTTTATAAGGTATAGTCTCAATTGGTGGTTATTGTCCTACGCCAATAAAGAGTAGCCAAATCTGAGAAAGCAGTGAATTGCAGCTGTTTCACTAACCATAGATTTACTCAGAAAATTTTATTGAATTGCGATGTTAAATACTTTATGTAATATACCATTTCGTTACTATTTAAGTTTGTTATTTAGTGTTATATCATCATGATGCTCTCGTTTAAGTAACTTCACTAACTACCTGCCGAAATATCTGCACTTAGACTTAATAAACAAAAGTTTAGCTTATAAAACTAGATGGACATTTCAATAACTAGTAAAATCAATAAATGAATATTATTATTATTAAGATGTAAGTTGCAACTTAAGTAATTATTTGTTACAAACCGAGCATGCAACACTGACCACGGTCACGCGTTCCTCGCTAAAGAACTGCTTCTGAGAAAATTTTATAAATAAACTTCACCCCAACTAAAGCCGAACACGAATGCTCGGAAACCATTCGGAGTGAGTTAAATTAGCTGAAAATATTTACACTTAACGATTCTTACTTACCTCGTAAAGTGTTCGTCCCGTATAGAGGATGGTCGTATGGGACGGGCCGGTAAGCGGGGTGGAGGGCGGCGAGGTAGCTCAGCTCGCTGGTCGCGCCCGCCGCCGCCGCCGCCGCCGCCGCCAGCCTGCAGCACACACCAACACAATTAGACCTCAATGTCACTTTAAACGGAACTAATCCATATTGAAATTGCAGGTACGCGGCTATTATTAACAACAGGAACCATCGTAAACAAATTACCGACACACACATATAGTAACGTAACGTATAACTGATAGATTATGATAGCTAATAACAACTATATACGCGTGTATTAAATAAATTGAGACATATTCGTGTTATCTGTGCAGTTCAGTCAGACACTTTCATAAAACAGCACATCGAGACACGAACATCTCTATTCAAACCCCACCTGCCTATTCGAGGCATTCGGATTATCGGCACGGGCATCTTGGCGCGACTCAAGGCCTAACAGTGGGATCCCGTCAGCAAAAAGAAGATCCCTTCCCTTTGTATCCCTGACGCGATGTCTGGACATCTGACCTTGTTGAATTGTCAACGAGTTTGAGGAAGATGGGGATAAAAGCAAACCTAAAGCAAAATAATATTTTATTTAATACAGTGTTTTAAACGACAATCGTTATAATCAAGTTTCAATATAAATAAATGTACAAACAATAATCAAAAAGATGTTACAATAATAAAACAAGAGTCTGATAACTTATGGCAAGATAAACAGCGACTGATCCCATCGGAGGATGGCAACACAATGGGCGCGGGCAGATTGCGGCCGGTAATGAAATTATTAAACAAATCAAGCTCATAACATAATAATGCGGGCCAGAAGATGGTCGGGTGGGCGCGGTGAATAAAGAAATTATCCAACTTACCAGCTCCGGACGAGAGCGGGCCCCCCGAACCCGAACAAAGACGTAGCTCCGTGAAGGGGAACAAAAAGAAATAGCGAGCATCAGAATAAATAAAACAAGTGGAGGAACACTCGCGCGCCTTCGCCTCCGTGACGTCTTCATGTGCGCTTTCTCTCTCGCACGTCGCGCGGCGCAGTTGCAACGCGTTAGTGGGACAGGGACGGCGCTACGGCGAGATTCCGCTTGCAATAGGAAGAAAGTTTTGAAACTGTTGCGCTGGATGTGAAACAAGTTTTACAGATTTCGCGCAGGGCGACTTTTTTGATTTTGATGTTTCATTTAAGGTCGACGCGTTAAGTAAATATGATTTTTAAGGACGCTTGAACGTTAACAACATTATAACCTAATAACAATAATAAATATGTACATTGAGTTAAAAAAACCAAACAATATAAAACAACTGTTAGGCAAAAAGACCTAATTTAAAATGTACTATACATGGCATGTGATTTGTAAGAGTTTTGTGAACATCAACACTACAAAATACGTAAACTGAAACAAAAGCAATAGAAATTAAAAGATAGTTCTATTACATTTATCAAGTGTTAAAATGTGTAGTTATAAAAAGTAATAGTTTGATACCGTATATTGTCATCGCATTCTTGTAATTATTCGCGGGATTATCATTTTAACTACACAAATAACTACATTTATAGCGCTAACCCAGGACCAGAGCGTACGACCGTAAATAAGTAACCGAACAACGCACAAACAGAAAAACGACTATTTACTCATTACACTGCGCGCAGTCATTATTTTTATTAGCAACATAAGTAATAATTTGTGAAGCGAAGGCGCCATTTACATCCATCATTACAAGTTATAAAATGTAATACGCTTATAATAGGAAGGTATTGTGGATACATCTTGCACTGATCTAAAATAATAAAGGCACCATCGAAACGGGACTACGTTCGTAATTTTGTCGTAAAACTGTGCGGTGTAATAAAATCGAAAGGCCATTAGTGAAAAACAGC
Source organism: Byasa hedistus (assembly GCA_029286795.1). NCBI lineage: Eukaryota > Metazoa > Arthropoda > Insecta > Lepidoptera > Papilionidae > Byasa > Byasa hedistus. The sequence continues at coordinate 4,374,789 of JAGSMW010000013.1, read as the reverse complement.
GATAGTGGAATGGATGAATTCTTGGTTAATTAACGCGCAGTTAATATCGATTCAGTCGATACAAGTAATAGTAATGAGCCCGCTTAATGTTTCCTCTGCTGGGATTGGAAATCTTTTACGGGCTGATGATGTTCAAGTGTTTGTAACATAGCGGTTTACCTCTCCATGTCTTCGAGTCGTAATCTACCATAAATACAATAATCAACTCTCTTAATATTCCCACAATTGGGAATTAGGGCATTCTGTAATAAGGAAGCTCTCGATGGTTTTTCTTGAAACATATCGGATTCCTCAAGTTACCTTCGGCTTAGTTAGAGATGAACTGCTTCTTCGACTCTTAAAGCAGACACAAACTATAACCAGTAAAATCGATTGTGGTTTACGGAAAATAACTTACAACTTTCTAGCATACATTTTTAAATAGGCCCTTTGAACATCTAGATGATCAAATAAAAAAAAATATCTGTTAATCTGAAAGTAAGGTCTGAAACATGCTTTTTTATCACTCACACATCAAAAACCTAATGCACTTCCCATATGACCTAAATACTTGAACAGAAGAACATATCAGAAAACTAGATAAGTTTAAACTAGATAGACTAGGTAAGTTTTAGAAAGAATTGTAATAGGTTATTTTTTTAAAATAACTCTCGATATCGATAAGTGGTTAAAGTTTACATTATACCGGTAACGTTAGATAATTTGATAAAGATAATTCTCTAGTTTTTCGTTCACTCATAATTTATTCCGCTGCATCGTTCGCGTTGCGCTATTCGATGCTTTATAAGACTATATCAGTTTTTACCGAGAAAGCCGCGATGAGGGATAGACATGGATTATAATGTCTCAATTACTTTTTCTTACGAATATCCAGGTGCTGGTAATCAGATAGCATCTAAGCTGACGGCCATTTTGTTATTCCGCGGGCGTTCCGTCTGTGTAGGACTCAATCAGGGCTTCATGAATTTTTCATACAACCGGTTCGCAATTACAGTGGCTGGCTTGTAGTAAGTAAATCTAGTGTTCGGATGCTGTATATTTATGACCTGTTATGTAGCCACTCATCATGTGAGATTAAACAGGAGATACTATAAATTTTGATCTTAAAGATCATTCATTATACCACATTATTAAATTCATCAATTATATTTGGTTAAGTCATCAATCAATTTTGTTTTCGTTTCCAGTCATTTCATCTCTTAAGGACTTTTACAAAACTGACAGTCCACTTGGTAAGGTACATCTAGCAATTGCACTAATTCTTTAAGAAAATCTCAGAAATACTTCGTACAAAATCCGTATTAGGTTTTATAAGAAAAAAGAAACAGTACAACGACTTTATATGATATCCGAAATTTAAAACAAAAAAAAAAAGGATAAGTTGAATATGTGTAAAATATAAAAATACGGAACCCTACGGTTTAATTTAAGTTTTTTATAACTAACAGAACCTTTCCAAATAAGTTTTTATCATACGTTTAAGTTTTGATTTCTTTGAACCGAATTTATTGGAAAAGCTTCGGTGTTTTGTTAAAAGTAATGACATAATATAATTTGATTTGAAATTGTAAAGCTCCAAAAAATACCGGAAATTTAAGTTGAAGTTGCTGTAACTGTTTTCTTCATTTAAGTTCTGAACAAGTATATACGTTCGATACATTTGTCAGAAGCTATCTTGTAGCGACACAATGAAACACAATGCCATGACATTTCATGTATTACCTGTTTCGTTTTTTTTTTGGGTGTTGTTAGCAGAGAGTGAAAATAAGTAAATGTTAAGTGCACGAACGTTATCAGATATTAAAGCACCATCAATAATGGACGGTGACGGTGACAGGTTGTCGCGGGCGCGTGTAGGATGTGCGCCGCGTTATCTTCACGGCCCGTCGCATGCTGGATGAGCAGGGACGTGTAAAAGTCTAATGCGTTTAAAATTGACGCACCGATGTCGTTCACCCTCTGAAGTTTCTTGTTTACCATTGTCAGATGTTAGATGGAAAATTGCTGTGGTTACGAACTATTTCGTTAGGAAAACAGTAATTCTTTTGACTTGTAAGAAACTAGAATGAAACTACAATAAAAATCTCAATACTACTGTACTATAATATTTCAAACTTATATTTATTTAGTAAATGAATCTATTTATCTTCAAATTTAATAAAAAAATTGTGAATATCATTAATACATAATATAAAATTTATAATAATTTTACCAGGTGGTAGGTCTCTGTTGCCGGAGACCGTCTGGATGGGTACCACCGCAGCTCCTATTTCAACCGCCAAATAGTAGTATGCAAACATTACTGTGTTCCGGTTTGAAGGGCGCTGTAGCTAGTGTAATTACTGGGGTAACGAGACTTAACACCTTATGTCTCAAGGCGACAAGCGCAATGTGGTGCAGTGTATACCATCTTAACTAGCACCGCGTTGTCATGGGCAAGCGCATCACCTACCATCGGGTGAACGTCTTGCACGTCTTGTCGCATACTATTGTAGTATAAAAAAAATACATAATTTTTACAAAATTAAGTAGTTGTATTGATTATTGTAAAGATGGCGTAGCTGTCATTTTGGTATAAGTGGACGACTGTAGATCTCGCTTCATTCCTGTTTGTGCGGAGCAAAAAGTGTGAACTCGGTGACTTGTAAAGTGTGGATATAGACACTGTGGCAGATTAAATAAATATTTAATAGGAAGTGTATTTTACTACTAACAGCAGATAATTTAAGTAAAATATATATCCTGTAAATATGATACCAATATTACCGAGTATCTACTTGAAAAGGGTTTAATTATAGAAATTACTGAAACATCTTAATTGTCAAACTATAAAGATCTTTACTAAAGCTTTATTGTTACGACTAACATGTAACCGCTAAATAAAAATATGAAACTGTAACTATAAATTTTGTTAATTCTCACATTAGTAAACCGGCGATAAGTTCAGAACTGAAAGCGCGCTGCAGTGCGGGGCCCCGACATAAGTTACAAGTATGTATTAATAAGTGACATATAAAGAGGGTTAAGCCTCAAAAGCGAAACGCTGCAGCAATTTTACGACACGATAACGATTTCGCACTCCATTGAAAGGCATCGGCGGTGCCCGTGAGCCGGGGTACTCCGGACAAATGACGCGCGGGGCTTAATTCCCGACTCCTTAGAACGGAGACAGATCAGATTTATTAAGGTCTCTGTGGTATCTTAACCGGCTGAAGAAAAAAAATAAACGACCGTTACCGCCTTTTCGTCCAAACGGTGAGAATTAACGCGACGAAATTCGGTATGCCCTTTACTTATAAAACTTTTTGATATCAATAAAAATTTCATCAAAAATTAAGTATAGTATGTGCACGGCGAAAAATCAGTAGCGTGATTATTACGAAACTTTTTTGATTATTTTCAGTTGTTAATTAATCAGTGAAGTAAATCATATTCATTTAGATACATAAAGACCTGAAATTTTAATTCAGTTAAATTTATAAGTTGTAACTTTATTTTGAAATGATACTTCATTACAACTCTTTATTATAGTTGACAAACAGTTTACACTAAGTAATGTTATAAACCAATTCAAGAAAAATAATATATAACCGTCGACCACTATTTAAACTAAAATTAAAGTAGTGATATCTAAAATCTATATCTTAGTTTCTCTTTCCTCTATTACAGACCTAACCATTGTTCCTGTACTTTAAACATAAAAGTTGTTTTCTTCTAAATGTGTCTTTTATCTTAGAGAAAATGTCAACAATTCTAAAAGATGTTTCAAGAATTTTTTACACATTTTATGAATTTACACGGGAGACCTTTTGTTTGCATCAATTTGAATTGTGATAGAAAAAGTTAGCATGGGAGCATAGAGCTTCTATGTTATGTGCTTATAAGTCCGATAACAAATCATAATTAATAATAATGAGCAGATAGTAGTTGGTATAAAATGCACAAAATGAAATCCTTGAGGTAACCAACATCTGACATCACGTTACCAAAACTAACGCGCAAAGGTGAGCCAGACCCCCACAGAGCTACCAGACGCGGCGACGACCTTTCCAACGCGTTTTTTTTTTTAAATATGACAGTTCAATTAAATTAAACGTTTTGTAAATGAATCACCCTGTACGCGAGTTTCTCCTTCCGAGAAGGCCCGGTGCCGACCCGCAAGGTTTATTGTTGGACCTCCATAACTCATGGTCGCAGTATTGGGCGATTTGATAGTTTTTGACGTGCCTATTAGAATAAAAAAATATAGTCTACGTCCTACCTAAATGTATTTATTCGACTAGAAATATCATGACGGTACTTCAAAAGTGGGACAACTTCTTAAGGTCTCGATTATTGACCTCGGATTCGTTTGTAAAGTAAATTTTTTAGTGTCTATTCCGATATTTTTAACATTTCACAAAGTAACGATACTTAACATCTTAATTCCCAACACGACTTGCAAAATACGTTGCAGTGTACACCATCCGAACTAACGCCATATACTACTAGAAGTACCGTTTACCATTATGTAAACGATCCCTTTTTCGAGTCGTTCTGTTGAATAAGAAAAAAAAGACAATTACGTCGTATCCATCCCAATAGTCTTTAATGATCAGGGCCTTGACTTTCTAAATCTGAGAGAAGGCTCTGAATCCCCGCAGTGGGAACATTAATAGGGCCAATTATGTATGATCCCAATAGTTAGCTATTTAACCTCTAATTGTCTAAATCTATATCAATATTAGAATTGGTAATGTTGAATTACCATAAAACAAAGCGCAAACAGGAACAGCCCAGAAAAAACTATAAACAGCAGTAAGAGCAGACAAAGCACCGCCGCTGACTATTAAAGCCGGTCAAGTCATAACAGCCTATAACAGGCCCGGACAAGAGGTCGTTCTGTGCGAGCGGACTGTAAACAGCCAGTTTTCCTTTTGCATTATTCAAAAGTGGGATTGACATGTCACAGGCGCGGATTCCACTCGCGATAGAGTGCCTGATTTATTTGCCTCGTTGATTTGTTTACCTTACTACTAAAACTAGAATTGACTAGTCCATAGTCTGGACAATATTCCTTGTGTATATACTATCTGTGTTAGCTTAAAAATGTGCATTAAACCAAACTTACTAAAACGATGTTCTAGATAATAGCTTCCGTTATTTGAAATTAGTTTAAACTTTGATAATTATATAAGTATCGCCTAGAGTGTTGATCCTTAACCCTAAAGCTTTATCTAAATTACATGTAAGCATTTGGGTCAATTGATAATGTACTTCTGAAGTAATTGCAGACGAGACGAACCGGTTGTTCACTGGTGAACAATTTATATGGCATACATTAGTGAATTGTATGATTTGACGGAAGCCATTACAACTCAGATTGTAAAACAGCCCTTCGACCAGGACTTCTCGAGTTTGATCCTCAGCTTGAGAAACTGAAATCTTCTAAAGACCATAACGTGACTTCCCAAGCCGCTATTTACGTGACAGTGGATAAATAGTCGTGACCCCACTTGTGAGAAAAGACCCTAGCCTCAATAGTGGAAACGCTAAACAAGTTGTTAATAAATGATTTTTGAGATATTGACCTCTTTCCAATCTTTGATTCATGACATAATTAAATATATTTATTTTCTCATGTGTAATGTTTAAAATTTTTCACATTTTTTTGACTTAACAGATCTACGGGGCCATTTTTTGAAATATAATTGTCAATAACATCGCCTCTGAAAGTCTGAAAATTATTAATTTCGTTTAATTCAAAGATAAATCTACAAGATTAAATACAGACTTATTTAAAATAGACAAGACAGGTAATAAAGAAGTAAAGCTGGTTCTTGCAATGGATGAGTAAGAAATGTCATGTTCTGTAGATAGCCTCTAATACATTCCCGATGGACTTACGGACATCGCATACTTTGTACCGATATAGTAGTGCCGGGTTTATTGTGATGTGTGAATTCTCACACAAACTGGATTCTTTGCAAATTGCTTTATTGTCGTAGACTAACATTACTTTCTTACTTAACTACAGATTATTCTTATCGATATCGTTTTGTTGCTCCCATTGTTTTATTAAAAGGGTATACAAGTTTTTTTTTAGAAACAATGTAACAGATAATTACTTGTAACTAAATGCTCATCGTAATTACTTGTTGATGATATATCAGTTCTTAAATCATACGCATTTTGATTCTGGCTAATAATGAGAAGTGCCGATAGACAATTGATTTAAAATTATGTTATATTACATTTAGACTATTTATTACTCCTATTAGTAATTCATTTGGTGACAAATAAAGAATAATAGTTTAAGGACATGATTTATTTTTCGGCAAATAACTGAAGTATTTATATGATTGACCGAGTCTGAAAATGAAAAATCAACGAACAGAAAGAATCTAAATTCTGCTAATGCTCCAGCCAAACAATCACATATAATATATAACAGACAAATCAGTCTTTCAGTTTTGTTATAGAATTTAACAGTAGTACTACATCAAAATTAGTTACATCAGTCATTAGATTATTTGTTATTTTAATACGGGCCAAGCTTTTTATATGATATTTTTTACCATTGTTATAAAAAGGTGGCGAAGTAAAACCCATACAGTTTCTCAACGTCCAATCAAAGTTTTACGATGTAAACAAATTAAAGAAATCTATAAAAATATGATCCGACCTCGTTGGGTGATAATAAAAATGATGGATTTACAACATCACCATACCGCCGGTCGGTAACGTTATCGTTCACAATATGTTCTTAGCTAATTTACGACTCTTGTTCATTGTTTATGACACTGGAATTTAGGAAGGAGTTTCTATCTAACTTATTTAATGACGTAGTCAATTTTTTTACGATTTAAACGTGAGATACTAAGCAGTATAAAAAGTCAATAAAAGTTTTAAGTTACATTGCTAGTGATATGTAAAATGGGCGGTAAGTCTCTGTTGTTGAAGACCTGCACCATCTATTTCTGCCAGCAAACAGTAGTGTATATATCAACGCAAGCAAACAGTAGTGTATATATCAACGCAATTTGAAAGGCGATGTAGCTAATATTTGAAGTAATGAGAATTATCATTTTAAGTCTCAAGTCGACGATCTCGATGACGTGTAGTGTATCATATCTTAACTAGCGTCAAATTGTTATATGATCTATTTATATAAATTTGTTAAATAAATTTGTTCCCAAATCATTAATATATCGTCGCTTTTGTTTGTCAGTGTTTACACAATATAATTTTTTTTGTTCTTTTAATAAAATTTTTACGATCTACATACGCATCCGAAAAAAGGGACCTGCGCCTAAATAAAAGCGTCTATAAATGCCGGGAATAGAGTTTGGGAGCTTTTTAATCCAAATGAAGCGAAAATAAACAAAAGCTGCATTTGTAAACAAACCACGGGGTACAGGCAACTGAAAGAATGGTGCACTAATTTACTGTACGATAATATTACTACATAGTATCTATGGAAATAAACATTCAAGTACATAGTTTAGATTTCTTATAAACGTGTAACAGTATTACAAAAAAAAATATAAAGATGAATGAGGTCGAAGTTGTGGTAATTAAGATTTAGAGATTGTTTTTTTTAAAGTATAACATCTAATTAAAATGTTAGAATATCCACCTCTAAATACAGAACAGATTCACACAGATGTCACCCATTAGGCCACCTGTACATACAAACTCTCCCAATAACATCTGGGGAGACTGAACCAGGAGCGGCTGAAAACCAGCGCTGATCGGAAACTATTGTCCCGATCAGCATGAGCTGAGCCGCATCCTTTTGCCGCTATTACATTACAAAGAAAATGTTAAATTTAAGAAAAAAAGGTTTTTTTGACGTGACAACGTCTATTAAATTGGTATAAGATAGGACGCGCGTGCTGAGAAATGTCCCGCACATAAGTGGGCGTGGCTTACGCCGACCGCTAAGTCGGTATGCGTTTGCCCGAATTGGTTGAAAGTAAAAGATGTATTCTATTGCTCAATAATAATTAGAAATAAAATCCCTAACAAATATAATTGAGAGTTAGTATAACTTGATTTGTAACCCGATAAACATGTCAAACAAACGACCGTTTCCAAAACCATTAAAAGAGAACGAACGATTCATTAAGTAATAATAATGAAAGGCATGTAATTTAGAATAATAAAATTTATTATCAAAATTTTTGGTGATATAATTAATAGACGTTGTCACGTTAAAATACATAAGTACCCTGCACATATAACCCAGAATTTTTTTAAGACGGCAATAAATGGTTTTTATTTTATATATTTTTATTTTTTTAAACAAATCCATATTTTCAGTCTATTGACTGAACTTAATACTTCTATAAAATCCTAATGCTACATCCTCCATCCATCCATCCATTTAGTACCTTTTATTTGTATAAATTATCTCTTGATTTCCTAATGCAATATAAGCTCATTTTATATTTTGTTTCATTAACGCGACTTTGAAATTTGTATTTTTTTTTGTACTACTATGTGACGAGACGAGCAAAACGTTCACGTGATGGTAAGTGATACGCTTGCCCATTACAACGTGGTGCTAGTTAAGATGGTACACACTGCACCACATTACGCTCGTCGTCTTGAGACATAAGGTGTTAAGTCTCGTTACCCCAGTAATTACACTAGCTACAGCGCCCTTCAAACTAAAACACAGTAATGTTTGCACACTACTATTTGGCGGTTGAAATAGGAGCTGCGGTGGTACCCATCCAGACGGTCTCCGGCAACAGAGACCTACCACCTGTAAAATATGGTATCTAGTAAAGAATGTATTATAATTATTATCTACTTTTAAATTTAAGTGGTCTCTTCCTTTCGAATAATGAGCGTTCTACAATGTATGTAAAGTGTATGATCTCTGTCTTGTCTCCGTGTTAAATTTGAAAGTATCCACTTATGGTTGGGTGGGGTTGGTGTTATTGGTGTGGGTCCGTCCTGATGTCCGCCTGTACCGCTGTAATATCGCTGCAGCGCGTTGACGTGCACCGCGCCGGCGACTGTTTACAAATAAATCATCTGGCATTATATTATTGCCTCACGCCGGTCTCGCCGAGCGGTGTACACTTCCGGCGGAGGTCATCGGTCCCGCGCACGTGACTTACCGACACCAGCTCCTGCTTAGGATTTAAAGGTCGATGATAAGGATCTCAGGACGACTACTGGTGATAAATCTTTACTGTGTATTAAATGTGGGCAGGCGGCAGCTAATTACAATGTCATTGCCCTAACGAAAGTATGACTGAATTAATGTGGGAACGTTTTCGCTGTGCTTAATTATAATCACTTTTGATTTAACATGCAATTAGAAAAAATAAACAATGATAAAAACAATCCGACGGAATTATACAAAAGAAAAAAGATTGAAACAGTATAAGACAGTGTTTTGTGGTATACATTACAAGTGCACATTCATTCCGTTGATGTTGATGATTTTCTGTTGACAAAGTTAGCGAACGATTCAAATACGTATCGATAACCCAATAAAACAAACAGTTGTTATTATCAGAGTGTAGCAACCTCATAATTGTCGGACGAGGCATTTCTAAACATAACGATCGTAATTATCAATATTAATGTGGACACATGAACACCGCGTACACTGTTGGTGCCATTAATAATTATAATTATCTGGTAATCAGTACGAATATGAATACCGCGGGGTATCGCGTGGTGACCTGATGATAACTCGAAATATGCCGATGCTGTGTAGCCACATGAATACTTTAAATGTAAGCAAGAGAATTTAAAAGCAAAATTTTTTCAACTTACATAATTTTTTTTTATACTATGATGCGACGATTAGAGCAAGACGTTCATCTGATGGTAAGTGATACGCTTGCCCATGACAACTTGGTGCTAGTTAAGATGGTACACACTGCACCACATTGCGCTCGTCGACTTGAGACATAAAGTGTTAAGTCTCGTTACTCCAGTAATTACACTAGCTACACTATTTGTCGGTTGAAATAGGAGCTGCGGTGGTACCCATCCAGACGGTCTCCGGCAACAGAGACCTACCACCTATCACCTTAATCTGTGCAACGAATTTTGTTAGAAGCACAGAGTAAACTGCGACGTCTTATTATCCAGGTCTTTACTTATAAGATTAGGATGTGCCGGAATGGTCTAGGGGCTAATTTTCATGCTATGGACACAGAGGTCATGAATTGATTCTTAGTGAAATTCTTCGTTTTTGTTTTTTCCCTCATTCACAGTGCTAACTTTGACCTTTCATGTCTCCTCAACCGGAAGAGCTGTAGACTTTTTATTTCAGATTTCTCGTCTCCTTATACTGTATTTCAGTTTATTCTGAACGAGTATCCATGTAGCTCTTCCGGTTTAAAAGTTACAAGCGTTACGGAGTATTTAAGTCAGCGCATTAGTTTCTTTCACGCTGATGCAATGAGGTTATTGAAACTAAAATTAAAAGTTTTCCTTCCAGTGAATGTAATTTTAACTTGCTTACTTAATTCATTAGATAACGATGATTAACAATGAACCGCTCTAAATAAGAAAACTTCTTCAATGCCGTAATTTTTGTTTATGTTTCAACTTCTAAGTTATGTCTTATAAAGACCGAAAATAGAGGATGGTAAAAATAATTTACAGAATTTAAATGGCTGAAGAAATGGCCAGTAAGGAATTCTGAACGTTGCTGGTAATATAGGACCGCTAATAGTTCTAGTTCGTTTATTTAACGACGCTGTTATCTTCATACCGATGTTATGGAATCCGATGCACCTTGGCGAGTTCTCGAAAACTATAACGGCGACCATTCCGATTCGGTCGCGCTCGCGAGATATTCGACAAATATAACTCTATGTCCGTCAAATTGTAAAACAAATATTGAATGAATAGCATTCTCTAATACTAATCAAATAATGATAACATATTTAAAAATCTATAGGTAGTAATTACCGATAGTAAGTATCTGTATAATGTAACGCAGTATTATAAATCTATCATCACAATATTATAGACTTACTATCAAAAAAACGTTTGGCTTGTAGTCTTTACGAATTATGAAATTTATATAATACTAGCAAGTATAAATCGTTCAATTATTAAGACTAAAGACTTTAATAAAATAATTGAACATTCAAATTACTAACGAACAGTAAACAATAATGATATTTAACAAATTTTTAACTTGAGCAGTATAGTAACAGAATTCACTGAATTAATGTTTACAAAATATTTTACAGTTTACTATCAGCACGCTTTTTAATGTCACTGGTGGTAGGTCTCTGTTGCCTGTGACCGTCTAGGTAGGTACCACCGCATTGACTATTTCAGCCGCCAAACAGTACTGTGAAAATATTACTGTGTTCCGGTTTGAAGGGCGCGGTAAGCTAGTGAATTTACTGGGGGAACGAGACTTAACACCACATCTCAAGGCGACGAGTGCAATGTGATGTAGTTTATACCATCTTAATTAGCGCCTCGTTATTATATGCAAGCGTAAGCTAACCATCAGATGAAGGCTGTGCTTGTCTCGTCATTGAATGATAAAAAGAAACCTGATCAGTATCATAATGCAATATTGGATACGACGAGTTATCAGCGCCGTTGACAGTCGCGGCGCTGTCAACGCTCGGCCTGACCTCTCTCACAACGAATGCCTTGTAAGCGGACTGTAATTTTAGATTTAAAGTAGCCCTGCCTCACTTTCTAGACCTGACGTCACTTGGGGGAATGATGAGTTACTGACTAGCGTTACTAAGTTCGGGATACAAACGTCGGATTGTGAATCGTGTATAAATCGCCGGAGGTACTAAAATTGCGTGCGCATTCCGATGAATGCTGTACTTCAAACTGCGAGGATACTTGTCGTAAGCTCTCAAGTGGAAGTGAAGTGAGGAGTATAACATCACAGTATAGTTGCGGACTTTAATAGGCTGATGGCATTTCATTTGTTTTGTCAATTTAGTAAACAAGTCTTTCAACTAAAATCTGATTAATATAATGATCAGATAAAAGATTAAATGTACTGACTGACCTCTAAGACCATAAAGTATTTTTTAATTTTATTAAAGTAAAGCGCAAACTTATGACGAACTTGTTTAATTGAAAGATAGTCGAATGCCAAGCCATTTACTACAGTTAGTGGTGTACTACAAATATGGTGTTGTGCCAATCGATAAAAAGAGTAAAAATTTTATATTACAACATGCATAACTCACAGAGAACTTACGAGGACGAGTAAGAAAGGCCTTGGCCTGTTTTTGTCATCTCAAAGTCTAGGAGTCCGCCGTCATATCATTTTATCTAAATCTTGTAAAAGTTTTAAACTATCCAATATCATGTTACATAAAAATATATTTTCAACTCTATTAAACAGAATGAACGTTACACTAGCGCGGATGTATTAATAAAAGGTTGATGTTTACACAATAATAAAATGGCCCGCTATCTAATTAGCTGCAGGATAAACAAACGGGACGCTGCGCACCCGTAAAACACACGGAGCCGTGATTTAGGCGCACGGACGGACATGCGGACGGCTCACAACAAACATACTCCTACATTTATATATATAAAGGCGTTATAAAACAAGTTGAGTCGTAAAAGCCAGTTGCAGCGATAGGGTTATATAGTTTTTTGTATAGAGTTTAACGACCTCGAGACAGCCCTTGGTGGAGTGTTGACCTTTAATGGTAACAAATGGGGGGTAGTGCCTAAATCATAGGCACTTTGGTTTAGGAGATAATTCTCATTAATACTTGTAATGGTTTCTTCGTATACAATACGGTCGGTGTACGACACATTAATGGATCACTGAATTAGTTATTGGCGGTTGATTTGTAGTCATTTTATAAATTTGGTGTCTATACGGCCAATAGTAAACATTATTCTTCAGTACTTTGAGAAGCTAAGGCTGTATTGGTTCTTCTAACTTACAGATACTAGAAAGCTGGGTTTTAGAATTGTTAAAGTAAAAAAAATAGCAATTTTTGTAAGAAAAAGAGATATTAATTTCAATACCTAAAACGTTCTTTAAACTGAAGCACAGTAATGAATATAACTATTTGTCATTATGACTTTGAAAAATACCAAAAAGTAAGATGATTACTGAAAGTGTTAAAAATTTCACATGAGAAAATGAATCCTTTGGTATTGTTTTCTCAAAAATAACTAAACTTACAAATAAATATATTTCGTTTGTAGCAGTATGGAGAAGAGACACTTTAATATTTTATCTTATAACTTAAATATTTCCCAACCCACGATATCTGCTTTGTTACCTTAACATTTTATTATTTGATTTTTTTTTAGTATCGCGGACTCCGTTTACGACTTTACAGAAAAACTCGATATCGTAATGAAATTGTTAAAGGTAAATTCTTGAGAGTGCATTATTGAGATACGTCGTAATTTGCGACAATATTAAAGTCAACGGAATAAAAAGTTGATCGAGTCGGTTGTGGCACAAGGAAGCGAAAATGTGAACGAATTTTTAAAACAGCAAACACAAAAGAATATAAAATGATCTCGTTCAAAATTATTATTCAGTAAAAAACAGACGGTCTTAAACCATAATCTTTAAAAGTCAGAATATGGTAAACCAATAAAAATAACCTAAGGGAGACGAGAAAGAGGTCTTGCTTTTTCATTATATCTATTAATTAAGTAGCGTTCTGGATTTAAGAATATTTTGAATGGTAGAAACTAATACTATTAATGTAGCTTTGAATACAATATTATAGCACTTGTAAAGTATTTTAATTTAACAAAAAATAACTAAATATCTAATACAGTATCTAAATTCTTTCATAGAGCGACGATTGTCTCTGTTTCGGTTCCGGGGTTACATGTAATTTGGAAGTTAGTAGATGATCCAAATAATTTAGTTGATGCTAAGGGATGTTTCCAACTTAAGCTAGCTACAATTATTATATTTTAAATATTTCATTCAATCATTACAGCTGTTTCGGCTGACAACGTACCGACCCATGGTCTCTTTGTCATCATGTTATATTGAGGTCATGTGCTAACCCATTGCGGATTAAAACAAAAACACTTTTCATTAATCTTCCACTCGTCGGAACCTCACGAACAGACGAACGCGGTGAAGACGTACATAAATCTAAAAACCGCACATTAATCCGCCGCAATAATGCTTTTAAGCTAACTAGTCCGCATTCTATCGCGTTCCCGTCGCGCCCGATACATTACCGGTAACACGGTACATTTGTTAATCAACGCCCGGCGACTGTCCGCGCCGTCGCCCATAAATTGCGCCCGTCTCGCTGACCGCAAACGATTTCATTAAATTTCACACAAAACATAACTGTAAGCGCGTTTCTTGGTAAAAATAAAGACGTGTGTAACTCGAATCGCGCAGCGAACCCTTCTTTTTTTTTATTGCAACACTCTGACATGCAAAGCTTCCTGTGTAATTTTCGGACGCGTACGTTTTATTGTCGCCGCTTAATGTGTTTATTCGTTATGTTGTATATTTTATTAAAGTTGAACATAAAAGGATATGAAATGATTTTAGCAGTGAGTTGGCAAATTATTATCCAGCAGTCATAAAAAGTTCATAACTAAACCTACTGTGTAACCAATAGCTAATCTAACAAAAGAGCACTTGTTGTTATTAAAAGTTAGAGACACGATAAAATGTAGATTATATTATCATTATATTTAAGTTATTTTTAAAAAGATAACAAAACTACCTCCCCGCTCCTCATCAACCCCCTGTCACCGGCGACGTCTCGTCAAAGTACAAATTTAACCGTAATCCCGTACAAATTTAACCCTTGACGCGCTTCTGTTTACTTTGTCCAATACGCAATGGTTCAAGTTACTTAACTGTAGCGATTTTAGAATTTTAAAATTATTACTATTAAATGTTTACGATTGCTTTACTCCTGGACAGAATTTTGTGAATTACCCATCTGGTGTTAAATAACTTTGAACTATTTGGAATTTCGGGTCCATTAGAAACGTTAAAATATTGTATACACGACGAATAAAGCAAGTTTTTTTTTTATTAAAATTTTAAACTTTCGCATAAATCATGTAATCAAAATTAACAATTTTCTTTGTGGTCTTCGACGCCTTCAAGGCGAGCGAGATGTTCACGTGAAGGTAAGTGGTACGCTTGTCGATAACGTGGTGCTAATTAAGATGGTACACACTGCACCACATTGCACTCGTCGCCTTGAAATATAACTGTTAAGCTACGTTACCCCAGTAATCTCACTAGCTTACAGCGTCCTTCAGACTGGAACACAGTAATGTTAGCACTATACTGTTTGGCGGTTGAAATAGGAGCTGCGGTGTTACCTACCTAAACGGTCTCCGGCAACAGAGACCTACCAACTTATCTAATTATAAGACAGGATTTCGTTGCTTAGATATTTAAGTATAACATACATTAAAAGATGTGTTGTGACCGTTTAAGCTTATACCTTAAGGAGTCGGAGGGGACGTGTTAAAGTTGTTGTCTCTGTAAACAAGTCAACAGGTGCCGGGTTTCCGAAGCAGTGCGCTCTGATAGCGTATTGTGTTACTAACGGGTGGGAGGGGTTCCGGGTTACCCTATTTAGATTTCGGCATTTGTCGCCACTGTGTTAAATATATAATCTACATCTGCGTCCTCTAAAAATTCTTGTTACATTCTTTTCTATTATGCCAAGTGTTGAAACGAGCAGGTCTGATACTTGATACGCATATCTGTTATACGAGTTGAAATTTTTACACAGCAACTTAACCGAAACGCAGTATTCGCAGAAATATGCGTTACGGTCACCATCAGTCGGTTTTATACTATTTTCGCGATGCCATTGAAATTTTCAATATCAAACGTTTAACAATATTCCGAACTCGATAACTTTATAGCCATTTACATTCTGCGTATTACATACAATATGAAACGTATGATTTGGCATAGTAAAAATTATATAATATCTACAATAAGTTGGTATTTTTTTGCAGATTTTTAATTTAGTTAATAAAAGTAAATAAACGTATATATACCTTACCGAAATTGGTAAGGTGTAAAACTTAATATAAAATATCCAAAGACCGTGTATTAATCAGCCCAATAATATCCAAATGGGCCATAAAACCTTAAAGCCGCCTACTTTTCCCATAGGATTAATAAATCGTATTCCATAACGATGTTTATCGAGCCGCGGCAATAAGTCCCGCGTTCGATTTCCGCGCGATTGTCCCCATTCAACACCGTGACGTATTTAAACAGCCTTTAAACGAACGAGCTGAAAAAAGGCTGCGCGGAACGAAGCGAGGTTTCGTTACCGGGTATTGGGTAGCGTGCTCAAAAGCCATATCCGCGCGTTCCGTTAAACGCAAAAGTAATAAATCCATTGCTATATATCCATTTATTAACTTATTACTTTTTAATTAACCGTCTACCCTCGATAAAATTAAACGAGATGTAATCAGACATTCACGAACCCGCTCTCATCCAGCGTTAGCCCAAATCCCAGCACTGGGAACAAAACTGCTGTTTATATATTTAAATATCAAACAGAAATGCATACCTTATGGACGTCCTAAGTTACCTCAATACTTAGAGAACCTTTTGCTTTATATATGTATTAGTTATGTCATATTTTTAACTTGACTCTGGACTATAATTCTTAACACTGCTTTTAATTAACTTCGAAGTATGCATTACTTGTAACATTAATATAATTTTAAATATCTACATACAGATGTTTCTATGATAACGAAAAAAAACATAAAAGATGTCGGTAGATCCTTAACCTGTGTCTTTTTTAAGAACATCCTTAAAAATGTCAAATTATTCAATTCACATTCAAATATAAAGTAAATGATCTAACTAAACATGAAAGGAGGTTAAAATTGTACCGATGTTGTATTAAGTACATGCTAAGTATTAAAAATGGGTTTGTCGAACATCAAAGTCCATAACCGATTTATTTTCCCTTCAGTGTTGGGGTCCATTAAATCGATCTCAAGGCTTTACACGCTCCCTGCTTTAATGAGGGGCGCACGGCTGCGCAGGCGCATACGAACCTTTTGCTACTGTGCGCGCACGCGACATCGCATGACTTGAAACATTTTTTTAATAGCTTTTATTGCAGATTATGTGACTATATTGATTTATAAAAGCGTTTCTATTTATAGATGTAATAATGCTTTACCCGTGTTTTTACCGTCAAACAGTAGTGTGCAAAGATTTTGGTGTTTTAGTTCGAAAGATAGTGGTATAACGAGACATAACATCTTATGTGTGAAGGTATCACTTACAATCAGGTGAACGGTTCGCTTGCCTCCTCGCTACGTTGTAAAAGAAACAAACAATTTATCAAAAATCCGTTAATATGTTAAACTATTGATTGCAGTAACCTTAAAGTAAGTTTTATAATTACAACCTTGTATAATGAAGTAAATGAGCCTTTATTTAAACCGCTGTACCACAATGTTCCATTACTCTACTAGCATGCAGTAGAGCGAAACTGGGCGGAGAATTCTATTAAAAAAGTATGCTATTGGACGGTGAGTACACACCTTCGTTATGCTCATATAAATTATTGCATATATACAGTAAATGAATTTAAGACATGGTAAGTATAGTCTACGTAGAACGAGTTGCAAATAATAATCTAAAATTGAAGCTTCTCCGTGGTTACTATGAAGTGAAGACATCTGTCATCTCATCTTCCGTATGATGTAAAGCAATTGTAAAGTGTATATATTTATTTACAAATTCACACAGTACTTTACCTACCTTTCTGTACAAGCGAGAAAGTATTAATCAATCAACACTCGGAAAGCTAGATAGACGAAACAGAAATGTAACACAGGAGATAAGGAGAGAAATTAAATATAAAAATAGCAATAAAAAAAATTGTTTACTTAAGAAAAATGCGACGAGTTTGGTCGGAGACGTCATATATGATAGAGGTAAAAGAGAATATAAAAAGTACATAGTATACATAAAAGAGAAAAAGATAATATGGAGTATGAAAGAAGATGCAAAATTAGGGAAAGAAATTAATGAAAAAACAAAAAGAAAGTTCAAAATCGGACCCTGAGTCAAAACACGCCAAGGAACGAGTAAAAAAAACACTCGGAAAGCTCCTGTTTTTTAATTTTTTACAATGGGCCAATGGATGATGAAGAAGCGTACTATTACTCTCGTTATCATATATAGTCGGAACACAAAAGTTCTGTTATGGAGGGAGATATACAATACCACTAAACTCTACAACACGTGGCTTCGAAATCGAACCAGAAACTATGTTATAAGGCAAGAGTATAAAGCTTTGGACAAAGTGAAAAGTTAATTTTAAGGTATCGATGTAGTCAATTAAATACTTTCCTTAAAGATTCGGAGCAGTAATTCGAGTTAAGTACTAAAATTCTCTATGTGGCCAAAATTAATATATTTAACTCTTTTATAACTGTCACCGAGATGTAACTATTATTAGTGACAATAGAACAAGTGGCGCGTATTTGTATTTGGGTTAATTACATTCATCTCATCACCGCAACGGCCGGCCCCCCCACTTCGCGCGGCTAAATATACCAGTAACACAACGAATTGATAACCACTGTGAATAAATGTATCCTGATATTTTTTAGCATAATATTTGGTTTAAAAAAACACTTTTACTGGTAGGTCTCTGATACCGGACACCGTCTAGGTAGGTACCACCGCAGCTCCTATTTCAGCCGCTATATAGTAGTGTGCGAATATTACTGTGTTTCGGTTTGAAGGGCGCTGGAAGCTAGTGAAATTACTGAGGTAACGAGACAACATATACTACTCAAAGCGATGGGGACAATATTATGTGAACATGATAGCAGGCGCCTCATTGTTATGTTAAGTGTTTCATTTACCGTACATTTGCAAGTCTGCTCTTCTACTAAACATTTTATTAGTCTTCTCTTCTGCAATATTATAACTACTACTTACGACGACTTACGATGAACTAAAGCTAAAACTAATAAACTCAAAAATTAGTGTATCTGTTCCAAGTAATACGAGGCTAGAAAAAGACCGATCAGTGCGAAGATCTTTTGGAATGGCCGCTGTCCAGCAGTAGACTCCTATAAGCTGATGACAATGATGATGAAGCATTATATTTATTGAAATTACTCATACCTAAACAGTTTAAAGTATTCGTGCGACAGTTAAAAAGAAGAATTTATTACTAAGGAATCAACAGCAGTATTTTTAAACCTCGTCCTACTTCGGTGAAATCGTAAAGCAGCCCCGTTCCATAGTTCTCAAGCCTATCCCAGGTCCCTGGTTATTAGTTTCCGTTTATGACAATGGCGGCGCTGTCGAGCAGGATGCAGGGAATGACCAATTTACGACCGGAACCCTATCGTGGGTACGATTGACCGATCGGGATCTTTTTTTATTAGTGTACCGCTTCCGAGATTTTAGCGGTCATTGACAGCCCACTATAAAATAGGCTGAGGTAATTATTGTACTATAAGAAAAAAAATTATAATACATACCTTACCTTTTGAATAGTGAAAAATATAAGTCATTTATACAAAAATTTGAGTTATATTTTAAAGTAAAATTCTAATCTTTTACCTCTGCTTAGACTATTTATAAGTTGATCATAACCATGTGAACATATCTATGTTTCATCCTGCATTCATAACGTTTTGATTTACCAAGTTCGTAATCCAGCTGAATTGTACCAACGACACGTAAAAGAGTATATTAACAACTCCAGATGACGAAACCTTTAATGTATCCGAAAACCACAGTAAATTGACTATTCATCGTGAATAAAAAGTTAATCTATTAACAATAATGATCACTAATGAGCCATTTGATTTGATAGACGTAAGATTTAAATCACTTTTTTTTCAACTAAGACTGGCCGAGCCGTCATTTGAGAAATGCATAGTTTGTTGGTTATTATATATACAACAGAAATATCTCCAACATAACTAAGCTGTAATTATTTGTTCTCCGTTTCAGATACAATTCAAATCGAAGGCTCACAAACCGAACGGAACCGGTATCAAATAACTTATTCGATATAAAGACACAAAGTTAAACATCTAGAGAGCGAGCCAACAACTCGATACAGAGTATTAGATGTCGTTGATAAAAGAAACGTACACCTAAATAATAAAGATTTAGATCTTAAACATGATAAAGATATTGCGCCTAATTGCCGCCGACACTTCGTATTACAACGCGGCCCAACAATGGGCAAACCACACACGACGTCCAATCACGTAGCGATAATGCTTTTGTCTTTACATCTATAATAATAGTGTTTTTTCGTGTCTCGATGATTTGTGAAGACAGGACGTAGTCACAATGAGAGCGTGGTGGGATGCGGGCGAGAGAATGGCACTTTATTATGGTTTAGAAGCCATTGTGGCGACGCATGTGTTAGATGAAAGGTTCAGAGGTTCTACTTAATGGTCCCGGGCTAGGATCTTCACCGAGCGTACATTCAGTTGGAGATTCATTGATCTATTACTAATAAATCATTTATGTTCTAATGTAAAAGTGCCTGAAAATGTACAGGAGAAATATGTGCAGTAAGAGCTGGGTTTAAAATAGAATTACAAATCAATTGCGCGAAAGAAAGTTGGAAGCATAAAGGATTGGTAAGCGATGCCGATACATCAGTTCAAAGGGTTTTAGTTAATGAATCAAACGACAGCCGGCTGGCAACACCTCTTTTGTGTCCGGACAAAATTGACTTTGACGGAGCGAACGGATCCAAAATAACCGATCGTGTCCAACCCATTGTGCGTGCTATAATTAGAAGGCTTGGAAATAAACACGTGGTGGCAATTATCGCAGCAGCGGGTTAAATGAGGCACCGAGGAGCTGTCGTTAATGGGTACAGTCGGCGCGGAGCATCCGGTGGTGGGATGCGGAGCCATCCACCGTGCGTTAGATCAGAAACTCTAGATAAGTTTAAACGCAGTAATGGAATAATCATTGCAGTATTAAAACACTAAACAACCACTATAAATAAGTTGTAGACATAATGATCTCTTTGTGGAGGCTTTAAAATAAATTTAACTGTAGCTCGCCGCACTCATCAAGAGTGAATAGGCTTCTTCTAGACTAGCGCGCTTTGCCATCAAAGACTACATCGCCACTTACCATCAGGTGGGATCGTAGTCAAGCGCTAGTTTATACATATTTAAAAAAAAAGTTTTGCTACGTAACCTAGGAAAGCGATAATGATTTCTTATATTTCCGCGATTGTTACACATTTATTAAAACCCAATTTTACGGATTTTATCGCGTTTATTATTTAGTTTATTTATTTCCTCATCAGTCCTCAACAGTCATCTTAGTCCTCCCGTGACCATGACTGCTGCAAAGCGGTCGAAACGTCGGGAATAAATAAACTAAATAATAAACGCGATAAAATTCGTAAAATTGAGTTTTACTAGGAAAGCGAGTCATTATCACAGGGAAAGCGTTTTCGACTGGAGACGATAAAATATTTAAAATGTGAACTGAGGCGATATTGAAAATAGAAATTGATGCGTTTGAAGAATTAAAAGTTGTTTAATTCGGTTGAATATTGACTAATCTCAGTGGAGGAACAGTCGGGGCATGATGCCGGGGCATTAATCATTTCAGCCGGGCAAGCCGGCCGGCCGCCTCCATACATCACGCACCCTTTGAGCGCGGCGAGTAACTCGTTTGTTGAAACGCACCGTCCCGCTTTTATTAACGTCCATACTAACATTGTAAACGTCTCAATCCCTTTGATGACTTCCTGTTCTTCATTTGTCAAGCCTCCATTCAGTTGTCGATCGATCCTTTTTTTTATTAATGCCGGTTAAGAAAGATTAATATTGTCTTCGCTTTCAACTGCCCCGCGCGTTTAAAGTTGCGCAATAAATTAACCTTAAGTAACGCCTTGTCCCACCTGCTTTGGATTTTATGGGACCCGCGGCCGTAAACCGGGGCCGACGCTGCCGCTAATCTAAAGAAAAAGAGAAGTGCTCCTAATAAAAATTCTTGCCCGGTAAAAATAGGCGACTACAAAGATACTGCCAAGTTCTTATTACATTGTGTTAATAAAATAGTATATTCATGAAGATGTAGCCCGTTAATGCCTTATTAATTGTTGGTGGTAAAAACAGTTCGGTTTTAATTGGAAATGTGTACTTACAAAGTTGGTGTTGAAATATTATCCGAACAAAAACGCAGCTCGCGCACTTATGCAATAAAAAGGCTCCGGTGGCTCGTTCTGGGGCGAATGCTTAATGAACCACTCTATTTTATGGCCCAGTCCGATAAATGGAGCTGGCGTTTCGGTGCGATTGGAAAACATGGAAAGATCATAATACTAAAGGACACTTGCACTGCGAGCAAATTCATAATCAAATTACGTATGTAGATGAATTCATCGGCCGCTTATACACTAAACTATTTGATTACAACCCGAGCCGGTAGTGATAAGACCGGGGCAGTAATGAGACGTTAAAGCTTAAAGCACACTGCGAAAACATAATTGGCATTTAAAAAGCATTAAAGTATAAATGTGAACAGTCATAGTACAGAGGGTAGCAATAACTTTGCCCGTTTTATGAGCGCTTTATCAATTCATTTGAGCCACGTGTAATATAATAAATATTTTAAAACGCAGTAAAATTACCCGATAAGTTGAAAAAAAAAAACGTTAATGTCTAATAATTTCATTGGGGTTTTATCGCAAATTTAAAGTGGACGTTATCTACTTACTGTTAATACTTACCCGTAGAAAGCAGCTGCGAAATGAGTAATCAAGTTTTTAAGACTAAAGCATACCAAGAAGTCAAAATATGTAAAAACTTAGGTAACAAGCCGGAAACATGACGCACGCGTCGTCTTATTATCCGGGTCTCTATTACTTTATAAGAATAGAATGTGCCGGAAAGGTTTAGGGGTAATTTGCATGCTTTGAACACAAAGGTTATAAGTTGGATTCTCAGTGAAATTTTACTTTTTTGCTTTTCTCCTCTCCCTGTGCTAATTTTAACCTTTCATATCTCCTTAACCGGAAGATGTATTAACTTTTTGTTTCGGATTTCTCGTCTTCTTATCCTGTACTTCAACTTATCCTGACAGAGTACCCATTTAGCTATTCCGTTTTAAAAGTAACAAGCGTTACGGAATATTTAAGTGAACGCATTTGTCTCTTTTACGCTGATGCGATCAGGTAATAGACTAGAAGGAGTCTAATATTTAGTCAACACATTTTTTTTTATACTACTTAGCGACGAGACGAGCAAGACGTTCACCTGGTGGTAAGTGATACGCTTGCCGATAACAACGTGGTGCTAGTTAAGATGGTACACACTGCACCACATTGCGCTCGTCGCCTGGAGACATAAGGTGTTAAGTCTCGTTACCCCAGTAATTACACTAGCTACAGCGCCCTTTAAACCGGAACACAGTAATGTTTGCACACTACTATTTGGCGGTTGGAATAGGAGCTGCGGTGGTACCCACCCAGACGGTCTCCGGCAACAGAGACCTACCACCTGGTAAAATTGCAATTGCAATTACAAGGACTTTGAATTAAGAAAAAGAGGGTATACGTACTGGGCGTGATGATGATAATGTGTCGCGTGGTGCATAGCCGTGGCCGAGGCGCCGGGAGGCGTGGACGCGTGGAAGGCAGCAAAAGCCGACGGGAACTGTAGTGGCAAGAAACCACCGCTGCCTGTAGCCCCAGGACCGCCGACCGACTCCCGATCAGGCATTATTTATAGTCCTATCACTTTGGCATCATTTAGTCCCACTACACCACAAACAGTTACTAACACGAAACACTTGATACAATTCAAACTCTTTCGTCAAGTCAGTTCGTTCCTTATCTTCTCCATCCCGTTCTTCGTTACCGTTTCATCATAATGGACACATTGCGGCATCGTTGGCTCTCGGCTGCCCTTTGTCGTACCGCGCGTATCATGTCTTAAGTTTCTTTTGCACCTGAAACAAAGAGACAATTAAAGTTAATTATATACTTCAGTCCCACATTCGGTAGCCGCTTTCAAATAACTGAATTAGCGTTTTTATATTCGGTGGGGTCTAAGAAAAAAAAGCCTTAATGTGTTCGTGTTAACTTCGCGTGTCCGCGCGCCGTCGGCTCAATTGCCACTATTACGTCTTAATTTTTAACGAGTTAGTTAAAACTAATTAACTAAGTTCACGAAGCGTTTGTTATTTCAATTAGGACGCATCAGTAAAGTAAACGAAAGCACATTTATTGTTTTAATTAAACTTTTCTTTACAATTAGACTGCGGGTAGACAATTTATACTTTCTGCTTGTTAATTATACAAATGTTTACACGTTTGTAATAAATCTGTAGTTACGCTCACATTTTAACTGACGCAGTTGTAGTCATTACGTTTCATGTTCTCAGTTATGTTATTTATACAATGAAACGAATAAAAAGCGGGACCTTTGTTAAGTGTCATGTCTACTCTTAAAGTAGCGTTACTTGTATCATGTACACTAACACCACGTTAACCATGTTATATTAAGACAGAAGTTGGTAAATCTCATCACCCAATAAGAACTACATTATATCTGGACGGTTATCGGAAACAGATGCCTGTTACAAGTAAAAAAAACTACAATTCTCTTACCGTAATACACATTACTAATATTTAAACTTGAAGTGAAACTATGTATATTCTAAAGAAACAACAAAACTACAATGACTACATTACTATATTCAAACAATCTCATCATTTCGTGCTTAGTTAAAGTACAGTGACCTTAAATCGGGGACCGAAAATATCTCCCCCTTAAAAATTAAAAGCACCTCACCACATTAAAAGAATCTGAACCTAATTGTATAGGAGCCAAGTCATCAATTACGAGGTGAATAACATTACACAGTGTCTCATTAACAAATAAAAATTGCAAGTGCCCGCTCGCGGCGCTTAATTACCGTTGAATTTCGACTGGTGGGCAGTAAGCAAAAACTGGAGCGACAAATTGAACCGCGACGGACCTTATGCGACTTACATCGCTTCGTCATTATCACTTACTAAGAAACGAGGTGTGGCCATTTTGACAGCGTAAGAGTATTTAATGATTTTTTTTGTGGGTAACATTGTTAAGATTATATTTAACTAAGACATTCTCTTCACTCTTATAAAAAACGCCCATTAGACTGTAACCTTCCCGTTTATATTATTTAGTCAAAGTAAGTTTCAAACATTTAATATGTACAATAATGGCAACATTGTGACAAAATATAATTGGTAGGTGGATAAACAATTTCAAAATACCCCATCATGTAACAGTACATGTTCCGGAACCGAACCAGGAACCTCCATATTATACTTTACTTACATCTTTATATTTTTATTATAAACACTGCAACCGCATACTCATAGCTTTAAAACACTAAATCTTTAAATCTGTTACTACAGTAATTCTACTAGCTACAACGCCTTTCAAACTGGAACACAGTAACTACTGATCGGAAGACATAGGCGTTATGATACCTAACTATCACTAAGGATTTTATGGGAAGTATTGAAAAGAGAAATAGGTAGCTGTAGTTAGTGACGTCATTCCAATAGCATGCCGCATACTATTCATTAAGAGCTCGCATTTAGTGTTACAAAAATTCCATTCGTAATTAATGAAGATGTGATTGTTTCGGACGTGGCTCGACCGTTGTCCCCTAGTAAGGTAGTGATGTAATTACTCGATTCCAAAACTCGATATCGATACACCCTCTCCGGTAGCTCGCGACCAGTAGTGCTGTAATGAATCAATCGTAAATTCGATATCGATACACGGTATTCATTGAATGAGATTTACGATGTTTACGTATGCAAAATTGCTGGCACGGTTCGGATGTCGAATTTTATCGTCCATACAAAAATCGAATTGTGAATTTTGAATGGGATTCGATTAGCTTTGTGTTACGATGTTTTGTGGGTCACGGCTTGCAAACGCTTTAAGTCAACTCGCGGTAGCTGGTTTCATCTCGTATAATTGTAATTATGTACTTAAATGTACTTACACGAACTTATAAGAAACCATAACAAGATAGGACAATAAATATTGTTGCGGAAGACAACTGGATGTAGACAACGCAGAAGCGATCGGTATGGAAATCTTTAGGGAACACCACTGTTCAGCAGTAGACGTCTGTCGACTGATGATGAAATATATAATAAACTTATTATTTTTATTATTCATAACGTTAAATTGAGACATGAATTTTACTTCCAATAGATACTTATTACCACCTTTTTACAAATTTTAATATTGTCTTTAGATAAACTAATAAAAAGCAACTTTTTAGTATATTTTTTTCAAAAATACTAATGTTGAATATTCAATGCAAAATCACATCAGAAACAATATTAAGTAAAAATAAATTAATAAATAAATAAATATCGATAATGTGGTCAATTAATATTTAATAATCCCGTCCCCATTGCCTAAAAATGGGGGCGACATTGCACGGGCCGCATACCATCTCTTAATACGGCCCTTAATTACGTATTAATTGTTTTTCAGCCATCGAATAATACCAGCGTCTTCTCAGAAGAGGCCAGCTCTCAACTTATGGTGTTGCTTGTTATTGAGGTTATTCTAGATTTCGCCGTCAACTTTTTATTAATATCAATACATCGGACAAAAGGGGGGTCGTTGTGCTTTTCACTCTGTTTACGGCGACACTTTATACCGTACCGTTTCTTCGGTTTAAACAATTATTCATACATGAAGTTCTTGGAATTTTACAACTCTATTTAATTAAATAATGAGTAGTTAACGAGCACGGCGGGTATTATACAAAAAAAAGGGCCAATCGTGAAATGTCTTTAATTGTATATATGCAACGAATGTCGACAAGAAAATACAATGTTTTAAGTTATGCATCATTTATAATTAATACATGATGATTACTTACTTAATTTTATTACTTCAATAGTTATTTCATATGTTTTACAAATGCAATCTATAATTTAAAAGTTATGTCAAATAAATGAAAATCAATGTTTTTATTATACTAATTTCATTATTAACACTTTTTTATTATCATGTAATGTTTAAGTGTATGCAGCATCTTTTATGTATGATCTTTAGTTATGTTACCAGTGAGAACGTGCCTTTGAAGACCTTCGAGTTGGCTTAGCTCATCGATCAAGGCCACATCGCAAATCCTCGTCATCAAATAAAAGAGAGACACATCAAAGTATATATAAATTGATATTCAATGACAAATGAACGGGGCAATTAGGCCGATGTCGGGGCACCGACGCCAAAACTTTGTCTTAAAGCGAACATTAAGCAGCCTCATCACGAGCCGATAGCCGGCCGCATCACCTATAAGTCAGCGCGGACAATGGTGACACTCATGAACTCCTCATTAGATATGGCCTCTACCCGCCAGCGCTACGCACTGAACACAAATTGTCTTATTACTAAACGTTAAAGGCGTTGACAAATATGCGTACGGCGGGCGACACGGGTTACTACTGCAAACACGTGCTCGTGTTAAAGTAAAACGTGAACACGCTGCGCCATGACCAGCTACAGCAAGGACGAACCGATTTAAATAACAACGAAATGAAATCATTAGAAATTAAAAAGAGGGTATTGTAAACAGTGCGATTAACGTTATTAACAGTAATTGTATAGTAATAAACATCTTTTTCTTTTTTTTTTATACTACTATGCGACGAGACGAGCAGGACGTTCACCTGATGGTAAGTGATACGCTTGCCCATGACAACGTGGTGCTAGTTAAGATGGTACACACTGCACCACATTGCGCTCGTCGCCTTGAGACATAAGGTGTTAAGTCTCGTTACCCCAGTAATTACACTAGCTACAGCGCCCTTCAAACCGGAACACAGTAATGTTTGCACACCACTATTTGGCGGTTGAAATAGGAGCTTTGGTGGTACCCATCCAGACAATCTCCGGCAACAGAGACCTACTAAGACATCTACTACACCTACATCAATAATCGAAATATTAAAATTAAATAAAACTTAGTAAGTTTTGAAATGTGACTTACAATCTATGTTCCCGGAGAACGTCTAATCACCGCAGCTTCTATTTCTACCGCCAAATAGTAGTGTGCAAATATTACTGTGTTCCAGTTTGAATGGTGTAGCTAGTGAAATTACTGGGGTTAAGAGTTATGATGTCCTACAGCGATGAGCCCGATGATGAGTATATCATCCAAACTACCTCCACGTTATGGGCAGCCGTGTCACTTACTATCAGGTGAACGTCTCGCTCTTCCAGTAGATTCATCAAGTAAAAAAAGTATATTGGTAATTTTATGACATTGTTAGTATAAGTTTATTTTATGACCGAAACTTAATTTTCTTATAATAAGACATTCCATTCAAAATTAAACTTTAAATTTAATATTATATTATTGGCAACATTGCCTAAAAATTAAACAACCAACGAGAATCACTTCCCGAGTATAGAATAGGGATAAGGCGGGGAGACCTTTTCTTGCGGGTTAACTACGAATTAAGCCCGCGTATGGAACGGACGCGAAAAAGTGGAGCTATGAAGGTAGTTTTACAAAATTACATTATACTTATAGTATTATAAACATCTATTCAAATATAAATTCAATCTGACATTCACACGTAACCAGTCACAGAGCTCACACCTCGCACACTGCCCAAACACGAATGTCACGAGACTTACAGTGATCTGTCTTTTATAGTGAAAGGATGTTGTCATACCCGCCCTTTTTTTCATATTAGTCTTTTAAAAAGTCGTTACACCTACTATTTTACTAACAAAATGTTGATAATAACAATTATTTTTACTCAATATCTAACAATATAAAAATTAAAATGATTTTATAACACAGCCACGCCGATTCTAAACTACACACTAATGAAAATAGTTAAGTAGAATGAATTAATATGAACGTACAGCGGTTATGTATAGAACGGTGTTTTTACAGATACATATGTATATTTTAATTTTGTACGGTGCACAGTTATTAATATTTTACTAACAAAATGTTGATAATCACAATTATTTTACTAACAAAATGTTGATAATAACAATTATTTTTACTCAATATCTAACAATATAAAAATTAAAATGATTTTATAACACAGCCACGCCGATTCTAAATTCTGTAAGCTTTACACACTAGTGAAAATAGGTAAGTAGAATGAATTAATATGAACGTACAGCGGCTATGTTATAGAACGGTGTTTTTACAGATACATATGTATATTTTAATTTTGTACGGTAAACAGTTATTAATATTTTTAACTAAATAGTATACCTTGTTACGTAATAGCAAGGTGACACGCAATCAAGCACCGTACGATGTTTTATAAATTCAGATGCTATGTGGACAGTGGAGCCGCGCGGGTTAATCCTTTCATCGTGTGACTTAGCATTCGCTGGGCGAAGCGCGTGGACATCCATAAATTACAATGAGCTCTAACTCCAACTTGCTCCACGTATAAGGCCCTTTGAGCGGTGTGCAGCCAAAAGCGTACGAACGTGCGCGTCCGGCGCTACCTGCCGGTGACGTACTACTAGATAGCGCTGTGATCACTTCGTTAACCTCCACACTAATGACGGGCGTGTTGTGTGTTTAACACGCATATGTCAACGAAGATCTAATATTACAATAAAATCTTAAAATTGCTTACAACAAGCTTTGGTGAATATTTAAACAGTAACTATGTGTGGAAATAAATCGCGTTGATTCTCAAATAGAACTACATAAGAAGTACTGCGTAAAACGTTTTCAAATTTTAAAAAAGTGTACATATGTAACCTACTTAACCGACCCTCTAAGCAGAGGTCTCTCCGCCCATTCTGCTCAGGTCCATGGCATTTCTTTTGCGAATGGCTGATAGATTTTGTGGTTCAATATGTAAATGTTACTATTTTGATTGAAATTTTTGATTTTAACTACACGATCAAGATTGTTGTAGCAATAACACAAATAATAGTAAACTTATTAATGGTTATTCAAGCAATATTACTAATAAAGAGTTTCTGGGAAACGATACTGAATATTCTTACCTGATTAAACTTGACTGTCTTAAAAAGATGCCAATAAAGAAACAGAACTTTTTTATGAATTACCACACGCTTTTTAAACCGTATGGTCAAGCGCGATCCTTGGCAACTTAATCTCTATAATATTCAAAAAATGTAGTAGTATACTAGAATATAATTTTCTAAATAGCCTATTTGATGTATTACTAATAGAAACAATATATAGCAAAACATTACAACTATCTAATTTTCATTTAAGAAAAACTTGAGTAATGAAAATATGAACATTAATAAATAAAATACAGAAAATTCGCATAAAGTTATAATAAATAGAATTTCCTTGATTGATAACTTGGATTGCAAATATCTTTATCTAGTGTAGAAGCCTGAATACATTGTGTGTACGATTTGTTAAGCTAATAGACCCATTCGAATGTACGGTGTTCCGGACAGACGATTGTATAATATATATTAACTAGCTGACCCGACAGACTTCGTTCTGTCAAAAATTGGAATGTGGCCGTTTTTGTTCTTACCTATTTTATAGCCAGCGCAAAAAAATCTGAACAGAACCGTCACCCTGGTCATGGGCGGTGTGTGGGGTTCAGCACTATATATGTTCATCTAATAACTAATATTTAAATATTAGTGTGTTCCAGAAGAGTGGCCAAAGTTATAATTATAGTACATAAATTATATTTACTATTATTATTTTATTAGGAACAAATAACTGTCACATTCCAAATCTTTTTGACTGAATGTAGTCTGTCAAGTCCGCCAGATGGTAACGCGGATTGTGCTCGACTGATGTAATGTCGTGAAAACGAATGCATTTTATGTCGCGCGCCGAAACTAAAACAAAAGAAATAATACCGCGAAGCCGACCAAATTGAAAATAGTAAGAATGATCTTTAGCTATTACATTTTGTGACTATTTATGTTATTATTTCATTCGTTTTAATTTCGGCTCGCGGCGATCATCCGACGCGCATACGCACACTATTTTGATAGAATAATTGAATTTGAACTTTGAGCAGCTGTAATAAAGTGCAAATTGACTCTTTAGCGTTACGAACGCACCTACATAGCTTAGACAGCAGTGAAAGCTTGTTATTTAATATGAACTTTTGTTTGTTAGTTTCTGGTTTCTAGTTTCTGGTTTACTGGTTTACTGGTTTACTGGTTTACTGGTTTACTGGTTTACTGGTTTACTGGTTTACTGGTTTACTGGTTTACTGGTTTACTGGTTTACTGGTTTACTGGTTTACTGGTTACTGGTTTACTGGTTTACTGGTTTCTGGTTTACTGGTTTTACTGGTTTACTGGTTTACTGGTTTACTGGTTTACTGTTTACTGTTTACTGGTTTACTTGGTTTACTGGTTTCTGGTTTACTGGTTTACTGGTTTACTGGTTTACTGGTTACTGGTTTACTGGTTTCTGGTTTACTGGTTTTACTGGTTTACTGGTTTACTGGTTTAACTGGTTTACTGGTTTAACTGGTTTACTGGTTTACGGTTTACTGGTTTACTGGTTTCTGGTTCTGGTTTCTGGTTTCCTGGTTTTCTGGTTCTGGTTTCTGGTTTCCTGGTTTTCTGGTTTCTGGTTTCTGGTTTCTGGTTTCCTGGTTTTCTGGTTTCCTGGTTTTCTGGTTTCTGGTTTCCTGGTTTTCTGGTTTCTGGTTTCTTCTGGTTTCTGGTTTCTGGTTTCTGGTTTCTGGTTTCTGGTTTCCTGGTTTTCTGGTTTCTGGTTTCTGTTTCTGGTTTCCTGGTTTTCTGGTTTCTGGTTCTGTTTCTGGTTTCTTCTGGTTTCTGTTTCTGGTTTCTCTGGTTTCTGGTTACTGGTTTACTGGTTTACGGTTTACTGGTTTCTGGTTTCCTTTTCCCTTTTCCATTTTCCATTTTCCATTTTCCATTTTCCCCTTTTCCCTTTTCCCTTTTCCCTTTTCCCCTTTTCCCTTTTCCCTTTTCCCTTTTCCCTTTTCCCCTTTTCCCTTTTCCCTTTTCCCTTTTCCCTTTTCCCTTTTCCCCTTTTCCCTTTTCCCTTTTCCCTTTTCCCTTTTCCTTTTCCCTTTTCCCTTTTCCCTTTTCCCTTTTTCCCTTTTCCTTTTCCCTTTTCCTTTTCCCTTTTTCCCTTTTCCCTTTTCCCTTTTCCCTTTTCCCTTTTTCCCTTTTCCCTTTTCCTTTTCCCTTTTTCCCTTTTCCCTTTTCCCTTTTCCCTTTTCCTTTTCCCTTTTCCCTTTTCCCTTTTCCATTTTCCTTTTTCCATTTTCAATATTCCAACATTCCAACATTCCAACATTCCAACATTCCAATATTCCAATATTTCAGTATACCAATGTTCCAATATTCCAATATTCCAATAATCCATTTTCCTTTTTCCATTTTCCATTTTCCATTTTCCGATTTCCGTTTTCCATGTTCCATTTTCCAATAACTGCCTCATTCCAAATCTTTTTGACGGAATGAAGTCTGTTAGGTCCGCCAGACGGTAACGCGGTTTGTGCTGGACTGATGTGATGTCGTGAAAAAGAAACTAAAACAAAATAAATAATACCGCGAAGCCGACCTAATTGAAAATCAGCAGTAATGATCTTTAGCTCTTACATTTTGTGACTATTTATGTTATTATTTCATTCGTTTTAATTTCGGCACGCGGCGTTAGATCCTCCGACGCGCATACGCACACTTTTGAAAGAATGATCTAATTTGAACTTTGAGCAGCTGTAATAAAGTTAAAATTGACTCTTTAGCGTTAGGAACACACCTACATTGCTTAGACAGCAGTGAAAGCTTGTAATTTAATATGAACTTTATGAAATAGCAATAAAGTTCAAATTGACCCTACATTTTAGTTAGAGAACGTTTGTATAGGAAAAAGAAAAGCGCTGTTTTTAGGGGCTTCCCAGCGATTATTCGAATTTTTCTTAAATTGGCCAAATTGGTCCTGGCGTTGTAGAGTGATGCGCTTACCGACACATATTTGTATTATAGATTAATAATAAATTATATTCAATGACATTAGTTATTAATAAATAAATAATAAAGATGCTTGAGAATATATTTATATGTAGAGGGAGTGACAAAAGGCATAATGTTTGAGAGATATAGAATTCGTTGTCATCCCCACTCCGTGCTGTGTACTGGTGAAAGGTGACACCGGTACACACGTGGAGGGGATCACTTACCAAGTGATAATATTTTTTTTGGAGTTTACAGCCACGCGGTTTGATACGTGGCCATGTACAATTGATGATATCGAGCGAGACAAAAATTTTAAAATGTCTATTAAAAAGCAGGGGTGGGCGATAGAAAAGTGAAAATTTAGGGTTGTATGTAGTTTTTGATGCCACACAATAATAAAATAAAATAGAAAAAAAAATCCCAAAAAATAAAAAAAAAATTTTTGGTGTGGGCAACCCTGATCACTTAGAGGTTTGAAAAATAGATAGTAACCGATTCTCAGACCTACTGAATATGCACAAAAAATTTCATAAGAATCTGTAAAGCCGTTTCGGAGGAGTATGGGAACGAACATTGTGACAAGAGAATTTTATATATTAGATATAGTGAATGGCAATTGTTCCTCTTATTATCGCCTTATTAGACAGTACGCCAGTGTCCGAATTATAAATTAAATTCGTCTAGACGACGCGTGACCGGCGCGCTAAGCGTTTCCTTGAAAATACTACAGTTCAGTAAAATTATTACTATCATTCACTAGTGAATAGTAATGATTACGTATATATTTACATCTACAAACAATTTTTTTTAATTAAAATTTTCTTGTCAAAAACATAGTTCCTTAATAAAAACTGTAATTTAAAGTATTCTTAATTTCATTGAAATACTGTCATATTCAATTTTATATATATCAGTATTTTTTAATTTAAGTTATTTAATAAGTAACAACGATGTTTCTTTTCTGTTTATTTTATATTTACAAATAAAAAAACGGGTATTCTAAAACATGAAGATGCATAAAGTAATGCTCGGATTTTAAGTAGGTATCACCGCAGCGTCTATTTCTACTGCCGAACAGTAATGTTTAACATTACTGTGTTCAACATTTGAAGGGCGTTATAGCTGGTGAAATTACAGAGGTGACTAGAGAACTTATGTCTCAAGGCGACGAACACGCTTTTTTTAGACGCAATCAAATCTAAAACGGATTCCGTATTGCACACGCGTAAAACAAATACGTTTTCATTCAGGGTAACACTTTATGTTTTCTACTTTTTTTATTGGTTTTCGGCGTCGACTGCTTAATGATTTGACGCCTATGCTTTAACACGGATTAACTTACCGTCTGTTACCGTCAACTGAAACTTTAAACCGACGCCCAAAAGATCTATTATCGAACGGAGCGGACAAGTTGTAGGTAAGTTATAATTTGTCTATGTTTTGGTTAGCGTATTCCCGACACGGTTAAAGGAAGTCAAATATAAAACGGGCAGCCACGAATATAAAATCGGATAATAAAATTTAGAGGTGAAATTTATCTATTAACCGCTCCAATGTATTTTTATATACTATTCATAGTTATTTTATAGATCTATCAGGTTTGTGTCTACGTATACGGCACATTGTAACATTGAAATAGTTTAGATAGTTTAATACGCTGTAAAGCTATTAAACTGTACACTTAAAATACTTAATGGAATTAAATAAAAGTTATTTCAAATGGGTATTCAATTATATCAAAGTCTTTAATAAGAAAATATTTAAAAATCATTAGAATCGTGTTAGTTAACATCATTGATATCTTTTGCTGAACATAAACCATTAAATTATTATTTGCTGTACAATACTGCTCCAACCTTCGTCAATCTTTTTTGTAATTGATTCCTTCTCAGTCGCCTTTTACGATATGCCCCAGAGAGTCAGTACATTCTAACCAGTCTTTCAGAGATATTATTTATTAGTCATAGTTTTTAAATAGTGTATAGACGTATGGGTATCCACAAAAGTCTGCTTTCGTACATAACTAAAAGCCTGTAAAATGTATTTTTGTTATCTGTGGAAATTGTATGCATACATTTTGATACTAGAGCATAATATGTATAGAAATACTCATAGAACGAATATAATTCATTTACGTCATCTTGAAGACTATTCCACTTCAGAATCATTTTAATATGGATCTACGCCAAGTCCTTTTGATTTATATCGATATACCTCAATGCGCATCGATGATGGATTTATAAAACGAAAATTATTCTTTCCGCGAATAAATCGTTATGAAAGTTATAAAATTTTCAACAACTTGCAACTCAGTGGATATATTTCAAAGTATCATACTTCAAAGTACACGGGGCGAATGTAATGTAAATACAATCAATTAAATGTTGAAAAATAGGAGGTTAAATAACCAAATTATGAAAATAAAGATAACGCTGATATGACAACTCAATCATCAAAAATGAAACTCAAAATATACTACAAAAACTGGAATTTGTTAAAAACGAAACAAAGTGTCTCTTTGACGATATAAATAGGTTATGAAGTTAACAACTAAATCCTACCGATTTCTAACCGATTAAATAGTATATTAAATATGTTTTATTACTATATACTTAAATTTCAGGCTGTAATGTATTGAGACAAAGTATTGTAAGGTTGAAATTATTATTTTCGTCGATAAAAATGTTGATGCTAATGTGGTGAAACACGGCTACCGCAAAGTTATGTACGTATTGTAATTGCGAGCCGTTACTCGTTCTACTGCCCGCATCTATCAGCCAGTTGCCAATTTACGACCTTAGACCGTGCCAGGAGAATTCTTTTACTTTTTTTTTTATTATTATTCACAACGTAGCCGATGGCAGCACTTTCGGGCGCAATGCGAGACGAGACCGCATGTCTAAAGTTTCGCTTGGCACCTATCATAAATCCTAATAGAAATCGTACAACGAATTTGTGTGGAGTTAATGAGTCTATTGACATCGATGTCGCGTATAGTTACTGGTAATTTAGACGAGGGATGTTTAGTCAAAAACTACATCCACGCATGTTAATTCCTTTTCACGAATTAGCTAACTTCAAATATCTACACGTCGACGTATTAGCTTTTGTATTTTATGAATATCAAACACAGTGTTTTGTGATTACTTGTTAAATTCGCACTAATACAAAATGTTGTTATATATCGGTAAATTGTATATGTACATAGTTGTATTATTGGAGTAAAATTTAGAAACTTCGTATCACGCTTGGACAGAAGAACTAATTTCAGCCAAATTTGTTATTCATTTCGGGAATATATGTATCAAAGTTTTTTATGTGACCAATAATTTCTCACATTAGAGATAATTATATCTAATAAACTATCATATTTATACTTTAGGTTAATAAGAGAGATATGGCGTAAGTATTTAAAGTGTATCAAAGTTTAAACGTTTACTATTAACATTTCTCGCAGTAAAAATGCAGAGATAGTGTATAATTATTATGAGCCAAGGCTGTGTCAAATCCTTTGAGAAATGTCAAGGACTTGGAGCAATAAACTTGACAAAGACGTATATGACGACGTAACCGCGCACTACAATTACAGTGCGCGTGCCGCGATGGCTCTGCGGTTAGATCCCTTAGTGGTGCACTGTTTTTTCCCGACCCGCGTTCAAGCTTAGCACTTTTAACCGCAACCTTCACCATGCAATTGCTTTGCGTTGAACTTTATTAATAATACAAATTTCTTCAACGCTACAAGATTGTAAACGCGATCTATTATTAACCACCGAAACAAAATACTAGATGTTATATATTTGAGGCCTACAGGATTTTATTTTAGACGAAGCAACGAGCAGGCTTTTAATCTGATGA
Source organism: Byasa hedistus (assembly GCA_029286795.1). NCBI lineage: Eukaryota > Metazoa > Arthropoda > Insecta > Lepidoptera > Papilionidae > Byasa > Byasa hedistus. The sequence continues at coordinate 4,337,979 of JAGSMW010000013.1, read as the reverse complement.
TATCAGTGTGGCGCTTGTTACACTAAATTACTAAAAAAAATAAAACAAGGCACAGTTTTAAGAGTTGTTACTTAAACACTCTTTGTTTTAAACCTCTAGTAGAAACAAAAAAACTTCGATTTAATTTAATACACGTGTGGAAAAAGAGCATGGGTCTGCGCAGGCGACTATCCGGCTAAGGGCCCCAACCAATATAATGTAATCCAATAAAGAATGATTCACGCCACACGACATGTTACATTATAATACTGCAGGCGTTGCGGACTCCACCAGGGTTAAGGAGACGATGGATCGAGGACATGAATATACAAGCCGGAATATTTATCGTATAATTCACAAACAGTAGACTACAATTTATATGGTGTTAAATTACAATGAGGCCGTGGATAGGTTACCTCTCGCCCAGAATACTCCAGTTCTCATGTCTCCAGTCAGACACCAGCTATATTGTTATCGTAGCAGTTTTACAATATGAATGTGGCAGCAAATTGTTATATTTCGAAAAGATATCGCAAACTAAACACATTTGGCCATGAAATCAGACCCAAGACTTCCGTGTTACAAAGAAGGCAATTAACCATTTTGCTACGAGGCTATTAAATCCTTTTGATACAGCAGCGAAACAAAATTTGAAACATAGAGTAACTTCCGAATACGTAGATATATAACACGTATGATGAAATTCAAAGAATTTACGATAAGTTAAAACTCAGATAGAATTGTTTATCACCGAATAAATTATATAGCGAATGAAACGATTTGCTTGATGAATACGACAAGAATGTCATCCAAAGCATAATGTAATAAGTAGTAAAGCCGCAGATAAAAAGAGATATTTATTAATTTACACTTCAGAACGATCTATGAGTAATTAATACGCGTTTAAGAAATAACACGAGCCTTAAAAAGTGTTAGCTTCACCTTAATCAGGTAGCATACAAATCGGTATGCCCGAGCGTAGTCCCCGCTTCTTAGAATCGAGATAAAAACCAACGGCGACACTGCATTTATTGTGCTCTACGAATAATTTCTTCCTTTTTTAGGGTTCCTCAAGGCGCGATCACCGGTTATGTTCTCATTGTATAAAATATTGTATAATTACATTGCTTGTATAAATTTTCTACACTAATTTAAAGGTTTATTTAAATAAAATAAATTTCAACAGATCAAACAAATGAGACGAGGTAAACGTCTACCAGCATATCCACACAGCAGCAGATTGAAAGAGAAGATGTTATACTTCTTACCTCAGTAATATCACTAGCTTTGTCGGTCTTTAAAATTAAAGCTCAATGATATTTGCACATTACTGTTTCGCATCAGATGATATGGTAGAACCTACGTAGATAATATCTAGATACATAGACCTTATACTATTGAAGATCTTTGATATTATTATAAAACTCCTAAAACAAATGCAACATCAAATAAATTAAAGATTGAAGTTGGAAATTTGTAAATATAGGTATGATTGTATTTTCCATATATGTATGCAATAAATGTTTATAAAAAACAACTAAACTAAATACAAGGATCACGATTCATGATTCACAGAACAATGCATCAACGTGCTAATACCTATGCATGTCATGATAAATAAATGAGATCCTGGAGCTTGTTCTATTTAGCTATGCTTTCGCACTAACGTTACATACTTGCGGCACGAGATTAAATACGACTGGCAAAACTGATGTATTACAACATAGATACACAAGGTTGCTATATACAGACCAATTAATTATTCACATGTTAATTATAATAATTTTATATACACTGCTACAGTTTTATAATTCTAAGCAAATTTTCAAAAGTAAGTAAACATTTAAAATCTAGCTCCACCAATTGAGCGATCATATAATGATACGGACAAAAAAACGCCCTGCGGAACACCCGGAGTAAACAATAATTACGCTTCACTTTATCCCTTTTTTATTTCTATACCTTCTTCTAAACCTTGTGTAAATGGGAGGCAATTTGATCAATATGAAAGGAATGTTACACGATCATATTTTATGGGATTATCAATGGTTGTGTTACGTGCGCACACAAGGTGTTCCTCGGACAACTGTTTACCCACAGCGCGTAGTTTTGCTGTAGTTTTTATAGCTACATAGATGGAAACTATACAATCAAAACTATTCATTACAACCTACTTTTATTAAAAGAATCGGTTAGAGTTATTACCGATAACAAACATGATTTTTATTATTACTGACATCGTCAAACAAAACTGGACAAAAATTTTATACGAAACTGTTTAAAAAACTTAGGATATTCTTTAAAATTCAACAACGTAGCCATCTTTAAATTAATTCCAAAAATTATACAACTACTGATAAAAACTCTTGGGTAGACGCAAAAGTGAAGCTCGAGGTGATCGATGATATTGAATATAACGTTTCCGATGATGAAAGAATGTTTAAGTCTCAGCATGATTTACTTTCATATATTAAATAGTCAGCAGAGTTAAAAACATATTAACCAGGTTTTATAAAAGTAAATTGAGGAAGGCTGGATGATATAAAATAAAAGTGCATGTGATGAAGACCTCGTGTCGGATAGACGTTGTATAAATAAGTAATGTTTATACAAAAGGAAATATCTACACTGACAACAAAACGGACCGGCCCACGCTCGCTCGTATTCAATGGCACAATACCCCAAGCTGACGATGCAAGGAATTGGCTGTAAACATACAAATTGCTATTTGCCCGCACCGAGACCGTTACCGTCCGCAGGTCACGTTGACAATCATATAGTCGGACAGTACCAGGTGTTCAACTAAACAACTGAATAAACAATATAACAAAACAACACAGACGTTTAAAAATACATTATCTCTTTGTAAGAACCAAATAACCATCTTTGTACTTAATTAAAATTAATAAGTAAGTGATATACAAAAAGACGCGATTTTTAAAATAATCAGATTGTCTATTTGTTCCAAGTAACATGTAAAACGATTGCACCGAAATTGACTTAACTTTTACCGTCAAGAAATTAAACGCAAAATAGAAATCTATAAAACCACGAAAGAAAGCACTAGTTCAATGAAAGAAGTATAAAGCGAGAGTAATTACTTTGAAGCATGACAACATCTCTACAAAATAAGACATTTAAATGAAGCATTCCATATTTATAGCAGGTGATAGCTTAATTAATTTTTATGTTAAAGATATTTAAAATATATAAAGAGACTTGATAATTTTTAGTAGCTCATCAATGGACAACACTTATACGAACGCGATTGAATTTCTTCGGAATAGGAACTATTTCCTGTTACATTATATAATTACCATATAACATTTAACGACGTTCTTAAGAAACACGTTATCGATCCAAATACAGAATGACCTTCTATTAAGATATGCATATAGATAAAGACTTTTGATAACTTAAAATCTTAAGTAAGGAAATTATTAACATATTAATTAACATTCCTTATACATCGGTCTAATATAAAGAATTGATTAAAATCAATCCACTAGTTAAGCCCATGGTTATGTTGCAACTTAACGCATTACATCGGAAAGAAAATCTTAAAATCTGTATATCAGAAATACATTATTATCTAGCGAAAATCCTGTAAGCTGATCATATATATTTAAACAAGTCATCACGATAACATGAACAAATTTCAAGTCAATAACCCGACTTCAATAACTCCGCATACTTGCCCGCGAAACAATCAGAAACGTATAGAGCCAGATGCATTTAACTTAATAAGAAACAAAAGGCTCTTAATTTAGTAAACACGACAATAAAGCTCGAGGCGCGCAACTTAAAAATAAGCGCGCTCGATGGGGGTTGGTATGGTAAACAAGCCAACTTTGTATGCAGGCTGTACGAAATTTATATTTACACTTCATTCCTCGCGAATGAACTGAAATCTGACTTGAAGTGCAGCGAACGAAAACTTTGGTGTAACAAGAAAGATACTTAACTAAAAATTCGCCTGTTTTTTGAACGTCTGAAACAATTAGATCTATCGCAAACTCAAGAGCTCTTAACAGGATTAGATTATTTTACAGAAGGTTTTGAAAATATGTAACTCCAATCTACCAGCACGTCTATTGTCGGACAGGAGCGTTTAAGTAATATACGACAGTAGACCGGTATGATATCCGCCGAGGAATATCAACCTTGCAAAAGAAGTCCGTCTGTACTTAGCAGCCAACCTTCAGAGATCAAGAGTTAAGAACCAAATTTAAATCATTCCTCGCAATGATAATACCTCCATTCGCTGATAGTCTAACAGTGTTTTATCCTAACACTGTAACTAAGTAATCTTAAGTTTTTACATGTAAATGATAAAAAGATAACATACACAAAAATATTACAAAATGTTCGTTCAAGATGTGGTCCAAAGTTACCCAAAATTACTGTATTAGAAGTGATTTTAATTATTATTATATAGCTAAATTGAACAATATACAGTTTAAAACTTTAATTTTCAATTACTCTTTACTGTACATATTAATGTAAAACATACACAACCTTTTTAATACTTAAATTATTCTTATTAACTAATTAAGTACAGTTTAAACAATTTAAATGTAAGAATGATTCAATCGTGAATTTACTACAAAATGTGTACGTTTGACAAAAAGTCAATTTAAAAATGGTAAACTCACCATCAAACACCAACCGACATTGTAAATAAAATAATGTCTTTATAATTACACCTACATTAAGAACAATGGTGGTTTTTAGTCGAAACGATAAAAACTATAGGGTAACGGTTAATGCGATATATCGCTGTGATGATTAAACGAAAATTGTCACTACCATACAAAGAATTTTAATATGGTAGCGGGCCTTTACACGTTGTGCCACGACCATGTAATTTAAGTTTTCACTTGTTCATATTTACAATTTAAATTTAATGGTGTCGTAATTGCACTTTAGCTTTTATTACGCAATGGAGATATTCAATTCATCCAACACATCCTAAAATTAACTATCACTCTATTTTGGGCATGGCCTTAAGAAAAAGTATGAAATAACATTTGAAGATATATATTTTTTGGTTGTATAAAATACAATATTAATAAAACGACAGACTTTCACTAAGTTAACTGAGAATCTGATGAAGATCGCGATTTGGGAGAGACCGAGATCCGGACAGCGCACGACCCATCGGTGTAGAGATCTTTGGAGTCTGGTCAGGAAACGTCTTTTAACTGATAAGCTATCATTTAATATTTATCATAATAACTGCAATACATAAAAGTAAAAAAATACGTTAACCGAATTGTAATTTACTATATTTCCTTATGTTCTGTTTTTAGTCCACTAACTACATCCCATAAACAACGTTCATCATCATCAGCCGGACGACGTTCACAGCTGGACAGGAACAACTGTAATTCGCTAAAATGACTTACGAAAAAGTCGACTTAAATAAACAGAGACTGTACCTGTACTATTATTATTTATTTTCTCATTTTTTTACTTTTCGCAGCTCGAAAATTTTACTCATATCTTTTTTGTCTATCTCTTTGTATCTGTATTGTATTTACTCAAAGAGTTAAAAATGTATTACTAAAAACTACTACTAATATTGAACGACCTGCCAAAACAATATCTCCCTCCACGCGCTACAATACTGGTACGTACCAATTATATTAAAGCAAACGATGCAATTAAACTCCGGCTCCAAATTAACGCCTCGACGCATTCGAGTGACATTTTTTACGGTCAATTATAAATTATTTGTTTCTACAGGTTTTTTCCCAATGCAGCAGCAGCAGGCTGCGCGCACGCATCGCGGTCACGACAAAAAAGCTCTCACGCACTTCTCATCAACTCCAACTTTTCGATTATTCATGCGCTACGCTGTCGCGAGACGTTTTTTTCATACTAAGAGTTGATACAACGACGAAAACATTACTATTACAACATCTTTATTAGACGCACATAGATATGTTTATGACCGAATGTATAATTAAACTTTTTTATGTATGACGAAGAATAATTCGTAAATTTCACTACTAGATAATATTCTGTTTTTTTCTGCAATAACCTAATACTTGATCTCTTTTCATTATGTTAATTAACAATGAGGTCATAAATTATGAACATAGCTGAAACTCAGCGATACTGTTATATCAGAAAATTTATAGGACTTTATAAGTTCGGTAGCTAATCAGGCGGGTTAGAGTAAACTATACCACTAACCAAACCATAACTTGTACAACGGAGGCAGTTAATATCTTTACAATATGGACCGATCAAGGAATAGACTCGTAAGCCTGCAAGTTATGTACAAAAAAGACGCACTGGACAAGAAGAAGTAGAGGCAGATCTTCCGCTCCAGAAGTGAGGGACTCTAGAAGAAGAAATAAGACGAGAGCTTTCAAAAGAAAGTGATCAGATTAATACGCTTTAACATCATAGAACTAAATCTCCGCTACAGATAGTAAAGCTACAGTTCATGTTTAAAAAAAATTTAGTTATATATTAACCTGCCGTTACAAAGGTAAAATATTCAGCAACATTTTTTTATGTGATACCCTTATGATTAAAATGACCATCGAACAGCTTTGTATCACTAATGCACTTAAAAATATCTTTTCGAAGGCGGGCGTAGTATCAGCTCTAGACAGATGCCGCCGCATAATCGAGCAGCGGCTGATAGAGTTGGCCGAGATAATGACATCTGCGGTAAAAACGTGGACGGTCGTTATTTATCATCCGCTGGCCTCTTTAATTATCGGACGGGTCCGGTGCGCGCCCCGCCTCACTAACACCGGTGTGCCACCACCTTTACGATCCTGTAGCATGCTGACGACCGTCTTTTTTGCCGTTAAAGGTTAACCCGACACCAGTTATTTAGCTAACTTCAGTAGTTTGTCCTTTGAAAAGTGCGATAATGTTATAATTTTTAAAACAAATGTCTTGTTTGTCTTTAACTTGGAATAAATAGACTTAACAGCAAATAATAATTAAGCTAGGTAAGTTTATAATGTGATAATAAAGTTGACTTGCATTATTACTATATTTTGATATGAGAGTATTTTACAATCGAGAGTTATAGTCAACTGCATAATTTAACTTCAAACCAAATAATGCGATCTGCGCAAGAGTTTCTTAGAAGAGAGCTGTGTCGAACAGAGGAGAAATAAGAATTTACATTAGGAAAGTAAAATATAAACTTAAATCATATGTATATTTTAGAATAATCAAAAACTGAAAATTAATCGGAACTAATTTTATACATAAATTCGTTAACAGTAACTGAATGTATCAAAACAACATAGACTAACATAACCTTTAGTGCTAACTAATATTTTGTATACTACATCCTACAGACTAGGTTTTTATATATTTTATATAACTAACAATAAAAATTGTAAAATCATATTCAAAATATGTAAAAGCGACGATTTGGAGAACAGGTCCCGAGGAGCTCGCTTAATTGAGTATCGATAAGACAATCGATTGGATTGTGAAGTATAAAAATTTAATGACCCCATTCGCTCAATTAACCTCGATACGAAATCGATTTTGAACAAGAACAGGTTCGAATCGACGACCCCCACTATATCACGAGTGACACGTAAGCAAGTGAACGCAATAAATCTACGGAGGGTTAATTAACTGCCAGCACAATGCTTTATAAGTGTTTAAGGGGACATGGATGCGATCAGCTCGTGATTTGGTTTGAGCAACGAGATTGTAGAGGATCATGTAGTTTTAACCGGTAAATGTCATCGAATCTCTACTAGTGAAAGAAAGCTTCGAGTTCATGTAGAAGGAACATCACGAGAGTTATTTATAAATCATATTAATAAAAATGTTGAACTCAGTAAATGACCAGAATATAAATGGTGACTACATAGATATCAAATGTCGACATTCAAAATCATTTGAAATATATAAGATTTCTGTTAAAAAACCTGTTATGTATAATTGATAATATAGGAACAATCTCCAAAACCAAATTTCATTATGATCGATCCAAAAGTTCTGAGATTAGCCAAAACAATTTATGTCCTATTTTCAGACATTTTCGTCTCTATTACCTGAAAAAGAGCGTAAAAGAGAATTTAATTGAATGCAGTGACTTAAATACTCCGTAACGCTTGTAACTTTAAAACCGGAGGAGCTACATGGATTCTCTTTCAGGATAAAATGAAGTACAGGGTAATGAGACGCGAAAGCCGAAATAAAAAGTGTATAGCTCTTCTAATTAAGGAGACATGAAAGGTCAAAGTTAACACCGACGAACGGGAAAAGCAAAAAAAAAACTGAGAATCGATCTCATAACCTTTATGTCCAAAGCATGAAAATTAACCCCCTCATTATAAGTCTTTCCGGCTTGTTTATATACAGCAATTTATATCTACGCTCTAACGCTATAACTAAGCTCTAAACTAATATCAATGCAATGTATTAGTTAAAGTTAACACAAAATAATAACAGTCAATCAAAAGTTAAATACATATTAACCAGTTTTCAAAATGAAATCGCTGATAGCTCATACCATAAAACCGAGATGAGAATATAGAAAACATGATGGAGTTATTGCTAGAAGTTGATACTGCAAGTAATCAAGCAGTTACATAGAGCTCGCGGCGATGGAAACATCTAGAAAAAACAAAATGATCCCGGCCTATTTGACTAAGTAACTCGCGGGCAATGATAAAGGTTGATGCAAAAGAACGTACTGATTGCAAAACAAGAACATTATTTTAAACTGAAAATAATTAAAGCCGCGATAGCACAGTTTGTTAGTACGCTATACATTTCCCAGAAGCATGGTTTCGATTCTCATTGAGTTTGAGCTCCCGATGAACGAAACCAACATGTTCCAAGAACGAGTTTTCGTAGACATTTGATATCCACCAACCTGGACTTGGAAAGCAGATCTTGGCTCTGTGAAAGAAGTCCAGGATTCTCAGTCATGAGGAGCTTTTTATTAAACTCTTCGTTCGGAGATTTTCTTTAATAAAAATTAAAAGACTTGCTATTATTTGTAAACATAATTGTGTAAAATGAAGAAATATAAGAAGAAAAAAATTGTATTGAAAATAACTAAGGAATCAAACATACGACAGAGGTACAACACTAAAAAATGTAAATTTCTTCGATAAAGATCAGTTGATTTTTAATCAACGAATGATTAAACAGTCGCCCCGATGCCTTAATGAGCGTTATCGAACATATATATATATATATATATATATATATATATATATATATATATATATATATATATATATATATATATATATATATATATATATATATATATATATATATATATATATATATATATATATATATATATATATATATATATATATATATATATATATATATATATATATATATATATATATATATATATATATATATATATATATATATATATATATATATATATATATATATATATATATATATATATATATATATATATATATATATATATATATATATATATATATATATATATATATATATATATATATATATATATATATATATATATATATATATATATATATATATATATATATATATATATATATATATATATATATATATATATATATATATATATATATATATATATATATATATATATATATATATATATATATATATATATATATATATATATATATATATATATATATATATATATATATATATATATATATATATATATATATATATATATATATATATATATATATATATATATATATATATATATATATATATATATATATATATATATATATATATATATATATATATATATATATATATATATATATATATATATATATATATATATATATATATATATATATATATATATATATATATATATATATATATATATATATATATATATATATATATATATATATATATATATATATATATATATATATATATATATATATATATATATATATATATATATATATATATATATATATATATATATATATATATATATATATATATATATATATATATATATATATATATATATATATATATATATATATATATATATATATATATATATATATATATATATATATATATATATATATATATATATATATATATATATATATATATATATATATATATATATATATATATATATATATATATATATATATATATATATATATATATATATATATATATATATATATATATATATATATATATATATATATATATATATATATATATATATATATATATATATATATATATATATATATATATATATATATATATATATATATATATATATATATATATATATATATATATATATATATATATATATATATATATATATATATATATATATATATATATATATATATATATATATATATATATATATATATATATATATATATATATATATATATATATATATATATATATATATATATATATATATATATATATATATATATATATATATATATATATATATATATATATATATATATATATATATATATATATATATATATATATATATATATATATATATATATATATATATATATATATATATATATATATATATATATATATATATATATATATATATATATATATATATATATATATATATATATATATATATATATATATATATATATATATATATATATATATATATATATATATATATATATATATATATATATATATACATAAAACTATAAAATTCTCTTAATACATTACAACATATTCCTGTGGTAATAAGCGCATATTATATCTCAAAACGATGAGAACAATATTGCAGTGTACATCATCCTAACACTACATAGTAATAAATAATTTAATTTGTTACTGGGAATAGGACTTGATAACTATGGTTATATTTAACGCAATATTCATATCAATCGGTAGCGTTTATATTAGCGTCACTTGTGTGGCTTTTTTTAAGTGAAATCTTATGATCAATCATTTTCATATCAAAAAAATATTGATTACAAAAGTTTACATTAGATTAAATTATTATTTTAGATATACATATATATAAAAATGTATATGTATGTAAACCTTTTGAGAACCTGTATATACGAAATCATTTCTACTGTTTTATAGAATTTCTTGAATGTATACCAAATCAATGTGTAAGTGAGTGGGCAATGGAAATTAGCAGGAGAAAATTTCATTGGATAGTTGAAGCGAATGATTTATTTATTTATTTACTTAAGGACCTCCAACGAGGCATACACGACATGTAACAAGTTTAATCGTAACAAATAATAGTTTCACTTTTCGACGTGATCTTCAATTATAGGAGATCGCAGCATGCAAATTTAAACAAAATAATAACAAAAAATAATGGTGAACATAATTGAGTACCCTATAGTTCACAATTTATTGGTGATTAACAGTTGCAGAACCTGTTTCCTGTACCTGGAAATGTCCGTGATCATAAGTTTTTGCCAAAAAGTTATACTGCCTACAGAGCCTTGGCACAGTAGCGAAATGACCCAAGTTGGTTCTAGATGGGGGAATATACAGAAGGTTATATACACCTTTTCGCGGGATTCTGGATGGAGCATTTATACTCAAAGAACTTACAAGCTCGCTGCAGTCTAAGATACTGTTAAACCAAAAGTTTAAATGATGATGGCGAGTTAATACAATTGTCACGATGGAGTAAGGATCGAAAATTTTGCGCGTTATCCGTATAGTGTGCGGGGATATGCGCGGGCGCATGCGCCGGCCACACGGGGCGCGATCGTGTGCCGACACCGCCGCACGCCGCCGTTTATTAACTAGTGTACGTTTCAATTGCACCACGTGAACCCTCGCCGTATTTATTGCACCTTTTGAAAGGATGAATACAGATAAACACACGCTACGCGCAGATTAATAACCCTTTTGTGTAAAGTATAATGGATCGCGAATGACAATTGCTCGGAACTGTTTTGTCTACGGCCGTATCTCTCGGGCGGACGCTGAACTAATTTATTGTCGTGCACTTACATACGAAATGATACATTAAACAATGTTTAAGAATATACTAAATGTTTACCACTGCATACATTATAAACTTAAACATACAGCGCTTCATGTTGATGTGTAGAAAAATATCTATTTTTGAGACGACTTGAGTGAATTCATAAAATGGTCCCATAGTGTAAAGAATGCCATTCACTGTCTACATATATTTTTATTACTAAGTTTTGATGTTAGTTCAATAACAAACTAAATCGTAAATCTCTAATTTGTTAACGAGTTAACCAAAATCACATCTAATGTAAAGTATATTATGACAATTTACTATATATACAAATCAATAACTTATAATTAAGAAAGATGTACACTAAAAATACAAAAAAATTCCCAGGTCGTCCTCATCTGGCAGAGTACCGAGCAAACTAATTTTTATTACTTAGATAGTAGGTATGTATGTAAATACATAGCATAAAATCATATCTGTACAAGGTACTACAGATATGATTTTGATATTATACACAAAACTTTTATTTTTAATATATAAGATGATTTAGATAGATCAGTCAAATTGAATAAGACAATAATTGTCTACTTTGTTACAATTAGACAATGTTAATAACAAATAATCATTATTGATTTAATTAATAACCTTCGAAAGACTCATATTAAATGAATTTTAGTATAAAAATGACTATCGGATTAATGTATATAACTTTTACACATCACTTTCTCATGTTATTTTAAAATATGACACATGCTTTATTCTAATAGAGCCTGGGCCTTGGATACGGGAATTTTTATGGTACTAAACCGTGCCTTGTGGCGATAACCGAGAATACCCGCTTTATCCAACGGAATAATGATAGAGCAAGACTAAAAATAATTCGAGTACATAAACGTAGCGCATTGTAAACATTTATGTGAACAGTCACTGACTAAAGTAAAACGAAAATTTAGTTTTTATAATAATACTCTTTCGAGAAAAATCACACTGACCATAAAGAAATAAACATATCTTATGTTCATAGAGAAATAAGAAAAAGGTCTTCAAATGCGGTTAAGTTATTAAGATAAAAACTTTGCAAGGTCAAAATCTGACTATTCCGTAACACTTGTGTGACAATTGAAGGTCTCTAATTTTTTTAAAAGGTTAATAAAAATATACACAGTTAAACAAAATATTGATCATTCGATAAATCAAATGCACCCTATCATATAAAGAACGAGAAGTAGATTTTAAGAGAACGGAATTTCCGATTCCGAGAAACAATACAAATCCTCTACGGACACCGTGTACCTAATTACAGGGCGAATGGAAAACGATTACAGTTTCAAACCAGAAACTAAAATGAGAAATTCGATGTTAATACTTCAACGAATTTACGAGAGCCTGTCATTACATTGAGGGCCGATTGAAGGACCCCCGTGACGGTAAATTGGCACTTAACCAGCGTGGGGACACAACTCATCCATTAATTACGCAACGAGCATATAATATAAGACGTATAACATAATAAAACAACATCTTTATTTCCATGGAATTCACGTTGTCCTCACATAAACAGAAACGAGTACAAAAATATAATATCACGATAAAAAAATCAAGTTGTTGGGGGCCCGCAAAATTGCAACGGTAACTGAAACGGCCGTTTTCGAAATGACGAAAAACTGAGTACATAATTACATAATAACAGAAACAATTACCGTAACAATTTCGATTGTGTATTTATACTGATGCACTTAAAAACACGTGAAATTTGCGCGCGACCCGATCGGGCCGGGTTGCGTTCGCGTCCAGTTTTTGCGGGCGGGCCCCCGAGCTTCTTTCCGAGATTCCGAGTGGTATAATGAAGCCATTACCCGCAAGAACGAGCTCGGGCGAGGGCAACCACATCGGCGTCCGAGGGAAAAAATATCCAAATCGCCCGGAGGACTCTCGTGCGCCGACATGCTGTCTTGCCAGAGTAGAAAAAGTATAAAAAAGCAAAGGTTTTTTTTCGAGTTCGTTAGGACTCGTTTCGCGGTCCGCGCTTTCGTATTCAAATGGTTAAAGTGCTTTTGTTTTGAATGCGCGCGCCGAAATCATTTCGGCTTTATACTGTTTGTGTTTAAGTATGACGTTGGGAATTTTAATGATGCGAGAGTATTACGAATCGGCCGAATCCGAGGGTTGAATGATCTCAAAATATTAATTAATTACTGATCGATGAAGCAACTCACCGCGTCATTAGCGTGGCAACCCCGCAGCCTCCGTCTGTATTAACAAACACGGAATGACACGGCACATCTATTCAAACATAATAAATTATTATTTCATAATGTAAAAGATCCGTTATTTTAAGAACAGCCTGCAGGAATGATGATGGTGTGGGAGGTGTACTCACATTATAAGGATATTAAAGGTAAATCTATACAAATGTGTATAATGAAAGTGTCCGTTTGTTATATTAAAATTACAGCTTTTTGATTAATTCACATAAACTTTACAATTTACTATACCTATTAAAACTATTTAAATTTTTTTGACTGTACGGCTAATATTGAACCCGCTGGATAAATTTTAATACCAAAGGTGGTCATAAGGCATAGTGTAGTTTTAAAAAAAAAGATTTCCTTATAAACAAACTTTGATTAAGTTAAATAATTTTTAAATTTATGTTAAAGAACGCATATAGTTTTTCACTTTTTATTTATTTGTTACAAATCAAGATGATTACTAAAAAAAACTTGGGTATTTACCAAAACAACAATAAAAATAGATATACATTGTAAACATGTCCGCCGTGTTTTAACAAGTGTTGCATATAGGAAATATTCGTTTTATAACAAACAATATTCGAGTATTAACTTGCTCTAACAAAAGGAGGATGTAAGTAATGACCGCGTCCACCAGTTCGCTGCAATACTATCAAATCGATTAACCAACGGCCAATTGCATGCCATGAAATTATTACATTAGACCACGTGCAAGACAATGTTTATTGTCTCTCTGGTGCTGATCTGCCTGTAATTTATGGATGCCGTTTTATTTATTCGTGTCTTCGAACTATCCAGGCATACATTACAGTTCTTTTTCTTCTCATATTAAGACCCGTGAACGTTATTCCACATCCAATATTAATTTCTATTATCGGCTGTATTAATCGTAATGGTGAATCGTTTTCAACAGTTTGATTTATACATAGTCACCGCAGATGTCTGACGTCACTTCCTACATGTTAATCTGTAGATCATTAAAAGCGATAAACGCGCGATGATTACCTTACAATACAACTCGAAAAAGTCATAACGAATTCAAAACGAACGGAAGTGAGCGACAAATCAACGCCTACGATACATCGCAAAGGATCTGAGTAATGCTTTTTAAAATTAAGTCGTTTAAGTATTAAGTAGTAAAACACTACATAAATAAATAGAAGTAGTCGTCATTAAAAATATAGCGAAATAATATACCAGACATGTCAACACAGATGATTTTAGTATAATAACAATTTATGTCTTAATAAACTTATTTGGATGTCAATGACTTGACGGCACGTTAGGTAAGTTATTTATTATGCAAAGTGGCGATCGTAAAAATCACACTATCTACGAGCTAAGCCATAATTCAGTTCGAAGCATTTTCTAATTACGGCACATCTCGAGACATTACTTCTTAATTGATCGTAACCGGTCGTGATGCTGTGAAAAGTCAATGTGAGGTAGTGTCCGGTGCCACAAAAAAGTCCCCCCGGCTCTCAACACCGCCCGTATCAAAATCACATTAAGACGTCCAAAAAGCGAGCGCATTAAAGCAGCACTCGTTTGCGCTCGTATCTCCGCGCCGCGCACTACTAATAACTCAATCCTTACTAAATTATATAGAGCCGGCCACTCCCGCATCACTATCATTAAAGTGCGTTCGATGAATTACAGTGAGAGCCTTCGCGTTGGTGGGCGAAATTCTCTTAAACACTATAAAATTATTACAATATTACTTCCTCATTTCGTGCCGTAAAATTTGAATTCGAGCATTTTCATTTCGGATAACTTTTTAAATACTGTAATGGGTACACAGCGGCAGCATTTTAAAGCAATTTGCATATAATTCAAGCATTCATTGCTGTATAACTAAACCGTTTAACATTTTTATTTCGAAAACTGTTTTATAAAAACATACGACAAGAGTATACAAAAATGTTTTGGTTGTTGTATAACCCATGTATTTAAAGATATATGATGTATGAAATAGTTTCCTGTTAATATTTTCATTTATAAGTTTAATGAGCTTATCGCTATTGAAATTAGTAAATAGAAATAAATGGCTAGTAGATACATTAGCGGCTCGTGGGCCATCGGTTCCGCAAGTTGTAATGGCTTCATCACCCGCTCACACCCACTCGTCTCATTTCAATCAATACAAGAAGCGGTGTACAGCGTCTCAGCTTACGTTTACCAGCGCGCGCACCTATCAATTTGCGCACACAAATCGTGCGTGTGCGCATTACACATATTCGTCACGTTGTAATAACAATATATACCTGTTTGTTGCATCGTGTTCGTTTTGTGGCCGGCCGCGGTACCACGCCCAGAGCATTACAGCCGGGAAGAGAGCGTAGGGTCCGTATTATCGATTACGCCGGTGCTCTCGGCTCTCGCTTTTATTATGCGCCTTTGTTTTGTGGTAGCGTAATAAAGATTTCTTCGATCGTATAATTGCTATACATTTGCCCGTGTCAACTGAGTTATTGTTTGTAAAGAAAAAAAATAAAACTATCCGTGCTCATGCTCTGAATCGATATTTTAAAATTCATAAATCTTTCAAACGTTTTTTCTTTTTGGAAATTTTTATTATCTGCTGTTTATAATGTTCGTAGATTATAATATAATATTAATAAACTAATAGTAATTAAATTTCCTGTCGATACAAATAACCAATTTTGTTATTATGTTCCAGTATCAATGTGAGCTGGTGCTGGTCTGCGCTATGACTTTATCACAAATAGAGAAGCGTGCTCACCCGACGCATATTTTCGTATTAACCCGTCCGGATGGTGACCGTACATATATCAACGCTCTCGGCTCGATAGCGCAAAGTACAGATAGAAGGAGAAACGATTGAGGTGTATTAATTTTATGTCTCACCCGATAAACTTGCTTTCCGAGAGACTGATCTCAAATGGATTAACGATACGATAGTTGTTTATGTAAATAGGTTCTAATTCAAAATGCATACGAAACGTTATACCTTTTTTGTTATTTAACGATGGTGTTTATTTAAAAAAAAGGTACGTTATTTTCGCTGAAAAGTAAATTCGATAAAGGACATATATTTTCCAATAACTGAATGTTCAAGCAAGTTAGGTTGATAGTGCATTATTACGTTGATACGAGCGGGCAAACAAGCAAACAGGCAAATATTGACGCAGTGGCAGTTTGCCGTGACGCGTCGCTGCAGCTTACTGCTCGAGTCAATATTGACTGGAAGCATGCGCGCACGCAGGGCTGCTTACTCACCATTTAAAACTATAGAATTTCACTGTACTTACTTGGTAAGTTTCTATCAAAGTTGAACAAAGTATAAAAAAATATTAACAACCAATAAATTTGATTTTAATACAGTAATTTTATGTTCAAATGCATCAAGACGGATTCAAAACTCAAGTTATGTCTAACTTGACAAATAAATTGCAGTAATATATTACTCTGAATAAAATCGATGAGGATTGTGTTAAAGGAAAGGAAAAATTGTGGTCAGAGAAGTATATATTTTGCCATCCCTATTGAAACAGGTTGTATGGGGGTAGAAGCTTTAATGGAGCAAAGGACAGAAACGGAAATCTCGTCGAGTTTGTTTTACACTGCTACAGTAACTCACATTGTGTAAACTGTGGCCGGTGTTTACTGATCATTGGATCACGCGTTGGTGCTTTACTGAATTTTGGGTGTATTGAAGAATTCTCTGTATGAAGTAGCGTGAATATTTAGACAGGCGGGGAATACGGATTATTCAATTGGAATAATATTTATTCTGGCTCAGTCACGGCCTCAATTATTAAGAATACATACGAATCTCATCGCGCGTCACATTCGACTATTAACATATTCCGAATTCTGTACCACGTAGCTTATGCAGGACAAAGTGTGTTTTGTTTGGCAACGAAAACGACGAGCTATACTTTTTTTTAGACAAGTGCAAGATGAAAAGCTTCTAACACTTACATTCGAAGTTAAACAGTATAAAATATTAATGATTCTAAGTAACGTAATCAACTATAACCTAATCAAAATTTATATCGATCTTAAACTCTTTCTTCATTTAACGCTTTGGTTTCTCTATACAGACACAATACAATTTGTTTATAAACAATAACACAATCCACAGCAAAGAATCTAGAGCTTTCTTTGACTCCTACTAATTTTTTTACCTTTTTTTGTTGCAGAGACATTTATAATACAAAACTACTGATGACAATATTAACAAGATGCAAAGCTTGCCTCTGGACAATAGAGCATTGCTTTATATATAAACTATAACAATTTAATTTGATAAAATTTTAGAACTTAGATTAATCTTGAGACCTAAAAGACAGTGTTGTTTTATTATCAATTATGCAATTTAGAATTAGAAAATACTGAAAATTATTTACTTTTTTTAACTAGTTACAACATTATATTTTCTCGGGAGACAAAAACTTTTAAAAAATAGTACTTAAAGAAATAGAATTATTAACAAGTGCACGACGATTGGAAGTTATAATTATTTTACCCACTTCACCTTAAATCCAGTGACTGATAATAAACTAATATTTACAGACACGCACCAGAATCCATAATACCAATAAGCTACCGTTCGCCCCCCGGTCTCGCTTCGTCAATATTGGATATACTTAAAACCTTTTCCGGGAATCACTTTTAGTGTTACTGTGAGATATTATGGGTAAACTTGTCTATTTAGAGTTCTATTTTATTACTCGACTACAGCTTAAGGGAATATGAACTTTGATACTAAGAAATAGGAACGTTAAAAAGTGTCAATAGAAACTGGCTGATCCAGGAATCTGTGTACAACGCTAATGACGAGTAGGTGTTGCTTAAGGTAAAGGTTTGAGTACTTTTGAGAAACTTATTTACGTGTTGATTGGTTCGTCTTCCTCGTCTTAGAATTTAAATCAAATGTTGATTTTTAATATACAAGCAGAAGTGACTTGATATTTTAAAATGAATGCGACACAGTATGTATATACTTAATAAACAGAAAGTCAATAGCATATAACATGGTTATACCTGAGCCATTAAATTCTATATACACTTAAGCATAACAATTTTTAAGCTCAGACAAATTTGAAGTCTTAAACTTAGAACAAATGAAACAGACTGCATAGAAGTTTTAGTACATATACCGCAAATATTATGTATAATAGATATAACATGAAAGCGAACAAGGTGTCAAGAACACAAAAAGATTTTGTGTTAACAATAACCTTACTGTTAGAAGAGAGCCGCATTGAAAGCACCCTTAGGAACACAATAACTTATAATTTTCCACAAATATCCACATCTCATTGTCAAATGAACTGTTTAACCTGTCATACGCTTTTGACAAAATGTAACACAATAGAAAATAATACCAAATCCACGAAATACTTGGAACACTTGTTCAAACAATCAACTCTCGAAGATTAAAGGTGTTTAACATAAGTACGTACAATATTTCGTCACTAATCCCTCTTCAGCAGAAAGCATGAAAAAATTGTGTAAAGCAAGTTTTGAAGTGTACCTAAAATGACACAATTAGGTCCCGCACAGTTTTGTCGAAATGATCTCGATCTGATCCTGCTTTTAAATTTGTATACAATAAGTAACAAACTCATGATATAAGTATTTTTTATGTCATACGCGACAACTTATTTGCTTTATTGACAACTATAACAATTTCTTTATTTAAAATTAGATGAGTTAAGTTAAAGTAAAATAGTAATTTTTTATGGCCACTCTCCATAAAGTATTGTGTCTGTCTGCCATTCCTTGTACATAAACTCACTTGGTAAAAGCAGCCTTCAAACGTTAAAATGTACGGGGCCCGCTCTTTATATACTTACTACCTCACTATCGCCCGCCCCCACCCACTAACACTTACACTAATGGCTAGTCTTCGGCCTACGTATAATTTCCTACACTAGAACTTAGTCGATCCTCATTCGAGAACAGGTCCACGCAGATTATCTGAGATAGATGCGACCAGTCCAGGCTGTTAGTAATAAGTGTCCTCTGGCTAGTTCAACTAATTGAGGTAGTACCGGCTTCGGTGGAAAAAATAGAACTAGGTTTCATACTGAGCACCATGGCTGTCAAGTTTTTATTAATTAGAAACAAATCTGAAAATAGTAACCTAGACTTTAATTTTCATGTAGGCAAAATGTATGTCATTCTATAAACTAATAATCGCTGTAATGACATTTATCAAAACTAATTTATTTGTTTAATTAAGCGCAATAAACATAGCTATTAGTACACGTACGCTAAGCTAATATTTAACATGTTATAATAACCTAAACAAATATTAGTTATAACGTTTAGCGAAACTGAAATCACAAAATTATACGTTCAAATTGACAGGCAAATGAGAAGTCGTTAGAGTATAAAAAAAGACCGAAAACATATTATTTTACCAAACCGTTAGCGTTTGGCAGACGGCCAATTAAACACTCATAGTTACGGCAAAGGTCAATAATAAAGTTTTAAATTTGAATTTAAAACGAAACTTATAATGTCGGGTTCGAATGGAGCTTTATTATTTGGATATATATTTTATAAAGAGGCTCATAAATATAGCGCGTGTAATTAATACTCGAGTACGGGCCGCGGGCGCGGCGAACGTAATCACTGGGCTCGTTTTCTTTTTTACGGACCTCTGGTCACGTGCAAAGGCCTTTTGGGGTCGCGGAGGCGTCACAGGATGCGATGTCGACGCCTAGATGCATAACTCAATTTCCGGTAACAACTGCGAGTCGCACGTGCGCGTTACATTTCGCAAACATTATTTTTGACCGCCTCCGTGGCGAAGCTAATCGCTTGCCTAATAACACGAAAGTCCCGGTTCGATTCTAGAGCCACTTATTTCGGTGTTTGTTTTAAACCGCCTAGCTAGACGTCACATTTATAATGTAAATCTACCGCCACAACAGAATCGCAGAGTTCCGACTGTCAACGTATGAGAACTATTCACGGCTTTATCAAATAACCAATAGTAAATAATAATAAAAATATATTTTCTCTTGTACACACAGTTTTGATATAAACATTAATAAAATGTATATTTCAACTTAGTCGAATTTAAATTAAAGTCGTGTTGTTTGATACATAATCAAAACTATTACATTTAAGTATTAAACTACAGAAAGACATTTCTCACGTGAAATATGTAAGAATTACAAAATCTTCACCGATATTGATTCAGAGTCAATCGAGCGGAGTATTACCCCGTTCGAGACCAAGTAGACCACTCCAATTTCACTCCAGTAGGCCGAAACGTTTCTTATCCAAACACCCGGGATTCGAACCGGAGTACGGGCGCCCACTCGCATTCCGACCGAAAACTGGTTCCGGGCCTACGACATTAGCCGCCTATTAGTGCTTTACTATAAAGCTTTATTTAATATACTAAATATATCAATTATAAATTACACCCCTCTCATTAATTCTGGATTAAATTTAGTTTAGTAGTTTATTCTAAGCCTGGACTTTTGAAAATATACAATTGTATAATGCTTACATTTGTGTACTTTTTCTTTTATTTGTTTATATACACACATTTGTAAATTACTTAACATATATTTTAATTACGCTTCTAACTGTTTTGTTTAGTCTAGGAGGTGATTATTTTTGGTTACAATTTAAGTTCCCAATATTACAGACTACCTGTTTAAATACTACAAACTAGATTTACCTTGTAATACTTATGTTATTTATATGTATTTAATTTGTATGGGGGAGCCATCCTTTTAATGAATGTTTTCAGGTTATAATGCTTTATTTAAATAATCTTGTTTTTTTTTAGTTTTCTGTTTCTATTTTTAAAACGTAAAGTACTCATACACATTTTCTAATTTTAGTAATAAATGAGACACAAAAATAAGTATTATTCATGACAAAGAAATTTATACAATTTTCTATATTTTGTACTAGTTACTAAACTTTCCCTGAACAAGTGTAAAGTTGTACGAATAAAAAAAAATCTGTTTTCCATACAAACTAAACGCCAAGGCGTAATCCTGCGCTCACGCAGCCTAAATCAACGTCAAGATAATAACTATGTCCAAACACCGCTACTAGTGATGGCCTATCACCTGCAGCTATAAACAACACAGCTATTTGTTATTAGGTACACCAATAATAGTTATATAACCAATTTTATTCTCATTTCTTTCCTGAAATGAATAAAAATGTAATAAGTTTTTGGTTTCTTCTCCTAATGCATTTTTATGACATATTTATAGCTACTATCTTAATACTTTTTAAATCTTATACGCAAATATAGTTATAACTAAAATATTACATAAAAAATAATTCACCTCCTTTACTCTTTCTCCTTCTCTTACTAACTATAATCCCAAATGGTGAAACGACTTTCTTTATGTATCTCTTTCACTTCGCTTTGTTTTCGAAATCGTCGTCATCTCCTTGACGATTACAATAAGAAACTAATACTTCATCAAATCTTAGGTTTACACTACGCTAGTGACTATCAGTTATTTATGTTATTGCTAGTAATTTAAAATTAATACTTTCTAGATTAAATATAATTAAGATTGGATTAAATTTAGTTTAGTAGTTTATTCTAAGCCTGGACTTTTGAAAATATACAATTGTATAATGCTTACATTTGTGTACTTTTTCTTTTATTTGTTTATATACACACATTTGAAAATTACTTAACATATATTTTAATTACGCTTCTAACTGTTTTGATTAGTCTTAGAAGTGGTTATTTTTGTTGACAATTTAAATTACTAATGTTACAGACTACCTGTTTAAATACTACAAACTAGATTTACCTTGTAATACTTATATTATTTATATGTATTTAATTTGCATAGGGGAGCAATCCTTATTAATGAATGTTTTCAGGTTATAATGATTTATTTAAATAATCTTGCTTTTTTTAGTTTTCTGTATCTATTTTTAAAACGTAAAATACTCACACATTTTCTAACTTTAGTAATAATTGAGATACAAAAATAAGTATTATTCATGACAAAGAAATTTATAAAATTTTCTATATTTTGTATTAGTTACTAAACTTTCCCTGAACAAGTGTAAAGTTGTACGAATAAAAAAAATTCTGTTTTCCTTACAAACTAAACGCCAAGGCGTAATCCTGCGCTCACGCAGCCTAAATCAACGTCAAGATAATAACTATGTCCAAACACCGCTACTAGTGATGGCCTATCACCTGCAGCTATAAACAACACAGCTATTTGTTATTAGGAATACATTTAAACTTTATTTAATTGTACACCAATAGCAGTTGTATAACCAATTAGTTGGCTAATATATTTAGATTTAAATCCATATTGTGTTAAAACTCAAACAATTATAAAATTTAAATATTAATAAATTATAAAGTAACCATCAGAGAATAGGATGTGCATTATTATAACAGCCGTCGTACGAAAAAGTTGACAAAATTTTCGGTAGTAGACATATAATGATTGTATTAATAATTAAAAATTGCGATATGTAGGGTTGAATATAATTTTCAATTACCCTACAAAAATACAAAAAGAAAAACAGTAAGTGTTCTTAGTCTCTTTGAAATAATAATAATGAGATGTAAAAAGAAAATAATGTTATAAATTATATAACAAAAAACGTATTTGAATCAAGAAAAAGCCCGTAGCAGCTATATTCAAATACACTATAGAAATACGGGACAAGATTCAAACCCAACGTTTAAATACAACAAAGCTAAAGCTTTAACAACTATAAAATGAACTCAAATATTCGTAAAACAAACGTTAGTTTAAAAAGATCTCTTGTGTAAACGGAGCTAACGCTGCTCGAATCTTTGTTAACTACCCCCTTAATTTGTTGGCCCGTCTCCACAAACCTGACCCCTATCAGGTTCCGTCATAACGCTGAGCAGTCGCCCCTCGTTTGCCAACGAGCAAGTTTACCCCGGGATCAGCCTGTCACTCGGATGGGAGCCAACTCCGGCATCCTGTATGCCTGTCCGAATGATAAGATAATACTTAAATACACTTCAATGCTTGATTGTTTAATACACCACGTTTGATTCGTTTCCGGTGCCTTACTAAGCGTATGAAGTTAGATAACTTATCACAGATTAATGTCAACTCAGTAGTTGTTAGTAATAGGTGCAATTACTTATGTTTTGTGTGATACCAGCTTCTAATCCCTTAAGTAAATAAGTTTAAGATGAAAGTAATGAAACACACATAGTTTTGAAACGATGAAGAGTTAAACAAAATTGTACAATTTATTTATTACTTTATAGTTGTTATGAGTATTCTAAACTTTCTGCTCGGAAGAGGGACACATAGATTTACACTTAAGGTGTATGTGGAGGCTTGACCACATATGTATCCTGTGATACGGCCATACATGGAAAGAGTCATGAGAGATTTTTTTTTATGTAATATTAGATTAGTCTTATATCCTTTCTCTTAGTAAATTTAATCCGGTTGATAATGATAACAGGCGAAGAGTACACGAATATTATATAATTTTTTAATGAAATGAGCAAACATAAACAATTTTTCGAGTGTTTCAAAGGTGACTTTAAGTTTATCATTATGTTTATAAACAAGAAATGTATATACCGCTAATCAGGTTGAAAAATTAATATATCTGAAAGCGGTCAGGGTCTAGTCAAAGAGGAATATTGTAGTCGCTAATAACAGGGCCGCAGCCGAAAAGCCGGGGATTTATCACATTCACCTTACACATAAATTACACCCCATTTGACTGACGAGAATGCACCAAAATCGATGCCTTTTCACCGGCACAATAGGCGAAACCGACCACGGGCCGTTTCTTAGAATATAAACGGTGCCCGAAATCGGCAAAATGGTGTCGAAAAGTCATTAAAGGACGCCAACAAAGGAAATTGTTTTGTATTCCCGAAACTAGTTTCACAGATATGGGGAAACAAAAAAGTGTATTTTGATGGCTAAATAGAAACATCATTGGGTCAGGTAGGTGCCCGGTAACCGACACTTGCGGGCACCGGTGAAAGAAATGTCATTAATTTTAAAAGGCAGCCGCGCCCGTAGCGCGATTTGTACGGAATCGGGAGAATTTAATCGGTCGATAATTTATAATAAAAAAAAAATCGATATCTGATCAAAGTTGGAACGATCAAGATGTAAAATTATATATTGGATTTTTATTGTAATCGATTTTTTTGTATCGATGATTTACGGAGGAAGACTTA
Source organism: Byasa hedistus (assembly GCA_029286795.1). Classification (NCBI taxonomy): domain Eukaryota; kingdom Metazoa; phylum Arthropoda; class Insecta; order Lepidoptera; family Papilionidae; genus Byasa; species Byasa hedistus. Next base: position 4,312,568 of record JAGSMW010000013.1, on the reverse strand, counting down.
TGAAAATGTAACCCATTTTAACGTTGATCTGAGAATCATCATCATTGAATAGATGTTCTCTAACCATCTGAGCATAGGGATAGGTTTCGTTGTTTATTTAATTACGTTCATTAATTAAATTTTTTACATATAATTAACAGTAAATGTTATTACCTAATGAATATTTAAAGTCGAGTTGTTATAATTTATTTTTTCAAACTCTAACCTCTACCTCGCCTTAGCTTAATTGAAATAAAACGTGACAGGAAATGAACCGAAAACGGGTATAAATATCAGTTAATGGTATTTAAAAGAAGTTCAGTCTTACAAGACACGTGGACATTTACATCCACTTTAGAACTCTTAGCCCAACTAAGCTTTGGAAAAAGTGAAAGGATTACATACATGGACGGACGGATGTATTGAATGCACGAACACATTATTGTAACCCTACATCGGTTACAAAATAGTTTTTATGTTTTTCTTATGTCATGGCATAAAGTAATTTGATTTGTCTTATCTGTGTGGTTTCAATAATGCAATATAATAATCCAAAAAAAATCTAATTATGGAAGATTTGAATATTTGTAATTTAGATAGCTAAGTTAAAAATGCAAAACCAAAAAAGCAAGCTGTCACTAGCGAGTTGAATAGTAATTGTTTCCGTAACTAAGACAGTTCAATCTTCCAACACCTGTGTCTCCGCCTCCCTACCCACTTATAAATACATGACCAGCCATTGTCCGCACGAAGATCTATCCGAGGACTTGCTAACAAGGGATCCCGGTACAAAAAAACCCTCGAGAGTTCCGAATACACCAGATTTGTGAGTGAACAAAGGGAAGGCGCAGGTAGAATGGGAATTCTATTGTTAGCGGACATTAGGACGTAATGCTTTAGAGGACTGGGACGCAATAAATTCTATGAATGCTAAAAGGAGATTACGGGAGAGGTTAAGTTTCTGTTACAGGATTTAGAATTGTATATTTTACATTTATGAAAATATAACTATTTAGATTTTGGTAGATACTTGACTATTAAAAGAGTTCTATTATTCTAATAAAACGAAACCAGAAGAGCACGAACGGACTCTAAAACCCGGGAAATCAGCACCTCAAATCATCGTCTCCGGTATAACAAATTACGAGTATCATTCGATTAGGTGAATATTATGATCTACTAATAACTATCCTAATAAAATCGTATAGATCTTCGAAGTAGATCAGAAGAACGAGAATCTAATCTTCGCTTGATGGTTTTTCTACGTTTGTTGCATGTTTAATAAAGTCATTTCAAATTATCAACTAACTTTTGGGGTTTTTTTATAAGAATAAAAATTAAGCGATAACACAAATTGGTAAGGTTTTGTCAATTAAAAGAAAAACATTTCTCGTTTTCTTTATAATTCAAAAGTATTTGAAAATTTTTGTAAATCTATTTACTGTCAAAAAATCTTCGGTGTTGCAATAGATTTTCTGTGTTTTTATTTATCATTCAACTTCAATCAAAGTTTCCATATTAAATATAATTTCAATCGAAATTTATTTTCATATTGTAAATTTCATCAAGCATAACTTGTCGGAGATTGATTTCATTATCAAGCCATTGTTAGAACCAAGCATTGAATGTTGCATTACCAACAGAGATGAAATAACTTTTTGTTATAATTACGACGTGTTGCATAATAATGGCGTCCAAAAAGATTATTACGGAGTCCGAGACAGTTTTTTTATTTACCTTTCACGTTTCGTTCGAATCTATCAAACAGTGTTACAAGCTTAACAAATAACTTTTTTAACAACGGCAAGCGTATACCAATTAGTTCTACCCTAGAAAGACGACTCTTTCGACGTTCGGTCTCCGGGCGTTTTTTGAGCGTTTTTTTTTCAACGATCTTTCGGTTTTTTTTTGTTCGACGTTTCGAATTCGTCGCGCTCCTGTGTGCTCATTACTACGCTGACTGTACAAATATTTTGTAGACGTATTTTCTGGCGATGTCACGGTACCGAAAACAATTTAGTTGGATTTTTGATTGTATTGAAAAAAACTAATATTGACTTATGCTACCTTATATCATTGAACTTACAAAGGAGAATGGGTAATGCAAATTGTTAAGCGAAAAATGTATTGTATGGAAAAGTTGTAAACAGGTAATATACGTCCACAAAGGCTGGGAAAACGTAATGTTTATCTACACGTAAGCATCCCAAAAATACGAATTAACAATACGGCAATAATTAACATGTTAATTCTCCAAAATTTCGAATCCTCTGGCCGCTGGACACCGAAAATAATATCCATTGAATCGTAACTCTCACCGGTCCGATAATTTAATAAGAGAGCCATCGGCGAGTTGGCGCGGGGCGGTATGGAAACAAGAATAAGACGGGACACCATGCCGTTTGTTGAGGTTGTAATTGATGAATCCGTTGGGCCCGCATCATTACCGGCAGTGAAAGAGGCAATGCATCAAAGTTACCGATAAAGCGAATCGGAGAAAACTTTTTAGGTAACGTACATGCACGAAGAGTATTTAAACACTTCGGTTTTGTTTTTTATGTAACTAACATGACATACGAATAGCATTAGTACGTTTGAGATACCTTCGCTGTTTAAACATTACCCCAATTTCAACTACCCAATAATGCGCTTTTCAAACAGTTTTACATACTTTAAACTCTTCACTTTACCTGCGATTTTATTACAGACATATCACACTACTTTCTCGCGCACATTCGTATTGATCATCATCATCTAAACTGATAGACGTCCATTGCTGGGATGCATCATATTAGATTAATTTAAAAAAATTGACATTTAAATTCATAAGGATAGTGTATGTAAACTGAATTTTATTTCATACAACAAAGGTATGAAATAAAGATAAGCATACTACCTGATGATGAGAGGCCACAGGTGTTTATAAGCACTAGTAACATTAAAAGTAATGTTTGTGTGTTGCTTGTCAGCAGTAAGCTAGTCTAAGGAATCAAAGTCCTCGTAGATTAATAATAGATATTTTTTTTCTTTTTTTATACTACTATGCAACGAGACGAGCAAGACGTTCACCTGATGAAAGTGATACGCTTGCCCATGACAACTTGGTGCTAGTTAAGATGGTAGACACTGCACCACATTGCGCTCGTCGCCTTGAGACATAAGGTGTTAAGTCTCGTTACCGCAGTAATTACACTAGCTACAGCGCCCTTCAAACCGGAACACAGTAATGTTTGCACAGTACTATTTGGCGGTTGAAATAGGAGCTGCGGTGGTACCCATCCAGACGATCTCCGGCATCAGCAGGACCTACCACCAAGAAAACAAATTACATTGTGATTGCATTTAGTTTGATAAATAAATAAAAATGTTGATTATGCCACAGTTTTCTTTACCTTAACATGAACGTATCAAAGATTTCAATCTATTTCGTTCATGCACCGATTCCCTATAATTTGTTTACTATTAATTTTAATAAAGCTATGTATGTTACAATCGTAATTCTTAGATCAGCATACGCCTCTTTTTTCGGATAATCACATTTATTTAAATATGATTCATAGACGCCAGTCGAAAACATAGCGGCAACAAGCTGTGTAGAAGTCTTGTGTTTTTATCGGAACCCAGTTATTATCCAATCGTGGACCATAGCATCCTCTGTCCGATCCGAATGTCTTCATCGTCCGTGACCTCCGTTGACCCTACGTCGACCTGTTCCACGATATCTCCGAATAACCGAACCCGCTTAAGCGATATCAGCGAAAACACTTCAGCAAAGTTTCATTTATTTCTTTTATACCGTCGCGACAGTTTTCCGTTTCATGTGAACGTATACTTTATTGCTATTTCTAAGTATACTATTCTATGGAGTAACACATATATTTAACGACATGTAAAAAATATGTGTTTGTTGTTTTGACTTTTATTACCACAAAAACATCATTACAAAAATATAAACAATCACTAAGAAAAAGGTTAAAAGTTAAATAAACCGTTAGCTGCTGTTTCAACAAAACTTTTTATAATTGTAGGTATTATAAACAATGATTATAAACAAACTGTAAGAGGCTGACATATGTATGTGTAAACACTGATCAAAGTTTCAGTACGCTGATATTTCATAGTTCGTTTAAAATAGCTATTGACAAAATAAAACGGCTTAGATTTTCTTTATGCGGCAAATCGTTGAAACATGAGATGGTAAATCTCGTTACAATCTCAATAACTACAACGTCCTATAACTAAAACATTTGCACACTATTGTCTAGCCTATCAAATTTAAAATCATAAAACCTAAAATTAATGTAGTTATGACTCACGCACAGTAATGTATACTCGGTGATATTCACTGGCAGGAATAAGCGTCCCGGTTTTACCTAGGCGGTCTCCGGCAAGAGACCTACCACCAGCAAGATGAGTAATCAGAATAATACAGTTTAAGTACGATCACGTCCATACATTCCGTTGTTGCAACTCATACTGGATTACATTTAAAAAAAACTCACAAGAATTCGTATTGTGGGGCTTCAGCATCGTGTGACATTTTATTTACATGAGTTTAGCAAATTTACATTCATGCGTCGACTGCAATTGAAATGCATTCAAACTGTTATCGATTTATTTAAGTTTAATGGTATGTTTCGACGAAATCAAAAGCTTACATGAATTTGCTTTGTACAAGGGTACGATAACAGCCTGTGTAAATTTATCAATAGAAAATATTATACTTAATTACTAATACAATTTTTTGAGAGATATATGAGTGGAGTAGATCTCTGCAGTGTATGTTACCGTCACCAAATTGCAAACATTGGCGTTAGTGAAATTACTAGGGCAAGTAGACATAACACATTACTTATCAAAACGACAAACACAATCGGGTACATAGTAAACACGAGGAGATGAAATACTAGTTAATTATAAATTCATTTAAATAAAAACTAAAATATGCCTAATCACACTTTAGTGAATTAACAAAAAATTGATCATCGAATAAACTATGAAGCAGTAAAAAAATGGATGCAGTAACCTGAGATTTTGTATCAGAACTCTATAGTTTTATAGACGTAAAGCTCTTTGCTCTGGAAATATTGATTAGCAGAAAATAATCTATAATCGTTTTTGGAAAATCCACCGCGATACACGAATCACCTCTAGCCGAAAGGTTATCAAGCAATTTAATTAAAAACATTATGACTTAAATGACATTACATGAGTAGTAAACAGTAACAGAGTTAAGACAACAACGTTTACATAAATTTTATAACTGATACAATTTACAGAGGTTGATACAATCGTATCAGATAATTACGACACCAAACTGCACTATGATCATGTTAAAAGATCGCTGTAGCTAGCGAAATTACTAGGGCAACGAGAATTTTCGCTGTTTTGATACAATGAGCAACCTAAATAACATCTTATTGTTATATATACCAGTTACCATAACCACTTATCGATTTGTTGTAAATTAAATGGTGCAAGTCCGACATAACATTATATCACTGTATTTTCGTGATCAGTTTCGCTTTCAGCTCCACCGCGTCTAAAAGTCAAAAGGCTTTGCTCTTGATTATTCTTGATTGCGTTACGACCGATCAAAAGGTATTAAGGTGTTATTAAGAACGATTGGGGGGTCGTTAATTTTCATCAACTCGACAATATAGTTACGTCGTTAGTTTATGCTTTTTCGAAACGCCGTTATCGAAAGAGTTTCGGAGGCGGTAACCCTGTGGATAGAAATCCTAGCTATAAAGAAAACTATAATTCCGGTAATTGCTTAATCAGCTCGATTGATCAGCGGAGCGATCGCTATAATATAGCGCAATTAATGGATTTTTTTCATAAACGCGAACGAGAAATAATAATTGGAGGCAGCATACAAATTGTATTGTTTTAATCAATGAAACATAAAGAAATGTATATTTTAATACGATAAAACATAAATTATATAACCCCAATATTCAACTATAAGCAAAATCAATAAATACAAATAGACACCGTGGAATTCTAACTGTACTGTACAATTTTTCCCTAAGCGAAATCAATAAAATTAGTCAAAACGTAATGAAATTTGAATCTGATATATTCTACTTTTTTGTAAATAATCCTTGATTTTCATTTTCCCATAATTTGACATTGACTCAAATTCCCGAATTATTTAATATTAATAAATTTAAAACCTTTTAAACATTAAATGTTGTCTTCCTCCCAATAAATTCTTACTGTGCTATAGCCAAAACATCAATGGTTATCACTTTCATAAGCTAGCGGATAAGTTAAATTATAGCATAACCACCACGTTGCCGACTAGTCTCATTCATTGCAACTTATCTGGTCTCCTGCAAACGTTTGCTAAAACAGACTTATATTTTTCTTGAACTACTAATATATTTATATACTGTCCACCAACCAGGGTCTACGTTTAAATCAACTCATAACTACTACTACTTTATCTATGTCCATCAGTTGACGTCCAATGGTTGCGATGACGATGGCATTGAAACGGATAGGTTATAATTATTCAAAACCTTATGTTATGAACAGAAACGTTTAATTCAACTATCCAGAACTGACGATTTCTATGAAGATTATAATTACTACGGCCGAACCGAATAATTTTACAAAGCAATGTTTTTTGTAAGCCGTATCCTATTATTCGATACATTCTCGATGATCGCTCGAATTGTTGATGTATGATATCCGAGTTAGTAACGATTAAATTGTAAAGTGACAATTTTTTTATTGTCATACAATGTTTTGTATAGAAATATATCAATAGAACTGTAAAACATTATTATTTTTACGACGATTTTGATTTCATGCTCTATCATATATTTTAAAAGGAATAGTTAAACTGTCATGATCATGAAGACATCAAATGCCGAGCTAAGCTTCTCTAAAGGATATCCGTCACCAGATCGCTGGTGTACCTTATAAAGGGTGTATCGACACCAATTTGTTTTAATATTATAAAGTATTTGATCATATTTTTTTCTATACCATTAAATATTTGTTTGTCTATGGACGGTAACGAATTCGCGATCAAAACAAATCATTACTCTATCAGTTCGTGGGGCTCGTGACCAGGCCGCTACTGAACACCGCATTGTGGTCCGACGAGGAAAGAGTTTTAAACTTCAGCTCATGTTTAGTGCTATCAACTAAAAATAAAAACTATTTTTTAACTCAAAAACAGTGCAACGGACTGTATATACTAACAGTTAAATCAACAATTTTAAACTGTCACGATTATTACTAATAAGACTATTCCTGTATTTGTTATAAATATGATAATACATACTGTATCAGGTTTTATAATTTAATATAAATGTAGTCAACAGTCATATGCTGTACAATGAATTATAATAACTAATGTCAAATCAATTTTGTCATTCTCAGATTTTTGTCATAGCAATTTCCGTTTCCATTCTAATTTGAGTTACTGATATATATAATACTAAATACCTTAATCATACATGGTTCATAATAAATGATATGTCTGCTGTTTCAAACGAATACCTCTTATAATATATACTGTATGTAGATAAGTTTATATTAAATGAGACAAAAAGACGTTAACGCAAATTTTTGTTAGAAGGAAATAATGCAAGCTTAGGAAACTAAATTTTACGGTTTTCTACGCTTTTAATTTGTTATACGTAAAATGCTGATTTATTAAATGTGTATATGTTTATATTCAGGTTATTATAAGAAATCATATTATAACCTTTTTACCGACAACAAACTGTAGATCACAATCAGACATGTTTAACTGAACATAGCTGTTGCATAACTTTGAATCTTATTACATTATACTCTATTTTGATATATGAAAATATGCCACTGAAATTTACAAGATCTTTTGTACAGAAATTAACCTCCGCAGTGTACTTCCCCCACTAACATTAATATGTTTCGCTAGATAGTAAAACAACTAGAAAATTCCAAGCAGCCTATAGGAGAAGTAATTTAGTTAACCACAGATAAATATTACTTTGCTTACAAAAATACTATTGTAGTCAAATCTAACGAATGCTATCTTAATGTCGCAATCACAATTTGTTGCTGTCTTACCAAATTGTTACGAAGCACATCTTTGTCGATTTGAACTGTTTGTGCTCGTCTCTTCGTTATGTTTCACAAACTAACATTCACATACATCATTACTAGAGATTGTTCAGAGTTAAATTCTTACTTATCAACTGATGATCATCTGCTGAACATTGGATCCCAATCATCTCCACTACAATCAGTGCAATTCTTAATCTATTAAATACTTCAATTACTTCTCTCGTATGAAATTTCGCGATATTCAATTGCTTAGAAAAATAACTATTTGTGTTACAGATGTTTACAAGGTTCGTCATAATTTTTCAATATGTTCCCTAAGCCGTGTTAAAGTATTGCTTCTTTTAATCTTATATTAGTTTATAAGCCGTAATGACGTGCAGCATAAAACGATTTGTTATATTGTAAAATTTTATAACCTTAATCGGTTTACGATAATATTGCCAACATTGATTTGAAGTCTTTTTTATGACTGAATTTTTATTATACGTAGGTTTGGTGGTGCTGTCTGTTGGAAGCAGTGATTATGTAGTCTAGTGATTTATCCGCGTGTCTTTTCATACTTTCTTAATGAAAATGTCTTGGTAAATTAACACCGCGAGCGCCTTTAAATAAATCGAAATTGATCATATTTTATATTAGTATTTTGAATTTCAATGAAAATATGTTTATTCACAGTTCATATTTTAGATTTTAATGCAATATGTTGGCTAATTTGTAATGAAAGACCTTCATCCGTCGTACCGTTGCTATAACAATAAAAATTCGTCAAATTGAATACAAAAGCTTCTAATAAAAATGCAGCAGCGACAACACGTTAGGTGATAAATAACAAAAAAAAAAACCAGCAATTCCCGGGAAAGACTAAAAACGTGACTGAACTGCAGCACTGTAAGGCCGGCTCCCCGCCGTTGCTCGGGATAGCTTTGTTTTTAAAACTTACAAAAAGTCAGCCCCTTCTCGTTCTGGCCGAGGCAGGTACAAAATATCCTCGATGGACCACATGTTCGAAGCCGTTCTTACAACGAAAACGTGTCACTTAACGAAACGCGAAACGATAAACCAAGAAAAATCGTTAGTGTTTCCTCGAGCGCGAACCTATGAAAAGTTTTAAACTAACGTTTTTCTCAATTGAAAATATAATATTTAAACTAATGTTAAACTACTGATATAATCTATTATACTGGTATAAGATCTCTAGTGCAGTATACCGTATAAGTACATCAACGTCCATTTCTGCCGCCAAATAGCAGTATGCAAATATTACTCAGTTCCGATTTGAAGTGCGCTGTAATTAATGAAATTACTATAGTATCTAGACTTCACATGCGTCAAAGCGCAGTGCTCAATGTGGTGCAGTGTTTATCACCTCATTGCTATGGTCAGGCCCATCACTTACCATCAGGTGAACATCTTGAGAGAGAACATCGTAAACGTCAACGCTTCGTGGAGTAAATAAAAGTACCACAAATATGATAAGTGACTTACTCTGAATTGTCAGGTCATCTTGTGTCAAACTACAATGCGGCAGCAATCCATTCGCATAATAATAAATACAACACAGCACACACACTTGTCAAATAAATACAAAAACTTTTTGTCACAACATAAATGTAGATTATTATATCCAAACGTTCACAAGCACACAGATCGTTTACAGTCACAAGTTTCTTTTATAAAATAATATTATAACGTATAAACAAATAGTGATGTACGAAATAAAATAATACGATAGCAACGTCCATCGCCGGCGCGGTTTGTACCGATATAGCATAAACATGGACGGAACGCGCCGACGGCGATCTCATCTCAATCTCGCCCGTCGAAACGAGACAGTAACATGACAATAAACGATTGTAAGACATTAGGTGCGAAAGAGACGGCGGTTTTCTCATTACTCGCGTCGAAATGACAATTCGTCGTCCCGCTCCTACACGGAGTTATTTCCGTACAAATTATACGCGGGCGTATTTGTTTTTCGTCTCTTTCTCGCACGGATAGTGCTAACCAGATAATGTCTTAATCGCATTTTCTTAGCGCTATGCTGACTGATGCACTACATAAACAATGATAATTCACGGATTTGCATGGACTATGGAGGCTTTTTACTAAATTAATGCTCGCAACGTCGAATATAAGACAGATTAAAATTATACAAACAGAAAAAGTAAAACAATAAATAAGTAATTAAATTTAGTGATGTACTGTAACCGGAAAAAAAAGCTCATACCATATTCTTTGTACTGGTGGTAGGTCTCTGTTGCCGGAGACCACCTATAGGTATTGTGAAAAATGACTCAGTTCCGATTTAAAAGGCTTTGTAGCTAGTAAAATTATTTAGGTGACAATACTTAATTTATATAATAACTTTTTTTTTGATTTGCAATAATGAAATTAGAAAAAAGTTTTTGGTTCGCTAAATGTATTATGTGCAATATGTTTGTGTTACGTAATTCTTGAACTGCGAATAAAATAAAAAAAAGAGATTTATCTTATGTATCTCAACACCCCAGAAGATTTTTTAATATTACTCTTGATATAATAAAAAAATATTCTCTGGAATGTAAAACCGTCATCATTATCAAACAAACCTTAAAAATCTGTTGATCCTTTGGAAATGGGATTTACTAAATTTAAGTAATTGCTTTTGATTTAATTAGGCCTTAGAAAAAAAATATTTCTGCAAGCAAAATTCTCAATTAGTTACTAAAATGTTTTCTTTTTCACATGTTCAACCATTACAAAATGGTGGTACGAACTAATGATACAAGCGCACATATACATACGTGTTACGGGATATAAATGAAATAAATAAATTTAGTAACGAACTAAATAATTATCTATTTGTAAAGTGATGAGCAAATACTCCTTATGGCTGCTTGTTTACGTTGGTGACCACTACGCAAATATTATCGCTCAAACATTTGAGAGTGCGCTTATGACTCAAGCTAGGCGGTGTTATGGGAAACTTAAGAAAAATTTCATCCTCATACAAATTATGAACTAGTTCCCACAACCATCTAATGAACATTATTACCGTTTTAACTTTACTTGTATTATTACTATTTTCATTAGTTGTTACTAAACATTTTTTGGAAAGTATTATTAGTTATATTGCTTTCTGTATTGTTATATAAAATGTATAATCTCAATTTGAGACACCTAATTCTGGCAATGGTTTTCTTTTGAAAACCCAAATTTTGTACATGATAAAATACATCTGTCAATTTTTGGAATTATAGCGATTTTGACAGTAATATTTAGCGGTAACATTATAACAAAAATTGTGACTTAACCTTTAATTTACGTCAACTTCAAACAAATTAATTATAATGCCTTAGAGAAACAAAAAGTTATTTAAAGATGTGCGACAACAATTATTATTACTTTTGTGTGATAATGAAAACATTAGTAACATGCCATTTGACGTATTTTGCAGTTTAAATATTTTATAACTCTATTAGCTCGATGCGTTCTGTGCTGTTAATTAATGTTAATGCTTTGAAAGCACCCGCAGCATATATTATTTGCATAATTTGTGTTAATTGGCGAATTTAAAAAACAACGACCGCGCCTGATCTCCGCATGCTGTGTATAAGGAATGTTGTCAACAACTAGCGTGAAATCACATCTCTTTAAGGGGGTTCCGTATGAATCATGCATGCTGCAAGACCTCGAAAACTTAGGTATCCACAGTGAAATGTCAGTAAGTCTTAATGCACCTCTAACAAAAAGAGAAACTACAAATCTCGCATCGATAGAACGTGACAGTAACAACTCAACGAAAACGCTTTGTAAACCCATAACATAGTTTAAATTTTTCCACAAATTTTCCTCTTACAAATAGAAAATATAAGGCTTATTTTCATTTGAAACAGCAAGGCATTAAGTGGATTTCAGAACGGAACCAGTCTTCGTTACGAATGAAATGCACCAAGAAAAGGGACGGGGTTACAAAAAGGAATCGCTGTGAAGCAACTAAACTCGAAAGCTCAAAGGACTTGTGCTGTATTTTGTTTTGTCTGAGCGAGATAACTTGATCATCCATTCGATTAAACAAAAGTCTTAAATATTATTGTGTACAAACGATTTCAAATCTAAGCTCTATGCTATAAACTTTAAATTGTTCGCCCATTCGTTGGCTTAAGCCGTTACGGCGCGGATCGTTAAAAAAACAATTTACAAGTTCGTCTGGCGCGAATTGAGAGGGCCGATGAAATGCGGTGCGTTGGAGAGAGAGAGAAAACGAACCCGATCGGAGCTTAGGTTATTTTTTCAGAGTTATTATGCCGGTTTCGATCTTTAATTAAGACATTCGTGCATTTATAATGAAATAACAATATGAGTCAACTTAACCGACACCTAAAGTCGTGGAGTGTTTGACCCGGGGTTGAATTATTTAGCGGGAACAAATAAGTTATCATAATTTTGGAAAAACGTTTTTTTTTGTTTTATTTTTCCCGCTCTTTCTGCCTTCGGCCTCGTATTTATATAGTCATGTGTTCTTAATTAAAAGGTAATCACAGATGATAATTTATTAATTTTTATAAGGCAATGGTATGCATCATCACTTAAGTATTATAATGCATTTCTATGATTTTTATTTCATGAAGCAAGTAATACGTTCACCTGATGTTAAGTGATACTCTTGCTATCAATAATATAGCGCCAGATTATGTTGTATTCAAAGCACAAAATTATGCTCGTCGCCTTGAGATATAAAAAGTTAAGCCACACAGTAATTTCACTAGATACACCATCCTTAGAAGTGCAGACAATAATTTTAACTATACTGTTACTGTTTGGCGGCTGAAATATGAGCTACCACCAGTGAATTTTCTATTATTTCATCTCAAAATGTCATTCGCGTAATATTCAATGTCCAATCAGGATCGCACAAACTTTATGATCGATAAATAGCATATATAAAGCATAGAAACCTATTATTGAACGTGACCATCATTACCAAGCTAATAAGTATATTCGTAGAAATCTGCTTTATTTCTCTGTATAATTATTGCTCTGTTATCGTAAAGTAGTACTAAGTACTAATTTTAACATTAATCTACCATAAATACCGTTAAACTTTTACTTCGCTTACATGTAGTTACTAATAGGCGCATGGGAATAAAATATTTAATTAAATGATCAAAGTGAACTTATTCTAAGAATAATACATCATCTTTATTTCATTCAAAGAAAACGTTAGCTTTTATAATGTAAAGTTCAAATTTCGATACTATTCTACGAACCTTGCTCGTTTTTGTATAAGAATATATTTATTACTTTACGGAAAGTTCCATAAATGCATACGTCTTATGAGAACTAAAATATGAAACCTTTTAGACTCGGGTGCTCTATAGTAAATATAGTAAGGCCGTCTGTTTCAGTACAAATTAAAAGGCAGTAATCAGTAGTTTTGGACAGTAGTATGCAAACATTACTGTGTTCCAGTTTTATTGGCGTTGTATCTAGTGAAATTATTGGGGTAACATGAGAACATCCAGTGTGTCCAGGAGAATTGCACAATATGGTGTTGTATTTATCATACTAACTGGTGCAACGTTGTTATAGTCAAGCGTATTACTTACCATCAGGTGAAGTCTCGATCATCTCGCTGATTCTTCTATTAAAAAAAACCATCAATACATTTTATTACAACCCAAAAAGAATTAGATAATTTTGTACAGAATATTGTGTCAATAAATAATATGTATCATATAACTATTTCTATTAAATTAATTTTTATTTTTGTCACACCAAGCATTAATATCGCAATTGTAAACGCAAAACGTAATGTATATAATAAGTGTCATGTGCTCGAGCATTAAGTGAAGTAAAAAGGTTTAACTACATCATACTGTTTTTTTTTCAACTAAATTTAATCTGTGACAGACTGGCATTTATTATCTGTGCAATTACGCTATCGCGCGGTTCGTTTTAATCTGTGTTGCACCTGCTATTTAGCTGATCGCGCTTTTATACGACATGGAGAAGCGTGTGACGTTTTTTGTGAATCATCATTGGTTTTAATATCGTTACGTGACTTTCTATTAAATAAATAATACTGTACCTAGAAATTATGATATAACGTGGGAGAGCAACTTCGTGAAGTAATCCAAGCCGTTCATATTTTTATCCAACTAAGCTATACGACCCATGGTAATGTGTCGCTAGCTAAAACGATGACTAATATCGAATATACTTTTCTAGGTTGTGTAATAAAATTCCCACCCGTAAAAATTTCATTCTCGACGCTTCAAAAACATGTCTTCGAGATAACAAATGATTGCGTTAGTCATTATACGATAATTAGTTGAAATTTAGAATCCGAAGCACGTTAGAACAAAGCTATTCGGATGGAATCATTAAGCCATCAAAAATCAAACAAACAGCCTCTATCTGCAGTAATCTTCGCTGTCGCCGTAACTGCCTTGTCTACTCTACAATCCAGGGCTTCCCAAAGTGCAGGATTCACGTGAACATGTGATTAAATCAAACTTGAAGTGTACATGGTGTTGTGTTAAAAAAGCCTAATAAGGAGAAGGGAGGTCGCTCAGCGTTTTCTAGCTTTGTATATTGACTGCTGATAAAAAAGCTTAGCTAAGCTGTTTTGGCAAACTACTGATATCTTCCCTTTACATAATGTAGTCATGGAACGAACCAGGCACAAACCTTTGTTATATAACAATCAGTTAGCTGCTGAATCGTGTAGTGAGAGAAACCCTCTCCTTGTTTGTAAAAATTCAGGAAAACTTCTGTCTATGTGAACTCTGTCACCGCAACAATCTTGGCGCTCTCTGTTATGAAAAGTTTGGGCATCTCAGTATTAAGCTAATTCGAATAAATAAAAAAAAACAGTCAAGCGCATCTCCAACGCGTTAAATCGTGGTTCCGCATCTAAGAAAAACAAAGAGCATGATTCTATGAAAACGGAACTTAAAACAGTGACAAAATATTAACTGTTATGTTTTTGCTGCTCGTTATTTTAGGAAACACATGAAGAATGTGACACTTTTATTTTGTTAACATTAGTGTACGCCGCTGTGATTGTTTTCTTAATAAATAACCAAATGACTTTACCTCTTTCTGCATTTATAAATTCTGATATGTACTATTCTTAATTGCTTTTATATTTAGCAATTTTAATTTGCACTACTTACTATATTATATTTTATATTAGATAAACATTGCTTAGATTTGTTCTAATTTTTTATACTATTTTTACTGATGGAAGGTTTTTGTTGTTCCTGTGGTGTGGTATGACTATGGTAAGGTCCGTTTATCGTAGAAGCAGCTTATAGGCCCTTATCTAATAAGCAAGGAGTCTTCCAAGTAATCACTTATTTTCCATACGACAGCAAGGGTCGTATCGAGTGTCTTGTTCCTCCTTAAGCGTAATGCAAAAACTATGCGGTGCTTTCTGTGCGAATTTCTTCCTAATCCATCGAAGGAGAACACCAAGTAGATTTTCGTTAGTGAGGAGAATTTTTAGAAAAAGCGCTATCTATAGAAGATCTTTTGATAGACACCAGAAGATCTCTGTTGTAGCACACTGTTTAGATAAATTCATCATCATCAACAGCGGATTGTTAAATCGCCTGCAAAGATATTCTCATCAGATTTCGCGGCATCTATTTCTATCATATAGTAAGTAGAGTTTTATTTCAATAGAGTTGGAGATCGTAATATTACCGGAGTACCGATATTCCGTGAAATATACTATTTGTCTAATGCACAAATTGTTAAAATCGATTACTAGCCAAAATTGTATCATAAGTAGTCCAATCTACTGCTATCAGGTGTGCCGTTTTGTTTGCTCTTTCGCTGTATTTATACAATCGTTGAACATTTTATTTAACTAACCCTAAAAAAATCTTACCTAATCTCTTCCAGAAAAGTAAGTGATCGGTTTTATTAAGAGGGTCGCTATATAGGCTGATAAAAAATGGACATTCTGATAAGGGCAATGTGTCGTGGTGGAGAGACTCGGAATTTATGTTAATAGGGATTAAAAAATGCGCCGTGTGAAGGAAGCGCAATCAATTTGATTCCTCTACCCTCCCTTACTTATTGTGGTTAATGCATTACTATTATTCCTTCATCACGTTTTATTTTCTTGTTCTTAATGAAAATGTCTATTATTAATCAAACGATATGTAGATGTGACTGATAGTGTAATAAGGCCTAATTAATTTAGTTTACTTAGTAACTGTCTTCTAGGTTATTTATATTCTTTAATAATTTCAATAAATGCCACACTTAAAAAAAGCATGTTTATTTGATAGTTATAATTATGTTGTACAGTTTTTTTTATAAGTACGTCCATGATGGACAGGCTAAGGCAATAGACCATACTGCCTTGTTGCACAGTATCATGCGTTTTAAAAATTGCTACTTTTTTTTTTTTAAATGTTTTTCGGCTCTGGATACGAGTCCTTTTGAGCCCAAAAATTGCTACTGTAACCCTGTGTTGCCATAATAAATAAAATGTTGCCCCAGATTATCGAAAAATTATTTATAGTCCAATATCAACAGTACAAAAGATCACTAATACATGTACTATATATTTTATACATCTATACATAATTAGCTAAGTAGTATACTAAACACAACACAATGTGATCGTAATCTATAAAGCTCTTAAAATCGTATCTTCCATATCTAGTTGTACTTTGTGATAGTGCCGTGAGGCTAAATTCCAGTACGGAAGATACTAAAAGCTATCCCCAAGCTAAACTCGGCTACCGCGCCGAAGCAACTCGTTCTGCTAATCATTAAATAATGAATATTCATTACGTATCAAGTTCTGTACAACTGAAAAGTATTAATTTACTGCTTATCCTGCAAATGGCGTCTAATACGTGGAATAATAAATTTATGTTATACAACTTTAACCGTTTTGTTACTATGAGAACATTGTGATAGTTCTTCTTGTTTTGCTTCTTTATTCCGGAAGTTGACTGTTTATGATAGTAATATACTATTAATTTCAAATACAGATTATAGACAAGGAATTTATGGTCGAATAGCTTTAAACGTTTGCAACAATGTGACGCTAGATGGAATGTTAAACACAGTACTAGATTATACTCGTCGCCTTAAGAGATATTCAGTCTGGTAACTAGTAATTTCTCTAGCTGAAACGCACTTCACACTATAACACAGTAATGTTTTCTCACTATTGTTTGGCGAAAGAAATAGACGCTGCAGTTGTACTCAGACGATCACCATCAGTAATAAGAATTTATCTGTACAGTTCCACTTTGCGTCCGGCCCTTTTTCTTACAAAATGGTGCTGCTCTTTCAATAAATTTCATTACCTTCATTCCTCTTTTTCTTTCTTCGATCCTTTCATCTAATCAAGTTACAAAATATTTACTTTGATTATTATTTCTTAAATTTGTAGTAATCGATTCTGAATATAAATTAGTGCAGTTATAAATCTCATTTACTATTTTGTCTAAAAACTGTATTTTTTTAGAATAACATGAAGAAGCTTACATCAAAAAGAGATAACAGATATTAAACATCATATTTTGCCGATGTAATGATTTCTGAACTTTTTTGACTAACGTACTTAATTTTGTTTCTATTCAATTGAATGTACATAGCTTTTAGTTTTTTTAGACAAATAAATACCTTTACTCTTTATTCATATTCTTAAGATTTATTTAAGTTATTTTTTATAGTCCCTAGACCATAGATAAGAGCCGGGATTGCCTAGTGGTTTGAACGCCGGCCTTCCAATGCGAAGGTACCGGGTTCGAATCCTGCCTGCACCAATGAATTTTTCAATTTATGTGCAGTTAGCATAAAACAAAAACTAATATCACGTGCTTTGACGGTGAAGGAAAACACCGAGAGGAAACCTGCATATCTATGCCATGACTATCAGTGGTCAGACTAGTATGTGAAATGGAGAAGGCAATGGCAAACCACTCTATTATAACTGCCAAGTAAGTCGTCGTGTGATTCAATAAAAACATGATGACCACGACCCTCAGTCATGAGGAAATATGACTTAGAAGATCATAGATCGATAATATAAAATAATATCGAAACCCGAACTATTCTTACAGCGCAACACAGCACGGGGAAACGCTATAGAAGATAGCGGTGGTCAGACAAAAAATAAACAATCTGTGTAAGTGGAATAAAGTTAAACTATATAAAGTCATAAATATCGCTCAGCTGGATTCTTCTTACATGATACTTTTTTCTTCCAAAAACGACGATCCGCGTTGTTTACGGGTAAAGACAGGCGGGGTCGGAAGTGTTCCGAGAATTTCCTTTATATGGATGCCATTCGCATGAGCACTCGAAGATTTAGAGCTTATTATTTAGGTTAAAGGGATATTAGAAAACAATGGGGGCGCGGTTGGGTGCAGTTTCGAAAGTAGTTTCTGTTTTAACAAGTGCCTCTGTGCGACATTGTGCTCTCAAAACAACTAAACAAAGCATTAAGATAAATGATCTTTCAAAAAATTTACCGGTTTCATAATTAATGTCTAAATCTAAACTATATTATATATAATTTAAAATATTTTAGTTTTTTTTAAAAATAACTACCTAAATTTCTTATAAGCCAAGACATAATAAATTTTTTTGCTTCATGATTTTCTTTCGATTTTTTTATTTAACACTCTTTTTCTTCCTTTACTACATCTGATCAACATGAGTATTTCTCCAACTCACTTTTAACATCCATGATTTAAGTAATCACTCTTCTTTCACCCACAACATCCACACAGTCAAGCCCAACGTTTTTGATTTTCATCCATTTTGGAGATCACAGTTTTAGGTATGAAGGTGAATTTATGCCTAAAAGTTTCCTACTCACATGACTTTTAAAAAATATTCTACTTAAAATTTTGGCAATAGTTTAAAAGTTTGTAATTATTAAACAGCTTGTTTATGATCTTACTTGGTGATAAGTAGTTATATAATCTGATGAGATTATAGTCAAACGCTAGTTTATTTAATTTTAAAAAATCTTAGTGACTTTTTCACACAACGGTACACGGAGTGCAGGCTAATAAATTCAAATAGGCTTTATTGGAATCCCTACGGAGGCATCCGACACCGCGGCTACGTCTAAATCTTCTTTTTTTCATTAATTCAGCCCCGGCCCTTGCCGATTACTCATCACGTTATCAAGTTAAACAACTCTTTGTAATTTCCCTTTATATACATTTAAAGTGTTCGGACACGCTTTTTGTATCGCCATTTATTAATTAATAAAGAGGGAGCGTATAAATGATGTTCATGAACCAACTTCAAGATTACTGATATAAGTTACTTGGTACTTTTAGAAATTTTATGATAATGTTTCGATCTCTAATTTCATGCGAAATATGTATACGGTCATTTAGATGAAAGTAATATCTAACTTAAATTCTGTAAAGAAACAATAATAGTTTCCTTGTTTGTTTAGTACTTTGGCATTTTTATGGCTTGAAACTTTCTCTGACAAAAGTTTAAAGTTAATTTATCCACAACGCCAACCAAGTGGTGGTTGGTGGTTTTCACATGTTTACGATATGTGTTAGATATTGGAGCATGTCAGCTTTCTTACCTTGTTTTCCTTTACTGGAAGCTCAAGCTCAGAGGGGAAGAACACGGGCTTACGTAGCAGAGTGCTTACGACGGCAATTACAAAATAGGCTATTATTTCTTTTATACATAGCTATGAATAAACCGAAACACACTTCACTGCTAAATCAAGCAGTAATTACTTAGAATTATATTCTTTGTTTTCACTAAACTAATGACGCTCCAAGTTAATGCCGAGTAAAGTGTTTCTAAAACCATTTTAAAAGGTAACACTCGTAAAATGCAGTTAAGGAATTCGCTTTAACGCAAACAGCAGCACAGATGAAGCACTAAATTAACTCCACTAAAATGGATGGTCGATCTCCAGATATAAATATTGTCCGGACGGGGTCCGTCCGTGACGCGTTCCCCGGACGGTACAATATCTCTAATTATCACATCCGAGGTGGATAGATAGAGATATTCTTGTTTTTTCAGCTCACCCACTTAATAACATTCTTCACGCCGACATTCTGGATTGAGGCGGAGTCGCTGTGCTATATTACTACTTAATCAATTACGTCAAGTTTTAACTACGACGAATATAATCTGTATCATAACTAAATAGATAAAAATCGTAATTAAATCAAAAACAATATTATCAGTAATTACTAATGATCAGTATTTCCACTAATTAATAATATAAAATTTTAATTATTGGATCTAGTTGAAAATTATGTTTCTTGCATATCTTACTTACAACAGAAGATTTTAATTTTGACGCCGATTTCCTCAGTTTGGTTTTAGCAAGAGAAATTACTGTAGTACCGAGATACATCATCTCTCGACTCAAAGCTGTCAACGCAAACTGATCTTATGTAAACAAGCTAACAAACTCCAGTATTCATTGTGATAAGTTTACAAAAATAGCATTAAGTTTGTAAAGATCAGTAAACATATATTTAGTACAGAAATGGTGAAAATTTGGAGAACTGCGGATAAAATTAGTTTTTTTTACCTTAATTACTTGGATATCAAGTAAATAAAATTTATTTCCGTGTGAGCCGTCTCTCTGTATTCCTCTGTTCGTATCTTTGCACCCCAATACCCTCGTCCCCAGCGGTCACCTCGAGCGGAAGTTACTAAAACCGTTCATTTGGAGCTTTAGAGACGCCTTTTTCTTCATTTAGTTTTTCTACGCAAGTTTACGACTAGAGGAAAAAAAAAATAAAACAAATTCTCTTGTTCTCAATCTATGGGAACTTTGTCTATGGGAGGACTTTGTTTTAAGATCTTTTAGCACCGTATCCTCTGATATCGTAAATTGGATAGTGCTTTATTTTTATTAGCGGTATCGTGAGACTTCGTCGTTTAAAGTTATTTCAGTAGGTACAGTTTTGTTTCACAAAACAATTTTTGTTTGTATTTTATTGTAGGAGCTCGCAGACTGTAGTCATAGTTTTTACTATTATTTTAAGCTTTAAACAATAAGAGTAAGACTTCATCTGATAGTAGTAAGAGTCAGCATCACATAATTTATGCAAACCACACATGTTAGCACTGAGATACTTGAATAATTAACACATTCGTGCAATCTGTGTTGCTAGGCAAAAACTCAAAATTTTACTACGTGTATGCCGCTTGAGCTTTGCATGTGTTTGCATTTTCTCTTGAAATTATCATCCTTGTAACACCCTTAATAAAGTATGGCGGTGTGGATGATACCAGACCTTTCGAACAATACCACTGGTAGAGTTAATATTAGTTAATTATTTTTAAAGCGTAAGTGATCAACAAGAAAGCAGTTTTTAAACAGTACTATAACATAGAGACTGAACCCTCTATGTGATACGTATTTAAACGGACAAATGCTTTGTATACTTAAGTTTTAGTTGAAATTAAATTGTTCCGGTAGATGCCGCTATAAAAGAAATGTTTAAAAAAGAATTACAGATGGCGCTTTGGTAAGTAAACAAAATTACATTTGTAATACTTTACCTATGTTACCACTAGATGTTGCTCCATATAACCTGGCTATGTTAAATGTCTCTTAATGTTTAAGGGTACCGTTCATTTTATGGTATATTTAAGTCGGTAGGATTATACTCAAAGCAAACTCACTGAAGTCAATACAGACAATGCTCGTTGGTTGAAAATATCTGTCAGTATGAGACAGTACGTCGCTGTAGATGTTTGTGGTAGCGCTTTTCAATCGCAACGGTATTTTTATTCGTGAAAACAATAGAAGTGTTTTTGTCCGTTTTGTGACTTAAGTATATATCTAAATAAATTTGTTTCGCTTGTAAGCTACAGTGAAGTGCTATTCAGTGTGTTGTAGTGAACAACAACGTTGAAAACGTGGTCAAAAATCGGGAATCGGTGCGGTTATTTCAAGTTCGCCGGCTGTCTTGTTGTGGTGAGTGCATGATCGATATTTCCCCCTTTTTTACATGTAAACGTGAAACATTTTGCTAATATAACAATAGACAGAGAAATATGACAGTGTAAATTCGGAATAAAATTTTGCATTGACCTAAATTTATTAAAAAATACTCCATTTAAAAATGTAATTGGTGTTTGTTGTTGTTACACGCTAGAGCGTCGTCATATTGGAATAATAAAATGGATTCTTCAAACATGAAGAATTGCATTTTGTTATTATTTGCATCATGCAAATAATAACAAATGCATTATTATGCATTTTACATTTAAAAAAATATGTTTATTGAATTATTTGATGACTAGCTCTAATAAATCTTTTTTGTGTAAACTGTTTTATCAAATATTCTTTATCCATATTTTTTTAATAAATGTAAAACGGGTTCAACAAGTTTCTTAATATTACCATTAAGTATTAATCTGCAAAAAATTATCTAATATTCATATTTTCTAAGGATGTTATTTTGAATTTTTTATTTAATTAATTAGTTCTTTCAGAATGCACATAATGTTTGTGATAAGTTAAGTTTAAAACTTATTATCTGTAAGTGAACTATTCTTCTTGACTATAAAATAAATTAAACTATACGCAGTAATTTTTAAAAAATCTCAATATAACATGAATTGAAAAGAATGAATATAAAATAATTCAAAATGTATATATTACAGACTTTTTATAAAATGAAATGTTTGAGCACATCCGGGTTTCAGACATCAGTTCAGTTCAGAGATGTTTGTGTTGTCAACTGATACATCTGTTTAGTTGTTTTAACAACTCACTAGTTAGGGGATGTGTGGATATTTTAAGTACAGAATTAGAACTGAAGGGTGTTATCAGATCAATTACTATTGTTTACTTTATAACACTTGGCTAGACGGATGTGGAAAATATATTCAAGTTGTATAAATGACCAAATTTTAAAAAAATCAAGAAAGGAAAGTTACTTAATTTAAATACTCTAATAATATTTTTCTTTGCTGCAGTTCATAAAATTAAATACAGCATATATTTTAATATCTGTTTTAACTTGTAGTTACATATTTATATACATGGTAAAGTATTGTGTAATCTGTTAAGTTTTTATTTTATTTTTGTCTATTTTGAGCATTATTTCAATCATGTTTTACAGTTTATATTAGTATTTAGTATGGAAAGCCTCTCGTCTTGTTTAATCATATCGATATTTCGTAAATTACAAAATTGTATGTTTTTCTACTGATTTATATGCACTAGTCTAGGTTTACTAATTTATTTCGTTTACATTGTGTATTTGGGCGAAGAAAAGTCGCAAGTTCAATCTCACAATCCTGCCATATTTGAGTTTATTTGGAGTGATTAACAAGAATGGTAGTAATGGTCATAAAAAATATATCTTGGGTTTTATCTTCAAGGTTATTGTCAAACATCAATTCTGACTTAACTGGAAACAAATTTCAAAATGTTGGTTAAGTACCCGGTTATCATTATCGCTGATAATTCGTTATTTTGTTTTTATCTCTTTGTGCTCTACTTATCAATTAAATTGTTTCGTTTGTGGCAATCGCGTCGCTGCAACGACTTTTTGTTTGCAATTACGCTTAAACTTTTTTCTTAAATATCACGAAATCTTTTATTTGAAATATTCATTAAAACGACAGTAATACTAGTCACAATGGTTTAAGTCCTATCATTCCGATACATCGCACAACTCTGGGCAGTATATGTAAGTTTACTCTAGATATTTGAATGCAGAGACGACTAAAAGTTACAACGCAATTAACATTTAAATGCAAAATGTAACGAAAATGGGTGAACTTGTCAAGATTATGTTGTCATATAATTGATTGTATCACCGAAGTTACAGTAATTATTCGTTTTAAGAGCTTATATAATATCATAACTTCTGTTTCCGAAAATTTAGACTTTCGTCCCTACGCGTTAAATTACATAGATTTAGACTATATATTTCGACAGACATCTAAAATGAAAATGGAGATCAATAGAGATGCAGATACAGGTATTCTTAAGACGTTTTACTTCTTCGAACACTATTTTGTGGAATTGGAGCTACATGTTTTTTTCTAATAATCTCTTATAATGTATTATCTCAGTAGTCAGACGATTTTCTAACACATTGTCATAGTCTTTCTCAAAACGTTCCTTTTCTCGTGATTTGTTAAATATCTCTCTTCCGATTTGAGAGGACACTTTTATTGTACATGTCTTTATCATCCATAAAATCCAGCTCTTCATAAATTTAACCAACCGCTCCTACATGAACGAGTTATTCATACAAATACAGCTGTAAAATATTTACTTTTCAGTAAGGAATCTAGTGAATGTACATACTAGAAAGATTATTTCGTATTAGTGATATCAAGTACTTTATCATAAATAATGTGACCGTAAAAAAAGGGATCTTTGTATTAATATCAAAAGTTTATTTGGCTCTGGAAAGTTTGTCGATTCCTAAATACCTGAGTACTAGACAATTCTCGCTATGGTTTCATTTGTTCAAGATACAGTTCAAATGTTATTTTATAATTTAGAAATTTCTTTCAATATGCTCTTTGCTTACCACAAAATTGTAGATTGTATGGCAGAGGTGACGACGTTAGTCAATTAGCAAGTTCCATTTTTGGATTGGTGGAGATGGACACTAATTGACAAGACATAGGTTAAACTTGTTCTTATGGTCATTCCATTAAAACAAGCGGTTAGATCACACGAGATAATGGATTGGAAATTAGCATTTCAACCTTTTGTTTCGCCGTGGTTACGTCATTTACGAAATTTTCATAGTAGCGATTTTGTTTGATTTGTCCTTGGATAAGTTTAAACAATCCGAGTTCTATGTATTACTTATTTCTCTGAGAATATCAGTTGACACTAACAAAGCTTTGTAATCAGTAAGAAATTTTTAGTAATTAAGTTAATTTGGAACTACAATGTTACCGTAAAAGAAAAAAATATCGTGTTTTTCGCAGATTATTATTTCTTAACTAACGATTACAACTTCGATTTTTCATATCTGTTATCTATTCTAGTATTTATTAGGTAACTTTCAAAAATACAATAAACGTAAGTTTACATACTTAGCTTCAATTCTTTCGCTACATTTACAGTCTCATTGGATACAGTCTTTTTATTACCAAATTTCTACAGCAGTCTAATACATTGGTACATTCGAATAATGGCCTCTTTGAGTGACATACCCTTAATAAAAAAAATACTTGTTTATTATAGTAAACCGGTACAACCGGTTGGTATACTACTAACGTTGATCCAGACGGAAACTTAACTACGTCGTGTTTGGATAAGTTAATTTAGAGATATGAGCTTATCTGCACTCAAAAATACTTATTTTGGAGAAAAGGATAATCTTTCAACCTTTAAAAACTATTAATTATCATAGTAGTTTAGATTTCAAGTAGTTATCTATGTACGCAGGTAAGGCACATGATTCTTTTAAAAATTTTTTATATGATAATACCGTCAAGTACAGTTAAGTAGACCAAAGAACGGAAGAGGTTTACGACTTGGTAAGCTTATAAGGATGGTCGCCAGAAATAGTCCTTCGATACAGCACTTTCCCTTTCGATCGCCTGTAGTACATATACGGTAGCCTACTCTTTGTTGCTATTGTCCCCATTATGTTGTGGCTTTATAGTTTTAGTTTAATTACGAATAAATAGCATTGATTTTCTTTTATCTTTTGTTTCTTTAAAGATCAATGATAAATCCGGACACACATATTCTGGTCTTAAATTTAATAATGTCCACTAAGGTTTGCTGATTGAGAATTGAGTTTGCGTCATCACAATCTTTGGTCGTTTTGTAGGTGTTACCGGACGTACCTGATATACCGCAAAAGATTGTATCCATACCAATTAGTCAATTAAGTTTGGTTAAAGTTAATATATAAATAAGTAAAAAATATTATGCTTTGAATGACGTCTGTTTCTGTACGACGGTTACAATGACGTCAACTTGTATCGTCTCGTATCTATATACCTACTACAAAGATGAGGTTCTCAATGTTATGGCTTAATGTTTTGTTAGAACAAATATTATTTATGTTATCCGATGATTCTTTTTACTGTGGTTAGATCTCTGTTGAAAAATCCGCATGATAAAACACTGAATTTATTAAAACTGAATCTTTCGGACTTTATCGCGTTTCGACTGTTCTGCAGTAGTCGTGCTAATAACCCGTGTTATTAACAAATTTGATAATTTATTCTACCACAACTGGTATTTTTTAAAGGTATCGTCGAACTCGAAACGGGTTAAGAACTTACTTATTGTAGCCGGATAAATGTGAGCATGTATTGCGTTGTAATGGTGGTAGGTCTCCGTTGTCGGAGACCGTCTGGATGGGTACCACCGCAGCTCCTATTTCCACCGCCAAATAGTAGTGTGCAAACATTACTGTGTTCCGGTTTGAAGGGCGCTTTAGCTAGTGTAATTACTGGGGTAACGAGACTTAACACCTTATGTCTCAAGGCGACGAGCGCAATGTGGTGCAGTGTGTACCATCTTAACTAGCACCACGTTGTCATGGGCAAGCGTATCACTTACCATCAGGTGAACGTCTTGCTCGTCTCGTCGCATAGTAGTATAAAAAAAAACGCGCCCCTCCGCTCGGTCTCGCAGTACTCACTTCAGAGGTGCAACAAACAAACGTATAAAATTGATTAAACTTTCACGCGGCTGTTTATCAGTCTCGCGTGGAGCGGCGGCGGGTCCCGGCGGGCGCTTGTGGGCCCCGGTGGGGCGCAGTGCGGTGACGTCACCGCTGACTCAGCCGCGCCCAGATGTGAGCTGGGCATTGTTTGGGCCCGTTTTAACGACCAGCTCCGTCCGCATGTGCGGCGCGGTTCTACATCGCCAAAGAGAAAGAACTGAACCCGGGGCGTTGCACTGAGCCATCGCCACTGTGCCAACTGTGCCCGCGACCACCGTATAAGGACCACTTACAGTGGACTACGCACCGTCCAGTTAAGATCAACAACGCCGAGAGAACTTAAAATTCAAATTGGAGTTTGTTATACAGCAAAGTAATAGTACAACTTCTAGTATAGCTATATAATAGTTTCTCTATTTTGACATCTGCTATAACAATAATTATCAAATTCAGTTTAGTTTTTTTTTATACTACTATGTGACGAGACGAGCAAGACGTTCACCTGATGGTAAGTGACAACGCGGCGTTAGTTAAGATGGTATACACTTCACCACATTGCGCTCGTCGCCTGGAGACATAAGGTGTTAAGTCTCGTTACCCCAGTAATTACACTAGCTACAGCGCCCTTCAAACCGGAACACAGTAATGTTTGCACACTACTATTAGTATATATAACATACATTTTATCCTTAGACACTTCAAATAAAACTTTTATGTAATTATTATAGTGATCGATTAGTTTTATTGTTCCGATAACTTAGTAATTTAAAATTAAGTTTAATTATCGCGCGAAAAAAGAACCAGTTAAAGATTGTTCCTAATAATAACCTATTTAGTCAAATGGCATAATAAACTTTTTTTCTAATTTAAATAAACTCAGGCAATAAAACGGAAAAAGTTTAGTTAAAATATTTATGTGATTATTTCAAACGTTGGTAACATACTTTAAGTGTATAACTAACTAATAATTTCTGGGTGGCAATAAAAATGATAAATAGATGAACTTAGGTCACGTTAAATATGTTGTATATTGTAACGTTGACAAGTTTTAATCAACTGTACAGTTCATTTTGATATATGTGAAATCGGAACGCTTTGTGTCGTATGCACAGAGCTCTGCTCTCAATCTTCAAAGGAAACAAAGAGACTGTGTTTTGACGCAGACATCGGGACTCCGAAATTTTCCTACAAACATCTGAAAACGAGCCTTTTTGTCTGTCGCCCGCGTCCTATTATCACTTTTTTTAGGCAACATTTCTTTGTACACAAACATTCAACCTTTGAGCTTGTTATAGCGTCAAAGTTGTATTGTTTATTTGTACATTTCATTGTTGCTGCTCTCACTTCCACTAATATTTACTTGTTTAATACTGATTTATATTTTTCACACTCTCCAACCTCACCCTTAAATTTAAGCCCTAACAAAAGCATACATGTAAATATTATCAAAGATAACTGTAAAGGATCTATAAACAAGAACGTATAGATGACACAAATATGTTTCACGAGATCGTACTTATGCTTATATGGTTGCTATTTAACCACTAAGCAAAGAGCTGTTAATTATTAAGCTCTTTTAACTTGAGATAGTATTTTTTGAAAGTTAAAATTGAAGCGGCTGTTGTTTAAAATAATTATTTCTGTATACAACTGTTCTGATAATCAGTAATTGCTTTGCACCGATTAGGTCAAAAGGTTTAATTATTTATTTCCTGTCATGCATATATAAGGAGATAACTCATTATCCTTTATTTTGAACTACTATAAACTTGTCCTGACAGTGTTATTTTATTTTTTCTGTACATGTACGAAAATTGGTTAAACTTTATTTGTTCATCGATTTCATGGAATTCAGGTGGCGATTATAAAAAGTCAACTTTTTTACTTTGTATATATATGCTAAAATTCTTATTTAAAACCTGTTAAATTGTTTTTATTATCTGAAAAAAATAGATAAGCAACATTTTAACACAGTTTTCCAAGAATATGTATAAAGTATTCATTGCTGTTTTAGTTACTGTATAAATCAATCATACTGATAAAAACAATATTTAAAAAAGAAACTGGAGTATGCAAATGTTTATATGTTAGTGTTATATAAAATGTTTTCAATATCAAGATGGAAAGTGTTGTGATAGTTCACTGGTAGATGATAAATCTAATCATATCATTCTCCATTTATCTTACTGATATATTCGTGAATGATAAATATATCTGCATGTTTGTTTTAGCTATATTATAATCAGAATCCTTTTTTAAATAGAAACCCAGTAATTTTGATAAGTAACTTCCGTTACCATTCAGTCTCCGTTGTCTTACGGAATAATACACGTTGTGTATATTCGGCCCTAAAACTTAGATTATTTATTGGATTTCTAAACCTGTACATAGTACCTGTGTTAAATGGGCATGGTAGAGTCTCAAATTTGTAAAGAAACATTAATGAATTATTTATATATCTATATATACAAAAAACTGACTTCATTGTAACTAACGATAATAACGAGGTTAGTCTTCATGAAAATATTTCACACTCAACTGCTTTGTTTTCAAACTGTGTCGAACCCGCGACCGTAAGCTCCGCATACCAATTGATTAAGCATTAAGTTACTAGTGCTTTCATTAAGTATACCTCCGATGCGAACTTAAGCACTGCCACTATTCAAGATCGCGTGTGCTATAATAGTTTCTATTCACCCGAAGCAAGTTCATTTACTGCATAGCGTTTATCAACGTTACGTTACTGCGCTATTTCTATTAAAATTAATTTTCTATTAAACAATACAGAATGTTTCGAAGCGATGCAGATGATTTGCATACAGCGTTGTATAACGTTGCATGTACTTTCTATTTTGTAATAATACAAAGTATAAAAATAATATAGTTAGGAAATATAATTAACATAAAAAATAAGTAATGTCTGGGGAACTAGGACTAGATTTTTTTTATATAATAACAAAAAATTTGTGTATTTAAAAAAGCGCCTTTGTCGCATCAAATCGAGTACTTACTTTAGGTGAAAAGGACATTCACTTGTTACTTCACGCGACATGTCCAAGTTAACCTTATTCACGTAAAACGTTCAATTGTGTACCGGTACAACGGAAGCCGTGGTGAATGTAAATTGTTTAAGTAACTTTAAAAAAAATAATCAAGCTTTTTTTTACAGACTTTACAACATTATCACAGGTGGTAGGTCGGTAGGTAACACTTCCAGGTGGTAGGTCTCTGTTGCTGGAGACCGTCTGGATGGGTACCACCGCAGCTCCTATTTCAACCGCCAAATAGTACTGTGCAAACATTACTGTGTTCCGGTTTGAAGGGCGCTGTAGCTAGTGTAATTACTGGGGTAACGAGACTTAACACCTTATGTCTCAAAGCGACGAGCGCAATGTGGTGCAGTGTGTACCATCTTAACTACCACCGCGTTGTTATGGGCAAGCGTATCACTTACCATCAGGTGAACGTCTTGCTCGTCTCGTCGCATAGTAGAATAAAAAAAAATCACGTTTTTACTCTTCCTTTTGTAAGTCAGCAGTAGAGTTTGAGAGCAGAAGGTCATTTCGGTCATTTGTAATCAACCACAGCGTTATGAGTCTCTTAAAATTGTAAAATAGCTTTCGTTTAGTGATGATAGTTTACTGGTGGTAGATTTCTAATGACAGAGGCCGTCTAGGTGTACAGTAGTGTGCAAGCATGATACAGTTCCGGTTTAAATATGTTGTAGCTACTGAACTTACCGGGGTAAGGAGACAACAACTTATGTCTAAAAGCGACAAAGTGGTGTGTATAGCATATTAACCAGTGCCTTGTTGTTATGGGCAAGTGTATCACTTGTTATCAGGTGAACGTCTCGCTCGGATCATCGAATAAAAAAATCAAGAGTAAAACGTCTTGACTAGCAGTGGGCTATTTAACAATGTTCAAAAGGTAAAACACTACCACCGCATAACTTTTCTATGTAAACCAAAATAAGACAAATAAATACACACTTAAACTTTAGCTTAAATTTCGGTAAATAGTATTACGTGAAAACTTGAATATGATGATGAAACTTACTAATATGTGTTATTGCACAGTTAATTTGGAGAAAGTGCATTAAGACGTTGATTATGAATATTCATAGTTTTCATAATTTTTACATTTCGCGCTTTGTTACATTCTAAGTGTAGTAACTGTTTAGCATTTGTTAAGATTTAACTAGCCGTGTGTTAGTTAGTGGAATCGGCATGATAACTGTATTCTTCAAAATAAATAATAATTAAACACAGCACTCGAGTTCATTGTACGCACAAAGGAATATAATGGTTACGATCTTGATTGTATGACCCCACTTTACCGCGTTTGTGCGAAAGGGGCCAAGTGCGAACGGCGCAAGCAACCAATCATCAATGATCCATACTCTAAATTAAACTACGTACCGTCGACATTAACTAGCTTGAGGACTGCGAGGTCTTTGTATAGTGGCGCAGGTGCACAATGCTTCCAATGGTACGAGACACTTGCTCTCAGAACAATTATTTCGTACAAAGCAGTAGCGAAGGGTCATCAGCAGATGGTCATAATCACAGTACCAGTGTAAGCGTGGCAATGACAGTTGCATCATAGGGTTATTCAATTGTTTGCTTTCTATGTTGTTTGTTTAGTTGTTTTATGTTATGATTGTAACTCCAACCTATAGTAGATGTAATATGATCACTACACTGTAAATTATTTCATATATAACATTTTTATACAGACTAGTTGATCCGGGCAGACGTGGCTACGTGTATATTTATTTACAACGTTATTACAGAAAATCCAATGGAAATCTGAAGAGATTTATATAAAGGCTAAAAGAAAAAAGAATTTGGTTATAATTTCATGAGGTTTTGTACGGAAATTCTATCATCAATTTCAAGTAAAAAACGCGTTAATATAGTCAACAACATTGTAGAGATCTAAAACAAACACACAAGACAATTTTTTTTTGTTATTGTAATTTGTTGAAACAACATAAAAGAGCTGCAAACGTTTATGATACAAGTGGATCGCTTTAATTGAGTATTTCATCATCGTCATCATAAATTGATTATTAATTATGTAAAACTTATTGTGTTGTCTTTTTTCATAGTTAAGCTACTTCATCATCGATTAAACACGTCACAGTCAATAAGTTTATGCATACGAGGGAAAACACAATGGCGGGTTGGCGACCGCTCTGTGCACTTGTTAATTCACATGAATGCTCGTCTTTGTAATTAATTTATTCCTTTTTTTGCCTCTTACCGCCATCCACAGACAACTGTAAGACTAGTTAAAGTATTTTGATCTTTCTTTACCTCACCGCCTTATTTTTTTTATTTCTGTACTATAATAAGTCATGTTTTCATCTTGAATAGCTAGGTTGTTTTATTACTGATCGCTTTCTTAAGTTTTCCTGACTTACATATAAAGTGAAATGTTCGTCGTCGGTATATACTTTTGAATACAAGTAATTCAAACTCGACAGCCATGTATTTCAAATTCAACAAATTTCTCCCACTTGAAAACGTTTTCAAGACGGTTTGAAAGGAGGAGCTCAAAGAAAATTTTATTCAGAATTGAGCTCATCAGAACTAGTGGTAAGTTTGGATTCTTTTGTACAAGTTTAAGAGACTGCAACTCCACGATTTCAATTACATTTTGTATGAATCAAAAGTAATATTTCATATCATTTTACGTGTACTTTGTGAAAAATGATACAAGGTAAGTTAAAATTTGATAAATTCTTCTAAATTAAATTGTGGGATAAATCCAATGTATCAGTAATACAGACTTCGATATTGACGTATTCAAGCGAACTGATAACCTTTGAAAAATCGAAAACATGTGGCGTTTAACGTTTCCGAAGAGTTGTTACGTAGTTCCGTACATGTGGTCCAGCCAAGAACTCCATACTACACATGTGTCCGCAGATATTTGTAGCCTTTCTAGTTAAATTATGAGTGCCTAATAACTTTCAAACAATGACCTAACTATTGATCTCAATTTCATATGATGTTAAGTAATAAGCTGGTCAAATGATATTGGAGCATGTTCCTATAGAATCACAAGCAGAGTCTGTAACACAGCAATAATGTGAATAATAGATTTACAATATAGAGATATCAATCAAACTTTATCGCATATCCTCTTCAAAGCAAGCAGTAGTCTACAGTGCTATGAATCCAGCAAAGTTATTATAAAATCTTACTACAGCATTCGGTTCCAATATTTTGAGCAGGCATGCTTTATGTTAACTGAATTATTACAAAATATTGCGATTGTAAATTTTGTATTATTATTATTTAAGTAGTTTCCACTTTGCCTTAAGAAATCACATCGTAAGTGTAAGTAATGATGCGTTGTTATTAAATTTTTATGTCAAATCGGGAGGCACGGTTATCTTGACGCTTGTCAGCAGCTATTGAAACTTATCTACAGACTACTGAATGAGATATCTGTCGCTAATTTTGTGCCTATTCTGTTTATCCTGTTCATTTAGATATAATTTCTCTTCATAAATTTATAACAATGAAAAGAAAAAAAATACTATTGTATAATAGGCAATTTACAGAGTTGTGGTATCTTTCTATCAACAAGAGAGGCCTGTTAGTAAATTAGATAACAGGGTCAGCTTTTGTTACTATGAATATAGTCAGTACATTTATATTACGTTTTACAAATTCAATGCAGGACCTCGCCCACGTGTTGCAATTTGTCCTGTGGTCTATTCACAATATTTGCATTCACGATGAGCGCTCTATGTTCACACCTGGTAAATACATATCCATAACTTTCTATTGTTTATAGGCTTAACATGAAGTTTATATCAACTAATTTATTTATTCGAGGTTTTTAGCCTAATATAGTAGTTGGTAGAGACAATGATAGAGAGGAAAGGCGTGGGTAAATTAAACACAGTAACCACTGTATAAGCAGTTCGAAATCTCGATCCATCCTTCTTATAGCGTTGACAATTCTTTCAAATTTCTAAAAAGGAAGATTTAAATTAGGTATAAAAAATATTTATAAATGTTTTAAAGGTAATGAAATTGAGAATGAGATGAGAAGTTAATGAATGGATAAGAAGACATTGAAGAGGAAAAAAAATTCTATCAAGTATTTATCAATATTTCATATTACACGGATACGTTGAGGTAAAGTAATGTCGGTGCTGATTCTTCTTTATCTTCATCATTAGCTCGCGGCAATTTATTACTGAAAATAGGCATTCATTTGTTACGAGCTATGTTACACAGATCGCATTTTGGATAGGCTACATCGGTGACTTTTGTTCTTTGGTTGATTACTTCATTAAGAATCTTATCCATCAACCAAACGGCGCGCATTTGTCTTTCAATCGCAATTTAGGCTTACGGAGTAGTCGCATGGTAAGTGTTTACGTTTGAGCTAATTCTTCGAACCTTTGCAGTTCATCATAGATGCATATCAGAACTGAACTGTATTGTAGAATATTGCGCAATTGTCTGGTTATCAGCGGTTCGTGTGCGACCCGCTTTACACGTCGATGGGCAATTGTTACGGGCTAGTTTTTATCTTGCGGTTTCGTTTACATTGCAATCACTTGTACTATTGTAATATAACGCTTTACAAGTTTGTTTATGGTTACTTTGTAAATCGTTACGTTTATTAGGTTCCAACTGATCTTATACAAACGACATTGTCTATGTATTAGGTTGAAATATTGTCCAAATATGGACGGGTTATACAGTTTATAACGTAACATTGATAAAGTTTAACTTGTTTTGTAAAACGAAATTAATCATACCATAGATATGTTCATTAGAACTTGTTCTAATATGAATTATCCAAATATAGATAAAGGCGAGCCCAATGTTGGCCTTAAATGCGTATTTCACAACCCGTAAAGGAATCATATCATTCACGGTCAAGTTGATTAAGTGCTAAAGTCAGTACTGTTTTTAAACAGACTTAAACATGGAAAATTCTAGTTTTTAAAACAGAAGGCGAATTTAAACTGTTTTTTGTTTAATTTTTCTTGTTACAATAATAAATACTTTTATTGCGGGCGTTGCAAAAACAATATTTCCCAATGTTCTTCTGTATCTAAACCGAAAAGTGAGTTACGAGTTATTTGAGAGCAGCAACTCCAACAGTAAACTAGAGCAGGCTGATCATGACATCGTCATCATCTCCTTTTCCAGTTCAATAATAGTACATATTTTTCTACAGTTAAATCTGTTTTCTTTACTTTGATTTAGTTGGCTTCAATCATTCCACGTATTTACAACGCTCATGGAATATATATGAAAATGAATGAAGTCTTCATTCCAGATGATTTTCTTTCGATGCTGTGCTCTTGAATTCCACGAGATTGAGGGTCCGTCACGAATGCTGTCGTTATGTTAATCATTCACATTAATTAATTGAGGCAAGCGTGCCGCACGCCCGACCGTGAATTAATTTTTATACTTCTTTACGCACTTTTAAATGTTACTTTCTATTAACAACAACGAACAGTTGTAATGTTATTATTATATTAATACGATTAAATCGTTTAATTACTTTATAACATTATAAATTTTATCAATTGGTAGTAATAAAGCTCATAGGTATCGTTTCACGTTATAATAATTTTCAGCGTTCAAGATTTCATATCAGATTTGAAATGTCAAAATGAAATTTTTGTATAGCAGAAAAATATTATTGTTGGATTGACAAAAGTGAATGTATAAAAATAATCTAGTCGTTGTATTGCCTGCGGGATTAAAGGTACGCTCTCTTCTATACTACACAATCTTTTTTCGTTTGTCAGAATTTGATTGAAACGTTTCTTTTCGGAGGTTTCTGTGTATTTTAACTACAACATTACTTTTCTGTAGTTATCTGTAAAGCCATTATCCAGAATTAGGCCGCGGGTTCAGGGTCTACGATTAACAGACGCACTGTATCATCATCAGAAAATACATTATTTTAGAGTTAAAAAGAAACTGGAGATAATTCAGTTTTACAAGAAATTACCAGATTTAAAACAAATCATTTCTGTTATTCCGCTTACAATTTTACTCAAAACAAAACAGAAGATCCCAAAAAATACATTACAAATGGAGAATCACGATCTTGTCATCGGTTAATAAATGAATCGAAATTTTAAGATAAGAAACAAATAATTTGTGACATATATTGATCGTATGCTTTAATGTTAAAACAAGAATTATTGTGACTAACTTAATTAGTTCTTTTACACGCTTTTCTGTTCTCGTTCGAGTTAATAGCATTTTTTGTGGGGTATGGGTCAGCGCAAAATTATAGTTGAGTTTATTATTTCATAGTTATTAACAGGGTTAACTGCATCGTTTTTATACTAAACGGTATTAATTGACTGAATGAATGCTTCTGTACTTGTGTAGCCTTTTCCCACATTAAAAAGTCAGTTATACCCATGTTTGCAAGCGTTACTGTATACGCATGTAGTAGTTACTTTATACTGTATTTATAGCCGTAGTCAAACGTTATTATAAAATAAAAACTACAAGCTATATAAGTAGAAGAGTAAAAGGAAAAACTGATCACCGCCACATATTTATTGCTGACCATATATCCGTTACCTTTAACAATTTAAGTTCGCTCAACAAAACTGCTGACTGCACGAAACTACTTGCAACAACAAATCACTCGCGGAACATTGGCCGCCGTTAAACTTTACCGAATTTCCACTACGCTGAGTAAAATTAAGTGAAGTACCGTGAAACATGAGAAAACTTGACTGGTCGTCGCGGGCAGCTGAAAAGAGGGATAACGAGCTGGAGATACTTAGTAAGTGCTACAGAATATTCTGTTTTAAACTTAAAAATGTCAGTTTGAAACATTCGTAAGTCGGATCGATTTGAACTCAAGGCCTACTGAGAATTTCAGACTTCATTCATAGCCGAGTCTAACATTTTTAAACTGTTAATTCTAGGAACAAACGCAGTCTTCTGCCACCAAATAGTATAGTACAAACATTACTGTGTTTTAATCTCTGTATCTATTTAATCTATTGAGGGTAACGCGGTGCGTTATATATATCCCTACCTCCGTCTTTTAAGGATAAATACCACTTGCATATTATCAACAACGCAATAGCAGCGTTGCTGTTTATGGTGATAATTACATATGCGCTTGTACGAGAGTTTTCTGGACGAGCACACTTCAACGTCTCCGATCTGATTGTCATTTCATGTGAAATTGTGCTGAATTGTAAGTCTCATTATAGTTAATAAATTGGTAGATGTTCACCACGTGTGTTAGACGTGAAACGGCTCGTTACAATGGAACCGCTTTCGTGGTACAAACGCAAGTCTCGTCCGGCCAGCCACGGCTTGAGGTCGGCCGCAACCACGACGGCGCGAGCCATGAAATTAATTAAGCACTGTGACCGATTTTTAACCAGCCGCGAATAATTCCCAAGGCGGAGATGCGTAATACGATTAGTTACTCGAGGCTGAACAAAGGCGAAATTATTTTTCGCCCAGCCTTCAGCACGAGACCGCCGCGCCGTATTAAATATTGTCAAGGTTTTATATCGAAATTGCGATCAAATCAAGAACCCGCGTCAAATTGTTGTCGAAATTGTAACGGAGTCGACTGAATGATATTTATTTGACACACGAATAAGAAAGTGACAAAATTGTAGATAAATAGAATAAAAATCTTAGTTGGCAGAATGGCGCTTCATCTTTGACAATCTTTATTACGTTAAATAAAGTACTCTATACACGTATAATTATAAATCCAAATGAAATTTATATTTTTTCAATTGTAATATTTATTACCTTTAACTATAATAAAGTTTTCTTTACACAAACCTAACGGGGATCTCTTAACTTCGTCTTAACTATTGCGCTTTTAATATACGCTTCAACTTTGCTACGCAGTTTGTATGCTCGATTATTTCTGCGTAGTATTGCGTTTTAATATTTCTTTACCTTTCTTATGTTCAGTATTATAACTTACTATAACATGTTTTAGTGTAGTCAATACATTTTCGTCTAAAAAATCTCAATTGTAATTATTTTTATTATATTTATATAAAGATTATAAAGTCTCTTGTAACAAAAAAGTTAGGAATGATATTGTTTCAGATTTAAAATATCTGGTAAATCTCATAAGCTTTTATGATTTAAACATAATGTAAAATTATACAAAACTATTAATATACTAGCTGACCCGTCAGACTTCGTTCTGTCAAAAAAATTGGAATTTGGCAGTTTTTTGTTCTTACCTATTTAATAGCCAGCGCAAAAAAATCTGGACTGAACCGTCACCCTGGAGATAGGGCGGTGTGTAGGGTTCAGCTCTATATATGTTCATCTAATAACTAATATTTTAATATGAGTGGGTTCCAGAAGAGTGGCCAAAGTTATAATCATTGTACATAAATTGTTGAAGTGAAACTTCTTTATCGGGGTTAGAAAAAAATGTAGTGTAACACTTTTTCGTTACGCGTCACATTTTAACGTTACGTAACGTTACGTAACGAAACGTGATTCGAAGTATACTTTCTCCAGCGGAGTAGGGATTGGTAAATGTCTCCAATGTATTTTGCGACCCGTTTTGAGTAGTTTAATTTTTGAAATCCAGGTGGCGATTGCATCGACTTCCATAAGAGCCCATGACCCGCTTTGAGTAGTGATGACTTTGACCACTAGGTGGTGTCGTGCAATTGCCATTTACCAATAGCATATCGTTTTAACGGACTTACTCCTGCCACTATACTTGACCGTTTTTCTATTGCACGCTTATTTATTCCCAACGCTCTATAGTGACGTGATAAATATATATATATATGTTATATTGAAGTGATCAGCAAAATCAAAGGGTTTATTTTAATTCTAATTCCAGTGAATTTCTAAAAAAAGTAAGTAATTACATCTTTTTTTCTAATACTTAGGTGTAATTATGGTATTTATTTTTCCACGTTATATAAAATTAACCTCAGTTTTTGATTGCATTTTTCAAAACACCAACACGTGGGCGTGATCATGTTATTTATTTTTCAAGTTTTCAAGTTATTTAAGCTTAACCTTTGTCATATATATAAATACATATATATATATATATATATATATATATATATATATATATATATATATATTATTCGGCGCACAATACTATTTACTTAATCAAAATTAATGAAAATTGAATCATAATTATTTTCTAATGCTAAAATAATTGATTTATCGTTATATAAGAACAATACATGTAAACAACCGTTTAAAAGTATTTGTAAAAAAACAAGCTACCCTCTCTCCCTTCTCCACTCTTAAAATAACTACCCCCTCTCCTTTCCCCACTCTAGATATAAATACGAGTGGTCGCTATCGCAGAGGCCATTCGGGCGCGAGCGGTCGTACAGAGTAGAGCTCTAGAGTTGTGCTTGTATGCCTGTGCTTAAATAAAAAGATAGTGTTGAAGAAGCAAGTTTTTGAAGTGAAACTTCTTTATCGGGGTTGGAAAAAAATTCAGTGTAACATTTTTTCGTTACGCGTCACATTTTTCCGTTACGCGCTATCTTTTTCTTATCCCTACCACGCGTGATTCGAAGTATACTTTCTCAGCGGAGTAGGGATTGGTAAATGTCTCCAATGTATTTTGTTTAATACCACGCTGGGTCATCAATTGCGTAATTATTTTATTATTAATACAAATGTAAAATTACTCGATACTTTATAATTACAATAACAATATAAAATTACAAATTGTTTAAAGAAATGTCTAAAAGTGTCTACTTTTATTAATTTGGTTCTTAATCGTATTGATTTTAGCGGATTGAACAATATGCTAGCCAAGCGGAACCGTCGGTAACAAATCTTAATAAGTTATCATGTAACGCGTCAACATAAATACAGAGAAACATGCTGAAATATTAATATAAATTCATCAAAAAGTAATTAATGATTAACAATTAACAATTAGTAATTATTTTGTAATTAACAAGAAACATTATCGTTACTACATATTTGCTTAAATACTGTTAAAATTAAGTTTAAACAATTTTAAAAATAGATGGGAGCACTACCGTGCGCCCATATGTACAGCCAGAAATTCCATACTCACGGTTTCGTCGAGATAAGTTTGCTTATAAAGAATTTAACCACAAGTTTTTAAAACAATATGTTTGGTTATAAGTGCTCCGTTTGTGATCGATTGTGGTTTAAGTTAGATTTAAAATCACCACGTGCTGAAGATGAACAATTATTGAAACTGAAAATATGGAACTTGAGCAATAGATTATGTAACATATGTTAAATAAAATATAAAATATCTTTTTAAATTAATCAAAATACTTTTATTTTTACATATTAAACTTTGTAATTATCCTGCCCTTGTTATATATATTCATCTCATTCTTTTGTCGATTAGTGAAGTTTCACTTCTGTCGTGTGTGAATCGCACACACACCTTTTTATTTTTACTGTTATTATTTTTTTAAGGAACAAATAACTGCCACAAACCAAAACCAAATCTTTTTGACAGAATGAAGTCTGTCGGGTCCGCCAGGTGGTAACGCGGTTTGTGCTTGACTGTTGCTGTTGTAATGACTTAAAAACTAATGCATTTTATGTCGCGCGCCGAAACTAAAACAAAGAAATAATATCGCGAAGCCGACCAAATTGAAAATGAGTATGGTGGATCTCTAGCTCTTACATTTTGTCACTATTTATGTTATTATTTCATTCGTTTTAATTTCTGCACGCGGCGTTAGATCCTCCGACGCGCATACGCACACTGTTTTGATAGAATAATTGAATTTGAACTTTGTGCAGCGGTATTAAAGTGCAAATTGACTCTTTAGCGTTACGAACGCACCTACATCGCTTAGACAGCAGTGAAAACTTGTATTATAATTTAAAGTGAACTTTTGTTTGTTTGTTTCTGGTTTCTGGTTTCTGGTTTCCGGATTCTAGATTCTGGTTTCTGGTTTCCCGTTTCTGGTTTCCGGATTCTGGTTTCTGGTTTCTGGTTTCCGGATTCTGGTTTCTGGTTTCTGGTTTCCGGATTCTAGATTCTGGTTTCTGGTTTCTGGTTACTGGTTACTGGTTTCTGGTTACTGGTTACTGGTTACTGGTTACTGGTTACTGGTTTCTGGTTTCCGGATTCTAGATTCTGGTTTCTGGTTTCCCGTTTCTGGTTTCTGGTTTCTGGTTTCCGGTTTCTGGTTTCTGGTTCTGGTTTCTGGTTTCTGGTTTCCGGTTTCTGGTTTCTGGTTTCCGGATTCTGGTTTCTGGTTACTGGTTTCTGGTTTCTGGTTCTGGTTTCTGGTTTCTGGTTTCTGGTTTCCGGTTTCTGGTTTCTGGTTCTGGTTTCTGGTTTCCGGATTTTGGTTTCCGGATTCTGGTTTCCGGATTCTGGATTCTGGTTTCTGGATTCTGGTTTCTGGATTCTGGTTTCTGGTTTCTGGTTTCCGGTTTCCGGATTCTGGTTTCCGGATTCTGGATTCTGGTTTCTGGATTCTGGTTTCTGGTTTCTGATTTCGGGTTTCTGGTTTCTGGTTTCTAGATTTCAGATATCAGGTGTCAGATGTCAGATGTCAGATTTCAGTTTTCAGATTTCAGTTTAATAAAATAAATAATAAAGTTGCTTGAGAATATATTTATAAGAGTATGTAGAGGGACTGACAGAAGGCATAATGATGAGAGTAATAGAATTCGTTGTCACCCCCACTCCGTGCTGTGTTATGGTGAGAGGTGACACCGGTACACACGTGGAGGGGATCACTTACCAAGTGATAATAAATATTTTTTTTTTGGAGTTTACAGCCACGCGGTTTGATACGTGGATGATAGTGGTGGCGTAGATGATATGGAGCGAGACAAAAATATTAAAATGACTATTAAAAAGCAGGGGTTGGTGATAGAAAAGTGAAAATTTAGGGTTGTATG
This sequence comes from Byasa hedistus, assembly GCA_029286795.1. NCBI lineage: Eukaryota > Metazoa > Arthropoda > Insecta > Lepidoptera > Papilionidae > Byasa > Byasa hedistus. The sequence goes on along the minus strand of JAGSMW010000013.1, from coordinate 4,270,972 downwards.
TATTTTTTGATGCCACACAATAATAAAATAAAATAGAAAAAAAATTCCCAAAAAATAAAAAAATTTTTTTTGGTGTGGGCAACCCTGATCACTAGGGGTTTTGAAAAATAGATAGTAACCGATTCTCAGACCTACTGAATATGCATAAAAAATTTCATCAGAATCGGTAAAGCCGTTTCGGAGGAGTTAGGGAACGAACATTGTGACAAGAGAATTTTATATATTAGAAGATTATACTATTAAAACTTAACTTTGATTACAACTTCGCAAAGCATTCGTTTACACTCGAATAAAAGTCAATATGTTAGGTGAAATAGTTTATCATCTTAGTCGTATACACCATTGCGGTGATCGTACATGGACTTGAAAACGCAACACCGAAGTGATTTTCCGTGTTCATAATCGAATGATATCAAACAATGTTACATTGTCCGTTGAGTATCGCCACGTTGGCCTCGATTTGATTCTCACTTTATACGCGTTGGACACGTAAACAAATCATTCTTGCTTTGCACCCGTTATAAGATAATCACGATTTTATTTATGGAATATACGCTACAGTGACAATATTAACAACATTTTGAAATAAATGAATAATTGCTGAAGGGATATTTCTAATAGACGACTATATGATATCTGTTCAATTGGTAAGTAGGTACTTTATGTCGGAGACTATTTTAAGCGACATACAGTACTGTGCAAATATTGCTCTGTTTCTGTTTCAAGGGAGCTGCAGCTAGAGCTACTAAAATTACTGAGGTAACGAGATCTAACATCTTGTGTCTCAGGGCGACGAGTATATTGTGGTGTACTGTTTATTTTCCCAACTAGCGCCACATTGCAAGCAGCAAAACTAACTAGTTTGAGTAAACTGGGCGCCTTATAAATTCAGAGCTCTGCTTTTAATTATATATAACAATATAATGTTTACGGTTTAAAAATATTTCGTTTGTTTAGATTATGAAACTTTCGTATTTATTTCGTTATTAATTGCATTGAAGAATAGTATATAGAGATTTCACAGAAGATATCAAAAGTTCTTTATAGGACAAAATGGATTTCCTCAGTCTTAACAAAATCTTATTAAATTAGTAATAAATATTTGTCAAAAGAATTGAAAACGGTCTATTTGTACAGGAAAATTTAACAATTTTTTAATTTACTTAAATTTGATTCCATAAATATTTCAAAATATACGATTACATGTATTGATTGAATTGAAAAAAAGTTTCTTTGTTATAAGTTTTAATTAAATAAAATAACTTAGTAATTTGATTGGAGACACCTTCTCTCTTTCATGAGGAGCGTCATACTTTCGCGAAATGATCAGATCGGTGCGTCGCGTTGGTATTTCCATATTTAGACGCCCCACACCCACTGACTATTCGTCCGAAATAATTTCTTTAACACCGAAACTTGCGTTTTAACAGGCTTCAGACTCGATAAGGTATGTTATTCATATTCACTTTAATTTATTCTTCTCATAATAAAGATTAATATTAAAATTATTACAAAGAAATACGAATCGGAGAGAAACTTATTTTGATCTGAACTTTTCAAGTACTGTGTTTATTTACTGGTAAATATAATTTTCTTTTCTTAATTTTTGATAATAGATAATGCGGATTTTACGTTATTTCATGCACATCTAGTTTAAGTTTAGATGTTCAGGCAAAAGCGGTAAATCATTAAAGCACAACTAAATTAACTATTCTTTATCATATTTTAAACATGTCATCATAAAATCCTGTGGGAAGTTGCTCAATAAATGTTAACTTTCCTAACCGCGAGACGTCTTCTATTTTAGTTATGCAAAAAAAGACAAAGATTATAAACTTTCCCTCCCGAGCTACGGTTAAAAATAATGCAGAGCACCTTATCTGTATCTAATTCGGTAGAGTGCGTGCACTTGATGAGTCACGGACACCGCAAACGGATGGGGGGCGATGCATTATATTAATTGTATTTTAGGGTTCGTGTATAACGTAGGTGGCATGAAATTTACTTACCTTACCAAGAATTGGTTAAAATCTAAAGTATGGCAACACATTTGTTGTAATTGTTCTTATTTATAACAAGTGCCTAATATTACTTGTAACTATCAACTTTATTTTGACTAATTGTTAAGAATATAACCAGATATTTTAATTTGTCTAAAATCATCTCGCAGTTAGTGCAGAGTTATTTCTTTACGTTTCACGTGGTATAATTTAAAAACCTTACTACGATCCCATTTCGGATCCGGTTCCTAGTCGATATAATTGAATTTGTTACGAACCCCGACCCCCCATGCGTCCTGTTTAGTGTCTCGGACAATCCTATTTAAATGGGCCACTGATCTACGGATACCGTACGAAATAGGTGGCTTATGGAAGCCAATGATACGAAGGATTTCCTTAAATGATATCATTAATTTATATTAACATGTGTAGTAGCTTAGTTTGTTTTGCTAAAGTAGTAACTCTACTTTTTGCTGGTCTATCGCCGGAGACTAATAACAGTAAGCAAATATTACCGGGGTGTATATCATGATTAATAGCGTCATGTTTTCGTGATAAATCCATCACTTACTATGTTGCTCGTCTTGCTGCTTCATCGTATTAAGAAAAAACATAATTTTTAAATGTATAACACTTAGCCGTTGAATTGCCTTTAATTGTAAAATTGTGTGATAAATGAGAAAAGACTATGTTATTAATTTTGTATTTAAATAAATCAAAAACGAGTAACAAATAAGTTAACTATCATACTTCGAAATGGTTTGCTGTTGTACTTTCTCCGCCAAATGAAATTTAAAGCAAAGAAAGAGTGTGCGTTGTAGCGCAAATAACAATAAGGCCTAAGTAATCCCGCGTATAAAAGAGATTTGAGGGAACTTGTTATATCACCGAATCGGGCAATAAATCGTCCGGTTCGTAATCCGATGCTGCAGCGTTATCCGGTCTATTTGCGGATTGTATTTTCAAGCGAAATAACAAGGAAATTCAGTTACGGTATGGAAATGGTTTTAGACTTTTAAATCGGACGGGACTGGCCATGATTTACGTGTATTGTGTCTAATGCTTTGTTAGTCTTTGGTTCATAATTTATAACAGTATTTATTCATTCAAGTTAACTTTTGGTTATTTTACAGTAGTAGAACTAAAGTAAACCTTGTCTGTAGTAGTAGTGAACTGAAAGGTCTTCGGATTCGCGAGCCTTGAGAGTGGCGGCAATTGTCGCTCTAAAATCAAGTTTAAAGGGACATCAAATTCGATGTGGCATCGTATTTGTCAGGATGCTTAGGCATGGTGCACAGGTACAAGGATGCAGTTTTCGGGACATACGCAATAATTGTTTCTTTCCCTCAAAAGCAGGGTGTCTTATGAAGATTCCTCCACATGAAAAAAAAGGAGAATTCACATCCTTTCTGCCATTAACCTAATGTGCAAATAAACTTGTGTTTCGATTTGAGAGGCTTGCAGTATTTCTGTAGGATGTAACACCTCATGCCTCAAGGACGGCGATACCGTAGTGTAATCTTTTCAACTCGCGCGTCATTGTTGTAGAAAGTACCATAAAATGAACGTTCTGATTATTCCGCACTCTCGTTTAAAACATTTACAAAACTTTCTCAATTGTACACGAGTGATTTATTTTCCTATTCCACAATCATTATACTTCTTTTACAGATTTTTATCTAAATAAAAGTTTATCATGCAATCCAACTTCCTTAACAATTACAGGCTGTACAATTTGTGTCTGGCTCAATGCCAGCTCAGCTTCCTGTTCCTTTGTTTATATTGTTTATGATTATTTACAGATTAGATTATCGCACATATGCTCATTAGTTATTTATTTTATATATAGAAACTTAAGCAAACCATAGCATATATTTATCGGATCTTTTACTAATAATCCTTGTTGTCTTGGACCGCCTATATGCACCACCACAGCTCTGGTCGCTGCAAAACATTATTGTTTTCAGGTTTGAATAGCGCTGTAGCTAATGAAATTACAGGTTTTACGAGATTGGACAATTTGTCTCTCAAGGCAATAAACACAGTGTGGTGTAGTGTAAACCATCTTACCTAGCGTCACCTTGTTATTACCCACCAGTTGAAAATTTTGTTTGACTCAGAGCTATATAGAAATAACAAAAAGTTTTTCTACTTTACTGAATTTAAACCCATCTCTTGACTTTTCGAGACCATTACTCGGTGATAAGAAGCTACACAAATTAGCTGATGTATTTTGAAGAGGTGTGGTAAAGATAAATCTATACCTTTACTTGCAATTTCAACTTTTGATTTTGCTTTAAAAATTATTACGTAACATTCAGCGTTATACCTAGTTAATAAAGCGGTCGGGTTCAGGGCTGTGTACTTGACCTCACTGGGTTGTCTTTGATACTTAACCTTAGTTTCATATGACTTCCTCTAACTTGATATTTTTATGAAGGAGGAGAATTGTAATGTCTGCTATTGAAATGTTATTACGTTACGGTTATTATTATTATTGTGGGAAAGGTTAAGACCACAACCTAGTACTTTATAATAAGAAATGATTTGATAATATTTTTCATTATATTTGTATATTAAATTGTTATGGATTTATAAAATCACTTAACGATTTCTTTCTGATCAAACTTCATATAAATAATAACTGCGCGCATGAAATATTTTTTTTCATTCTACAAGGCGACGAGATGAGCGAGAGATTCACCTGATGGTAAGTGATACGCTCGCCCATAACAACGTGGTACTAGTTTAGATGGTATACACTGACCATATTGTGTTCGTCGCCTTGTCACATTAGTTGTTAAGTCTCGTTACCCCAGTAATTTCACTAACTTACAGCGCCCTTTAAACCAGAACACAGTTATCTATTCTGTTTGGCGGTAGAAATTGGAGCTGTGTCTGGTACCTACCTAGACGGCCTCCGGCAGCAGAGACCTACCACCAGTGGACATCAATTGTAACATATTGTGTAATTGCCAAAAAAGAGCTAATACAATTTTTAACTCCACAGTTGCATTTGCATTACTTTATATCGCTGCAATTCACAACTTCCATACAAAATATGACTTAATGGGATCATGGGGGTCGGTAGAGGAAAGCAGCCAAAGAAATAAAAATCCATCGAGTGCAAGCGCCGCACCACTTAAATTAGCCGTGAAACTTTTGTTTTCACTTTCCCCTGAACTGGTCTTTTATTTTGACGAGTCAGTGCGGTGATTAGGTCTGACTGCGGATGATACAATGGACGTGAGGCAGCGATTTTAATCTCCGACTGTTTACTTTTGCCTTTTAAAATAAAACGAAAATAATGAATGAGATTGCTGTGTAAAGATTAGACTCGAGTCTATCATGTTTTTCTTAAAATGGTAATGACATCATTTAATAACGTACGTCCTAGTGCAGGGTTTTCTTTCATAATAATAAGTATTACATAATTTTGTTGAACCACGCAGCGCTCGTAGTTTTGAGATTTCGATACATGACTTTATCTCCCTACAATCATTTAATTTCTTTTTTAAATACTAAAGAGACTTTCCTGCAAGAGAGACCACTAGTTCCCATAGGATAAGAAATAGAAAATCATGTGCAACTAAGGATTTTGTATTAGCTACAGTACCTTCATAGGTTCCTAGTTCACAAATGCGTGTCGGATATAATTTTTTCTGATAGTTACAAAAAATATTAACAATAAATAAAATGCTTCTATATGAAAGGTTATAGAGATGTAAAATATTCCGAGTTTGGTTTTATTATAAAATAACATTTTTTTTTACTAGAAACAGTATTTCTTGTTAAAAAAACTTAGCATAGAGATATATGAGCATCTTATATGTCCATCCCTCATCCGAGAGCGAGGAGAGACATGTTTACAACAAAGTTTACGGCGCCTCGTGACAGTGTATTTATTGTCGCATGTTTTATTGCTTCTCGAGGGGCATGTGTCTGAGCAAAATGTACGCTGCTGCGGTGTGGGTGTCCGTTCTTACATATTACATTGGATGTCATCTGATGATAGTAGTTTCTGTAAATGTTTCTAGATGATTCGCTTCTTTATCTACATACAATTACATAAATACAGTCAAGTATAAACTCAGTTTCTTATTATAAATAATAAACCTTCAAAGAAGTTAAATAAGTAGTTAATGGTCAATAATACAAGAAAAGGGATATGATCGTATGTTTTTAAAAAGACGAAAGCAAATAATAAAAATTTAGTTATATAGATGATTTCTCTTAAGCTAATTCTAGCCGCTTTTAGATACTATTTCCTAATTGCATCAGCGTAAAAGAGACGATGCGCTGACTTTAAATACTCCGTAACGCTTGTAACTTTTAAACCAGAAGACCTACTTGGATACTCTTTAAGGATAAAATGAAGGACAGGATAAGGAGACCACAAATCCGAAACATAAAGTCTATAGACCAAATAGCAAAAAATTTAAATTTTGCAGAGAATTAAACTTGTGTCCAAAGAACCTTTGTGTCCAAAGAATGAAAATTAGCCCCTGGTCCATTCTGGCACATTCTATTCTTAAAAGGTAATAGAGATACGTATAATAATACGACGCATGCGCAGCATTGCAGCAATTCATAATAGACAATTCCCTTCCAATCACACAAAACATTCGCATAACATAGTTTGCTAGACTTTGAAATCGTTTATTACAAAGCACTATCCACGTTCGCATGTGTTTGGTATTTTGTTATCACCTAACCTGTCTTGGCTCACCAGCTCCATATCGATGTTTCTGGACCGAAATCGAATTAACCTTACTAACGGTACTGTGTTTTGGTGTGAAGAGCATGTAGCTAGTGAAGTTACTAACATATTAACTGATTTTGAAATCAATGTTAAATTTTATATCATACAAATGAAAGAACTATCTTCACAAGAAATTTTGAAATGTGACTTATTAAGTTTGTTATATGCAATTGGCCAATAGCCAGATATAATATAGTCGTAAATATCAATTAATCCGAACAAATTAGCGCAGACTTTTTATATGACCTTTATTATATACCTGTAGTATATACCTTTGCGTTGCCGCGTGGGGTCCGTACGGTCGATTGTATTAAAATCACAATGATCGCGCTGGCCATTGCCCTCTTTCAGGAAATCGATAACAAGCTCGGAGAGTAAGGTTCAATGTGAACAAAACAATGCAATTTATAAATAGCTTCAATTTAATCTGCGTCTAAATCTTTATACTTTCTGTTTTGAATTCTGCGTGCTTTAAAGCACCATAACTTATTTTTTTCATTCATACTTAATAATTTTTTATAGCTTTATTAATGCACCTTCTTTAGGAAATAACTATGTATTTTTTTTTGTATTTTTTGCTATAAATTTGTATCATATTTAGCTTGTTTATATTACGTATAATCTTAAAGATAAACATCAAAGTAAAAGTGTAGTAATTGTAAAAATCGATAAACATTCCTTAGCGCTAGTTACATTGTTTTTAATAATTCTTCAATTAACAATGTAGATGCATTGTGCAGTAGTAAACGTTAAGCTTATTAAAGTTATGCAACATGCCACGAGGCCAGCAATTGGATCGGTGACCGCTCTAGTACTATTCGTTTATATGTACTTCATATTTTATACGCAAGGGCTCTAGTTGAAGTCCTTTAAAGGTCTTTGATATTGGTCAAATTTTTATTAGGAATAGATTTTCTGAATTATTTTTATCTATTTTGTGTTGTAATACCCAGTAAAACAATGTATAAAGCTGTCTTAATGCCCAAATATCCTTCTCTTACAACTAACCTTGAGTCTGGTGAGAAATTAAACGTTATTGTAAAAAAAGTTGATACTCAGAATAAAATTAATTGAAAAACTATTACATGTTCATGTAAATATCAAAATGATTGTTAAACTATAAATTACGGTTGTACTTAGATATTTTTTTATTAGAATTATAGAACATAGAGCACGCTATGATCAACTCTTTACGAATATCTAAGATGTTTATGAAAATCGTCTGTATCTAATTTTAGTTGAAGTTATACATAATATATACAGGTTCGCGCAGACGGTTTCATATTAATGCAATGGACTGCCCGAATATTTCGCCGCTCTATCGATCCGTACACCCTGTAATTGCACTGCTTCAAGTGATTTACGGTTTAGGGGCGTCATTTGCTGTTTGATTAGCAACTTTAATCAGAAGGTATAGAGACGAAAATGAATAAACCGAGCGATAGGAAATATTGCAAGGGGTTGCACCGACCCAAGTGTTACATGCATTATTGCATGATCTGTATGGCTCTTGTGGATGTGCAAACGTTTTTGCGTTTTTTGGACACGACATCGCCACATATTATTATGTTTAAAAAATAAATGAGACTTATCATAAATCTTACTGTCATATTATTTGCATTTAAATTAAGATTCTAGTCATTTCTAGATTTAAACATTTTTTTTGTATAGTTTTTAGTACGTTAGTTTCCGCGTGTCTTAAGCTAGAAACAAGGTTATTTTACCATTGCTTTGCTAGAACAAACGTTAATACGTCTTGGAATATTTTTTTTTTATATCTAGTTGCTGTATATGCTAAATTTCTAAAGGGATATGTAGAATTGTTAATTTTGGCGGCTAAACAGTACGAGTTTGCATGATCACGTTGTTTGGCGGCTATTAAACATTATCATTGTAAACATGTTGGAATATCGTTTATTGAACGTAATGTTTAATTCAGTATCATGAGCAATCATCGGGAACATTACCATTCGTGCCTCCGCGTTGTTTGGAAAGCTTTACTCTGTTGCCCCTCTGCATACAGCGCTCTCTAATTTTCCGGTTTGATTGTCCGCGCTCGATGGAGATAATTCGATGCGTTCAGACTATCATTGTGACCACTTCTCTTTCTATCCGATGCCAAATGTCGTTTTGTACGTATTTTTGAAACATGCTTTTTTATAATTCATCAAAGCAAAACGAAGTTGTTCTCCTGGTGGTCAGCGTTGCACAGCACAATATTATGTTGATCGCTTTAAAAATGACTACGTTCAGTCTCATTACCACAGTATCTTTGTATTGTATTGTGTGAAGTTATTTTTAATAGATTATTTTTGTTGCAGATGCTGACTTCATAACAGGTAAGATGTGCATACAAGATACTTGTAAACGTACCTTACATAAGCTGTAATTGACATTTAAACGTAAGGAGCCGTTTGGAAGAAGGTTGAATAAAAATGAAAACTTTATAATGAATATATCAGTAGCAAAATTTATTATTAGTTATTATTTAGCTAACTACTAACACAAACATTCAATAGTTAGTAATTAGTATTAGTTATAGTTAAACTCTATTAAAATGAAGACCTGGAACAATCTTGTAAAAGCAAGCTATAAAGAAGGAATGAGGAGATTCGAAGTAGAACAAATGTTTCTCATATAGCAATTCGTTTTAGTAAGCTAAAGTAACAATAGGTGGGTTCTACTACGGAAATCGGACAGGAGATAGGGCAGAAAGAGATTATTGTAGAGATGACTTAATGAGGATCAGAGGTAATCCTTGGATGCAGGTGACTTCAACAACATACGTCGGGCTTGAAATCGTTTAAACAGTTATCTTCGGCAGAAAATATGAATAGGCTAAAATGATAAAGCTAGTCTCCTTTGTTGGAGACTATAGTGTTGTGGTTTGAGACGGGTTTTAGCTAGTAAACTTACAGGAATAACTTATCACCGTAAATCTTCGAGTATGTTGTGGTACTCACTTAATTAGCCTCAACCAACACTAACAGGTGAACGTACTACTCATCCTGTTGTTTTGTGATACGCAAAAAAGTACTTTTGCAATTATATCAATTTATTCGTGGTACACCTATATACGTTCCGATCCATTGTTTTTGATTACTGTCACTTGAAACATTATGCCGGCGTCAATTATGGTGCATTGAGTCACCACGTTGTTATTAATTATCTACGTCTATGCGTCATAATAGCACACAAAGTATGAAGCAAGGGCAAATTATAGTATTAGATTTTATGGTACCTAAATGCAGATAATGCCAATAACAATGTGCTACAATATGCTTAATTTCTACTACGATTATTACGAAAATTAACAGAAATTTAAACGTAGTAAGAACTGAGACTTATAGAGAAGATTTTGTTTTGTAAATAAGATAAGCTCTTTATTAAAGCAACAATTACTATAGGACTTCAAGACAGTAAGAGGAGTATACGTAGATTGGACTGTAATAGCTGTAGGTATCCCTAGATGATTGTCATCAAGTAATCAGTCACCTCAGACTTTCCTAAACCATGATTTCTGTAAAACATTCTGAACGAGATAAACTCCGTAAAGTTCAATGTAATTTAAGATCAATTTAAGTCCTCAATAACTTGAAGATATATTTAGATGTGTCAATTATTCTGTTCTTCGAAATTACTTCACAGAAATACTTATCGCACTTCGTGACTACGAATACAACAGACAGCTGTCGATCTTCAGTAAATTGTTACAGTTTTCTATTTAATACAAATCAAGAATATATATATTGGTATTGATATATTGGATTACAGAGTTGTTAATTTATTAAGTTACTTTGAAAGTCATTGCAAATTTGTTTTTCTCGTTAAACATTTGTCAATTCAAGTGATATTCCGATAACTGATCAGATCTACGTTTGAGACATGATAAAGTCAGATCGTCTTGTTGCTCAATATACGAAACGAATCAATGATTGTATCGTATAAAGACTTTGTGTAAGTCTATACATAACGTGATTTAATGCTCCATTTAGCGATTCGGTCGAAACTCATACATTAACGGCCGTGGCCTAGATATAAGATAAAGCGTAGTAAATAGCGAAATAACTTGAAGCTAACAAGTACATTATGTAGGATAATTAAAGAATTTTTTTAATTAACTGTAATTGTATTAGTTTTTTTATTCAATAAACCGCAGGACGTTTACTTGGTGGTTAGAGAATACGCGTGCTCATAGCAATTAGTTAAGATGTTTACACGACTCTATATTGCGATTATTGTCTATCGTCTTGAAATATATAATGGTACACAAGGCTGGCACAGCAAGGTTTTTGGTCTATATTATATAACTTTTCTACTTTTCTAGATGATCTCTGACAACAAAGATCCATCACAATATCCTCTTTACAGGCGATGAAACGATCTACATATTGCTTGTAAATATGATCGAAATACTTTTGAGATACAAGCGAGTCAAGTGTCGATGTAAAAAAAGTTAACATATGGATTCATTAACATCAACTTAACTATTGTTTGTACCATACATTTAAGATGAACTGTGTTTGTCAAACTTAAGTAGCGCATTATTACACTGTCTATTTTTTCTGTCGACTAATAACTTGCAAACATTACTGTGTTCCAGTTTGGAGGGCGCTGTAGCTAGTGTAATTACAGGGGTAACGAGACTTAACATCTTATGTCTCGAGGCAACGAGCGCAATGTAGAGTTATATAGACATCTTTACGCGTTAAAGCCTCACTGCTTTATGGATGTTGCTGATTAAATTTTGTCGACGGAACCTGTGACTACATAACATTAGTGTGATCGATTCAATTAATTATATATACCGGCAATCGAGATAAACGATCTCAATAATTATAAATTTTTAAGTTCATCTAAGCGACAAACGTTATGATGGTAAGATATACGCCTGCTCGTAGCAACGTGGCGCTGGTTAAGATGGTATACACTGCACCACATTGCGCTCGTCACCTTGAGACATAAGATGATAAGTCTCGTTACCCCAGTAATTAAGCTTACAGCGCTATTCCAATCAGTACACAGTAACGTACACACACTACTCGGCGGCTGAAATAGGTGCTGCGGTGGTACCTACCTAGACTGACCAACAGTGACAATTCTGCTATCAGTTGGTGCTTATCGGTTGATGGTATACATTTATTATAACTGGCTTATTAAATATATAATAAAGTGTTTACTAATATGCGACACGTCCCGCTGCAAGCCATTTTGTTCAGCTAACTCGAACGCGTGTACCGATTGTGTTACCCCGCCCTTTGTTTTACGCCAAAGCGTGACTTTGTGGCTATTGTTTTTCAGCCGAGAGCTGCGCCTCTATAGCCATGTATGAAAATTACTTTATAAAAGCCGTTAAAAGCCGACTCGTACAAGGGTGATAAGCGACAACTGACGCACTATGGATATTACAAAAGAATTTATATTATTTCTTATGTAATGATGATTACTGGAATTCTTTCCAGATGGTAGGTCTCTGTTGCCGGAGACCGTCTGGATGGGTACCACCGCAGCTCCTACTTCAACCGCCAAATAGTAGTATGCAAACATTACTGTGTTCCGGTTTAAAGGGCGCTGTAGCTAGTGTAATTACTGGGGTAACGAGACTTAACATCTTATGTCTCAAGGCGACGAGTGCAGTGTGGTGCAGTGTGTACCATCTTAACTAGCACCACGTTGTCATGGGCAAGCGTATCACCTACCATCAGGTGAACGTCTTGCTCGTCTCGTCGCATAGTAATATAAAAAAAATATCATAGCTTTTTCACTACAGAATTAATGGTTAACGCAACTATTATATAGATAATTAAGAATATAACTTATATTGTTCTATATTTATTTTTACAACACGTCAGTTAAGTTACTAATCGAAATAAAAATAGTCTGATATAATATCACTCTACGGTTAATAGAGAAAAACTAAAGCATGTCTATGTACATATATAGTAATTTGTCATGTCTATGCTTGTTGTGTATATAAATATTTACTAGCGTCTAGTATCGAGTGGTTTCAGTACTGATACAACAGTGAGAATGATATTAGCTGTGTGCCATGTCCTCGTCACGATTATTCAAATAAATTTCGTGTATCGGGGGCTTGTGAGGGTAGGTCTGGCTACTTGACAAATTGCCGGAGGCTAAACGGGGGTCTACGCATGGAATGGGGCATGTTGGAAATTTTGAGGGTTGTCCCCGTGAACCGATGTAGTAATATTGATTTGTATACATCACGCAGCTTAATTTGATGTCACTTGCAGTATGATACGTTTAATTTTACTTTCATTCATACAATAAATTCGATGTGTTTTCATAAATAGTATACTGCATATTTATCGGCGTATAAGTAATGTACGTATTTTTTTAAGTTTTTACTTACAATTTTTCTATGCCAAATTGCCAACTACCACATATCTCTTCATCAAAGGTTGACCGGTAGAGAATGCGTACAGGCATTAAGCCCGCCTTTTTTACTTTTTTAAGGTTATAAAGAGTAATTTAGAAATAAATATATGCAAACAAATTTAATACTGAAGTGAAAGGTTCAGTTAAGATAATTCTTGTAATTTATGGATAATTATTCACGAAAGACAATATGTTTTTTTTGTTGTTTTATATTCAACTTCAGATACTTATTCTGAATAATCCATTACCATCAATCGAATACATACTTTATTGTAAAGTTCAAAGGGTATGTTACCTGTAATAATTGTACACATACGCTCTTACTAAATCGCCATCCTAAACAATAATTTTAGCCCTATACTCCAGACAGTCGCGACGGCTTGACTCTACCCTCAGCCAGGGTCTCGTTTTTCACGACTCCCCTCGCTCCCTTTTCTATACAAAACCCTTAAATACAATAACTTGAAACCATATGCACTTAAACAGCGCGTCTCAAGGTACATTTTTGCTTAGCAGGCTTATAGCGGCTGTAGTGGACGTAGAAGCTTGTTCTTTAATTCTATACGATTTAGACTTATTGTCCCCTATCTTGGAATTCGTTAGGAGCTAATGAAAAATTGCTGTAGGTGCGGCCCGGGGGTCGGTGGCGGCCACCAGTTATGAGGTGTCGGGGGACATTTTATAAACGCTCAATGCTGAACACTTTCTCTTTGTAGAAACTCGGCGTTGTTTGTTTTTATCCAGTTAGCGCCATCACTGTTAAAGTGAACAAAATACGTGATACATTATCGGAATATAGGCTAGAATATAGAATGATCCAAGTCTCTACATGGTTTGTCGTATATAGACCTAGTACCAACTTGTATGTTATGGTAAATAGTTAAAACATGAAAGAAGCCGGAATGGCATGCGTCGTCTTAGTATCCCGGTCTCTATTACCTCATATGATTTGAATGTGCCAAAATGTCATAGGAGCTAATTTTCATGTTTTCGACACAAAGGTCATGAGTTAAATTCTCAGTTAAATTAAACTTTTTTCTTTTTCTCCGTTTCCACAATGCTAACTCCTTAACCGGTAGTGCTAAAGACTTTTTATTTCAGATTCCTCGTCTCCTTTCCCTGTACTTCATTTTATCCTGAAGGAGTATCCATGTAGCTCTTCTGGTTTAAAAGTTACAGGCGTTAGTATTTAAGTCGGCGGAACAGTCTCTTTTAAGCTGATGCAATCAGTTGATAGAGACTAACAGGAGTTTTTGATATCAGACATTATGCTTAAAATTAAAAGGCGGTGTCTATTATATATTGAAGTAAAATACACTATCCTAGTACTTTCTGCTTAGTCAGTTTATATTCTGTTGCGCCACTTAACCAAATAAAGGTTTACTTTTCAATATTTTCGCTTCGTTTGTTTTTAGCATCATCTAATAGAAAACAACTCCCTAACGCCAATTTCATACCTTTTTAATAAAACAATATAGGTCCCCATTTCATGTAAAGAATGTTCAGAGGGTTGAGGGGGTCGATAGCGTGGGAGACGGGATTCATATTAGTGTTAGCAGACCCCGTTCAAGGGCGGTTTTATACTGCTGTATAGATTTTAATACGCTTGTTGTTTGCTTTGTTTATCGATTTTACTGAACGATGCTTTAATGGATATTAAATATAGATACCATGTAGTCTGTTATTTTTATGTATGTTCTATATTATTTTATTTAATAATAGGTTGTCAAATATCTCCCTTCCGCCTTTTGTCTTTTGAATTTCGCGGCTATGTACAAAGCGCTACAGAGCTCGTATCTAGCAATACTATATATAATTTGAAAGGTCTTGACATAACCTACAAAACGACGCTATGCATAATTAGTTTGGATATTGCGTTCAACAGTTATAGACGTGTAAACATGGAGTTCACTAACGCCGAAATTCGCGCTATTTTAAAGTTTTCCTTCGTTAAAGGCAAATCCGCTAGAGAAACGTTCCGTGAGATTAATGGTGTTTTGGGGGATGGTACTCTATCACTTCGAACCGCGGAGGAATGGTTTCGACGATTCAGAGCCGGTGAAAACGACACCATGGATAAGCCAGCCGGCGGAAGACCTGTGACGACAAATACCGATCAAATCATGGACTATATCAAGTTAGACTGGCATGTGGCATCTCGTGACATCGCCCAGGAGATGGGAGTTAGTCATCAAACCATTTTAAACCATCTGCAGAAGGCTGGATACAAAAAAAAGCTTGATGTTTGGGTGCCGCATGATTTGACGCAAAAAAACCTTCTGGACCGAATCAACGCCTGCGATATGCTGCTGAAACGGAACGAACTCGACCCATTCTTGAAGCGGATGGTGACTGGCGACGAAAAATGGATCACATACGACAATATCAAGCGAAAACGGTCGTGGTCGAAGGCCGGTGAATCGTCCCAAACAGTGGCCAAGCCGGGATTGACGGCCAGGAAGGTTTTGCTGTGTGTTTGGTGGGATTGGAAGGGAATCATCCACTATGAGCTGCTCCCATATGGCCAGACACTTAATTCTATCATCTACTGCAAACAACTGGACCGCTTGAAGCAGGCGATCGACCAGAAGCGTCCAGAATTGGCCAACAGGAAGGGTGTAGTATTCCACCACGACAACGCCCGACCACACACTTCGTTGAGGACTCGTCAGAAGCTACGGGAGCTCGAATGGGAGGTTTTATCGCATCCACCATATAGCCCGGACATAGCGCCAAGTGATTACCACCTGTTCCTGTCCATGGTTAACGCCATTGGTGGTGTAAAGTTGAACTCAAAAGAGGCTTGTGAAAAGTGGCTGTCCAAGTTCTTCGCAAATAAGGAGGGGGGCTTCGACGAGGGAGGTATTATGAAGTTGCCGTCTAGATGGAAACAGATTATCGAACAAAACGGCGCATATTTGAACTAAATCCGATCACTGTAACACTATTTATAAAGCATTGAATAAAGAGCAAAAAAGCGGAAGGGAGATATTTGACAACCTTATAATTGATATTATAATAATTTGCGTCTCAGCGAGGCGATATGGGAATCATATTTCGATTTATGTTCAGAACTAGATATTAACAGGCTATAATTAATGAAAAACACTCTTAAACTTGAGAACTATTTAGTTGAAAATAACAGTCGAGAGACAAGTAAGCAAGGCAGTCTTTGTTGCTTATTGTTTATATATTAAATTCTAGCTTTTTTATAATTAAACTGGATAGTGCTCTTTTGAACAAACAAAAAATTCTTTATCATTTTGTGTAAGACATAAAGAAATTACTGTGATTGTAATTAAAAAATGTTTAGCTTATTTAATGGCTTAGCTTTAGTGTACAATGCATCAAAGCGCACGTTTTAATTAAAGGAGGGTTTATAAGAGAATTATAATTATTCAGCTACAGAGGCGTTAGGTGTCGGCTGGCCCGCGCCTTCGTAAATAGAGACCTTAGCGCTTTGATCGTGCCCACTCAAAGCTTAATCGGGAGTGAAAATTGTTTATAAATATACGTCAGTGGGAATGCGTTGTTGTTACTTTAATAAAAACTGAATACTTCACGGTCAATGGATGCCGTCGGACCGGAGCCAGTTGGTACAGTTTATTCGCGAAATTTATTTTATAAACGGACGTCATGTGCAGTAACAGTATTACAAAATATTCTGAACGGCGATATATGTTCATGGAGTGTCTAGTATTTAATATATACTGTAAATAAAGAACCCTTTACTTTGACTGGTGGTAGGTTTCTGTTGCCGGAGGCCGTCTAGGTACCTACCACCGCAGCTCCTGTTTCAGCCGCTAAACAGTAGTGTGCACACATTACTGTATTCTGGTTTGAAAGGTGTTGTAAGCTAGTGAAATTACTAGATTAACGAGACTTAACACCTTACGTCTTAAGGCGATGAGTGCAATGCGGTACGCCAATACCACGATATGGGTAAGCGTATCACTTACCATCAGTGATCGTCTCGCTCGTCTCGTAGAATAAAAAAAAATTGTAATTACTACATACAATGTTACTTCATTTAAGTATTTGTGCTTTTAAGACATCACTGTATTACTAAAGTATTTATTTCACTGTGCAAAGATCAGTTTAAGAGTTAAAAATGTCTTATGTCTTAAATCGACGACTCCAAAGTGGTGTTGTATAAAAATCTGATACCAGATGGTAACGAACAGACGACACGATTACTCGACACTAAAACAATATCCTTTTCATGTCGACGCTTTTTTAATTTTTATCGTAACATGTGCAAGCAGCACACGACTTATACAAGTTTTCGCTAAGGGCCTTGGATGTTCTATAGTCTATAGATTTACCACATCTCCATTTAAATTCGCTTCCATTATCTAACGTACCACATTGTATCAATTAAACGAACAGTTGTTTGTGTAACAAGCGAGTGTAAATATTCGCGTAATTGAAAGCGTCCGCTTTTCAGCGAATGAGCCCCCATTACCAGCTACAATTTAGCGCTCGTTTACATAATCGACTGATATTTCAGACAGCATGAAATAAATTGCAACGATAGCGCCGCGTCGAATCGGATTAGATAAAGTACGAAATACTGTCGATAGTTTAAAACGTTCAGTTGAAACTACAGTGAAACCACCAGTCGTCTATTACCGGACTGAATCTTAAAAGACCGTGGACTTACTTCAGTCATTATGCAATCATTACAAGGCCACTGTCGCTCGTGAAGTAACGTGATAAAGAGATTTAATACCTTTCAAAACGATGAGCGCAATGTGGACTATAGGAGATTAATTTCTTATTAAATATATAACGAATAACGCGAAATCGAGAAGGCAGCTCATATATTACTAGCAATTAAAATGGAATGAGTTCTTCACTTCTTTGATTTTTTTTAATTATAAACACTAGCTCTTGATCACGATCTTACCTCCTAGACTTCCTTTTAATATTCAGACGGAAGCCCTCAATGTTTCCGACAGCCAGATTATTTTTCAATTACGAATAGTTCAGTTGATTCCTAACGATTTAAAATTAATTAAACTTAAGTTCAACTTATAATTACTGTTCCGGTTAAGTTGCCAAATGTTTTCATATATAAACTAACGGATTTTCTAAGTAAAAAATAATAGGTAAGTATTACTACACGTTATTTTATAAATTATAATGCAACCAGCTAAACCTTAGAGACAGTACAGATAATGTAGGCTATTGTTTTACGTCTAAGCGACGAGACAAGCTAGACATTCACCTGATGGTAAGTGATACGCCTTCCCAAAACAACGATGCGCTAGTTAAGATGATGTACACTACACATTGTACACGTCGCCTTCAGATATGTTAGGTCTCGTTACCCCAATAGTTTCTCTATCTACGACGCCTTTCAAACCGAAAGACAGTAATATTTAGACACTGCTGTTTGGCGGCTGAAATAGGAGCTCTACCTATGTAGACGGTCTTCGATAGAATGACCTATTACGCGTAAAAAGTTACTAGTACGCTTCCTCATTACTATTTAAAAATTTTTATAAACATGTTTTCACATATACAAATCGTTTTAATTTATTAAACGACTCATTTAAAGACGTTTTACATATTTTTTTTTATGACATTTAAATTCTTATTGTGGCAGGGATTATATGTGTGCCTTTACGGCCTGATAACCCTTGCAACGGAGCAATCCGAACTCGGAGCTAGTATGCAAATGGTCGAGTGAAGCGCGAAGGAAACCGGTGTACGTTTTCATTACCCTTCTCTGAAATAAACATGAGATAAATGTCGCTTTTATGCTTGAACTTAGAAAGTAACGAAAGTGGTGCGTTGTAAGCGATTGCAAATTAAATGTAATGTAATGCCCGTTTCGCGGTAACGGCGAGTGGAACGACCGTGTAATGCTTACTATTATAAATGTACAGATTTTAACTAGAACATGGTTTTGAAGAATATTATTTTGTTAACAGCATTAACAAAAAATGGCCTGCGTTAGGAATGTATTCATTAATTAAAGTCGCATCAACAAAGTAACACTATATATAACTTAAAATTAACATAATTTACAGTATCTTGTTTACACACTACTTATACATTTATACATGCAAATGGGAATTCGTAGTTATATAGAAATACATATGAATTGAATCATAAGTGATATAATATATTCACGCGGCGAAGAACGAATGGACTTAATAAGTTTATATAACATTTTGTTATGTGATATTAAGTTATGTAGTAAGAGGTGCGCGTGTTTAATTGTTTGTTCAGGAGGCATGCAACTGCATTCATCATTACATTTATAAAAAAATCGCACATGCTACATATAATACGCGTTGGTAACGGTGGAGAATAAAAATTATCGGAATTTGAAAAATGTTGACTAGAAAATATTAAAAAAGCAAAAAGTTCTTTCAATAAAACGTTAGTGCGAAATGTAGCGGTATTTTTATTAAAGCATTAAGCGAAAACAGCGGAACGCATAAAAATCGTCGTTTTTCAATATGGTGTCGGTATCAAAAGCGTAACTCTAAACTCTTATAAAATGAATCGACTAGTGCTTCGTGAATGAAAAAATTCAATTTCCGTAAGGCCAACCTTTTGGAAAAAAACACTTATCTATATAAAAGGCATAAAGGATACAAATAAAGTTTTACTTTTTGATTCAAATATTAACTATGATTATATAAATCGCAACGTTCTATACTTTCCCTTGTTTAATTCTATTCTACAGTAACAATGCTTAAATATATTACAGTTTTTCTTTTATTCGATGAGTCGAGCAAGACGTTCACCTGATAGTAAGTGATACGCTTGCCCATAACAACGCGGTGCTAGTTACGATGATATACACTGCACCACATTGCGCTCGTCGCCTTGATATATAAAATAAGGCTTACAGGTCCCTACAAACCGGAACACAGTAATATTTGCATACTACTGTTTGGCGGTAGAAATAGGAGCTGCGGCGGTACCTATATGGTCTCCGGCAATAGAGACCTACCAATAAATATTACAATAAAGTATAAATTATAAATTTAGTAAATAGTAAGTTTACTAATACATTCACTTTTAACTCAATTTCACATAGTAGGTGATAAAGTCCCTAAAAATTGGCCCTGGAAACGAATCGGCGACCTCTGAGTTACAACGCAAGCGTTTAGCCACTGCGCAATAGAGTCAGTTAAATCTTAGTAACGTCCAGTTGGCTCTTTGGTTATCTTGGTACATAAAATAAACGGTCTTCAGACTGGAATTTGTTTTATTGGCAGTAGACTTGGAATCCCAGACACTAAGTTCATAAGCTTGTCGTGTTATAAAAAGAATCGTAAAATAATTTATTGTTACATCCTATAACGTAGTTAGTATTTTTGTAGACGGCAGCTCAACTCTCATAATAGACAAAATCGTGTCTTTCTTAATTTCATCGGTTAGTGTATTAAATGAAATAAATAATTATATTGAAACTAGAACTTAACTGATAATCTTGAAACTATAAATAATATTTATGTACGATACTTAAACGGAAAAAGATACCAAAATAAATGTGTATAAGTATCTTTTTTTAATATAAAATGAGTGGTGGTTAAGTCGGTTTTACGTTGATAATTTCGAGATGCGAATTTAAATTAGTACCTACATGTTATAATATATATGAAGAGAAGATTTTATTTCACACGGCTACATGTGTAGCCCTGTCCGCCGGGTGCTGTCGCGACGTCATTAATGTTGCCGCATATCTTAATGGGCCAGCGTGTCTGGGAGTACCATTATGTCGTTCATTTTGTCATGTGCCCCTTAAATCTTCAATAGCTTCCGGGCTCGAGAGTCCTGATGAGACTTCAATAGAGACAGATGACTGTGGAATTGGTAAGTTAATTTTTTTTTTATTCTGCTATGCGTCGAGACGAGCAAGTCGTTCACCTGATGGTAAGTGATACGCTTGCCCATGACAACGCGGTGCTAGTTAAGATGGTACACACTGCACCACATTGCGCTCGTCGCCTTGAAACATAAGGTGTTAAGTCTCGTTACCCCAGTAATTAAACTAGCTACAGCGCCCTTCAAACATTTGAATGTAATAGAGCTTAATATACATAGAACTTACGTATCGTATATAAATGTGAAAATTTGTTAAAAATCTGATCAAATACGTTTTAAAGTCATTCGTTCGCTAAAATTACATTAATTGCAATTTTAAGTACAATTTAGAAATGATTTCTTAAATTTAAGCTTGCTTTCGTAATTCTTGTGTGGGTATAAATAGGATCGCGCCGTCGGTACGAACACGCACATTTGCGCTCTGTCCGCCGGAGTATACGGACCTCTAAAAAAACCGTTACGCTGTTGGACAAATATTGTATTCTGTGAAACTACGTTTTGTTGGTAAATGAGTTATCATCAAAACGATGTTAGTGGTCTCAGTACGACTGAAATCGTGTATTTTAAAAAACACTGAGAGCTGATGCTCCGTCATATATTATTTCTTACTAAATTAGAAAATTCTACACATTTTTACTGTACGAGCAGTATAGTCGTTATGTTATTTAGGATGAATTTATGGCGAGCTATTAAATATTCTTTTATTACAGACACCCAGTAGCGAGATTAATGAGTATTAAAGGTCACATCGTTCACCTTTATTACACAGTATTCCTGGTCATTTAGTTTTGGAATTAATTTAGTAACATTACGATCAGCGATTCGTCCCTAAATTGTTGTTAAGCAAGTTTTTGTTTTCTGTGACTACGTAGAAAGGGATCCCGGACTACGGGCTTTATGGCTTCATTAAATTAGTACGGAACCAAATTGCGGTCAAATGCAGTCCGTTGATTACTGCTGTGACGGTAGTTGAGCGTATGAACACCAATTAGCATGACCCCGGAGCAATCATTCAATTGTCGGTCGGGTTATGCGGCACGCACTACTACTTGTTAAGTGCCGCCCTGACCGTTATGATTCAAGATTTATTTCGTGTACACATTAATTGCTTATAAGGGGGTTACGTTTTAATTTATTATTTTAATAAAAAGATAATTTATAAGGTCTTTGTGTTCGAACTTGATCGAATAGATCGTCGGATTAGTTTATAAAGCTATGTTTAATAAAGATTTCGCGTTTTAAATATGACACGATTTATGTTATCTCTTTCTATGGTTAATTATTATGTGATCGATTTCCTGATGTAGGATAGAGTTAGGAATATTTTATAAGTTATATGTTTATAAGTCGAAGTTAGAGTACCTTAGCGTGTTGTAAAAGCAATACTATGCGAAGGGAGGCGAATTCATTATTTACCCACAATTTATGGTACCTATGTTACTAACAATGTACTAAAATATTTATGATTACCGATTAGGTTTTACTTACATGTCTATCTAGACTGGCGATGATACCAGTGAACACTTACAATTATTGTAACTTTACAGGAAAGCAATACTCGCAAAGGATCGAAATAACTTTCCAGTGTTGTTATAATTTAGTTACGTGTATGTGCTTTTACAAACCCTGTCACATTAAAGATAAGTGCATATTCATAGAAATAACAAAAATATGTATTTTTCTTTCTACTGTTCCTTTTATACTAAAGGACAATTCACCAAGTCGAACTGTTAGGAGTGTGACATCAATCTATTGATTGATAACAAAACCGCCTACGCGTGTTGATAGTCACGGGCCCGTCGCTGTCCCTAGTGTCGCATTGCTTACCATTTATAAAGTCCCACCTGACGTGTGTAGGTGGAAACCACAGACTATATCATACGATATGTAAAATCTGAATGACAGTAGTTATAAAGCCTAACAATAATTTTTTGGTTTTATCAAGCAACAAAACACCTTGTCTACAGTTTATTGTCCGATTTATTTAAGTGTAGACACGGCATCATATCTAAGTTTAAAGGGATATAGATTCATAAGTAATTTTATCTTAAAACGTTTAAAGATTTCCTGTTATACAAGTTTGATTACACAAAACGCTTTTTAACTCTTGAACAATCCAAACAAAAGTAATCTAAACAAGTTATATATTTGTTAGCATCGCGCATGGAAGTCTTTCGATTCTCTTTGAACTGATAAAAGGTGATTAGACTTTCTTCATTTCTATACTTTTCACAGTTGCCTTGAAACGAAGAGAGGACTCACATATTTTTTTATATATATTGAATCTTCAGTAATAAATATTTAAGGTGATTACTATATCAATGAGCTGTGTATTAACTCGTTAAAAATCTTGATATTAAGCATTAACATGTATTACACGCTAACATTATACATCAAAGTAAGACACCCAAAATATCTATAATATTCTAAATTATTTCATAGCGAATTTCTGTAGCCCTGAATATTCAATTCTTCAAAATAACAACATTTTTTAAGGTATCTTTATAATATTCTTTGTATTGTTCTCACTACGGGGACTCAAAGCCTTCCTACACAATGACAGAGTCGCGTCCATTACCACGACAGGTAGTTCTCGGAACATATCTACTTTCCAGCGATATTTACCTATAAAGGCGCAAGCTTAAGAGGCTTCGAATCCGCTCCTCTTCGATACAAGAGATACGAGTGCGAGCACATTAAAAACTGAGCTACTACGGCTTCTTTATAAAGTGAATGCGTTCTCAAAACCTATAAATTATAAACAGACATTGAAATATACAGGCATCGAAATGAAATGTCATTCGTTCACGCGCGTTGTTGTTTGTAAACAGTTTTTTATTATCAGTCAGCTGTCAACTGTCAAAGCTCTCGCTACGCCCCTCCGCCGGGCGATGCGCGGGCGCTGCCGTCGGATGTGACGTCACCCGACCTACACCGGTACTTCGCTGATTATGTCTTGAGGTTCCGCATCACATGTACGAGTACGCACTCATCGCACGCACTCAGAATGCTTTATTAAAAAGCGGTAGATTTAACGAGCTTGATGTTGAACACGGAAGGGACTATTTATAACGCTGTCGTCATACAACTTTTTTATACCTTGATAAAACTTTATATTTGTATATGACTAACAATATAAAAATATTTGAATACTAATTTTAAAACATCTTATGTTTTTTTTTATACTACTATGCGACGAGACGAGCAAGACGTTCACCTGATGGTATGTGATACGCTTGCCCATGACAACGTGGTGCTAGTTAAGATGATACACACTGCACCACATTGCCATTGGCAGTCTCGTTACCCCAGTAATTACTCTAGCTATAGCGCCCTTTAAACCGGAACACAGTAATGTTTGCACAGTACTATTTGCCGGTTGAAATAGGAGCTGCGGTGGTATCCACCCAGACGGTCTCCGGCAACAGAGACCTACCACCAGTCGAATGTGTTGTGTGTTGTTTTATACCACCATATACCATATTTAATAAATATCGTTTATCCAATTTCACCAAAAGCATATTTGAGAGGTATTTGGTGTTTATGGGGTCCTCACCGATGACGTCGTAAAAGCTAACATTAACCCTTTTATTACTAACGCTGTATTTACCAAAAATCCTCCGTTTGAGTGACTCGCGGTTCTTAACAAAATTGACGTATCTTTGAATATACTAATATGTTAAATGTCATTAAGAAAACTTTGGCAATAACTCCTCACTGCTCTCGTTTTGTAGAACGAAGTTCGGTTTAACATATCGCTCAATGGTAGCATGGCGTCAATTAGAAAAAAAGTGTGTAACTTAGTTTTTTTTAATATGTATTACATTTTAACAACAGTCTAAATCTACAATTTGATAATAATAGAAAATAAAACAAAGTTATCAGGCTGTGACTATTACAAACGGAGGAGCGGTAATCCATGGAGAAATAACATTACAGAAACTGCAAAAACAGTTGCTATTGCCAAGTTTCTAAGCTATTATTGCAAGCGATTGTAAGTTACGTAAAGTTACTTATTTTTTTATTTTTATAACAGATCCTGATTAATTTTTTTATTCGACAATGCGACAAAAAGAGCGAGACATTCACCTGATGGTGACTCACCTGCCTATAACAGTTTGGCGCTGGTTAGGATGATATACACTGCACCACATGGTGCTCATCACCTTGAGATTTGAGATTTTAAGTCTCTTTACCTCAGTAATTATACTAGCTACAACGCCCGTCAAACTGGAACACAGTAATGTGTGCACACTACTGTTTTGCGGCTGAAATAGGAGCTGCAGTAATTCCTGTAACTGAGACCTACCACAAAAAAAACATATTTTTTATAAAAGTTACACAATATCATTTACAATTTATTATAGAAACGGAAATATCATATGTATCAAAATATACTTAGGAACTGTTGTTTAGGAAACGGGAGCTGTCACCTGTCGAGAGGAGGATCTCTTGATATTGATCATTTGTTTGGATACACCACTTTAACAATAATTCACGTGAACAACATCTAGAATATATATAACATAAATGTTATATGTACTTATACAATTATACACGTATCAACGATGGTAAAAACTATAATACATAAATTATTGCTTGCGAAACCTGTTTTACAAATGTTTGCTCAAACTGGAATTTTCCTTATACATTTTATTAGAAAAAATATAACGAATTTTTTCTTTCGCAATAGCATTGAACGTTTTTTTCAGTTTCAGTAAAGGTAATGAATGAAATATTAACATTATAAATAAACATATTCGTTCTTTACTAATATCTTTATATAAAGTCTTTCAAGTGAAATAATTTGCAATGTAAAAGGTTATGATTTTAATTTCTAAATAATATTTTCTTAACATTTACGGGTGGTCGTCGCCCACATCTCTCGGCGTGACGTCATTTCGCGAACATATTTCACTCCCACGCCGGCAGCTCCTCCGGGAACGGAACATTTCTAACTGTAAGCTTTTTCTTCACCATTCCCAACAAAGAGCTTTTTAAACAATATTCACTTTGAAAATTTCTTGATGAGGCATACTTAAAAGTTGCACTGCAGTTGATATTTTTGCTTTATACTTATTTATTTTGAGTTATAATGTATCATAAAATTATTCCATGGCGCAGCGGTTAACCATTACCTTTTAACACATAGGTCTCCAGTTCGATGTAAGTTTTGATGGTGGAATGTTTTTTTCCAACTCAGCTTATTACAAACGACATATTGTAAATCTGCCTCTATAATAACATTTTTATATTTCGGCTATTAACATATGGAACATATGGAACCTCATTGTAACTTAACATCAAGTTATATATTTTTTATTATGAGTCACTTTGTTCTTCGTTATCTACATATACATGATAATTACATATATGTAGAAATTAGATGTTTTAAGTTTAATTAAAAAATATTTAAGTTTTCAGTTTCTCTTCAAACTTAATAATCAAAAATGATTCTGACAACTTCGCAATTAACCTACTTAGTTGTAAGGCGCAGCTTTCCTTCGCTAATGGCAGGCCTTAAAATGAATTGACTAATACAGTAATTCATATTTTTATCGATTTGCTGGCTGTTATAAACATAAATTATATTTTTTTTGCATATTAAAAAAAATACTCAATTATTGATAACAATACTACTATATATTCCATTCTCTCCAACTGTAAAAAACCTGGGATTGTATATTGACTGCACAATAAGCTGGCGAACCCATTTTGCAAATTTGTCTAAAAAAGTTTCAAACAGTTTACGTTGCTTTTATCGCCTTAAAAATTTTCTACCTATAAACACCAAGAGATTATTAATACAGACTCTGGTTATCCCTCTCTTCGATTATGCCGATGTCTGCTTCACTGATGCATCTGTCGAACTTCAAAGTAAACTGGATCGTCTTCATAATAATTGTATACGTTTTATTT
This sequence comes from Byasa hedistus, assembly GCA_029286795.1. NCBI lineage: Eukaryota > Metazoa > Arthropoda > Insecta > Lepidoptera > Papilionidae > Byasa > Byasa hedistus. The sequence continues at coordinate 4,244,041 of JAGSMW010000013.1, read as the reverse complement.
TCGGGCTACGCAAGTATGACCACATTTCTTCCTTCCGTTCTTAACTCAATTGGTTGTCACTCTCTTATCGTAGATCTTTTAGGACACTCTGTACTTTATTTTCAATTCTATACGATCCATTTACTCCTGAATATTTAAAACGCAAGTTTGAATTTCAGGCTCTTTCCCACGAACGCTGTCTTCGGTCCACTGCTAGTTCCGATCTCCACATTCCTCTCTGCCAAACCAACTTCCTATACAATTCCTTCACTCCACGATCGATAAGACTTTGGAATGAGTTACCACCTAACATACGTGCTGCACGCAGTAAGGCTTCGTTTAAGAGAATGTGGGAATATTACATGTCGCTATGAAAAAGATCTTTTTCTTTTTCCTAGTTCATGTCAGCTTTCATTAATATGTATATAATCTTAAGTTCATATATTTACATACATTTCTACAAATATCTGCATATATTATCCGTTCTTGCATTATATGTATTAATCGTATTTTTATGTATTTTTTTTTTATAATTTATATCTTACTATATGTAATAATATTTTATTTACCACTACGATACCGCACCCTTAATATATTTCTCTGCTCAACCCTATGGTAGACTGGTAGAGAATGCCTTATGGCATTAAGTCCGCCTTTTTGTACAATCTTTTTTTTAAGTGTGCAAATAAAGTTTTAAATAAATAAATAAATAAATATAAATAGGTACTTTGTTTCTTGTCACATTGGCGATGTATTTTTATGTAACTGTAACGCTGTTTAAACTGAAGTACATTCATGTTTATATACTACTGTTTTTTTTTGTTTTTTTAATTCTTCTATGCGACGAGACGAGCAAGACGTTCACCTGATGGTAAGTGATACGCTTGCCCATGACAACGTGCTGCTAGTTAAGATGGTATACACAGCACCACATTGCGCTCGTCGCCTGAGACATAAGGTGTTAAGTCTCGTTACCCCAGTAATTACACTAGCTACAGCGCCCTTCAAACCGGAACACAGTAATGTTCACATACTACTATTTGGCGGTTGAAATAGGAGCTGCGGTGGTACCCATCCAGACGGTCTCCGGCAACAGAGACCTACCACATGGTAAACCTGTTTTATGCATAGTTGATTGGAGAGACATAACACAATTTTTTTTTATTGGACTATGTTTCGAGATAGGCAAGATGTTCACCTGTAAGTGATACGTTTTCTTATTAGAGCATGGCGCTAGTAAGGATGATATCTTAGTCTTAGTCGTATTTCCTCATGACTGAGGGTCGTGGTCATCATGTGTCATGAACCACACGACGACTTTCTTTGGCAGTTATAATGGAATGGTTTGCCATTGCCTTCTCCATTGCACATACTAGTCCGACCACGGATGGTCATGACATAGATACGCAAGTTTCCTCACGATGTTTTTCTTCACCGTCAAAGCACGTGATATAAGTTGGTGGTTTTTATGCTAACTGCACATGAATTGAAAAAATCATTGGTGCAGGCCGGATTTGAACCCGGTACCTTCGCATTGGAAGGCCGGCGTTCAAACCACTAGGCTATCACGGCTCTAAAGATGATATACACTGCACCAACATTGCGCTCGTCTTGAGAAATAAGATGTTAAGTCTCGTAACCCAAGTGATTTTACTAGCTACAGCGCCCTTCAAACTGTAACACAATAATGTTTGCATATTACTATTTATCGGTAGAAAAGGAGCTGCGGTAGTCACTACCTACGAGTATCATCATCAAATAATAATTCTGTTTGAATATCCAATACACGGTTTACTAAACTTCTCTTTTGGTGTTTTACTGTATACATTTATTATTAATGTTAACCAAACAGCGACGCCCAAGTTGAGGTGTGACGCTTCTTACTCACTTGATCTTGCTTATACTTACGTCGGGTTGTTTACTTGTAATTTCAACACACACGACATCTACCCAATACCAGTATTATATTATTCCTAACATATCTAAAATATTCAATATATATTCCTACGCCTAAATTTTTATTTACAATTTTCCTCATAACTTCATTACGTTGAACTTTTTGTTTTATTATTATAAAATGAAATTAGGGTTTTCATTTAACTATTTCAATCCCAGCTATAAGTAAAAGCATACGTATTGTTAGTTACCAGAAGTTTGTTTGGGAGCACCTGTTAACACAATAAAATCGTATATAATGAAGGTTCTAAGTAAGGACCTAAGGATAATTTAATTTTTAAAGGTAATGAAATGAACACTAACAAAGTGTTGTATTGTGTTAGGTTTGTTTTTATTGAAATAAAAGTAGACAAGATCCACGTATAAAAATGCTGCAGTGTTATTGTGTAGATTGTTTTCAAATATCACATTGCTACATTCCAGTGATGAAGTTTAAGTGAACGTCTGTCGACTGAATCATCAAACCTTCGAACTAGCAAGTCACATTATTATATGGTCAGTTCTTTATATTTACCAATAGTAGACTATCTAGATAGGTACCACTGCTGGCTGATACTATTTCTGCGACAGTACTGAGCAAACTGTGTTTTGGTTTGAAAGGCGGTGTAGCTAGTGAAATTACTGGTGTAACGGGAATGAACATCTTATATCTGAAGGCGCCGAGCACAATGTGAAAACAGACGTATCATTTATCATCAAAATCAGTTAAGATTTTTCGTTAACATGATGAAAATTCAATTCAATGTTATCGCTGAGACGTCATCGCGGGTCGCGAGGCGCCGCAATGCGATATAAAATAAATTCAAAGCCGCAGAAATCTCAGGAAACGTCGACGCTGGAATTATATCCTCTGCCCCCCTTTAGTCCCCTCTCACCCCCACACACCGGTCTATTCCCATTCCCCGGTTCTTCTCTCTCATTTACCTGCCAGTCTCGCACGCTTCCTGAATACACGCCGCCTTATTCATTGTTCCTATGTGTTGCACGTGCGGACTGATATCGCTGTAGTTGTTTCACGAAATGCTTCACGTGAATTAATTATAATTATTTGCATATAATTAAAAATAGAATCTACGTATGATAGGTAGTTTAATTTAACTCAAATTATATTATTAACTTGAGTACAACTTAAAACTTTTGAAGATAACAGCATATTATGTCATAGTGAATTTTTTAGCTTTTCTGATTTTGATCGCAAAAACAGTGCTTAATTTATGTTAATTTTAATTTGGTATGGCGGTAGGAAAATCTTTGAAAAGTTATCATGAGAAGATTTTTACTTTCCTTAACTAAATGGTGGTCGTATAAGCGTTTGATGGCGAACTGGCTGGAGGTTGACTATAACACGTCCCAAGACCATCTTAAAGCAGTACCCAAAGTCGTGATAGAGATAAGGACCCCCATCCTTTCCCCTCAGGTTATGTTACATATACAAACGTTGGCATTTTGTTTTTAGTGAATTAGTAGTTAGTAATCAATATAAACAACAAAAATAAGATACAAAAAAAGATTGTATTGCAATGGTTTAACATATGAATGTCAATGAAATTCCTTCGTAAGTAATTTGAAACCAAGAACACTCTTTTCCCCGTGATATAAGGTCAAACAAATTCGGGATTCAAATCACGTCCTCTCGGGTGTTCGGTACAGTTCGAATTAATTGAAGACATTTTGTGGAATCTTTAACGCAGATGTTGAATTTCCGGCTTTCACAAGAATAACACAATTACATAAATTAGATAATACTTTTGAGAAATATTTAAATAGTAAATGTTATTATAATCAATAACGCAATTGTTCTGTAAAGAATTTGTAAATCAAACAATCGCAGGTTCGAACCCGCTATTGCATTATTGTCTTAAATCATCTTAAGCGCAAGCATATCTACATAAGATCTGTAATACTAAAATTAAATCAAGTACAACTTCATTAAAACAATTTGGTATATAAAAAAGCTTAATAACTCAAAAAATAATACTCCTACCCATAACAAAGTGTGAGTAATATAAGCCTTTAAAATTTTTCTTTTCGCACACCTGAGAAAAGGTTTATTGTTTGTATTATGTTAGTATGACAGCGTCTGTCACATTTTTGGGGATAATACAGAATTGTTTAAGCAAAAAAGTTGTTTGAAGGGCTTTGTTGCTAGTGAAATTACTGGGGTATCCAGTTATAAAATCTTATGTCTAAGAGCGTCGAGGACAATGTGGTGTAGTGTATATTATCCTAACAAGCGCCTCGTTATGGGCAGGCGTATCACTCACCATCAAGTGAATGTCCAGCTCGTCTCATCGAATCGTCGAAAAAAAAACATTCAACTTAAACTTACTTGTTACTGTTTAATTATAAATGAACAAATTTTCGCATTATCTCACAATAATCTCTAGAGTCTTCGCTAATGTTTACTAAATTACAGATTCATATTTATAATTTTATACTTTAAAAACCAACTACATTAAAATTTGACTTTATGAATAATGAAAATAGGAGAGTCTCATACAATCACCGCGATGTGTACATTCGCGCCTACGTAAGCCGGAGTTGCGTTCGTAATACCTCGACGGTAAGCTGACGGCGCTTAAGGCTACAATTGGTGTAGCTGAAGTAAATTTGACTTTATGAATAATGAAAATAGGAGTCTCATACAATCACCGCGATGTGTACATTCGCGCCTACGTAAGCCGGAGTTGCGTTCGTAATACCTCGACGGTAAGCTGACGGCGCTTAAGGCTACAATTGGTGTAGCTGAAGTAAATTTGACTTTAGTTCCTAATTTACCGAGAGATGTGGTAATGGAGGTGTATTCGCACATTCTGCTTATAAAGTTACGTCGTACTTTGAACATATTCTACAAGGGAATTTTACTTACTTCCCTTAGGGGTACACGCTTTACTTTGTTAATATTTTTTCTTTTTAAAATAAGTAGTAATAACTAAGTATTGCTTTATTGATCAACTGAAGAAAGAAAGAATTTTTATATACTTTCAATCGAAATCAAATGTGGCTTAATAATAGCTAAGATAAATTATACTTCACGTGAAAATCAAATTGGGGATATAATTTATAACAAAGTTTTCTTCATATCATGGTCTGCACATATAAATTACATGTTACTAGTAAATAGAAACGCTATTTAATTTAAACATATATGCTTTTAATAAGCGTTATATAATTCAGCTCTAACGAGGCCACTTGTTTCATGTTTAAACATTTACTTATCACTCACTAGAATAGGTGCAAAAGCCTCCAAAGGTCGGACGTTCAAACCACTCAGTAAATTGGATTAGCCGAGTTGAAAATATTAACATGGCGGTGAGGATAGGAATGGCTGGCAAATGTGCAAAAGATAAAGCTAGACGGTATATCAGCTGGAATTGCGACACTATCGGAAGGAAGGATTAAATTGTCTGTGAATTGAACATAGATGAGGTGGCAATGATTTTAAAAATACCGGATTTTTTTTATTATATAAAGGTAGCGTTCGACTCTTATATGATGGTGGGATGTGATGTAGTCTTCAATAGTAAAAAGCACTAGTCTACTAGTGGTAAATCTCTGATGCCGGAGACCGTCCAGGTAGATACCACCGCAGCTCCTCTTTCTGCCTTCAAACAGTAGTATGCAATTATTTCTACGTTCCAGTTTGAAGGGCGCTGTAAGCTAGTGAAATTACTGGGGTAACGAAACTTAATATCCTAAGTCTCAAGGCGACGAGCGCAATGAGGTGAAGCGTGTACCATTTTAACCAGCAACACGTTGCTATGGGCAAGCGTATCACTTACCATCAGGTGAACGCCTTGCTCGTTGAATAAAAAAAAATTATGCCTAGAAAATGCTTTTAGTAATTCCAGGACGAACGGCCACTTGAATTCTTATCTCTTGGCATTATGAAGGACGAAGCAAAACGCTTTTACCTAATGATCCTTTTAAAAATGTATTTACTCATTTTTATAGCAAATTATTCAAGCACGCTAATTTCAAATCTTTCTTTTGAAACATTTTTTGTTTCGTAAACATCTTTTTGTGCTTCTTTACTGAAGGTTGTTTTTTTTTATAGAAATGCCTACCAACTATATCTCTAGCATAATAATGAGATAGAAAACTGTTATTTAAAATCGGGTACTAATAAAACTGCGAGTAAAATATAAATTAATAATAAGAAATATACAATGGGCTAACAGTTGGTTTCAATGTCATATAGTTTTAAGTGACAATGAAGCAGTGGATGGTGAAGTATGTTGTCTAGAATACTCTGACTCTGATACATAAACAGCCAAAACAATTATGTGTTACAAAGTTATCTTCTTATGTTATAACACGATTTTTTCCTGGAAACACTAAATACATGGATACAGTTACCTAATACCAAAATAAACGCACCCAACATTCGGATTTCGTCGAATTGTGTCGTCTTGGATGTAATAAAAAGTGAAATAAGTTTTCCTTACACACCGCCGTTATATTAGAAGTGACAAATGGATTCCATTTGATATTTATATTGTTCGCGATAAATTTATTCGTATCTACAAATGTAATAAATAAGTTCTAACTTAAAGTGCCGTTTTCTAAATTCATCGTGAATTTGTTGATTACTTGTAACATTTGTAGATATAAAATTATTTATCGCTAAAGAAGTTATTATGCGGTGGTATAGAATTATTTTCTCTGACTTTGCGAATGTCAATAAAGATTTCAAAGTCATTTAATATGAGGGAATTTTTATAAATACATGTGTAGCGTTTATTTGGAAACGTCAGCTTGTAGTATTTGTAGCTCTACGTGCTCTTGACGACATGTAATCGCTTTCCACGAACGTTTGTGTATATAAGAATTCGATTTCCTTTAGAGTACCGTTCAATTGAATGTTTCACAGTTTTAGAAATAAACTTGAGAATCCTGTTGTGCAACAGAATCTATACAAGTACTAAATTTCAAATGTATATTTCTCATTACCGACAGTTTTTTAACTTAATACGATACAAATTATTAGTAAAGCATAATAAAATGTCCTTGAGTTAAGTGTTAAGTAAATATTGAGTTGAGAATGAAGTAAATGCATTAATGTAACAAACCTTTAGCGTAACGTTGGTTATATGTAGGTAGCCGAGTAATTGATTTACTCCGAGTATAGCTTAAGTAAAACGCTAAAGGAACAGAACAGGTTGATTTAACTTATTAAGCTAAGTCGCTGAAGGCAATTAAAAAGGAGCATCCATTAATGGCTGCCAGGTGCTCGGGGTACCCGAGTCGTTTAATTTGAAAAGTTTCATCGGGCCTCTGTAATTATATCAGTTTCAGCAAAACGAATATTATTACGGAATTTCGTGTCGTCCCCTTTAATTACTTTGTTTGTGTTCTTTATTGACATTTTGTGTTAACCCTTACCAAATATAAAAGTACGCAGAGTTTAACACGATAAAAGAAAATTTATTTGGAATTATAATAATTGTGAAATAGGTCATTAAAAATTAGAGTATCAAAACTATTTTTCAAAACTCTTATAGTACATAATTTTTTTCCAAGAATCAGGTGGTAGGGGTCTGGTTATACCAGGTGGTAGGTCTCTGTTGCCGGAGACTGTCTGGGTGGGTACCACCGCAGCTCCTATTTCAACCGCCAAATAGTAGTGTGCAAACATTACTGTGTTCCGGTTTGAAGAGCGCTGTAGCTAGTGTAATTACTGGGGTAACGAGACTTAACACCTTATGTCTCAAGGCGACGAGCGCAATGTGGTGCAGTGTATACCATCGTAACTAGCACCGCGTTGTCATGGGCCAGCGTATCACTTACCATTAGGTGAACGTCTTGCTCGTCTTGTCGCAAAGAAGTATAAAAAAAAATCAAAAAGTAGTCAAAACAGTTTTTAAATACATTTTGTACTTTTACACTTTTTTGTACAATCTAAAAATCTTTGGATTTAATGTTGATGAAAAGAAATCTTTTTACATGTGATATGTTATCTATAACTTCATAAATAGCCAGGTCCGAGGTAGTTAGTTAAATGTAAATATTCGATAGTCTTCGTTACACAGATTTATATTCTCTGTAAATGTTGGAAAGTCTGAATAAATGAAAGTAGAAGAGCATCCATTAGAAATTAATTAAAACGTTATAGTAGAGCGGGGTGACCTGTATACGTCAAAAGCTTGTCTAGATTTGGGTCATGCGGGTGAGGTAATACCGGATGTCGATGGTGCATCGGACAGGTAATCTAGCTCCGGCCACTGCAGCCCGCTTTTGCCGGTATCTCTCCTATTGGATGAAAGATTATGCGGTCGGCTCTTTTTCATTCTCTGCTTGTGTTTGTTTTTTGATGCAGAATTGTAATAGAAACTACAGCCGCGAAATTGATTGCATAGGTTAGCTTTTAGATAGGCATTGCTGTTCTAATTTAGGAAGCAGGTATATTTTTTTTAGACGAGGCAACGAGATGAGCAACGCATTCATCTGATGAAGGTGTTGCTAGTTACCAAACTATTAAACTTGTTATAGCGTATGACTTACCATCAAGTGAACGTCTTGTTAGCCTCGTTTACTAAAGAGGACTGCAAACCATCAGCACCTTTACTGGTGGTAGGGTTCTGTTGATAGAAACCGTCTAAGTAGGTACCACCGCAGCTCTTATTTCAACCGGCAATTAGTAGTGTGCAACCATTACTGTGTTCCGGTTTGAAGGGCGCTGTAAGCTAGTAAAACTACTGGGGCAATGAGACTTAACACCTTATGTTATAAAGCGACGAGCGCCACGTTATGGACATGCGTATCACTTACCACCAGATGAACGCCTTTCTCGTCACCTCGTCGAATAAAAAAGTTTCAGTTTTTTATACAGCTGATTGGAACATCATACATATCTTATTAGTGTAATCCGCTGTCTACATGTAACGTCGCAGCCGGAACCCGAGCTCGGTAAGTACTGTAATACTGAGATAATCCGCGTGCGCGGAATCAATTGGATATACGGAAAGTCAATACCGACACTGTGGAACCGTTGCTCGGCTCCTTCGTGAAACATTCTGTATACAGAGACGCAATACGAATGCGCAATTAAATTATTATCGATTTCTTTATATTTGTCGAAGCGATGAGATGAGCAGGACGTTCACCCTGATACTGTAAAGTTTGAATGAGGTACGCTATACCACATTAAGACCATCTTATGATCTACTGGAGGCAGGTATCTGTTGCCCGGGACAATCTGGGTAGATACCACCGCAGCTCCTATTTCTGCCGAAAATGTTAGTATGCAAACATTACTGTGTTCCGGTATGAACAGAGTTGTAAGCTTGTGAAATTACTCGGGTAACGAGACAACACTTTATGTTCAATCTGTCGACGCAGTGTATACAATCTTTACTAGAGCCATGTCGTTATAGGTAGATTTATATCTAACCATCAGGTGAATGTCCCGCTCGTCTCGTCGCTTCGTCAAATAAAAAAATTGAGACGTTGTGGCATTACCCTAAGAATTCCTCTAGTTCCAACGCCTATTAAATCGAGACACTAATGTTTAAACACTACTGTTTTACTGCAAAAGTATATATTGCGGTGGTACATGGACAATCTCCGGCAACCAGGTAAAGGTCTTTGTCTATGGTTCTCAAATAAAGTAATAACTTTGAAGTCATTTTATATCTCATTCTTCTGGTTTATAACTAATGGGTGTATAGATTGCACTATAGATACTTTTAATATTATTATTGGTAAATGTCCATAATATGTATTATCAAATAAAAGAAAATTGATTTATTTCTGTTCCGGAATCAATTTTAATATGCAGCAAGATCTCTAGTTTATAGACCATTTTGAGAGTTACTATTTGAATTAAAATGTCTGTCATTTTTAAACTTGTTTTTTTTTGGTGAAAACAGCGCCCGACTGTTCTTCGTGATATACATAACGATTGATGGATGATTTATTAAACACTTTTGAAAGCCAGAATTGTATGTATAAATTTTTATGAGGCGGCGGACTACATTTACATCAACCTTAGTGCTTAATGAGCAAATTTTTGTAAATATTTAATACGCCCAAATGCGACCCTGGACATCACTTGTGACTGCAGGCAGGACGCTTGCTAATTGCCGCGTTAAATATTCAACGTATAACTGGAACCAATGGTATATTTAAACTGTTTTTAAACCTTTAACTACAACGCGATGACATTTTATGTATTCGAAAAATACTGAACATGATTTTGTCTGCTTTTTATTTGAATAGTTAAAAATAACATATCATAAACCATACACAAACAATTCTTAAGAAACGAGTACAATTTTTTCATAGACGTCATAATATAGTGAAAAATAAGAACATTTCAAAATATAATTTGTTTAAAATGGTAACTTTGCATTGGAAATGTTTTATAATAAAACTGTAGTTAAAAATAGTGATCACAGTAGTGGAATTGAGGCGGATCAAAGCTGTGTCAGGATCAATGATAATAAAAGATAAAAGAAATTTTGTCCTCTTTAAAATATTTATTAACTTTTAACTGCGTCGGTAGCGTAGCGACTAAGTTAATTATTGCCTTACACTATCGTCACTGCTTCGATTCTGGGCTACATGAGTTATCACACTCTTGCTTTGTCTTGAGAGCCAAAGTGTCCAAGTTTAAGCTTATTGTAGATAATAAAATGAAATTAATGATTTATTTTGTCGTCGTGGCGTATAAGGGTCAGAGGGCGGAGCTGATCACTTGCTTTTTCAATTACGACACGCAAGTGCCGTGTCGGAGTGACTCATGGGGAAAATGCACGTCCATCACACGTCAACCAACTATAACCAGATAACGCTGTCATACTATCCATTATTCAAAACACCGACCATCCGTGGTACAAAATAAACAGATATCAAAATAGAAAATAATCTGATACTTATTATATAAAGGTATATGAATTGATAATATTTTTTTATTTGACGAAGCGACGAGAAGTTCACCTGATGGTAAATGATACGCTTGCCCATAACAGCGCGCTGGTTGGTATATATATGGGGGTACATATGGTAAATACTACACCACATTACTCTCATCGTCTTGGGACATAAAATGTTAAGCCTCATCACCCCAGTAATTTAACTAGCTTAAAGCGCCCTACAAACCGGAACACTGTAATGTTTGCACTGCACACTGAAAGTGAAGGTTGAACATGTAGCCTTCACTTAAATTAATAAAAACGATAAATCTATTGGAGTATGTTATTACTTACAAGCACTTAACGCATACGTATTTCTAATGGATTACAGTTCTCGTGTTGACTTTAGTTCTTTTACCGATCTCCTCATTTCTGTTTTGATAGCGCAGTGTTATTCCAATCTCTCTCCAATGCGCTTTGTTTTGACCCTCTGAAGATGTAACGACGGTCTGGAGAAGGTCGTGAGGAACCGCTGCATGTAGGCAGTGCAGAATTGATTGGAGTAGAAATCTTTAGGGGATACCTACATCCACCAGTTGGCGTCTATGGTATGGTGATAGTTGTCTCTTAATGTAGTAATATGAATAGGCATTAATCTTTTTTGTCTGTTGGTATGTGATAATTATTGCTCATAAAGACTAACAAGATGGTCACCAGTCAGACGTCTTAAACTTTACAAGTTATTACTCGAGTAAATTAACTTTAAATTAGGTGATAATGTATATGCACATATAAATATATATGTGTGTATTTATTGTTACGTTTATTAAAGTGAATGATATATATTTATATTTATTATGTATTGTATGTATATATGTTTGTCTAGAGATATTTGTTTCTCTTTGCCTACCACAGCATCTCTTCACTTCCTAGGCCATTTGTAACCTAATTTTAGGTACAACAATAAAGTTTATAAATAAAATAAAAAAAAAAAACTCCTCTACTTTGGGCGGAAGAAAGTGGTTGTACCCACCTTTGTAGTCTGGTAATAGATCCTACCACTAGTTAAAGTTTTTAGACCGTAATGAAAATATTAAGCCTAAATGAGAACTATTTATTCCTAATGTCAGTAAACGCTTTTTGGTTTTGTAAGTGACTTTCGTTTCTTTTGAAATCAGAGATCTAATATTAATCGCACTTTCAAACTAACAAAAGCCTAAAGAATTTAAAAGGAACTTTAAGCAAAACGTTTAAATTGAGGTCAGAGAAGAAATATTATTTTTTGATCATTTTTGAATAGTTAAATTTATATGTGCTTCTATTTAAAATGTAAACATTTGTAAGAAAAAGTGAAGTTCATAGAGTAAGTATATTCGCAATATCATTGCGGTGAGCCAAGCCTTTAAGCAGTAGGGTGCAAATATAACTACGTTCCTGTTTTATGAGTTTTGCGGCTAGTAAATTTACTAAGCAATTATAATATATCTTAAAACAGGATGGTTTTGTATTTATCGTCCTGCTTCAACCATCGCTTATTATTCATACTTTTATGTGTATAAATATTAGTCTATCCTTGTTTATTATATAGATACAAGGACGAATTACTCTTTAACTATTTGTTGTATTCGAACGATACCTTTCATACTCTATAAACTAAATAGTCTGCTATAACAATACCAATTTATTTACAAAGCTACGTCAGGATCTTATAATCATGAATAATCACATCACTCTTCTGTATTTGTAATGTGGCTTTAAGTTTTTGTACTGCACTGAGACACATGGAAAACTAGTATACTAACGCGCATGCTAGTAGGTTCGGTTTCAAATAAATCTTTAGCTAAAACCCAAATTATTAAAAAACTAAAAGTTACATACCACGCCGATTATAGCAATATCACAATCATCGTCTTATATAAATAAGAATTTAATTTCACTTGACACCATGAAACAAATCTAATGCTTTACTTTATGTCACTATGACGGTATAATAACTACGCGCAACTTACAACAAGGTGGCAAAAGATTGAAAAAATTGATCACTACGTTAATAAAAAACTGATCAAAAAGTGTAATTTATATTCCGTGAACTTTTAGAATACTTTTTAGCTATCAATCATGTTTGGTTTCCATTAAGCGAGAACAAGCGTCGACGTTTAAAGCTACAATGTGGGTGTTCATGTACCAACGGGACTTGTTTATTCTGTACTAAACCACAGCTCCGTAAAGTGTGTTTAAATTATATATTGTTATGAAAGCATCTTTTTATGTTCGTTATACGTTATTCTATGCTCAAATTACATCTTAAAACTGGGACTTGAAATATGTACTAGTACTTGTTACATAAGCTTTTAGTTACTCTACTTCTTCGTTTAAGTAGTGTGCAAATATAATTATATTCTGGTTTGAATTACAGTGTAGCCAATAAAGATGTTAGTCTTAAAACGTTTATTATTTGATGTTGAAGTTGAATGTGGTGCTGATTTTCTACTTGCGCTATATTATTATAAATAGGTCCTAATGGTCACCTCAACGTGGACGGACCATTACTGGTGGTAGGTCTCTGTTGCCAGATACCGTCTAAGTAGGTACCGCCGCAGTTCCTATATTAGCCGCCAAACAGTAATGTGTAAACATTACTGTGTTTTTTAAAGGGCACTGTAGCTAGTGACATTACTGGTGTAACGAGACTTAACAACTTATCCCAAGGCGAAGAGCGCAATGTGGTGCAGTGTATACCATATTAACTAGCGCCTCGTTGTTATGGACAAGTGTATCACTTATCATTAGGTAAACGCATTGCCTGTCTAAAAAAAATCAATTATAGCACACAGATCTAAAATAGAATTTCAGTGCATGATCAATTATGAAATATTATCACTAGCTCATCACTCCACTTGGTGATGTAAATAATAGGCATAAGATTCTGCATTCTTTTTGTAAAACTACCTGGCCTCCAAAATATTTAGCACGAAGCTAGTAATTTAAGGTGTAAAGTTGCTTTAATTAATGAAGTAAACGCTAACACGATCTTCACTTAGTGTAGCTACGTAATTAAGTTGGTTCTTGAGATGAACAGCTCATGATAGAGTTTAATAAACCATTGCGCTGATAGTTATGATGCAGGTAAGGTATTGATTAGGTTTTTTCCTCATCATAATTGGAGAAAGTAAAAAGAACTCGTTATAATTTTTCAGTTTTTTCATTTGTAATGAAACTGAAATTTAGATTTTACTTTTCATGTCTGAAATTTGATAAAGATTTTTCAATCAGACGAACCGGAAACGACTTTGTTGGCGGTAGCTTCAAGTTCAACAAGGTTGATCTATCTCGTATATTATATATATATATATATATATATATATATATATATATATATATATATATATATATATATATATATATATATATATATATATATATATATATATATATATATATATATATATATATATATATATATATATATATATATATATATATATATATATATATATATATATATATATATATATATATATATATATATATATATATATATATATATATATATATATATATATATATATATATATATATATATATATATATATATATATATATATATATATATATATATATATATATATATATATATATATATATATATATATATATATATATATATATATATATATATATATATATATATATATATATATATATATATATATATATATATATATATATATATATATATATATATATATATATATATATATATATATATATATATATATATATATATATATATATATATATATATATATATATATATATATATATATATATATATATATATATATATATATATATATATATATATATATATATATATATATATATATATATATATATAATATATACATAAATAAACTTTCTTTGTGAGAGAAAGCATTATGCAACTGCTTGCAACAATGGGAACTTTAATAGTGTTCCTTTAATTATTAATATAATAAATCAAGTTTTAGTCAAAGAAAGGTTAGTTATAAAAGCATAAAAACAGTTATAAATAAGAGGTAATAAAATTATATAAACAAGCTATAATAGAATGTTGGGTGCAAGTTTTTACGTTAACTATTGTAATGATGCCCCCGTTTTAATTAAGTAACGAAGTATACATCACTTAGCGCCTGGCATTACGTCCTTAGTACAATTTATGGCTTCATGAATAGTGGAATAGTGAAGTGGTTATTTAGGCCGACGCTCGTGTAAGGCTTTGGTGCACAATGTGCCGTCCGCTTTATGTTCGTGTGGATGATATGTAACAATAGAAACATTGCGAAGTAAAGAGCAATGCAGTGTCTGAAAAGAGAGCTTGATGTATAGCGCTGAATTTTTATAACATATTGGTTTTTAATACATCAAAGAAGGACTACAGTGATAGATGTCATGACTTCCTGGAGATGTTTACAGTCTGATGTATAGAAAATAAGCTCACTGTATTCTAGATACACTGAGCTTATTTTCTTGTCATTGTCTCTGTGTCATCACCAATAATAGTTTAATTAAAACTTAGTTTCATTGAATGTTTACATTTTTTTTATTTTGGATAGACTAGTGCTTGAGTACGATCCCACCTGATGGTAAGCGGCGATGTAATCTAGGTGGTAAAGCGCACTAGTCTAGAAGAAGCCTGTTCACTCTTTTCTTGAAGACCCCTACATTATACCTGGACGGAAACTGACTGACTGGACTGATGACTTAACAACATTTATACATTTTTAACTAAGTTTTCGTTAATTCGCTTTTTATTTGTCGCAACATTAATGACTACTTTTTCTTTTTTTTATATCACTATGCGCGAGACGAGCAAGACGTTCACCTGATGGTAAGTGATACGCTTGCCCATGACAACGCGGTGCTAGTTACGATGGTATACACTGCACCGCATTGCGCTCGTCGCCTTGAGACATAAGATGTTAAGACTCGTTACTCCAGTAATTACACTAGCTACAGCGCCCTTCAAACCGGAACAAAGTAATGTTTGCACACTACTATTTGGCGGTTGAAATAGGAGCTGCGGTGGTACCCATTAGGTCTCCGGCAAGAGACCTATCACCAGTACTTTATCCCTTCGCGGAAATGGCATCGAATGCATTAAGGTCGGTGCACACCGGCGCGTTCAATAAACGTCACACATAGCTCGCCGCGCGTGCTCTTGACCGTGTACCATGCAACCCGGCGGCTATTGATTCGCGGCGGTGCGAGCAGCGCAGTCCGCCCGGTGCGCACTGCCGCCACACGGAGCGTTGCGTAATCGCTCGCCGGCGCGCCGCTCCGATGTGTGCTGACCTTTACGTTAGCTGTGATCCTTGTGCACCGGTGCGATACTTTCGCACGTGCTTACATATTAACATCGCGCCTGACGTAAACGCACGCTCCTTTAAAATTACTGTATGGTAGTAACATAATTATATGTTTTAACCAAACCAGTTATGAACCCAGGTATTTACTGGCCACGGCGGATTCTCCCAATACTTGAACCGTTTCAATTGTCGGGACAATTCATGGTGCATATGTGATAACGCCACGGAGGAAACGGTTCCTCATTTGCTAACGGAATGTCCCATCCATTTGAACTCACGGTATGACTTTGAGCAAGAGACAGGGCTGAAAATAGATAAAATAGGTTTATGCGAGTTGGTGAAAAATAAGTTAGTTAGAAATAACTTTTTCAAATTCTGTTTAAATATATGTATAATAGTTAACAATAGGAATAAGGATAAATAAATACGATTTCGAAATGATAGATAAGATAGTATCAGTAGTAAATTATGTAAATAAGATAAAAAAACCAAACCAGTTTTTTTTATTAGAAAGTAACTAGTGGTGCCGTGATAGCCTAGTGGTTTGAACGCCGGCTTTACGAAGGTCCTTAGTCGTATTTCCTCATGACTGAGGGTTCTGGTCATCATGTTTTTAATGAAACACACGACGACTCTCTTGGCAGTTATAACGGTACTTACGAAGGTACCGGGTTCGAATACTTGCTGCACCAATGAATTTTTCAATTTATGTGCAGTCAGTATAACACCAACTAATATCACGTACTTTGACGGTGAAGGAAAACATCGTGAGGAACCTGTATATCTATATCATGACTATCCGTGCTCGCACTAGTATGTGAAATGGAGAGGCAATGGCAAACCACTCCATTATAACTGCTAAGTAAGTTGTTGTGTGTTTCATCACACATGATGACCACGACCCTCGGTCGTGGGGAAATACGACTTAGAAGAAGAAGTAGATGTTAACAAAATAGTGTATCAGCACTCAAATTTAAGACTTAATAAATTCCCTGTAACTCATCACTTTGGTTAGTTATGATAATTAATATATCAGGGTAACATACATTATTGTTTGTAGTTCCAACCTACATGGGCGGTCTCCTATAAGTTTTTCCTACATCCTCTAAAACTAAAGCTTATTACATCACAACTATTCAATTGTATAATGGAATTTTGAAGATACAATAACTTTTTATTTATACAGTTCAATAGATATATTTGACAAGTTTTAATTAAAATAATTGCTACAAAACTGTCTTTTTATCGAAACTAGATCAGAGATGTATCGAAAAATTCATTTTTTGCAATGTTTTCTTATATCTCTTTGAATCCGATTCAACACGGAAAATTGAAATCGGCGAAATTGAAACATTCGTTTTTCATACGGTTCAACTATAAAGCCGTTTCTATTTCAATGGAAATAGTTTAGTAACTTTATACATGCAGTTTTTGCAACAAAGAAGAAATGAAAAGTCAAATATACAATAATGTTTGTCTACTCGCTACCGATTTTTCAGTTTCTTTAGAAGAGTATCAAGTAAGAACTTATTTTTTAAATTTACAAGTTTCTTTAAATTTGATATAGTACGAAAACCGAACGATACTACTTTCATTTGACTTTGAATTTTGAAAAAACGTTTTCCCACTAATCTATGAATTGGACTTTACACAGTTTTAAAAGCCACAGTTGAGTTTGGCAGTTTGTATTTATTTTACACTACTAAATATAAGTTGTTGTAAATATTAGACCTTTCCTTACTTATCGTAAATTTCGCTAATCTCTATGTTAATGTAAAGTGCTAGGTGATCTTATCAATTTACATTTTGTAAGAATGATAAAACACTCCTGTGTAATGCAGATGAGATCGCGTTAACTTAGTAATTTATATTCTCTCTTAAATCCTTTTTACGGGGACGGGAGGAGGTTTAAGTTATTTGTTTGTAGTTAAAAACTCTGTGATGATATTCGTGAAAGAGCTTTTGTGTATCTAGAGTTGCAAGTTTCTAAAATACTGTATCTTTTAGTAGTAACATCTTGTTAAATATCATTCGTAAATCAAAAACGAAATTAATGTTTTAAAAGAACTTCTCGTAAGGTCCATTATTACTTCTCAGTGTAGAATAAAGATGTTCATTTTTGTAATATACATTTAAGGTTTAGAAATGCACACGTAAGGAGGTACTTCAACTGAAAAATGTGTTTCATCTTTCGTGTAGCTTGCTAGTAAATGGAGCAAATGTTAGTAGAGGTAAAAAAACTCGGTGCTTCCGTAATGTAATATCTTGCTGTAATTCTCTACTAATACTGTTTCAATTTGTCTCTACAAATTTATAAAGAAATGTTGTGAAATTATATTCTGTGACAGTACTTAATGTAAAGCTTACAATTTGCATATGTATTACGAAAGGAAAAAAAATGTGATATTTTTGAAGAATGATTAATATGCATGTGGATTTGCGGTAGAGTAGAAGACTGAATCCGACCGAGATTTTGTGTTCATTTCGTGTGAAATATCGTTTAATTGAATCGGAAAACACAAACAAGATGAATGACAACCCAACTGGTTTGTGTAATCTACTGCCCTAATAAACTTGATCATTTCGGGAGCATCTTGTTCTGTGATGAGCGCTCCCCGCTTCGCTATTGTTAAACGTAACCCCGTTTTCGCTGTTTGTTACTGCGATCCCCCCTCCACCCATCTAATAATTAATTTACCGGGGTTAAGTTGTAACATGTGTCAGTTTTGTTACGTCTTGCTGTAATACCATTTGGTACTCAACCGTACGCCTTCTATTACGTTTTGATTGAATTTGGTTATATCTGACAGCGAGATGCTTTGTTAGTTACCGATTTAATTATGTGTAATGCCTGATAAAATAAACGGTAATGATTTATTTGTATTCACTGTTTTTTATGGGTATTTATTGTGTTAGATCTAGTGGGGAATATTTATATTTAAAACCATTAGCAATTTGGTTTGCAGCATATCAAACTACAACTACCATTGTCAAACTAAATACACAGTGTATTAAATTCTTGATACACAAAAATATTTTTGAAATGACAAAGATACTTTGATGAATATTGTGTTGCATATTACAAAAGATACATTCCCTAGTCGACTTGTAAGTATAATCTTAAACAACAAGCGAAATGACTTTCCTTACACAAAATCAGCGAAACCAAAAAGACGTGATCATAAGATTATTTAAATTGATTCTCTGCATGTTCTTATTAATTTCACTAACTAATCGCTTTTTAAAAATGAACACTATAACATTTACACACTATTGCTTAGTATTAAAAATACCTAGACAGCCCCATTAAATAGAAATCACGCCACTAGTTAAGTACTAATTAATAATTAGTGAAAAAACTGTGTTCACGTGCCATTACAAAAAAGTGGGATGTTGCACAACCAAATTATTAATCGCAGCCGTATTTCTTAAGTTATAACTTCACGCCAGGTGCCTGGGAGCATCTGCCCTCGTGTTTATGGAGACATTGTGCTTGTGTGCGTCTCTTATAAATGTAGTTACTAACTTTATTATTATTAGAATAAGGCTCATCGCGATTGGTATCATAATACGAGCAGCTGCGTGAATCGTGCTTCGGATAAAGTGCCCTCAAAGTGCACCGAATCTTCATTTGACGACGCATCGAAATAATACTTTCTATATTATAAGGAAGTATTTCTTAATATATGAATTTACATGTAATTGTGTGAACAAGTTTTTACTTTGTTTTACTTGCAGATAACTTCTTTGCATATTTATTAGTTGTTCATGCAGATGTTTCATCTTTACCACCTCGCAGGGCCCCACAAACGCTATCGCATACAAAATTTAAACATAAATTATAATCACAAACATTCAGAAGATATCTTGGTACTGTATCTAACGAAATTACCGAACTAATGGCATGTGGCGTCTTTTGTCTCTAGTGCTTATGTCTCGAGCACTAACGCGTTGCCGCAAAGGATAAAAGGAATAATTAAGAGCACCGTTTTATAATGAACAGACTTTATTACTACCATTAAATGAACACACTGTTCCTCTCGGCGCTATATTACAAAATCAGATATTATCACAAGTATATATCCCGAGCTTGGTTATGTACTTAGTTTTCAGTAAGAATAAAGGAATTACAAAATAGCTGCTTAGTAATTATAACCAGAAAATTGTGTACGGGTGGCCTTCAGGTAAGTCCTTTTGTACTAAAGCGTTTGCTTAGTATAAAAGGCAAACCGATTAAGCTGCTTATTAACTGTAATCAAAATCCTTTATGTTCTTGAATCTCCGCCTTATTTTAACATGGCTCCTGTTATAACCATTTTCCAGTCTACTGGGTGGACAACAAAACGACGAAAGAAATCCTTCCGTCGACTCGCCTCTGATGTTGACCGAGTCATTGCTCCTTGGGAGTTCAACTTAATGTTTAATTATATTTTAATGTAAACTGTTTTATCCGTATGAAAAATTATTTAATTTTCCCGTCTTTATAAATTTGTGAGATTGCGCAGTGCTTCAGATCTATCATATGGTACAGCGATAATTACTCTTTTAGAGACTTTGTTGGCAAAATTGAACTTTTTATGCTATTACTAAAATGCAGTTATTTTGTTTCCAATAGAGGATATGGTTCACAAGGCATTACGAAAATTATAAATAACAGAGATCTTTGGTCATATTTATTAAATGGTATGAGACGATGCACGCTGAGGGAAGTTTTAAGCCGCCGGTCTTCCGTAAGGACAATAGTAGTAAAACTATTATATATATGTAACTTTTCCTGGTCATTAATTTCCAAATATAAGTACATAGTTGTCAAGTTCATAAAAAGAGTGAGAACTAGCGCTCTAAAAGCTTAAAGTAATTCCAAATTAAGTGTTAATAAAACGGTATCCTGTACAATAATTGGTTGGGAGTGAAAGGCAGACTTAACCTCATTAAGTCGTTGGACCTGCGGTGCTGCAGTGCACCATAATAGGTTTCCACTCTCCAATTTTCGGATCGCTTTGTGAAAGTGCTCTTCTAGACGCCCGCAGTTATTAACACTTTAACGAATCGTAGCTCAACTATTTATTACCATCTTAAATTTATTTTTAAATATCCCTTGACACGAGAACAACGTGTTTCTTATTCTTTGTCGTATCGCTTTTTATGCAGTCATCGTTACCACGAAGATAACTTAATTTGTCAAATGTTAATAATATACCTCACGTGTTCAATAGTTTTGCTCTACTAGAATTTGTGCATCT
Organism: Byasa hedistus; assembly: GCA_029286795.1. Classification (NCBI taxonomy): domain Eukaryota; kingdom Metazoa; phylum Arthropoda; class Insecta; order Lepidoptera; family Papilionidae; genus Byasa; species Byasa hedistus. Next base: position 4,222,660 of record JAGSMW010000013.1, on the reverse strand, counting down.
TATACATACAAATGAATTTCCCGACTCTCTAGCGGTCTCGTGAAGTCTTCAAGCCATATTTACTTAACGACCAATAATGCTACGGACTAAAAATCCGTGTGTCTCATAAACGATATTAACATAAAGTGCGAAGAGCTCGATTTGAACTTAAATTACAACTCAAAATCAACGATACGATGAGAATAATAAATTTTCGATGATATTTTGCACGCAATTGTTCCAGTATATTCAACTACAAAAATTGGTGCGTGTACTACCTAACAATTTTTTATAACAAATGTTGCATTTTTTTACAACATATGTGATACATAATATGCCTAAATATTTTACGCAAGCAAATAATGTGTATGGGCTTCTGTCTCTTCTATTATTCTTATAGAATGTCTTATATTATTATTTACTTGGTAGCTTGGTCAAACTAGTTATTACAGTAAACTTGGATTAGATCCAAAATTGAACAAGTATTTACTTTCCATACATGTATTCCCTAATATAATATATTAATAAGAATATAATACAATATTTGCTACTTACGTTTTTTCGTTTCAAAATTACATTGGTTCTTTTATTGTAATAGACTAAAGTTGAGAACAGCTTTTGGAGGAAGGCTTGTATCTAGTAGTACTTGAATAAAGGCTGATGATAGAATCACAATCGTTACGTTTTATCAATTCAGTAGTCAAGTAAAATAGGTATTGTACTTTAAAAATATTTAGGTAGGCTATAGTATTTGCGGGAGCTCTTAAAGCAATGGAGTCGATTGTATATTTTGGACATAGGATGTCACTAGATAAGTATGTTTATTGAGTAGTTACAAAAGCTTGCGGACGTTAGCTTCCCTAAAGAGACTGGGATGTTTTCTTATTTCTTATTCGTTATTTGCACGATTTTTAATATACCTGGATAAATTTATAAAGTTATACTCGATAATACACATATATGATAACATAACAACTTCATTTAAACTTGTAAATATGTACATGGAGCATTTTATACAGAGGCATAGCCTATTTTTACTAAAGAACTTCAGCACACTGCAAATGCTTTTACACGCTCCTCGTAAAGGATCATCGCGCCGCTCCCTCTTTTTAATTCTTAATACAGTCGCTCTCTAAAAACGGCGAAGTAAATTATCTGAACGTTTCACTGTCATCGTCTCGGATGAATTTTACATTTTAATTGCACGGGTAACGGTGAAACGCTGTCTGCATTTTGATTTATTTTACAGACTAAATTCAGTTATGTAAAACAAAAGATGTAACGAAATCAATAGACGATTTTTTTTAGGTAAAATTTTGGGAGAAAGTTATGACGAAGCTTTTGCAGGTGTTCCTGACGCAATGATAAGAGAGGTCGTCCTAGAAACTGCGTAAAGCTGCCACATGCATTTTATCCACTACCACTACGATAGTTGGAGATGACGTCTAGCCAGTCCTATAAAAATTGGATGTTAACCACTACACCACATTGTTCCTCTTCTCATTCCCCTTATAAAACTGCCCTGCTCTTCAACCCTACTCCATCCAATACTTCCTTGCCTATCTCCTCTCCTCTTTATAGTATTTCTATGTACATATTTATGTATTTATTTAGAACGTCAGCTCGCGGATGCCGGATCCGCGAGCCCAGGGTCCGATGTAGCCTTGTTGACGGTCTTAAAGGTGACCCAAAGCAAGTACATCATTCATCAAAAAAAATGCATCACATTGTGCTTGTTACATAGTCGTTAAGTCTCGTTACCCCAATAATTTCATCATCCATCCCCCAGTGATTTCAACACCCTTTAAATTGAAACACGGTAACGTTTTAATACTACTATTCGACGACAGCTGTTCCCATCAGTAGAAAAATGAATTGATTTGTATTAATTTAATAAGGTGGAAGTATGTGTAGGTTGTTGTGTACACGTTGTAAATTCTTCACAAAAATTTAGTTGAACCATTAAAATTCTGTCAACGTGACATATTAGAGTTCGTATCACAAACACCAGATAAACTGACAATGGTGGTATGAGTATGCGCGACAATGCCCCTTGACCATACTCGACGGTGCTCGTTAATCAATGCTTAACAAAGAGGCCCGCTGACTGACGGCCCGAAACAGTCCTCCGGTGCAAAGTGGGGAACCGGGCCAAGTGTTACAAGTTTCGCGGAATACTTGAGTGAGTACGCGGGTTGAAGGCTGCGGGGCAGTCTGCCAAATTTTCTGCTATAAATAAACCCGCTTCAATTGTGCTTGTTAACTTAATTGTTATGCTGACATCGATAAGAAACAGAAGCTAATATCATTACGCTAAAACATCTTACTAGTAGCAGTTGATAGTGACCGTCTAGAACACTTTTATGTATCAGGTCCTATTTCAGCCGCCAAACAATAGTGTGCAAATACTTATTACTGTTGTTTGAAAGGCGTTGTCGTTTGTGATATTACTTAACTAATCTTATGTCTCAAAGCGATGAACACAATGTAATAGTGTATATCATCCTAAGTACTGATGAGCTGAAGCACGTCATCGTTTCGATGAATAAATAGTATGAAACAATTGTATGAATGATGTGTTTATACTTTTAGGATTTTTCTCGTGTTCCTAAAGTGTTTTATTTAGATTTTTTCGTAGTACTAGGTACCTTTCCAACATTGTGATCAAATATTTATACACACACATACTAATGTAATAAAGGTCACATTTTCACATCACATTTATTTGCTCTCACCCGCTGAACGTTTGTTTGTTATATTGAAACGGCGTCGCTCAAATAATGTTATACACAATTCAGGAGTGATCTGTTTCAACATACGTTTGTATTATATATTTTCGACACATATTTAGAATAAATGCAGCATTACTGCCATTTTTCATGTTATTGATTTATTATTACTTTTATGTTAAACACTATATAGTTTATACGCATTAAATCCGTATAAAGCTAATAATCGGTAAGAAATTTTTAATTTTAATTGATCTTTAACTATAACGGCATTGTAATCAACTTTGTGAAAACAATTTTCAAACAAACGAAAATTTCTTGTGTGTTGTTAATTTGTTTATGTAATAGATCAGTTTAAAAAAGAACTGTTAAATATGAGAATATTCTAGAAGCGTATTAAAATACAGAGCGTATATAATTAATTTCAAATATTTGTTATAAATTGTGTCGTCACCATTATGGGAATTTTGTGCTAGTTAGTCACCGTGGTATAATTACGTAATTTTCCTCAAATCCCTAAGGCATAAACCCGTCCCTTGGTGAGGGCCGATGATAAACCGCTTCTTGGTATGCTGCGGCCGTCGTCGAGTGAAACTGCGCCGGCGCAGCGACGTATTAGGAATGCGAGTAAAAGTACCTCCGTGCGTGGGGGCCGCTATACTGGTCGTTTGTTTTGGTACAATGCAACGCTTTTTGAACTGTATCTCAATAAGAATTTTGCTGATTATTACATCAGGGACATAAAAAAGCTCAAACAGTTTCTCGTATCAAAATAAAGTACACAGCTCATTTAATTAATAGTGGTATTCGGAGCCATCTAACAAGAGGGCCGAATCCGTTTATCCATCACCCTACCTAAGTTGTGATGTATATGTTTGTATGCATTAGTAAGAAAAGAGATTATTAAATTTGCACGTTTTAACCATATTAAAACATTTGATGCCAAATTGAATAAGTTTGTTCACTCTGATCTGTTTTCTTTCATTGTCATTATGTTTTAAAAATTTAAGATATAAATGGGAACAGTTTTCGGCGGAGACAATCATATAATGTAAATGTAATATTTAACTGATCAGTTCCAGAATGTTTTGGCGCAAACGTATAGTGTCAGGTGCGTACCAAAATTAGCTTTGCTCTGTGGCTGATTTGCATTGCTTAATTACATGATAATAATATGTTAATTATGTTTGTACTCTATTCATGTGTTACAGTAAAAGAAACTTTCGTTAGAAATATTTAAGAGACGCATTAATAATTATATTACATTAATTATTTATTGATTTGTTTGAGCCTATTCTTGTCTACACTTCAACAAAGGTTACAAAAACAGTAACTTTCATAGAGAAAATTTGTGACCAATTCTATGTGTTTGTTTCTTCCTTATTTTCTCTTTATAATCTAATAATGAAACATGAATAAAAATATATTGTTGTACTATCTATGCTACTTGTTTTACGATAACGCTTTGTTTTAAATACTTAGATCGATCTTCATATTTTAACGTCAGGCTTGTACCATTAGAGTTATTTATTTAACGGTACTTCCTGTTCTGTCTTTGTGTTAACGTGATTTAATGCCAACGCTGATTTGTGTGTAAGGTGTAACGAGATAAATAATCAATCAATATAATAAGATGGTAATTGATAGATTTTCGTTATTTACTTGATAGAGGAGGCAATGTTTTGATTTTTAACTTTAACTTTAAATCTACTGTTACTAAATTATGATTATTGGATTTTTTTCTAATTCAAATCAGTAATGGGAGATTTTGGTTATGAATTTTTAGAAAAATATATATAAACTTATAATTCTGAAGTATAACTTAGTGCTCAAACATAAACAATATTGATAATGAAAGCAATAGACAGCAGTTACCGCAAAACACCTGTCGGCACTGAAAGCAACGACTCCCTACACTTAACGGCATGCATAAAGGATGATCCTCGTAATTTCCCCGTGTTTTCACTCTCGATTTGTGACGCAAACAACTGCGCCGCCATTAGTTTGCCACGTCGTCGGTTTATGGTCTGAATTTTAAAATTGACAAGGATTTAGAATATTCACTTACACATTCATTTACCTTGTGCCTAAGGTTATACAGTAAAGAGCAATGAAAAAATAGTAGACGAAATGTTGTTTCGCAACCTTAATTTTTATAAAGGTAAATTAATAACTAGATTTTTTACCTACAACCTTAGAAATAAAGATTTTAAGTTTCCTTATAACAAAATCGATGAAGCTATTTTCGTATTTACTGCAAAAATATTTTAATTATAAATCACAGAGTTGCTGATTGTATCGCAAATAAATGAGAGAGCTCATCAGTTCGACTAAAAACAAAACGATCAGATCTGTCTAAAAATTATCGGTAATGCTATAAAACGACGATTTTACGGCGACGGCTGTAAAACTCTTATACGATACATGGCGTCCAACGGTTACTGTGATGAAACGATCCAATTGAGGCTTCAGGCGGGAAAAAAATATTCCTAACAAACCCCAAAACAAAATTTATTCCAATTGGCTCAAAATGACAGTGCAAAGTTTTTATTATTTGAAAAATTTATCATATTTCTTCACCAGACCCAAACAAAGTAGTAATATGAAAATATAATATAAAGTATACTAGCTTTCTTTAGTAATATATGATCTATTTAAAGTTATCTATAACAAATTTCCAAAACGTAACAAGGGAACACTCGTTTCCTCAAAACCGATAAAAGCCGTGCCCGAACTCTCGCTGCTCCAGAATTCCACATAGTTTAACTATGTTTACTTTACTGGATTGGGAAGTAGGATTGAGAGGGAGCCGGACCTATTTTCACTCGCACCTACCTGCCCGGCAAATGAAAGTTTTTAATTGATCGCCCCCAGACACCGTTGATATTCAGTTTCAACGAGCGATGTCTAGCCAGTTGTGAATTCCTATCGCATTTGTTTAACCTTTGAGTACATAATTTTTTTAATTGAAATTAATTTCAAACTGAACTCTAATATTTCACTATTTGTACTGCTTTGTATTTTATTTTAGAACTTTGTTAAGTCTCAATGAAAATATATTAGTTCTTTAATTACACTACTGATTACACTTGTGGGTCTTAAAATTTTACGCTTTACATAATTTGTGAACTCTTAGAACGTTTTCTGCAATTTAAAATAACTTCATTTAAGTTTTATCACAATATCTTTTATATTATAGTTTTAACCAATCAATAATGAGTTAAGTATTATTGATTATAATATTTTTATTATAATTCACGCCTTTAGGATATACATGGAGTCACACAACGGTCATACTTACTCCAATTGGCAGTGACCTCTATCGGAGCGCATTTAATCATTATGCAGATATAGCGCGCAAACTTTCCACATACGCTATGTTGTTTCCGATGATCACGGCTAGATGGCGCCAGGTGTAGATATTGATTTCCAACTTTAGATCCGATCTATATTTTTACTGCATGTTTAGGTATTTATATTTTCGGTGCAGTTTTTTTTTGTACATCCGTTTATTTTAGAGTAAAGTGATAGTGAAATATTGAAAAAAAAAAAAAAAAACAGTTTTTAATAATACACAATAGCTTCATTTACTTCGAGTTATCTTTAACATCGTTGTAACAGCAAATCATGTGCTAAAAGGATTATCGAAAATTTGTGATTAAAATCGCAGCAGCGTCATATTTTACAAAGCCTTGCTTACTAAACTCGTTAGCTCCATAACCGACGCGCTCGCTGAACAAAGTTACCGTCAGCTAATAATTTGATTATTTTATCAACGCAATCGGGCCCCGCCGGCCAGACTAAATGAGATTCTATTATAACAATGTTAACGTTTAATATAGTTAATTGATAACATAGCACATTTCGTTACGAGATAGTAGATCAGTCGAATAGTTTCAGAGTAAGATATTGTCCTTGAAACTTGGAGTTCTGTTATTCATACCCGTACACAACTCTCCGAGATAGTTTCTATCAAAATTATTAACTAGCCTTCTACTACATTGTGGTTTTTTGTACTTCATATATCTAGGATTACTGTATTAGCTTACAGACCCAGACTTAAGTTAAGTGACTCAGAGTTCTAAGGTTGTGGTAAGTTAACTAGCTCACCATGTTACGAATGATGAAGATTTTTGAATACATGCATCGACGTAATCATATTTTGTTATAAGTTTCAATTTAAGGGGGACCGTTACTACTGTAATGTACATAACATATAATTGTGTGAGATATACTTCATTTCATATTACTGGTAGTAACTAACGTGAAAAAAGCTAAATTGCTAATAAATCAAGATGAATAGGCAAATAATTTTGTCACTCATTCACTCTCAATATTAGCCGGGTACTTTCGAGAATATTCGAACTCATACTTCTACAAATTCTGGTTACTAACGCAGTCAACTACGAACTGCTACATAAACACAAAACCAAAGAGAACACGCCATGTGCTAATCATACCATCACTAAGGATCTCCTATACACGACTCGGTAGTGACTTCTACTGCTCTTACAAAGAGTAAACCTGTTAACTAAATAGATGAGTGGGTCACTCGAAAGTCACATAAAAACTTTAAGATTGAACAGTTTTCAACAATATTATTCTTTTTTGGAAGTTAAACTGGATCTCGAAATATTTTGGCCTTTTAGTTTAAATACACAATACGAATTGCAGAATTGTAGCAATATGTTAGACATTATACACAATTTTCTACAGATATGTCTGCGTCAAACGACAAAGACGAAATTATACCGGAATTCATTAAACTTTACACTTTTATTATTTTTAAAAACTTTTCCAAAATTTTTCTTTTATTGTTAGTCAGGGATGATGTATAACTTATATGGGATCTTTGTAGATGTGTTTCAGCCACAAGGTTTATTAAATTTCATCCTAATTATACGCCACGCTGGAGTTGTAAATTTACTAGTTACACTAAGGATCAAGACAACACAGTTCTGAATATATTTTAGCTAGTATCAAAGTATTATCAGGATTATAACACAATTAGCGCACACAGCGAAACTTATTTGCATAATGACTAACATGACCTTCGCAGACCTCCATTGTCTCCAAAGCTGGCTGCGTGTTGTATAGAAAGATAACATTGACAACGCGGAACTATGTAGCAGATGATTGAAAATCATAACTTTGGTGTCATCTAGAACTACCTTTTCATATTTAAATCATCAGCTAGCTTATGCTTCAAGATATAAATATATTTTTCGTAGATTTAATTTCGTTGAAGTGTTGCTACGTCAAATGGTAGTAGTTTTTTAATTCGCCAAAATAATTAACAGATTTCTAATCAATACTTTTTTGTCTACGATAATTATCTTGGTCGTTTACTATAGTATAACTGCAATAGTTAATATAAAGAAAACATATTGAACGAGGTTATAAATATAATAAAAATGCGATACAAATTAAAATATTTACTTGAAAAAATATTCACTTGTACATACGTATAATACTGTTAAACAAATAAACGCATTAGCCAGCATACTTGGCCCAAGTATAATTAATATCCGTAACCATTTCATTAATAACAATCTCGTCTATTCATTATTCACTTTCAGGAAGAGAGTCCATAAATTATACATGTCTATTATACAATGGCTGTTATGAGTCTCTTAGTCTATTCTTTTTCGTGCGACAAATATGAAATGGGAATTCATGCATGCCTGTATTGTCATAACTCTCGTATTTCCGATTTCATGCAATCCGTAGGAACGCTGTTATGAAATGTATATTCTGAATTTTTCATACTGAATGCGCGCTTTCCGCTTCGCCACTAACATAGTGATTTATTGTTTCAGATAACTACAATGTAGTGTGAGCACGTCGAGACGGTGAAGTTATTTATATATATACATACCCAACCTCAGTGTCGTGTGGACGTGGTCGTGTGAAACAAAATGGGAAATTAAAATGAGCGTGTGTAGTGTTGTGTGCGCGAGTGCCTGTAATCAGTGATGTCAAGTTTCGACTGTGGCTATCGATAGTCGTGGCGATGGCGACGATGGATCTCACCAACGAGGTGGTCCGGCTGCGGGCCGAGCTGGAGAAGGTGTCCTCGGAGAGGGACATGCTCCTGTGCGAGGTGTCCAACTTGCGAAGGGAGTTGGAGCTTAGCGAGTTGAAGCAACTGCAAGACGACAGGTAGGATTGTTAAGTATTTATGAGTACTTGTATTTTCGTATTGTATTATTATTCTATTTATATATAGCGCAGGCTTAGAACGAAAGTATTCAGAAAAAAAAATATATTTTCTTCATTTTCCCTTTTTTTTAAAAACTTGTATCAATTAGGAGCCGCTACATTTATAAATTTTACCATAGCCAATTTCTCTCAAATTACAATTTTTGACTTATTTTACTTTTATTGCTAAAGAGCATTATTATAAGTATGGTCGAAATTTGTAAGTAATCCATATAACTTTTTTTTGGTGTCGGGGAGAAATCTAAACATGCCCTACTTCAAAAAAAATGTTAAGGTTATATGGAGTGTCCAGTAAAAACCGCCTCGATAGTCTCCTTCACAGCATTAACAAGGGCTCTGGGATCTTCGAAACGCATACGTATGTTATCCCTTTGCACTTTAAATTTGGGACGTCACAAGATAGGGTAATGCTCCCTTCAGCACCCTCGTTATCTTTCACATAGTAATAACTTGTTAATGAACTTTTGCAGTTGCATAATTAATACATAGGTTATAAATGAAAAGAATTAACGATAATCACACAACCTGTTTCAAAACTAAATAAAGTGTTTTCTTAAACTTCAAAATAAAATGTATATTCCTCGTGATACAAGGAGAACATTTATTAGGACACTTGTGTATTTCAAGTGATGATGGAGATAAACCTGAGAAGCCCCAACCTACGCGTCACGTATAAAACGGTTTTCGAGTGAACAAAAGGGTCCCTACGTCTGGTGTCCTTTCAAAAGCTCGACAGTACGTCGAGCCCTCTTCCATCATGGTTAAGGTCCGGTGCAAGATAATTTCCATTTAATTTGTGATATCAATAATAGTAAGTTGTAAATTTAAAGTAACATTTAACTCGTTATAAAGGAAAGAATTTAGATGATATTATAATTTAACTCAACTATTGTTCTGATTCTTCTTCGTGCCTCTTCATATCTGATGATTGGTTGTTATCTCTAAAAGTAGATCTCTTGTTCGAGAAGGTAAAGTTCCCATTTGTTGCTAAAAAAAATCACACTTGTTAATATTTCCGAAGGTAAAAAGTACTAAAATATCCAGTTATTATAGAGAAGAGTATTTCGAAGGAATCAAGATAAAGAATATCATTAAAAGTTCGCAAACATGTCCTATGTTAAAGTTTCCTAAACTTTAATATGTTGTTTATAATATACGGTATCAGCGGAGAGCATATTTCGAACATAGTTTAATTACTTATAAATGTTCGATGATTTAAAGAGCAAATCCAATGTAACAAAGCAAAATTTTAGTTTCAGTTTACAGTTAAAATACGAGAATGCTTTCCAATTGAACACCACACCACTGACAATACATCATATATCATTTGATAATGTTTCAGCTACGTCTTTGTCTTCACATTTCTGAATATTACCACCCGCTCACGCTCGTGTCGTGTCCATAGCCCACTTCGATGTCTATTAGCCTATTGTTCGTGGCTCTTCCGACGCGAGTGACGTCATAAGGTCCTCCCCATCAAATGAATACACCCTTAAACTTGGCAGCTAGTACAGAAAAGATGTTGATACAAAAAAGAAATGTTGTTATCTATACATTTATTATTTAGTTGTGCCTCCGTGCTGGTGGCTTGCTCTGTGAAACGGAAGTCCTTGATTCGATTCCTCACATATTGTCGAGTTTGTTTGCTGGTTTTTCGAACACCTAGTGAAATTGATATGAAATGTTAGTTATATACAAACAAAGTTTATACTTAACATAGTAGTATTTTTTAGGTTAAAGTTAAAAAACGGTTTGTTTTTGGAAAGAATACTTTCTATTAAATTTCTCTCTTAACTGATTAATAAGCGAAAACTCATTAGTTAGTGTTAATTTTATATTGCAAAATATGTCCTTAATTCATCTTTTAAGGACAAGCAAAAGTAATAAATGCTTCAATTAGTCTTTTGAAAATATGGAGACTTCATGAATTCACAAAGAACATTTAAAAAAACAATATTTCTTGTGTAAGTACTCCAGGATTTAAATGAAAAGCTAGCACAACTTACATCTATGTCGATGTCAATGTAAAAAACGTACATGCTTGTTTCCATGCAAAGATGAAAAAAAGCAAACAAATTTCGGTGCGGTTGAAAAGCTGATGTCCATTATCCTCGTCCAATTTCTACCTAGCTTAAATGTACCCATGTCAAAATTACAGAGGGAAATAAATGAAAGACCCTCTTTAGTGACCAGAATCTTAAATTGCGCGATCGATCTAAAATTTATTCGATCCGTTGCGTTTTTATATCTAAACTTGTATTGATAGTTAGACACAATGATAAATAAAAAACAATTAAATGTGGACATGAAATCTAAAGGCTTCGGTTACTCTACATAATAACTATGTTCGTATAAATTTATTATAAGAGATAGTTTTGAAGGAAACTACCATCCATTCGATAAGCAGAAGTTTTAGCCGAATAATGTTTTAAGACGTCTCGGATGATTTCATGTTTAAAACCTTTTTGTTCTTAACGTCAGGAACAAAATAATGGTGCTAGATCTCAGCTGAAAAAATTTCAACAGTGTTGTTGTTAAGTGTAATAGGCATAATGAAGTAGTAATTTTTTTTTATTTCTCTTGTACCGTATGATAAATCGCGCTTCGCTTTCACTTAACTCGCACAGAAAAAGAAAATGCCTTTTCATTTTCAACGATTTCAAATAAATATTTAAGTGGCGTTGTTATTTCAACAATCTGGGGCTACAAAAACTTAATGCCCCACTTTCGTTTTCTCTCATTTCCCTTTCGTTTGTTTCTTTTAGCTCCCGCAACTTCGGTTTCTCTAATTCTTTGTAATGCCGTCTCGGAAAAATTCGGACATCCCTGAATATCTTAATGGAATTGTTTCTTTTTGTAATAACAAGTAAACTTGACTTATTGTTGGAAATAAATTATATTGGAATTGTTTTGGTCGATTGCTAAAAGTATCAGTAGTAATGCTGTGTTACCGCAGCGCTTATTTCTACCGCAAAATAAAGTTACTGAGGTAACGTGATTTAACATCTTCACTATCAAGAGCATGAGCGTCATGTGTTGTGTTAAAGTTTAATTCATTGACAACCCCATTATGGAACTGGTCAAATGTTATCACTTACTATTACGTGAACTTTGGATGACGAAATAACATCGTTCCGTAGAACAAATTTTATTAATAACATTTTACATTATCTAAGTCATAAGTACGGATCGAAACTACCATAAATTTTGTCTTACTCTTCCATTATATTCATATAATTTTTTTTTTAATTCAAGAAGTAATTTATTCTAGTCTTATACTAGGAATATTCTAAATGAAACAGACATTAATTTCTTTTTCCTTGAAAGTCGTTCCATCATTATAAATAAAAAAAAGGATATCGTTTCGTTTAACTTGCGAGACGCTAGAAATATTTCACTGTAATATTGTATTACGGAAATGAGTGGAATTTATTAAACACATTCAGAATTCCTCTTTCCAGTTTCATAACCGCGAGGAAATTAAATTTCTTTATTTAGAATTGACTGTGTCGTTTTTATAACAGACGTTTATCAAATATGGCGTCCTATACGAATTTTTAATTTTGTGTTTCATCTGCTCACTTATGTATAGTTATGAATTTTAGGAAATAAGCCTTTAGGCTATCTAAGCTAATATCTATATAAGATTAAACCACGCTGTAGCTAAATAAATTACTTACCATTTGGATTATTACCGGATTAATACTAGTGAAGGTTAGGTGTGTTTAGATATTTAAAATGTTAAAAGATTAGACTTCCAAATAAAAAGAGACGTTTTATGTTTTACATGCATATCTTTCTGTGGAAACGTTACCGGGCTTACCGATAGTTATCTCGTGTTTGTTCTTTCTATTCTATGTCGTAATTACTTTATATTTGATACTACTTATTATAATAATAAGTGATATTTTATCGGCGGTTTTTTTGGTTATGGATTTTTTATATATTCTGTTATATATAACAAGTTATTACAGTATGTATGTTGTACAGTACTTTCTAAACATCGCACCTCGCAGTATCACATATATAAATGTCGCATTCCTACGCCGCTTAATATAATAATTTGCATAGTAAAAGTGTAATTATGGAATGAAAGAGAAATTTTTGTTGTTGCGTGTTATATAATTTTCACACACATTATTATGTGTGAAGTAATATAATTTGCTTTTATGGCATACTTGTTAGGGGATTTCAAAGTTTTTTACATGTGTTGCCAGTCGCAGAGAATAAACAGATTGTTTCTCCATATCTAATAAGACATTATTATTTTTTATTAATTTTTCATGTGTTCATCAAGAGTAATATTAACAAGCTGCTTCTTAATTTTTGCGCTTTATCAGATACAACCACATTGTCATTCAACACCTAATGAGATTGTGGTTAAGCACTAATCTATACGAATTAAAAAGTTATAGATTAGAATTGTAAAACTGAAGTAATCTGATTTGTACTTTATTAAATTGCATCGATAAAGACGAAATTACAGAGATCGTTTAAGTAAAAATATCACTATAAATAGTAGTAATAACTATGCAAATAATAAAGTAAATAAGAATTGCAGTTAAATGGCGCCGTGGCAAGAATAAATACTAAGGTAACAAGAAATGATATCTTGTCTCAAGTCAATGAGCGAAATGTTTGTGTTAAAATGTTTAACTAGCACTTACAATCGGGTGAATGTACTTTCCGGCTTATCGTTTATAATTGTGTTAAAAAAATATTTTCTTTTCGTTCAACACAAATAGAAATGCGATTGAATAACAGAAACGTTATATTATTTATTTATTAGCGTTCCTTTAGTCATGTGAACAGTACATCATAACAATATCCCTCAACGCGAATTAATTCGACGTTACCAGAGCGGCCCAAATTGTATTGTTTTTATTAGATAACTTAATGAAACGAAATTGCGAGGTATCTTTAATCCAAATTAGGTTGATGCTCCTAAAAGCTTTGCGGGGCCTTAAATGAATGCCGTCGTTTTATGCAAAAGTACTAAAGTTCAGATTTTATTAGTTTACTTCCTATTTAATAATTTTGATTTTATAATATTTTACTCTAAATGCACTAGTCTGATCATAACTGGTAAACGGCATTGATAGAGCACTGGATAATGCAAATACGTAGCGTATATCTATTATTCACTAGCTGACCCAGCAAACTTCGTTCCGCTTCAAAATCAATAAAAAAAAAACGCTTATTGATAATTCGAGACTGTTTCAACTTTAGTAAAGAATGTGATGAAAATTTAATCAGAAAAAATAATTCGTAATCACAAAAAATGCCCGTAATTAATTTGGTTTTTCTATTATATTTAAATGCACATGTTGATTGACCTAAGTCAGGACATCTTATCTTTGGCATTATAAATTGTAGATAATCAAAGTAGGGAAAGTTCTCGCGCACTCAGCGGTAAATAGTGTCACTATCACAAAAGATCAACAAAGTAAAGTTAAGACTTAACTACTATTTTGAACCAATCTGAACTTAGGAAAGTCGTGTTCCTGCTTGAATTCTACAATCGCTGCACATGAACACACTAATTTACTGCATGATACACTCACATTGAACATTCAACTGCATTATGCACTAAAAAAAATTCAACCGAGACAACGCGACCTTTACGCCCAGATTCCCGCTAAAGTTCGTAAAATATTGTAGTTGCATCTTCTTCTTCTTCCCAATTGATGGCATGAGCACGGTTTGTGCGTGAGCCAATGTCATGTGTAGAGGTACAAAATAAAATAATACAAATCCAAAAATCGTCTGCGTGGTCAATCGTTTATGTTCTCATTCTTTTGATCTTCGCAATTGATAGCGAGAGCTAATTTTATATATAGACGTATAAAATAAAAGGAAACAAAATCAAAAAATTGTCTGCGTGGTCAATTCGTCCGTCATGTTTCAAGTCTCATCTTTACTCTTTATTCCGTTTTTTCTCGTAAAATATTATAGTTGCATCAGAAATTGTTGGTTGTCAATATCAAATGTCAAAATCAAAAATATTCTTTTAAATTGTATTTGGTGTCTAAATGACGGGACGAACTTCAAATTTTTGACGTTTCATGTATCTAAAGTAAGGAGACCAGACATCTCGCTTTTAGCGGGACAGTCCTGATTTTTTTACTATTAATCCCGCGTCACGCGACGTTTTTCAAAAGTCCCGACTTTTAGAATTAAGTAAAATTTTAAATTTATGAAAATCATTGTTTTGCGTAACATATTGCTTTTGCTACCCAGTTACATTGTATTTGTCTCTCAAATGATACACTTTGTATCCGTACTGCGTGCTAGCAAGATAATTAAACAAATAAATATTACAAATCCGTTTCTTACCATAGAAAAATAAAGTAAGTAATTTATTTAAATATTTCATAAATGCATAAATTTTCTTAAACTTAGCTTAAAATACTTGTAGTCTTCATATTTTATATTGATGACAAAACGTGTATCACCCACCTTAACCTCGAAAGAAATTTTAGAAAGTAATATACGAATAAAATTTTGCAAATATTTCAAGTCAATCAAACTAATTTATCAAATTCTTGAGAAGATTTTTACAATATTTTACAAAATTACTACAATCTACTCAAACAAATTCTCTTATATAAAAAAACATTTATAAACTGCACTTATGTTAAAACTAAAAAAAAAATTACGATATTATTATTCCTTCAGAGTTGTCCCGCTTTGCCTATCTAAAAATCTGGTCACCTCAATGAAAAAGAGAAATTGTTGTTTTTACCATATTCCAGGCACTTTTTCCATATTTTCTCACCTTACTAACCTTCCCTGGACTTCCACGAATAATTCAAGACCACATTTAGCCAAATCGGTCCAGCCGTTCTCGAGTTTTAGCGAGACTAACGAACAGCAATTCATTTTTATTATATAGATATATGCAGTATTCATTTCGCCTAAAGCGTGTATTAAATTTATACAAATACATGCTAAGTTATACAACCAGGAACCAATAATTGATAAAGGAAATAAGTTTTCAAATTATCATTCAATTCTTCAAAGTAAAGCCTGAAATCGATCGTTAAAACTATTCCGGTCTTCAGCTACACTTTTGTACTGATAGTATTAAAACCTGGTGGTTGATAAATATGTTACGTTAAAATCAATACTTAAGTCGCTTAAGTAAATAGATATTTAATTTCTAGCCATAAACGTATTAAGTGCGACCAAATTTGACACATTAATAAATTGCTTAACGGATTAAATTTTAAGACATGTTTGATCGATACCGACCGTGGATTATTTGATATTAGGTAACATCATCCTCACACTGAACATGTTCGTGATAGATTGTAACAACTTATCCCAATTTAGAAATATGAAGAACATTGATAGATGAGTTGTTTAAGAAATATATGCTCCTATAGAATAAAGTTCTTTTGGATATGAAATGGAAATCTCGGAATTCTTCTATCGTCTGTGACATTGATTCGTGGTTAATTAAAAGGTTATTAAATACTATCCTATATTCTTTATGGTGTTACGAGCGGGAGACCTTTTATCGTATAATATCGCTTGCACTGTTTTTAACCGCTTCTCTGACAGAAAAATAAACTTAGTTTTTTAAATAAAACTACGTCGTTAATATTCGGGTACTACATTCTCTGTACAATGTATATTACATCGCATGTATGTTATGTTATTATAGACAGTGTTCAAATTTGGCAGAACATTTAATCAGAACCAAGGCGGAACTGGCACGACCTTACCCCGACCTCCGTCTGAGGTCAAGGTAACACTTTCCGTTTCGTCCACAGCTACTGTCACTAACGTAATTGCTTTTGTTGTTGTTAATTAGTTTTTGTTGATTGTTGTTAATGTTCAAATTTTACACCAGATTAGCTATTTGGTCTTTGCCTTAACATCTAATCAATTGTTTGTAATATTTGACCATAAGTTGAACGTACTGTTCATATTCCTATGATCGTTGTTAATATTTACAAAAATTATTTTACTTATACCATAATACTATAGCTTGTCTTTTTAGAGGTGTTAATAATTATAAAAGGTAAAAATTTCTCAATGGGTTCTAAAATGTTTGTTATTACGAAATAACTTCAAATGATTTCTAACTAAAATTTTTGGTTGTGTGGTTTGTTATTTGCCTTTAAATTTCAAGTTGTAAAAACGCGTAAAATTTAATGAAACAAATTCATAGACATATTTCATAATTGATTTTCAATGTTTAGCATTATTTAGATCCAATCATATTCGTTATGGT
This sequence comes from Byasa hedistus, assembly GCA_029286795.1. Lineage (NCBI taxonomy): Eukaryota > Metazoa > Arthropoda > Insecta > Lepidoptera > Papilionidae > Byasa > Byasa hedistus. The sequence goes on along the minus strand of JAGSMW010000013.1, from coordinate 4,205,488 downwards.
CGGCTTAAATGCCGTCCAGTGTCCTATTCTCAGCCTTGAGCAGTTAGGTTCAAATTTCGTAACTGTCAAATATCACGTACTTATTTAATGCCTATTACCAAATTTGTGGTATAGTAAGGTTGCGTATATCGTGGCGTGTGGTAATCGACCATTTCAAATGAAGTCTCCGACCTTAACCTGTGTCCACGCGAGACCTCTGCCCGATGACATGTCTATTGCTAATTAATACGTACACATTTTACTTGACCTAGGTTTTAGATTGCGTGATATAAGTGTTTAGTATCATACTTCTGTAACATCTGATATCAGATTAATGAGTTAAGTAAATTTGAATATAATTTTCAAGTTAAGTACCTAAATATTCTGAAACTTATTTTATAATGTGAGCATTTATCCCTAAAAAATCCTGTATGCTAATTTATAAGTCTGCTACATGTATTTTTTTTTCTTTTAGAATTTAGGATTAAAAAGTTATAAATATAGTGCAACGATACAATAATACAATAAACCTAATTCATATAACGATGTTGAAATATGAAGTTAGGTAATACGCGATTTGTAAATGAAATTGTTAACACTCGAGACCACGGATCAACAGGTGGGTGCCACTGACGGTAAACCGCGTGAGCCCCCACCACTTTCCCAGCCTTGACATTTGTAAGTAGTACTAATCGCCGATCCGCCGCAACCCACGAAAAATAATTGATAACCCTTTTTGACATTGTTGCGGTTAAACTTAAGTAGGTCCAGTGTTCACAATAAGGATTGCTTGTGCATTTTTATTACCAAATTCTAATGATACTATTGGTAATATAAATTACCATCTATTAGCACAAGCTTCATGAATTTCATGTGGAGGGTGTTGTTTTAAAAATATAAACTAAAAGTAATACAGATTTCTTTTCGTATCTATCACGTCGTCTCAAGAGAACGACCATAATGAGATGCAGTGTTTATCATCGTTTCTATCGTCATATTTTTATATTATTGTTGTCCTGTTTGAAGTTATGAGGTGAACATCCTTCTCGTCTCGTCGTTTTGTCGAATAAGTAAAATGATCATTCCTGTTCCAAATTTTTAATATTTATCAACATTTAAGAGAGTCGATATGTTAGTACCAACCTTTTTATTTGTGGATGAAACATTGTATAATGAAAAATATTTATGAAGTCACTATTGCATACAAAAGGTTTTAAATATTCTAATTTCTACTTAATATTAAATAATTCATTACACGATTATCACTTTGAGGAAAAATTATCACTTGCTGGTCTGGGCGTAAAAAATTCTACAATGTCGATTTATACATTATGAGGTTCAACTAATTAACCAAACTACTAACCAAAAGTATTTTAAACCACAATGAATCATAAATAAGTAATATTTGTTTATTGCATATTCATAAAATTCTCGTTACGTTTCTGTAAACCGTATTGGTCTATTTTAACTATCGACATTATATTTTCGGTCGACGGGTCAAATGTTACATATTTATGTAACTTACGTAAGAATTTATTTATTAGTGAGGAAAAAAATGAGATAATGCTCACATGTTCCACTAAAACAAATAAATTGGGGACAGCGAGACAATCTTCCATGAATAATACATCGTAAGTATGTCATAAGTTTGTAACAGATAAGTTTACCGAACCCCGTAGTGTACCGCCGCGGCATTTGTTTGGCGCTGGTTGCGTGGGCGGAAGCCCATTCCACCCCATTTGGGGTCAAAGGCGCAACCCCTGGGGAATGTTTTTGATGAAGCCTACTGTGAAAGAGACAGACTATCCTTGTTAATATACAGATACCGCTCATATTTATTTCCCATTTGAAGTAATATGTTTCAAAAATGCTTATTAAAACAACGTTTCTTATTACCTGTGTATCTATTTCAACATTGTACTTTTAAGATGTAAGTTTTAAATAATTTATTCAAGTATATTGGAGAGAATTTCATCTAATATAATATAGATCTAACATAAGAAGCTCTGATTTGCCAGTAACCATTGTTTAAAAAAAAGTGTTTTTAAACTTTGTTGATTTCTTTCGATACAATTAAATCTATGAGAATTAAAAAACAACTTCAATTGTGTATTTTGTAATATAACTTAAGTGGTTTTAAGTTTATATTCTTCTGTACTCCGTAACACCACTTGCTTAAGGTGGGGCGTTGCGGGACCCGTGAAATTATTTACTCCCCCGTAAACAATACCGTTATGCGGTTAAAAGCTTTCGCTAACGCCGAATGGTTTAAATTCTTCCACCGTACTCCTGTATTAACGAAAGTTTTCATAACTTTGAAGTACTGTTGTTTACTCACTGAATTTTAATGTTCAGTGAGTCAACAGATGATTTAACAAGCCAGTTTTACGCCACCGGATTAGATTTCAGTCAAATATTAGATTACCATTTCTTTCTAGACAATTTCGCAAAGTTGGATAGATCACTGTTGATAGAAGATTATCTAGTTATCTCCGTGTTCTATTAGGAACGCTAGTTAGTAAAAATAGTGTTTACATTATTATATTGGCACTGCTACGAGATATATACAAATCAGCTTATTACTTATGAATTTTGAAGGTAAATTCAATTAGTCCAATAACGTACCTGTTTTGATATAAACATAGGCACTGAAGTGGCAGCCTACTTAGTTGGCCTCCCATAACAGAATGGCCTTTAGCGGAAAAGTATTTAGATGAAACTCTACATTTTCCTTTCGCTTTTCTCTGTAAAAAGTGTAGTATACACGAGGCCCTGTAATTAGGACACCAGGCATGATAATATATCTGTCTGCGCTCCGTTCCCTTCCTGCGTGTATCTGGGCCGCGGTGTGCAGCCGGCTAATTTTAAAATCTTTGTTTACGCTTTCTATGCTGTTTATGTTAGATTATAAAGAGAGCGTGAACTTTTATGAAAACGTTACCTTTACAAAATGAGTACAGTATGAATAATATTAAATATCCCCTTTAACGTACTCACAGCTGGGATTCTTTTTGGTTTTCTCTCGAGGAAAGAGTTAAAGTCGTTTATCCACCACGCTGGCCGAATGTAAATTGATGGAAGTGACCTCTCCACGAAAGGTATGACTTTTGGAACTTCCGATTTCCGCACGATGTTTTCCTTCACCGGAAGCCCAAGGTCCGTGGGGATCGAACTTGCTCCTGTTCAACTCTTACGAACTGAGCTATCACAGTTTCAGTATGAATAAAGCGAACTAAACCCGCATGATATAGGCAAACACGCTCGTCACGTTTGGGTCGCATAACCCGAATTTGGACCGTATACTTCTAAAATTATTTACTTTTATTTCTGTCTACAAGGCATTACCCTTTATAAGAAAAGGATGCAAAGGTTACATTTGGACTCTTTTCTAGCTGACCTTTTTAAGGCTCTGTGTCCTATACCTCATGATTATTCGAGACGATATCTAGTCACAATTGCAGGGTCAATCTTCTATGTAGTATTATATGTTTTCGTCCAAATGTATTTAGTGAGTATTCTTTGTTATTCTTCTTTTTGTCTATATTGTTTCACGATCATGATACAACAGCCTTCAATATATGGTGATATTTGAAAATAATGTAAAGTATTACTTAAATTACCGTTGATCACACAAATCAGTTTTCTCATTCTGATCTCCAAACTTCAGTTTGGAGAAGGTACTTCATCATAATGATTAGGTTACTAGAGTGTAATCTGTGATTAATATAATTTATTTGTATTAATGTATATGTTATTCAGATTATCGGAACCGCCCACTGAATCCGCAATACTATATCCACCCACCAATTCACTTTCATAACCAATTCCGTATCTCATTTAACGAGTTTGCCTCATCTGCAATATTAGTAAAACATTGTTTCTTTCTTACTCAACTGTTCGTAACAAATCAATTATGAGATTTTGTAGCGTGTTGAAGTCTTCGTTAATTCATTGATTTCACAAAGTTTTAGTGACGTTTTGGAACTAAGTATTCCGATTTTACAATACACTGTCTGCGTATGAGTGACAAATGTGTTCTGTATGGTAACACGTCACCTGTGTGTTCTGTGAGTTGATTTAAATATTGTACTAACGACAATGGACGTTTACGGATTCGAATACATTTGTACGGATGGTCAGTGTAAATGTTTGTATGGGTAAGTGTTTGTGTGTCTTATTAAGTTTTTTGTTTTATATACGGACACGGTTCAAAGTTCACGTGCATTAATTTTAATTGCAGATCTTATAAATCTTTCAGTTTCAACGCCTGCGCATTTATTTATCATTCAAATCTCTACGATAAGACGGCAACAAGCCTTTCTAAATGTACTTGCGCAAGGTATTAACGTATTATTAAAGACTAATAATTGTGATGACACCATTTAGGTTATATAGTCTATAACATAAGTATATATGTCTAGGAACGTATTAGTCTGAAAGAAGCCTCCGTCACTGTTTGCTTAATGATTCTCACATCATATTTGAACGAGAATGTCAGACACCGGCGGTCGGATTTTTCACAGCTTGCTCTCTGTAACCAAAGTTGCATAAACATACTTAAATATGCATAATAAGTGACATGTAAATAGGGTAACGAAGACAGATATCGCAATGTGGAGCAACATGCATCATGCTTGACATCTTACTCATCTATCTCTATATTAGGGAGTGGCGAGTAAAAGGAGTCGTTCTGTACTGGTGCGCCACTTAGATAATAACTTTAAGGCAATAACCAGTTTAGGTACACAGAAGTGTGTAAAATCTTGTTAAATAAAAAATCTGTCTTTCAAAGAAAGTTTCGTGGCAATTTAATACTTTTTGGAAAGGGGACTTAGGTCGATAGAACTTTCATACGATAAGTAGCTTTGCATGAAAAATGGTATTAATAGCAAATACTAAATGGAATGGAAACAAAATAACCGGTAAATGGCAGCAAAAGGTTGTGACCTTGTAATTAACTTTAAACACTGTTGAAAAGTTGAACGGCGTACTTTACGGAAAATAAATTAAGCAGGTTGTGTCGATAAGACCTTTTCATGTTTCATTTGCTCTGTTCACGTTGCTCTTTTTCCAAATTTTAATATACGTCATGTATATTATAATTATACGTAGATCAAACCGACAGTCTGCTGTGTTAATTCACTTTTTATATATTAATTAAAGTAACACAGTTTAAGATTCATTTTAAAGAAAGTTGGTTTAAATATTGAGTGTAATACAAAATTTAACACAAGTTAAATAAAATGTTTAATGTTTTAACATATTATTGTAAATTACTTTATCTTGGTAAATAAACTGTTTTTGATAGTCGAGATAAATTGCATTTGTAATTCCTTATATAGGTACCTTTATTTGTAGACAAAATAAGTACACGAAAATATTTTCATGTACTGTAAGAGCCATAGCAACTACAATACGCCCAAGTACAAACATGTACAAACAAGAAGTTATCGGCTAATGTGAGACGCAGAAAACTGGTCTTCTATTTACCCAAATTACTTCATTCGATTTTGGTCTTTATAACTTACGTAACAATGCTTTAAATGCTTGCATGCAGTACGGTATTGTTTCTCTATGCAATGAATTTACTAGGAAGCAACGCGACAGCTACTTTTGTTTGACTTCTCCTGCTTGCGTTAGATGTTTACGTTACAGTCTGAAGATTTAACTAGCGACTTATGTATTAAAAAATATAACTTATTTACTATTCAAAATAGATCAAAAGATCAGAGAATATAATGTGGATAACGAAAGTCGTGGACTTTAACGACTATTGTTATTTTTGTTTACGTAAGATTTGAAGTTTATAAATATTTTTTATAATTGCAGCAGCGACGAAACTATTTGCCAAGAGCTCACTGTTCGATTGTTATTGTATTATTGATACATTTACAACAAAACATTTCACTACAGCCGGCTCACTTATGCAACGAGAGATTGAAACCTGTCCGCGTTGCGCGAAGTGTAATCAGATCGATGGCGAGCCTGTGTACCAATGGCAGTATGTAACACGAGTATTATGTCTCGTACATATACCGGCCGACACCTGACCAAGGACAGGTTGCCAAAAACGTTAATGTATGGTAACCGACAATGCTGTAACACAACCTTTCGATTCCAATGTTTTTTTGTTCGGAATTGTAACATTACTTGAACTTATGATTTAAAGTTATGGCGACACTCTGTCACGACACGTCTCTGTACTGGTGGTGGGTCTCTGTTGCCGGAGACCGTCTGGATGGGTACGACCGCAGCTCCTATTTCAACTGCCAAATAGTAATGTGCAAACGTTACTGTGTTCCGGTTTGAAGGGCGCTGTAGCTAGTGTAATTACTGGGGTAACGAGACTTAACACCTTATGTCTCAAGGCGACGAGCGCAATGTGGTGCAGTGTGTACCATCTTAACTAGCGCCACGTTGTCATGGGCAAGCGTATCACTTACCATCAGGTGAACGTCTTGCTCGTCTCGTCGCATAGTAGTATAAAAAAAATATATAAAAACATGTTTTAAGCAGCAGTGTTGTAAGCAGGCGTGCTCTTAAAATTCTAAGTTTTAATATTAATTTTTTTTATGATTTTCTCATCTCTCTATGAAGTTTAAATTGAAAACAAATTTACTATATAATTCTTTTGTGCTCAGTCTTTTAATGTCTACAGCTGAATATAGCATGAAATCAAACCGGAAAAGATCACTGGGAAACCTGTTCCAAGTTTTCAGGTGTTGTTTCCTCTTCGTCGCATTTTATGACATTTTGTACTTCAAGTGGTGATCGGAACGTTTTGCCTTTTTTCCAATAAGTTTTCTCCAACACGGGGTAATACAATAAACTTGAGCTTCTGTATGATGTATTAAACAGATTTATCACTTTCTCTTTCTGTGCTTAACTTTTACCGTCGCAATAAAGATAGTTTATCATTTCTCACTTTAATGGATATTAAATTATAACAATAACTTTTTAAATAGAAACTACTCAGAAATAAATAGCAATAAATCGGTAAATTATTATTATTATTATAACCTAACATAAATTTCATTAGACGTAATAACGTGGCCGTAAACTGAACTGAAATTTGAACATGAAGAGGAAAGACTTTTTTATCATATCCGGGAGTACGAAAGTAATAAAATCAAAATCTTAGCTACGCAAAATAGTTTTAGTCAATTTTCCTTAATCTAGTCTTTAATTAAAACTCAAGGAAGAGAACGTCTGCAAAGTTCGCGCCGCTGTCTCTCTCCGTCTGTGGAATTTTATTATTAGATATTCAACTGTTTAATAATTAATAGCAGGAAATTTAACATTATCTCATTGCATCGCTAAACATTTATGCTCGAGGTAATTATTTGGCGAGCATAAATAATATTTAATTATATTAATCATACTGATTTTCGTAGTAAACTTTTTTCGATGGATGGTCAAGATGTCTTTTAATCGCTCTTGTGTCTACAATGTTTAAGAATACTAAAAACGTTAAATAGCATAACTTTTTTAATTAAAGACTTGGTACATACAGATAAACCGAAAAAAAAAGAACTTCTTTGAAAATAAAAACGAGCTGAATTCATTACCTTACCAGCAAATCTTAGTAAGAGTATACTTAACACAATCATAAGTAAAAACAACGAAACTAAAAAACTGTACAATACTGATTTCTATAAACTAACATATATTTATTCGAACAGTATATCGAAACCTCTGGACTTAATATTTTTTTCAATACAGTAAAATAACGAAAATAAGAACACGTTTTCCGATAAATCCTTTCTTGTTTTTATAATTTGTTTTTTTTTTTTAAATTCTCTTGGACACTCAGTTATTTGCTCCTAAGTTAAATATTTCTTTTGTTTAATATGACTTTTAACTTCAATAAACGCAAAAAAGTAAATACACTATTTGTGAGTTTTTCGTCTGTAAATATACCAATCGATAGAGCTCTAAGAACTGAGTATAATTGCAATTAAAAGTAATTTTCGCTATAATAGCGCTTATGCTCTTTGTGTGCACAGCTATCGATACATAATGGTATATATATTACTACAACTGTTTCAGAAATTGTTAGTAGACGATACTTTCAATTGACATTTCACATTATAAAATATACATTATATTTCATTTCTCACAATTTTTTTGTTCATTCTACATACAAGAACAATAGTTACATAGATTGTCATTCCTTTCTAAAATCGTTAAATTGTTTTAAGCACTTTCAATATACAGTAATATGACCTTAATCTGGAGTATCACTTTCCACCGTACCACTAGCAACGAATAAGAGTGAAAAGGAAATTGTAACGCAAATGGTTTGAGATCAAACGGTTATTTATACAATATAACTTCCCTCCGTTTATCCGTGACTATGCTCTATAAGCTATAAATTACCTGTAGAACTTCCCTTTCCTACTTCTATTTGATTTACTGCTTTAAATTTTGTTTTCGTCTCATTTTGGTCGCACTGGTGTTTTCATTTTCGATATTTAGTCAGTTCAGGCGAAATTAACCAGATTAAGAGAGTTTCTTCATAATATTGGAGCGGAACAGCAAATTCGGAACATCATTGTATTCAGCTTTTTTAGCGATGATGTTTTGCTGTAATCATCATCAGCATCAACTCACTGCTGGACACTGAGATATGTTAGATATAAATTGTTAAAAGCAAAATTGATCAATATTTTTTCGCCTATATAGATATTTTTTCGGTGATAAATTTAGTAAGTCTGCTTTGTATCCGAGCTTTAGATGACTGTGTAATAGTATGTTTAAAAGTTAACATGGAAATTCTCATGTCAACCTAGTTTGGTCGATTGCCGGCAGTCGCTGGATGTTGAACCGTTGCGCGGACACGCTTAACTGTTTCGAATTGAGTTTATTATTATAGTTAGCAATATAGTACACGTGCTCAAGTATCTGCAGTTTTGTGAGATTTCTGTGTGGTATTTTTATCGTTATAGTAAATGTTTTAAATTGAGCCATGTCCAATTTTATTTTACCAATTGGTTTTTTAGTGTATTTGATAGTGTCCTATCGGTACATAAATTAAATTCAACTTTTCGATCCAATGACTTCATACAAGAACTTTAGGCTACAGATTTAAAGTTAGTTGCGCTGAAGGTGTGTTAGGTTTATATCTTCTTTGAAGTTCAAATTACCCACGCTATAAGTCACACTTAACAAGCATACGAATTACATGATGTAGACATGTAGAGATTAGGATGGGCCCCAACACGTCCAACGGTACGGTGTTGCGACCGGGTAACCGTAGCAGTGGGTCAACCGCAGACCGCTCTGGGGCCGCCGGCCTTGCCTCAATCGCCATGCACACATGTTCTGATTTTCATACTCTTTAGTCTTTATTACTATATAATAGCACCTGTTTTACTATCTCATGCGAAAAATATATAAAATTAAGCCTTAGAAATATATTCATCACTGTTCACAGTTTTTGATATCCACGTTTACATAACCACAAGAAAAGTACATTTCAAAATGCAGCTCAGTAATATTGTCTTAGTTAAAAAAAATGATGATGCTGTGTCTACATCCGTAAATAGTCCGTGGGAAAACGATGTCAACACACAAAGTTCTGCCACCAACGTATCTTAATTGAATTAAATAAGCATCAGCAAAAACTCAAGCGCATTCGATGACTGCTTAAGGACTTAAATATCTAAACCCGTTGACAGATGCTTAAAGAGTATCCTGATCAGGATTCCTAATAACAAGTTTAAGATCACAGTTACATCTGCCCTCACAACCTGAGCAAACCACTCAAGTTAGGTGAGGTAACTTCTGGGCTACTTTTGTAAAGGTCTAAGATATTTAACATTACGCGCAGGATAATTAAGTTGGCGTGGGTAAGCATCACTTAACATAAGGTTGTCTTATTTGTATAACATATCCAATAAGTATGTAAAAGCTGGTATGTGTTTAACTATGATATTTATTGAATTAGAATAATTCCTACTTTTTGTCGATAACTAACTCTCACTTAACCTTATTTTCACATGAGGTTAAGTGAAAATTTCGCCGATGGTAGTTCAGCGCGCTCGTCTACTATACTCTGGCTTTTATTTGTTGTCGTTTTAGTGCAACTTTTTTGTATAATTTCAGTTCGTTGACGAATAAATTAAAGATCAGTTGTCAACTACATATCGAAAGTTGGTCAATAAAACATTGCACCGACGGTGTTCGAAGCAGGGAGTCGTATCGTTCGGCCAGGGACCGGTTCCGAACGACCTTGCGCCGGCGCACGTTCACTCGCCGATCTAAAGATTGAGGCTTCATAGCGTTTGTCAATTGATTGCTTTTGTTTTAGACGACGTGAAGGCTTTGTTTTAGTTTTTGGTTGTGTGATTAATTCATTTTTACTATTATTAAAAGCTATTAAGCCCTTTATTACATTTAGTTAACACGTTCAATGCCACCCCACTTTTGACGATGTCTTCCCAGGTGCCGTCATACGTTGGGTGTCGGACACACCATTTGTGTCGCCGACACCGGAGAAAAATTTTGGTGGACACAACAGTTGTGTTACCGGCCCTGCGTTTGGGTAAAATTTATATTTTGTTGTTTTTGTGGCCGTCGCCGCCTCTGTTATGTTTATATAAATAGTATAAAGTGTTTGAAGATTGACAATACAAAATTGAGAAGACAAACCCTTCTACGTTATTACTAGACTATCTTCATTCAAATTAATTTTCACAAGACTGTTTGATCATTGCAGTATGGTGATTGTCGACAGAGACGATTATTTACTGGCTCTTTTAACTTTGAAATAACTCGGTAATGTTTATAAACTATTTATTAATTGGCGGCATAAATATGCGTTGGTGTGATACCTACCTACATAGTCGCTATTAATACAGGTAGAGATCAACTAGTAGCTTCTTTTTTAATCTCCGTAATAAGTAATCGTGACGCTGGAGAAGTATTGCTTTGACGCACTAAGATTTTTGTTTTCCTTAAAAACAATATTTACCAGCAATTTTCCTCTGCACAAAAACCACAGTACCGTGTCGATTTGCAAACTTGCGATGTTCGTTCAGAAGTTATTACTCGTGATATAAGCTATTCAAGTATCATCAATTACTTTGTCCGTGCCATTGACCTTCGCGCAAAGTAAATCACCTTGAGTCACTCCTATTGTGGCTATTCAACAGGTGTTTCAGGTTGTTTGTTCAGTCTGACGCACTGGCTCATATGGACGTGCTCTGAACGCCAGATGGTGCGGCACAAGTAAGGTTTCGCCGATTAATAACAGGATAAAATAATATCGCATACTCTCATATCCTCTAGAAGCCAAACAGACGGAAGTTTGAAATTCATCTAATTTTACTGATGGTAGGTCTCTGTTGCCGGAGACTGTCTCGATGGGTCCCACCGCAGCTCCTATTTCAACCGCCAAATAGTAGTGTGCAAACATTACTGTGTTCCGGTTTGAATGGCGCTGTAGCTAGTGTAATTACTGGGGTAACGAGACTTATCACCTCATGTCTCAACGCGACGAGCGCAATGTGGTGCAGTGTGTACCATCTTAACTAGCACCACGTTGTAATAGGCAATGGTAAGTGACCATCAGGTGAACGTCTTGCTCGTCTCGTCGCATAGTAGTATAAAAAAATAAATTCCAACTTATAATCGACTGACGTCCCTCTTACTTTTCCACAGCACAAAATCTCTAATGACCAGGGAAACTGACCATGTCGTAGAAAGCCTTTCTTTTTACCTATCTGCAGCAGTTCAGCGCTTTGTAAATATATATAATATGTTCACGATACAATTGCTCAAGCGCTGCCATGTGCAGGAGTTGTGCTTTCGCGAAAGCGACACGTCGCTGAATACGCATGCGTCGCGCCAGTCGCTCACGGCCGTCCGGTGAGGCCGCACGCGTTGCTTCACAAACATTATCGATTAATTTGATATAAATTTAATAATTTAAGATAAAATACCAGTGGTTCAGTGAGCAAAGTGAAAAAAAAGTACATTTTGTGTTTAAACACTTCGGTCTCGCCAAGGTGATCAGTGCTTGCTAGTGTTGCAAAAACCGAAGGATCCCGAGTGTTTTTACACGCAGATCGTCACGGCTGTTGACTCTTTTTTATCATCGGTTTGCATCATTGTTGTTTACCTAATTATTATTCTATAATGATTCTAATATAATATAGACAACTTTATATATTATTAGTAAATAACTCAATATCACCACATCTAAATCTAATGAATTATTCAAACATTTTAGTCCTAGTAATAATTACCTTGAGCAAGGTATCAGATAGATCAGAAGTAGGCCGTGTTGAAGGTGAAATTAACTCTCGGAAGAAATCGAGTCTTTTTGAGAACTATCAACCGGTCTATTGTTATTTCTTTATTTTTTGTCAAGACAATGGTAATTACTTCACTGTCTCGACCGCCATCAAAATATTCAGTATGTTATCGACTGTTACACGGTTACGTGAAACTTGTTTATATTTAAAAATGAGATGAGTTTTAAATTTAAATTTCTCTGAAACTCCCCCATTCCGTCTCTGCACGTTAATCTTTATTTCCTCAATTTTTTGTTTGATCTACGTTATCTTTAATACTCCTATCTTATTTCTCACGTACTTCATTGATGTCAATATTTATCGCTAGTTTATTGATAATAGTTTATATATATCAAACGAGGTTCATAAATCATAGGAATGTTTTTGATTAACAATAATGCTTATGATCATTAGCATTATTACATTATGATCATATTATTACATTCATTAATTATTGTCGATTTTAAATACTGTTCTCCAAATTATATATAGAAATCACTTAATCCCATTCTTACTAAGATGATGTTTTAAGCATTTACACTTATAGCGAGAGTTGCAAAGTGAAGAATTTCTCTCGGACTTGTGGGGGATGGGTTATAATATCTTCAGAACCATTCCACCCTAGTAATAGACAACTATGAAAGGAATAATTCCAGAGAGAGACAGCAGCTTTTGCTTTGTTATCAGCATACTGTCCTCGCCAATGCGGGTTGGCAAGTACTGCAAATGCCCTCTTTTTAACGAGGTTAGGTTTAACAGTGGACGTTAGTAGATTTAAATGATTATAAACGATAATAACATTTAGAAAAGAAAACTACTTAATCGACTTTTCTTACATATAATTAAGTTTGTTTTATTTTCAATTATATTGTTAGCTATCCTATTAAGTTTTTATACCTATAATTGTTTACTTGGCATGACGTTTCACTATTGTTTCAAGTATTTTTATCTTTGTCGGTAATCTTTTAAGAGAAGTCATTAAGCATAAAGCAGAAGAAGTATTTGTATGTTGTCCGGCAATGAAACAGTTTTTATTCACGACTGAACAACAACAAATGTCCACGAACTATTGTGATAAATGTTTAAAGCATCGATGGATAATAACAAATAAATGATTTTTAAACTTTTAAAATTGATGTAGTCGGAAGTAATGAAAAAATATCAGGGTCATTGGAGACGGAAGCCTGCTTTTTGCTTATTTTGCGCCGGAGTCTTTAGTAATGCTAAATGATTCGTCGCGGTTTCTAGATCTTCATTGAGCTGTAGTCTTTTATTTATGTAACTATTTCAAAAATTTAGTATTACGCGGACTGAAAGCTATCTCATAAATTAGTAACGACACAATAATTTACAAAAATGGATGTTTCTATAACAAAATTCAAAAGTTATATGAAATTGCAGATAAATAGTTATTTGAGCTTGTTTAAAAAATATTAAGTTTGTAATTTTTCGTTCAATTTTTGCTTCGCATATTACAAAGCTATCTCGCCTAGTGATATTTAAAATTATACTCATCTCATTTACAACGGGACGAGTGAGTACGTGTAAGCGGTAGTTAAAAATAGGAAAGTGCTTTCCATATAAATAAAGGACCTTACACAACCCACGCTGCATTAAACTTTTAAACGTCAACTATTTTTTTATCCGTGAAGTGCGTCATTCGTGACGCTTTTAGATGATGAAGGAGCCTGTGCTCATTTCAGGGGATACGGACATCTTCTTGCTATAGTTACATAAGTTTAATATACAAAAATATAATTATAATTTGCATACATGTCACAAAAGCAGTAGCGTAGTAAGTTCTTGACTTATAATTTAGACATGATTTGTGTTGACCTAGTCTTCCATTTTTCTTAAGGTCAACTAACCGGGAATTTCTTTATACATGTGGGAGTTCAACGAAACCTATTATTCACTAGACTGTATTGATTGATGATATATGTTATGTATTATAAAGAAATATGTTCGGAAATTATATAATGTATACAATACTTAGAATGTATGTACGAAATAAAGGTTTTCCCTTAGTCATATTTATATTGTTTAGTTAACATAGTATAGTATACGGTTTTTATATTAGACGGTTGGATAAAGCCAGATCTATTTCTTAGGAGCTATATGATTATTTATATAGACGTTTAAGCATGAGGTTATAGATTTATTTATAAGAAAAATCTACACTAATCACGTTGTAGGTAATGTACTACAATAACTGCACGTATTTGGCGCCAGCGATCGTCTTGTAACAATTTAACGACTCACGTACTCACTGCTCTTGCTTGAGCCTTGAGTAATGCAGTTGCATAAAAACAGGCTGCATTTCATACTGCCCCGGACAAAAGTTTCGATGTGGACTTGTTATATTTTAAATGGCGTAACTTACCGTTTTGACATGGAGTGCCCATTTTTAAAATGAACGATAACATAGTCACGATTTCTTTGTTTAACCCAATTTACTTAAAACATTTAGTCTTTAAAAGAAGTGGAGATTGAGAAGAAGATAGATTGACTTCTTTTCTTATTCTACGAAGCGCCGAGGTAAGTAATACGGTTGTCCATTACAACGTAGCGCTGGTTAGGATGATGTACCATGCACCACATTGCGCTCGTCGCCTTGAGATATACAACTTTAAGTCTCGCTAGCCCAGTAATTTCATTAGCTTACAATTTTCAAATTTCAAACCGTAAAACTGTAATGTTTGCACATTACTGTTTGGAGGCAGAAATAAGAGCTGCAGCTCTAGAGCATAGCTAGACGGTCTCCGGCAACAGAGACCTACCACCAGTAAACTTATTACCTAGACTACAATTCTAATTGATTAGGATGAGATCGTAATCAAGCATTAGTCTGTATGATATAGAAAAGGAATAATAGCATTTTGTGAAGAGAGAACATTTGAATAAAACTTAGCAACTTGTGATAAATATGTACGAGTATATTCATCATCATCGCCAACCGATTGTCTTTCAGCACAATGTTCATTTATCATGAGTTTTACACTTAATTTAACGCAAAACGGGTTTTGCAGTTTACATTATAATTCCGTAGGAATTCGCCTGCGGAAGGACTCTACATACAAAGTCCTTTAGTCAATTATGCGTGAATATTCGACAAAGTAACATTTCAAGTTTAAATTTATAACTTTGTTTTCTGAAAAACTTATTTTACCGTTCCTTTGCGAATTTCAACAGTTTATTACAGACATTAAATATTAAGGTGAACTGCCGCTACCAAGTATGTTACGTATTCATTTTTATTATTTTCTTAGCTACGGGTTATGTTACAGAACTTTTTGTTTTTTTGACTAAGTAAATAATGACCCCGAAGTTGGGAGCCTATGGCATAAGCTGAAACGATTATGGTGATGATGAATCATTTTAAAATGATATTACAACCAGTACGATGTTTTCCTTTTTTTGATATACCAAACCATCCAAGCGGACGATATTTAATATTTGTTACTATAGAAAAGTGACCATTGTTTTATACGGAACTGTATATTTATTCATAAATTTGCAGCAAAGAAAGGACACTAAGTTATCCGAGCACTATAACTGCCTCTTACGTAAAATATTAACATAGTTAATGTTTTTTTATTACGTGGAAGATTAGACATTAAAAGCTTGGTGTTATAAAAAAGCCTTTCTCTTGTTTGCATAAGTAGATGTAAATTCATTATATTATGTGAATGGAACATTTTTGGTTTTTTAATGTCGTTATTATGTAGTGATGCTGAAATGTCCATTTCATTCGCTGCTTTTCAAATTTAAAATGATTCAGTTGTCTATCATGGCTGAAACTAAACAGAGCATGTTGAAAAGTGAAGCTGTGCTACTAATTATTCTTTGTTACTTATTTAACAATAATTCATTTAACTTTTAATTATATTGTTTAATGAATTGTATTTTTTAACAATAGCGATTCATTAAAAGGAAAGAGTAGTAACGCTGAAATATGTAAATATTAATACTTAAAAGTTTTTAATTCAAAATGTCTGTCGGATGGTGGATAGGTTACGTCATCTTTATCACTTCTCTCCTACGTCTACTCACGTCATCGCAAACTTACCTAAAAAAAATACGAAAACACAAAAATGGTTTTCGAGATTCCTTCCTTCTGTAATGTACAGCAGGCATGCTTTTTGTTAAATAGAGGGTTAGTAGGTGTGGTACATTTATACGACGACCATGTTCTACTTTTATTTGTATGCATTTAATATTTTTTCATGACTATTATTATGTATATCGATCACCATTACAACGCAAATATTCATACTCTTGCTATATTTATTTGCTATATGAACTCCATTTTGATTTCCATTGCGAATCCAGCTTAAACAAAATAGTATTAGCGAATTTCTCTCAACTTAATTACTCGTGGCACAAGTTAGAGAAATTTAGTTTATGTAACTCATTTGTAGTAATAACCATTTAGACTTCTCGGTCTGAAAGTTGTTTTAAGTTCATTGTCAAAATAAGGGATATAAATTATTAACATTTATTTTAAGGGAGCGTTTACTAATCATACATACTGTATATACTGTTAGTTATTAAAACTACTAGAAAAGGCCCCGAGTCCCAACAGTGGGAACAGATAAACTGATAATCGAGTTATTGGTTAGTTACAGCACGGGCGTTGTATTTTGGGTGGTCCTAACAAAACTAATCAGTCCTAACGAAGTCTCACATTAAACCGATAGTTAGTTCATTTGTAACTGAAACGTAAGTGTAATTACTTTTAATTAAGGAAGTGACGCGACATTTTTTCCTGCCGTTGCGCAATTATCGCAAGTATTACTTCTGTTTATCACATAATACTAGACCACGACAGTTGTTTTGTTACTTCTTAAAGGTTTACTTTGTATCAATCGGTAACAATATTCTTATTTTTAACACAATTTACTTTGTTTTAACGGTTAATTCGTGTGTGATAGCTCGTGATCTTTATATTATATATGAAGGTTACATCTTTGGTTTACGTCATTACAATATTTTATCTCACTTCCTATTTCCCGGTCTCTCGCTTTTCTTTGTTCGCGAAAATTAAAAATGAGCATGGATAATCAGCAAGATAATAATTCAAGTATTTGTCTAACTTAAACTGAAGCGGCTCTTATTGTTCGTTTAAATCATTTATAGGTATGAATCTAAATGAATGTCTGTCTATACAAAATGTTTAACTTAAATGTTGATACAGTATGTCAATAACATGCGTGACGGTGTCATGTGTCATATAATAAATACGTTAAGGCTCTACCGAGTTTACCGCTTTCCATCTGCTCGTCGTGAAGTGGTTCACGGGAGCCTCCCCGTCTTTAAGGTCTATTTTGCCAATTCATTTGATCAGCAAGGTATTTGTTTACGGTACACCCGCCGTCAGATCAATTGGGATCAATCAAGTGAAATTAGCTTTATATATACTGTTACTTTGTAGTAATTCACTTATTCAATTTCAATAATATAAATTTCTTTGCATGAATTTGCAATCAGAATCGATTGTGTTTTTATTAAATCTAAAACCTGATGCTATATGAATATAATATTGTGGTGATGATACGAATGTTTGCTCATCACCACAACTTGTTGCTTTAAAGCGTATGATGTTAAATCTCGGTGTCCCAGTAAAACAGAATGATTTCTTTAATTTAATTTTATTAGAAATATATTAATACAGCAATGGAGATTACATTCTGTTGTTAACAATCCTTTTAACAGAAATATTCCATTTTAATTTCGGTACTGTTTTCATATGTTTGTATACGATTATTATGAAAACATATTACTGCTTTAGATAAAAACAGAAAGTGGTTAGTCATCTAAGTGGAAATATATATAACTTCTATACTCAATTATTTCCGCGGTGTCGTTTATATTACTGTTACGTAGGTGTTATAATGATGATTGATTGTCATGCTATCATTTCTGTTTGTGCTGGAAATAAGAAATCATCTATGAGTTCCATAGAGACCTGAGAACTCTGATATTTATTTTTAATCAAAGCGTAGAAATACTTCCTTGTTTTTAATTGTTTAGTATAATCTGTGTTAACACCGTAAGTGGTATGGTTTTAGATCAAGTTAATAATACACTAGATCAATAGTTATTTGAGTAATCTCATATAGAAGTACAATTGACGGTACCTGATAGTTGTTGAACAGTAACATGGGTTTTCCTTGTTGTTGTTTTTTATTGGAATAACGAAATTAGATTCGTTACTGAAAACATAAATATGTATTTTATATCTTCAATCGTCGTTTACTATTATGGAATAAACAATTTTTATAACAATATTAATATATAATGAAAATAAAGATATACTTATTCCATAAGTAATGAAACTAAGAGATTTTCTTACAGACATGAGATAACTTTCTTGTTATGTAATTCTTATAATCTTCGGTAGTTCTTTGTTATTTTTTTTTTTGTGGAAAAGAATCTTTTACGTTAGGAATAGATTTCGTAATATAGCAGCAGGTCAACGGAAGAAGTCCTGTTTTGGTCGGATCGGTGTCCGCCGTCGCGTCGCCGACCCTTCACGACCTTACGTAAAAGGCTATTATTTTCGCTTTAATAATAGCCTCCTTCTGAATCGCTTTGATTCACAAAAACAAATATTTATGGTATATAACGAATGACGTGATTTTAACTTTATTCACCACAAGTTGTCCACAAATTGGTTCATTGCGTTTGCCTTGTGATATGACGTAATAAAATCAAGGAAAATGAGTTGAAATTATAATAAGTAGGACAAAAGAGGTTTGTCCGATTTGTCAAACTTAAATTTGTTAGTTAGTCAACAATTATTATAAATGATCTCATAAGTAATTTAAAACAAATGATGAAATTTAATATTTAGTTCTATATTGTATCTTTAAAGTGGTAAGAAAACTTTAATTTTTATTTCCTACACCGGTTCTTTAATGGTAATCACCTTAGTATATAGTAATAGTTCACATATTATTATATAGAACAAATTTATTGTCCATATATCTGTTTTGACAATAAACGTGGTTTTGTATAAGTGATGATGATGAGGTAACGAATTTTCATAAACTTTTGATAGTCTGTAGCGTCTGTGTACGTGTAGTTCTCAGTGTAACAATAGCTGAATTGGATTCACACCGTGGCAACGGTTTTAAATGCAAATATCAACTTTCGTCGGCCGTTACGTATTGTTTTATCATTCATTATGTGGTCCGCGTAAAATTTTCAGGCGGCTCCGAGTCCTTACCAGACGGAAGACGAGAGCGCTGCGATAGCGGACACCGAGTGAATACGTAATGCGAAACGCTCCGGCGTTGTCCGCAAGTTAACTTGATAACATTGGGGTTAAGTTGCTCGCACACTATTTAACTTGCACATCTACAATCGCCTTTCGAGTGAAAATGGGGCTGTGGATGATGAAGCGTGTTCATCTAGAATACTCCAGCACGGAGTAATGTAGGAGCGGAAAGTGTATTAAAGACTTTACAATCAACTTTCAATACTTTGTTACACTTATACGTATTCATCCGATTGATTTAATAATTTACTTGAAGGTTATATAACAGAAGTCTGATTGATGCAGTTTAACGATGGTGATATAGGTTATAATAGTTGAAGGATAAGTAACACCAAGTCCTTGTCCTCACTGAAGTGATTTGCAATTATCTTTACCGCTTAGCATTCGGACCGGATGGTTTCGTACGTAAGATGACAATCATTGGTGGCCCGTTAACTGTTCGGTGTAGAAACGGTGCAGGCGCCTGGTCGATGGCCGATTCGTCACATTACGTCACCAGCCGATAGATGGAGCGTTTACTTTCACTGTGCCCACGGTGACAATCGGTGCACTTTGATGCATCGGTTACCAGGGCGGTCGTGAATTCATGAAATGGATTTCAGAGGTACGAAATCGTAGTTAACTCACTAATTGGTAAATCGTTACTTTGTTAAATTACGTATGATATAAAAATGCTTCAGTTTCAATTTTATAAGTATGACTTTATTTACTCATGTGTCTTCGCCGGTACATACAGCTTTAGAGCGTTTTACTAAGTATTTTAAAACACTGTTCTGTTATTTAAGTTCTCATCATAATTATTGAGAGCAATCTTCAAATTAAAGTTTGATGATCAGCAGGAGGAAGCCTTTTCGATTTTATTCTTTTTAATGTAGCATAATTTTAATTAGATTAGATTTCAAATCATATACAAGAAACATATGACTTACTTTATGATACTGTCTAAACTTTATATTACGTTATATGTTATCACTTAATCTAATTTAATCAGACTATGTAACAGTAACAAAAATTATTCGTAAAACGACTTATAAATTATTAATGTCGCCGCATTTATAATTGGTTTGATTATTTTATCACATTTCTAACTTGTTTTGACTCTCACCATTAATTTATTCGTCATCTCTGATATCACTTTCTGTAACATCGAGCCATAACGTTTCGTTATAATTTATTACATATTTGGTGACAGATCTTTGTATTATGGTACCTATATCTGCATACCTCCCACCGTTAAATAATTGTGTGCAAATGTTACTGTGTTGCGGTCTGGAGGGCGTTTTTCATTATGAAGTTACTGGGGTAACGAGAGTCATCATGCCTCATTATGATGCAACTATTAATCATCCTGACCAGCCTCACATTGTTATGAGTTACCATCGTGTGAAGGGACAGCTCATCTCGTCGCTGCGTCATTATAAAAAAATACCAGCTTTCGTATGTCTTAGTGTTTTATATATGTGAAAGACCACAACGGGTGAGGTGGACCGACGATATGGTGAAGGTTGCTGGATGTAGTACCTATCTGCGAGGAGATCCTTGAGGGAGGCCTGTGCTTACCAGTGAACGTCTTCCGATTGACAGTATTATGTAATGAGTGAAATAGATTTTTGTGTGCGTATTTCGAGGAAATTTATCGCGAGCCACTCTCGATCTCGTCAGAAAGCTGTTAAGGCTATTATCGTGCATTATAATTTTTAGATGCTTTAACATGATGATGAACACAAATGAAAGTTTAGATCGTGTGAATTTGAAATTAGTAAATATTTTTTTTTAAGTTCTCATCATAATTATTGAGAGCAATCTTCAAATTAAAGTTTGATGATCAGCAGGAGGAAGCCTTTTCGATTTTATTCTTTTTAATGTAGCATAATTTTAATTAGATTAGATTTCAAATCATATACAAGAAACATATGACTTACTTTATGATACTGTCTAAACTTTATATTACGTTATATGTTATCACTTAATCTAATTTAATCAGACTATGTAACAGTAACAAAAATTATTCGTAACACGACTTATAAATTATTAATGTCGCCGCATTTATAATTGGTTTGATTATTTTATCACATTTCTAACTTGTTTTGACTCTCACCATTAATTTATTCGTCATCTCTGATATCACTTTCTGTAACATCGAGCCATAACGTTTCGTTATAATTTATTACATATTTGGTGACAGATCTTTGTATTATGGTACCTATATCTGCATACCTCCCACCGTTAAATAATTGTTTGCAAATGTTACTGTGTTCCGGTCTGAAGGGCGTTTTTCATTATGAAATTACTGGGGTAACGAGAGTTAACATGCCTCATTATGATGCAACTGTAAATCATCCTGACCAGCCTCACATTGTTATGAGTTACCATCGGGAGAAGGGACAGCTCATCCCGTCGCTGCGTCATTATAAAAAAATACCAGCTTTCGTATGTCTTAGTGTTTTATATATGTGAAAGACCACAACGGATGAGGTAGACCGACGATATGGTGAAGGTTGCTGGATGTAGTACCTATCAGCGTGGAGGCCTGTGTTTACCAGTGAACGTCTTCCGATCGACAGTATTATGTAATGAGTGAAATAGATTTTTGTGTGCGTATTTCGAGGAAATTTATCGCGAGCCACTCTCGATCTCATCAGAAAGCTGTTAAGGCTATTATCGTGCATTATAATTTTTAGATGCTTCAACATGATGATAAACACAAATGAAAGTTTAGATCGTGTGAATTTGAAATTAGTAAATATTTTTTTTAAACTTCGGTCAACTTTGAGGTAACAACACTTAATATATTCATATTTACTGCTTTGTTAGTTAACTTATAAGTATGACTTTATTTACTCATGTGTCTTCGCCCGTACATACAGCTTTAGAGTATTTTACTAAGTATTTTAAAATACTGTTCTGTTATTTAAGTTCTCATCATAATTATTGAGAGCAATCTTCAAATTAAAGTTTGATGATCAGCAGGAGGAAGCCTTTTCGATTTTATTCTTTTTAATGTAGCATAATTTTAATTAGATTAGATTTCAAATCATATACAAGAAACATATGACTTACTTTATGATACTGTCTAAACTTTATATTACGTTATATGTTATCACTTAATCTAATTTAATCAGACTATGTAACAGTAACAAAAATTATTCGTAACACGACTTATAAATTATTAATGTCGCCGCATTTATAATTGGTTTGATTATTTTATCACATTTCTAACTTGTTTTGACTCTCACCATTAATTTATTCGTCATCTCTGATATCACTTTCTGTAACATCGAGCCATAACGTTTCGTTATAATTTATTACATATTTGGTGACAGATCTTTGTATTATGGTACCTATATCTGCATACCTCCCACCGTTAAATAATTGTTTGCAAATGTTACTGTGTTCCGGTCTGAAGGGCGTTTTTCATTATGAAATTACTGGGGTAACGAGAGTTAACATGCCTCATTATGATGCAACTGTAAATCATCCTGACCAGCCTCACATTGTTATTTGATTACTGTTATTTGTTTTTTACTTGTGTATTGTTATTGAGTTACCATCGGGAGAAGGGACAGCTCATCCCGTCGCTGCGTCATTATAAAAAAATACCAGCTTTCGTATGTCTTAGTGTTTTATATATGTGAAAGACCACAACGGATGAGGTAGACCGACGATATGGTGAAGGTTGCTGGATGTAGTACCTATCAGCGTGGAGGCCTGTGTTTACCAGTGAACGTCTTCCGATCGACAGTATTATGTAATGAGTGAAATAGATTTTTGTGTGCGTATTTCGAGGAAATTTATCGCGAGCCACTCTCGATCTCATCAGAAAGCTGTTAAGGCTATTATCGTGCATTATAATTTTTTATATGCTTCAACACGATGATGAACACAAATGAAAGTTTAGATCGTGTCGAATTTGAAATTAGTAAATATTTTTTTTTTTAATTTTTCCTACTTTTCCCTGATATTATTATTCAGGGGCTTTTTATCCTATTCACATAATTTACTAGTAATAATATTTTAAATATCATTACGAAAATCGTATTTACTTATCCTTATTCCTATTGTTAACTACTGTACATATATTTATACAGAATTTAAAAATTTATCTCTAACTAACTTATTTTTTACTAACTCGCATAAACCTACTTTATCTATTTTCAGCCCTTTCTCTTGCTCGAATTCATGCCGCGAGTTCATATGGATAGGACACTCCGTTAGCAAATGAGGAACCGTTTCCTCCGTGGCGTTATCACATATGCACCATGGATTGTCCCGACACTTGAACGGTTCAAGTATTGGGAGAATCCGCCGTGGCCGGTAAATATCTGGGTTAAGTGACCAGTTGGCCGGATCTTTCTTATCAAGTTATACGCCTCAGTTGCGTCTGGGAAAAACAGTTTCGTGATGGACGCGGTTGTACCCTCGTTATATCGGGTGCTCCATCTCGCAACTGAGGCCTTTCGAAGTAGACACTTAACATACGACACTGGGCACTGGTCATAGTCTGGCTTCCTTCTGCTGTTAAGGGCAGCCAGCTTGGCCAGTTCATCCGCACGCTCGTTCCCAGGTATGCCCGCGTGGGCTTTGACCCAGAATAAGGATACATTCTTGCTCTGGTCAGAGGCCCTACGTAAATTTTCTCTAGCCAACACCGCAAGAGGATGGAGCGAGCCATAATTTGTAACAGTATCTAGCGCAGCTCTAGAGTCACTGTACAAACCGTAGCTCTCTTCCGTCCTTCTCAAGACTAATTTGGTTGCCTCACATATGGCTAAGAGTTCCGCCTGATAGACTGTGCAGTACGCGGACAGATATAGCTTCCGGTTTTGGACCTCCCCTTCGCCTTTCCATATGGAAAGTGAGGCTCCAACCTTACCCTCAAGCTTGCTGCCGTCGGTGTATATCTTAACCGCCTGCACATTGTGTTCGTCCACGGAGTTTTGGTCTACCAGACTTGTAAACTTGAGGTCCATATGTGAAGCAGGGTGAGAAGTATCTGCAAATACCGTCATTTGCTCCACCTCCTTATCGCCTAGCAGTGCCTGGGACAATCCTCTCCGAGCCTCATACAGGTCGAACTGCTCCTGAATTTTAAGATCTAGGGGTAGTATTCCTGACAACAACAACAGGCCGAGTGGAGAGAGACCGTGCGGTACGCTCTGCAGAGTTTTAGTGCAAAGCCTCTCTGCACGGTGTTGAGCTGCTTCTGAACACCCAGCTTTTTGACTGCTGGTGCCCCTAGAAGTCGCACTCTGCCCCCCGCGTAGAACACTATCGGCTCGACCGCAGCTACGTATATAGACCGCACGATTTCAGGATCAAGACCCCAAGTGACCTTGGCTACCCGAGCGATTTGCCTATACAAGCCTAATGCCTTCTTACACTGATTCGCCACGTGACTATTAAATGTTAGGCGATCGTCAATGGTAAGCCCCAGAATCCTTACTTCCCTGGACATAGTAATGTAAGTCCCTCCCATATGCAGCCGTGGGGTGTCGTATTTGAGTTTTTTAGTCAGCACCATTGCACAGGTCTTGTGCGGTGCGAACCGCAACTTATTTTTAACACCCCATTGCCTAACATATTCGAGAGAGGCATTGGCTCGTCCTTCTACCTCGTGTGCCGTATCCCCGTCAAAAACAAGGTCAACAACAACTTGTACGTTAGATAAGCTTACTTTGATACTACTTAAGCACACGTTGTTTTGTAGCCTTCTAAGGATGTTGAGATTAGTTTCTCAGCATAACTTAGTTACATAAAGTAAGAATACATTAACGTGCTTATAATATTCAACGAATTGGAATTTAAACACAAACGAAATTTGCTAAATTTTTAAATACTTTATGTTAATGAAAATTTTAACTCATTAAGTCAACTTTCTGTTTAGTTTCAAGAATTTTGTAATATAAGACGGTTAAAGTTTTCTCGAAATACCGGACATGTAAACACATTCACATTTCTTTTGATGCTGACGTTAATTAAAACAAATGCTTTCTATGTATATTATGATATAGTTCGTAACGTCTTATCCAGTCGGATCGTTTCCATAATTTCTTGTTCTCATATTTAATTATCTACTTGTGGTCTCATATTAACTACATTACGGACACAAGTCACTATTAAGTACTGTACCAATAGGAGTAATTTTTTGTTAGTCTTTGTATTATTGTATCTAAAATATTGTATATTCAGCAGTGATAGATGTTTTTCATCTCTCCATACAATACTAGACGTAACGAGATCTAACTTAAGCCTTAATACGATGTTGTATTATGTAAATATTAAACTAGCGGTTGAATATATAAGAAAAATAACTTGAAAAATATTGGCCACAATATGCTAATGTTGTTGATTTGTAGTATACTAAAATAAAAAAAATCTCTAAATGTTAAACTTAAACACAAATAATAATTTTACGTTTCATATGATGCACAATCGCGTATATCTTGAGCATTGATTTTGTACTATTTGTGCATGTTTAACATTTCTATGTACGTCAGAATGTGAACCTTACACATCGATGTAAACCGGCCTCCAAGAGCGAGGAGTTCGAATTTATCCGCAGTGACGCGTAGGCGACCTACGGAGGTCGTTGGCGTGACACTGAGCCCGCCTCCGTTTGAAGATCGGACCGGTTCCGCGCCGTACCGAACCTCGGTCACCGGTTTTAAATTTTTGGACCTCAGATCGCATCTCTGAAAACAAAGTGAAAACTGTATTACAATATAAATTCTTGTAATTGTTTCATATAAATTCACACAACGACAATAATATTAAATAGTAAGCCAGTTGCAATGATTACCTTTTTGAAATAATCCATTTCTTTTTTCTAACGCTAGTAGAAGTCAGCGATAACATTGGCCTGTGCTTGCTTTTAAAACGTCGCATTCGTTTAAACATTTCCATCGCGTTAACAGCAAACACTGGAAGAGGAAATAAATGTTTTATATCTTGTCTCACGTTTCAATTTAAACATTTCCCAATTGATTCGGCAATCCTTGCGGGCTACTGGGATTGAATTACAAATCAGTTGCAATCGCATCGAAATCGCAGCGGCACGCCTCGGTACGTGTTCCGTCATGGTGACGAGAATGTCCTTATTCGGTACTGCCCGCCACACCGCCGGGTTGATAACCTATCTTCATCATTGCTTATCTCCAGGTACATTTTAACTTCTTAACATTTGGTTATGTGAATAAAGTTATATCACTCTGATGAATGAATTAAAATGTTCGCTTACTTAAAAAATTAAGCGTGAACGAGGAATTTAAAAATTAAAATTTTTGGTTCATTATTTTCTAAAAATTTAGGTTCCCTTAAGATTTCACAATTTTAAATATTCAATTAAAAAAGGTAAACAAGCATAACCTTACATTTCAACTTATCTACTGTATAAAAATTTTGTTAGTAATGTTTTTTTTGTAGCTAGAATTTAAACCATAATAAAGATACATTTATAGTCGAGGTATTTGCTACCTTCATATTAACGATACGACCATGACGAATTAAGTATTGAACGGTTATTATATATATATATATGAGTAATCAAACATATACTATATGGTAATAATATAATGGATACAACAAAAGAAAAATGAAGGGTACATTTATGTTTATTTCTAAGCGCGATATTCCCACGAAATCATGTCGCAGTCTGCTCCAGATCTGTCACATACAGCGCTCTCGTATTGCAGTTAGGTAAATTGATTTATCAATTTTTATCTCGACATAAATTCACTCGTTTCTGTCGATATCCGAAATAAACAAGCCGCTTTGCACATTCACTTTTACCGCAGACTCACATGCAAAACTGTTATTGTTCCAGTTCTCGTGTTATGTAAAATGTTTGATAATTACTTTAAAATTAAAATTTTCCAGTCGATATTGTAACGGCTCGCGGTGCGACAGTTTACGTAAAGCGGACGATGTGGCAATGTTTGTAATTTTCGCCCGCGCTCATGGTTTGCGTGAGTCAGTGATGTAATTATAAATTCAACTGTGAACCTTCCTTTGTCTGAGCAGTAGGCGCACAATGCTCGCAGGCAATTCTAATCACCAAATATTTAATGCTTTAATACCTAATTACATTTAACTGTAACAATTTTCCGCAAATTCTCTGGTTAATTTACCTAATATTTAGTTACCAAAGCAAGTTTTGCTTCACGCTTCATACTTTTTCTCTGTATTATTCTCAACTTCTATGTTTGTGTCCGATTGTCATTGTCCGTAAAATCGTTTTCAAATAGCTTTCGTATTCAACCTCCAATTCTTACGAAATAACTTGCTCTGTTTGCTTTCTTAATTTTTTTCTCTCTTCTCTGTGTTTTTAATTTTGCTTTGAATGCTTTACTCTCTTGTTCATCTTTATCGTTGTTTTCATTATAGTTGAAGTTACTTTTATGCGTATTCTTTTCACTTAAACATTTTTTATTCATTACCCCACTGAGTTATTTCATGATAGTTGATGACGGCATGTAAAAACAAACTTATGGACCGATAAACGCAATTGGTGTGCGTTCAAATCAAGGACAAACGCTTGAATAGCAACAAAAGTTACTATGTTTTGTATTGATGGATATGTATAATCATTAGTTTAAGTATTTATGGCATAGAGAGTAATAACTTTAACAGTTACATGCCAATAAAGATTTAAAGACTCCATGTGCGATTGGAACGAAATGAGGAACTTTCTCACATGTGTATAATGGAGTAATAAAAATCTTAAGTTGCACCATGATACTAAAAGAAGTTTATACTTTAGCGTTTATATTAAAACTGTAAGCTTTTAATTGCTTCTCTACAGTTGAATTCTGGGGAAAGCACAAAGTACTGCGAGCATATGGCTTAAGTAAATATGCTGTCGTAGTTGCTTTAAGTTCTTAACGGGAACAAACTATAAAGTTAAATTTGGCAGAAAGTTTATTAAAATTATAACGACTTTCAACACGTAAGCTATTTGCTCTAACTACTTTAACTTTCTCATAACTAATTTAAGCGTTAAGTACTGTGTTTATACATTAACTGCCTTTAGCAAAAAGGCATTAACGACTTAAAATTATTGTAATGTTGCAAATCGGTTCTCGGTAACAGAGAACTGTTCATTTGTTACTGCTTAATTGCATGTCAATAGCAGCAAGTAACGTCCGTCATTCGCAAGTGCATATAAAACAAAGCGCCTCTGTCAACATTAACTACGGCGGTGACTACAGGTGTAGACATATCACATACCGCCGCCTACAGATATGGGTTAATAGGCGACTATTTCTGTTCTATCGGCCGACGAGAGCGGATGTAACGGAGAAAGTGATCCGACGGTTCTTTTTGCTTATTGAATAAATCTACACGAATATTTAATGGTTATTCATCGGCGGATCGCTTTCAGCACCATTTCACTTGTATAAGTTTAACGGGTCTTGTGAATTGAATAATTTTGTTTGTGCGATATTATTGTGTCGTTATGTTAAAAACCGTTACCTTTATTTCTCATAATTACGTGTAATAAAACTTTATCTGTTGTGTTCGCGTTGTTGGAACCGTTTTTTTTACGATGCATGGAAAAAATACGTAGTTCAATTTGTTTCTACCCGGTTTTTCAAATGCTCTTAATAGACATATTCCACTAGTAGTACTACATTACTGTTTTACTGTAAAGAATGAGTGACAGTTTTCTTCGTTAGTGATTTTCCGTATGTTTATGCGATGTTATTATTTCCGTGAGAATCGTTTGAAAACATTTAAAATTTGAGATCATTATAAAGGAGGCTTTATCAAGATTTCTCGCCTGGTGTTAAGATTATGTGATCGTCGATGATAAAACATACCACCGTCGCAACAAGCACATTCATTCTTCTTCTTAAGATACATATTAACGGTTACACTTCTTTTTACTCTCTTTTTTATTTTTTATTTTCATAATCACACAAAACAAAATTCTATTTACATAAAAGTTTTTATTTGAACAATAGATTGTAGCTATAGCCTTCTGACAGGTGGACAGCTGCGGGTTGATAATAATGATTGATAACATATACGTTAATTATTTTCAAATTATCAGTTTTAATAATTTATCGTATATCATAGTAATCTTTGCGTGACTAAGAGGCCTAATACCGATCGCGAACCAGTTACCAAACCAAATCGCACGCGATCATAATAATCATGAGACATTGATCTCGATAAGTCAGTCGGACCACATCCGACACACTTCCTATTGCTTCGACGACCCGCAAATACACACTTGACACACATTAGGCCCAACACTTCCCTATCCAATGTTATGCAAAATCAGAACTGACCCAACACCTTTCGTCACACAAGAAATCATGCCAAGTTTTGTCGGTACATACCAGTTACCGGTGTCTATGGTTATTCTTATATTAATTGTGACTTAAAATGTGATAGCTTAGTTTGTAAGGTCCCTAAGAAGCACAGGTTTGATTATAAAACTTTTGCTGAACGGAAATATCGTAAGTAAACCAACACACTTTGATTATTTACCAACTCGCACTTGAGCAGTGGTGTGACTAGAAGTGGAAACATTAAGAGGGTTGTTATTTATAATTTAAATATATATTATATGATAATGACATGTATATAGTTCTATAATGCCTATAACTTATGTATAGGCAATCGGTTTTCCTTTCGCAGATTAAAAAGCGAATGTTTACATTGCGATTCATATCGCGTATCTCTAAGTCATTCGCATCGTGAATTGTTTAATCGTTTTATTGTTACCTTGCGATTAACGTGCGTTTTTAAAATAGTTATCAAAGATTTCATACCGCTGTTTGATGATTACACTATGCCGGTGATCTATGATATCATTTTTGTGCTCACGTCTTTTGAGAAAATTTACGTTGTATCTTTATTTTCATGTTTTTAAAGAGTTAGTTAAAGTAAAATAGTTAATAAGAGCAGTTTTAATTAAGTTACTTCTAATTATTAAAGTTCCGTTTCATTACTGAAGGTTTGCCGTTAGTATGCAAATTTCTCTTGAGCCATAAAACAATCATTTAAAAAAAGAATTTTTTATGGACTGTTCAAACTTTTGTGGCTTTTACTCTTACATGGGCATATTTGTATAATCGTCCTAGACTAAAAAAACGAGGTTTGCTTAACTATAACTTTAATCATTTGTATATTAAGCAATAATCGTTACCAAATGCTCTATGTACCGTAATTTTCGTCTAATACCATTTCGCCGTATTGCTTTCGTGTAAGTATTAATGCTCATAGAAAAAAGTATTCAGTTCAGCATTAATGTATTATAGCTTACAAATATATCATCAGAGAATGTAATGTTTATAATTTATGTAATATTTCTGTACATTAAAAGTTGCTTAGATTAGTTTCGCAGCGGCACAGGGAATATTCAATCCGTTCTCATTGTCTCAAGTCAAAAGAGCTGCGCGCGCTTCGCCGTTTTGTAGGTCAGCGGGATGCGCATTGAGATGCTTTAGTTCATCTCGGGAACGTTTTAATGAACTACAAATCTCTTTTGTCCCATGAATGTCGAGAAGGATAATTCAGATATCATTTATGGGTAAAATATTTGTCCATGTTCGCAGTCTTTCAAAGCAAGTTATTATGTTTTGAATAAAATACTAAATGAATCATACAAGTACTTTTAACTGAATGCATAATTTTTGATTATAAAAAGATCTAGATATTTTGCGTTAATGACCCCGATGTATCTCTACAGTACGATAACTGTAATAGTTGTATAAGCATCTCAATGCAAGTCATGTGATAAATTAACTAAATCTTGTCATATATAATATTTTAATAACTTATAATGTTGTACCATTCTTATTGTGAGTCGGTTTTCTTTTCTATTTCACAAAGAGATGAGACGAGCATAACGTACATGATTGTAAGTGCCATAACAACGAGGCGTTAGGGTAAACACCGCATTATGATCACTTTGAGACACAAAGTGTTAACTCTTGTTACCCCAGTAATTTCATAAGCTACAACTCTGTATAAACTGAAACTCGGTAATGTTTGCACACTATTGTTTGTAAGCGGAAATAACAGCTGTGTTAGTTAGTACACTTACCTAGACGGTCTTTGGTAACAAAGATTGGTCTCGTTTATTCCACCACCGGAGTTGCAGATGCTAAGCAAGTCACCATCTTTATATTGTAAACTTACCAAAAATGCGAATAAGGTGGTCTAACTCTTCCTTCTGAGTACAGCAAAGGAGTGAAACGACTTCTTCTTCCTCTAAGTCGTATTTCCTCATGACTGAGGATCGTGGTCATAATGTGTAATGAAACACACGACGACTTACTTGGTAGTTGGTATAATGGAGTGGTTTGCTATTGCCTTCTCCATTTCATATACTAGTCCGACCACAAATGGTCACGACATAGTCATGCAGGTTTCCTCACGATGTTTTCCTTCAACGCCAAAGCACGTGATATTAGTTGGTGTTATACTAACTGCACATAAATTGAAAAATTTATTGATGCAGGCCGGATTCGAACCAAGTACCTTCGGATTAGAAGGCCGGCGTTCATACCACTAGGCTATCACGGGTCTTAACGACGAGCAGATTGAATAGGGTGTTACTGATTAGTGAGATTTACCATTGGCGACCACATCACTTAACACCAGTTGGGATCGTGGTCAAGCATTAACCTTTTGATTTTAAAAAAATTGTTTTCACCGCGCATGCGCCGTTCGCGCTCCGCTCGCGTGACGATCCGCTCCAGTTGCGACTTTCTTGCGCGTCTGTCGGCACCCTTACCTTAGGTTGTAGATCTAATGTCACGACTGAACGGAGAAACTGCGGTGTGTACTGTTATTGGCGGCTACCACATTTGCCCGGACTTTGCAACAGCGTTTCACTTACCACACTTACAATTATAGATTTTTTTTTTCTTGTGTTCTTTGCGCTCTCTATTCATACTTATGCATTTCGTAATGGAGCAACGACTTTGATATGCTGGATTTGTAAGGCTTTATACAAATTTATAAGTTTCTTTCTTGTACGGTTTCATTTTATATTTAGAATTATTAACGTATTTATAAAGCAATTGTTGCATTATGAGTAAATGTAACTTAAAACACATAGCGTTCCTGCTATATAATCTACTAAGAGACGGTAAGTTTTTCTTGGTGCTCTTTGATACTTAGAATATGTGATGCATTTTGTTATATTTTACTGGAGGTAGGTCCAGGTACATACAGTCGCAATGACTATATTTAGCTACATAGGGCCATGTATACATTATTGTGTCTTGGTTTACACGGTAGTTTAGCTGCCATAGTTACCGGGATAACGACATTTAACAAGGTTCACAAATAATTTTTTTAGTAACATCTAGTTACTTCATTGTTTTAATTACATTCTAGCTGTAACGAAGTTTTCAGATTTTCTAACTTCGGCGATTACACAGTCTCACCGTTCTCCACGATCATACAAGATCATTAATCAATGCAATACACCCAGGCACAATTGTGTTTCTCAAACCAATTTCCCAACGCCCGGAGTGGGTTTTATCAGCGCCGAGGATCTTGATTCTCTTGTCAGCGACACCGGCTTGTGGAAACGAACGTATTACACATTGGATACGTAATGAAATATTACGTCTACTTTATTAATTACAGTTCCGTTTTAAATGTAAGTTGTTGTATTTAATATAAAAATATTAATGTGTATGCTTTTTTAAAAAACCCTTAGTAATAAGTTTACATAGTCCTATCTAGAAGGATTACTGAAATAGAAAAAAGGTTAAAGTAACAAGCTCAACTTCACTCAATTTCACATGATGTTAGGTGACATGGTGAAGCGTAGATGCTAATAATACTCTCATATTTTTGGCATACAAGCTGGAAGCTTTGACTGACGCAACCCTGTTCCCAATCTTGTTACAGCGGCATATTGACAACATAACAAGCTCGGAAGCAAGTTAAGAGTTTTCTACCTGACTACTAATTAAATTTTTATATAAATCATGTTAAAGGACATCGAATGAAACAGAAAATTATATATTAAATGTGATTAATCGATAAAGCGAGCGACGGGAACGAGGAAAACTAATTTTCCTCTCGTCTCTTCAATATATTTTTTTTCTGAAGCCCGCATCAAGTCTACGCGATCGCAATCGGTCCATCTAAATTTTATTCCAAGCAGGCCTATTTATATTGTTTATATAAATATTTCAATTAATCATCATCATCATAAGGTGCCTTCTTCAAACTGAAGTTTGGCGGTCAGATTGAGAAAACTTTTCCGATCTTGGGCTATTCTTTTAATCGTTTGATATATAATATCGTAATTATCGATTTCTTAAACAAAATAATAACTAATCTCATTTGTATTCGATTTTCATAAATAACAAAATAACCGTTAGAAAAATTTGGTGGTCGAAAATAAAATAGTTTTGGAAGTATCTCCATTTTCTTATATGATAAAGGATGCAATAATATCAATGTGTTACGCCTCTGGCTTTACCAAAATAGTGAAATGCCAGTTTATTTCTAGCAAGCGTGAAATTTGACCAGACCGGAAGTTTGAATTGTCATCAATCAAACGGATAGTTTTCGTCCTACCGACAAATTTATTCTCTTTGTGACCCAGTTGTGCACGCGGAATGATTGAGCAGGACCATTCAAATATTCTCAAACTATTCTATAAAATAAATATTAGTTTTGTTTCCATACTACATTCACGATTTTAGGTAAGTTGTAATTAGTAATGAGATATCAAATTAAGAATAATTAAAGATCTCAATTAAATGTACTATAATATAGTAATGATAATCCTAATGACATAATAGTTAAATAATTTATTTCTAAGTTTTAACCTCACTTTTCGAATCACATATGTGTGGTGTTCGCGAATTCCGAAACCTAACATCGATCTGACTTAGTTTTTGGATCAGTATGAATAAGTTAAGACATTTGCAGCTAATTTTAATCGAACTTTGTTCTACATGCTCCAATTCAATAAATATGTGATCCCATTTTATAAACCTCTCTGATTTTGTAAAATATTTCATAAATTGTTACGAAATGCTCCGAATGTGGAATCTTGGACTATTATTTTTAGACATATAAGCGACTAGACGAGGAGGACGTTGACCTGCTATTCTTGCCAATAACAATGTGATGCTGTTTAAAATGTTCTGCAGCACCAAACTGCGCTCGACGCTTTAAGCTATAGATATTGAGTCTCCTTATTTCAGTCATTTCTCAATCTTCAGCGGTTTTTAACAACTTAGTAATACTTCCGATTTTACCTATCTTTACTGGTGGTAGGTCTGTTGCCGGAGGCCGTCTAGGCTAGATACCACCGCAGCTCCTATTTCTGCCGCGAGATAGTAGTGCGCAAACATTACTGCGTTCTGGTTTGAAGGAAGACTTAACACCTTGTGTCATGGCTTCAAGTGCAATGTGGTGCAGTTTATATCATCCTAACTAGCGCTACGTCGTCACGGGCAGGCGTATCACTTACCATCAGATGAACGCCTCACTCGTCATCTCGATATCTATCAAAAGAGCTACAATATCTTCTAGATGAACATCGAGAATAAGTCATTATAGGTTTATTTGTTCGTGTGTATACTCAGAGCGGAGTATGCTATTTGTTTTTAGCTACGCAAACTATTTGCTCGGCTTCCATTAGCGTGCAGCAGTTCCGCGGAAGGGGTTATCACGTTCGTCTCGTCCGTTTCGTGCGCTTTTTGCGTCAAGCGTGCGCCTGCCGATCGCGGTAACGTGATGTAACTCGTGATGCACACACAACTGTACCGCTCCTTCCTGATCATTAATATATAACACTCGAGTTACATATATATAACCTCATAATATATAAAATTCGTAATTCGCATCTGAAATTACGTTTTTCAAAGTTTACACGTAATTCGTAATTGTAATTTTTCAGTAATGAATCTTTCAGAACATTTTAACTTTTATGTAGTCTAAAGAAAATATAGTGTGATTTGAGTGAAACAAAGTGTAATTTTATTATTTTTTTTTATTTATAAACATATACATTAGTTACATTAATGACAGATAATGTCTAGAAACGTAGGTTTGTTAAGACATTACGTTCTCTTACATATTAGAAATACATTTACATACAAAAATAATATTACGTACGTACTAAGATTATCATTAACTTATACCTATACTTATTAATGTTAATCTACCCCCGACTTTGTTGTGACAACAAATAGAACATTTGATTGCAATATTCCTAACAATAGTTTATATATACATTTATGACACTAATTTATGGTTCACTAACAAATTGAGTTAAATAATTGAAAGAATGTTAGTTTGTAATTAACAGCGGTTATGAATTCTGTTATTTTCGTAACGTTAACATTGTTACGTACGCCGTTATCGGTCCGATCGATTGTAATGGAACAGTTTTAAGTTGGAATTATTATATTCTGTTACGTCATTGACGAAGTAGGCGATTCAAAAGTGATTTGCTTATCGCACGGTAACTTAATGAGCATTACTGTGTTTCACCGCGTGCGAGTTACGTATACATCCTCGCAAAATTGTGAATATTTTTTGAACCTAAACTTATCATGCTTAGTTTTAATGTGTAGACTGTCGGTAAATAAGTTAAAATAACATATATATCGGTCAGTTACAGTAATTATGTTTCGTGATTTCGTTTGTTTAACCAATCACAAAGTTTCACCACACCCATATAAAGGTGGTAGAGAATGCCGTTTGGCATTGTAGTGTAATAAAATATGTGTAATTATTCCGAACTGTAACTTAAACCCACACGATATACCTTTTATCGAATTAAAGCGAGGCTAATACGTTTTGGATTTAAATTAACGTTACTATAGCATTTTTCTATACAATTTTTCATCATTATTTCTAAGCATAGGTCTCCTCTGGGGTCAATTGCATGTTATGTGTTGTTTATGTTATGAGTCTTTAACTTATGATAAATGTTAAACCTAATATTACTTTTAATTAATTATTACACACGTTTCATGTCCCGTGTTTATAAAACCTTATCATTTTTCCTTGTCCTTAAATATTTTGTTTCCACAATTTTTTTTTTTCCCCTATGAGATCATAAATTGGTTTTGAAATGTGTTACAGGTAATTTTTTTTTTTTTTTTTTTTTTTTTTTATATTTATTTAAATGGGCTTTATCGCTTGTGCGATTACGTCGCCCTTATTATACACACAAACAAAATTTACAATAGATTAAATACGACTTAAAGCTATCTTGTACAAATGTTTAGCTTCATTAGACAGTGGTTCAGAAAGTATAATATTTAGGCTACCAATCTGTGACAAAGCACTATAACCGAAAGCCTCTCTATAAAATTGATTTCTCGAACACTCCATTAGGATATGATAAGCATCGTCGATTTTGTTACTACAAGAGCAATAGGGTGAAGACACCCTGCGCATTAAATAAGCAAATTTGTTACACGGCACGTGGCCGGCGCGAAGTCGCATAGCGGTTATAGTGTTTTGCCGACTTAGTGTACAGTTCATAATCCATGGCGTACGTAACGGGTGTGGTTGGATTGTTCTATACCAAATACCTTTTTCCCTGGATCTTAGATCAAAGTATTCACTCCAGTTCGTGTAACAAAATGTTTTTATTGTTCTAATATGTTCGCTAAAAGGCGGTAATACATCCACAGCTACACCTTCACTGGTGGCAGCTTTTGCGTGTAAATCTACTAATTCATTTCCTAAAATGTTAATATGGGATGGGATCCATTGCAAAATAACTGTTTTAGCTTCTGCTTGCAGTTGTAATAATAATTCTAAAATAGTATAGGCTATCGGTAACCCTCGAAAAGTCGAGGTACAGCGAGCCACGTGTTGTAGTGAGCTTTTTGAGTCTGAGAAAATAACAAATTGTCATGATTAAGTGATTTGATATATGATAAAGCCTCCAATATTGCAAAAAGCTCTGCGAACATGATTGATACATCTTGTTTAATATTAAATCGCATTGAATTATGAGAATTATAATCAAAGAAAGCCGCTCCAACATTACCTTGTATATCTCTAGACCCATCTGAATAAATTTTAATGAAGCTACTATATTTTGTATAAATTACCTTGTCGCAGATATTTTTAAGCTCAAATGCTTTGTAACAGCGTTTCGCTTTTTCCATTCCTGTAATAGTAATTTTAACACTGTCATCTAAATTAATATTGCTCACCCAAGTATTTAGTGAAAACATATGCAAAGTGTGACTATTATGTACAGGCAAAGAATTAAATCGAGTATGAATTATTAATAATAGAGGCTTTCGTTTAGAGTTCCAATAGCATAACATGCTTGTGGATGATAATTCTTTAAGTACTTTGAGAAGTAAATTATCTTGGAATGATGAGGATTTGAGCCAAAATTTACCTGCTAAATATAAACGTCTGATATGTAATGGCTGTAGACTAAGTTCACTTTCCATAACATGGATAGGTGTACTTTTTATAAAACCTTAACATTTTTCCTTGTCTTTAAAGATTTTGTTTCCACAATTTTTTTTTTCCCCTATGAGATCATAAATTGGTTTTAAAATGTGTTACAGGTAATTTTTTTTTTTTTTTTTTTTCTCTTTATTTAACTGGGCTTTATCGCTTGTGCGATTACGTCGCCCTTATTATACACACAAACAAAATTTACAATAGATTAAATACGACTTAAAGCTATCTTGTACAAATGTTTAGCTTCATTAGACAGTGGTTCAGAAAGTATAATATTTAGGCTACCAATCTGTGACAAAGCACTATAACCGAAAGCCTCTCTATAAAATTGATTTCTCGAACACTCCATTAGGATATGATAAGCATCGTCGATTTTGTTACTACAAGAGCAATAGGGTGAAGACACCCTGCGCATTAAATAAGCAAATTTGTTACACGGCACGTGGCCGGCGCGAAGTCGCATAGCGGTTATAGTGTTTTGTCGACTTAGTGTACAGTTCATAATCCATGGCGTACGTAACGGGTGTGGTTGGATTGTTCTATACCAAATACCTTTTTCCCTGGATCTTAGATCAAAGTATTCACTCCAGTTCGTGTAACAAAATGTTTTTATTGTTCTAATATGTTCGCTAAAAGGCGGTAATACATCCACAGCTACACCTTCACTGGTGGCAGCTTTTGCGTGTAAATCTACTAATTCATTTCCTAAAATGTTAATATGGGATGGGATCCATTGCAAAATAACTGTTTTAGCTTCTGCTTGCAGTTGTAATAATAATTCTAAAATAGTATAGGCTATCGGTAACCCTCGAAAAGTCGAGGTACAGCGAGCCACGTGTTGTAGTGAGCTTTTTGAGTCTGAGAAAATAACAAATTGTCATGATTAAGTGATTTGATATATGATAAAGCCTCCAATATTGCAAAAAGCTCTGCGAACATGATTGATACATCTTGTTTAATATTAAATCGCATTGAATTATGAGAATTATAATCAAAGAAAGCCGCTCCAACATTACCTTGTATATCTCTAGACCCATCTGAATAAATTTTAATGAAGCTACTATATTTTGTATAAATTACCTTGTCGCAGATATTTTTAAGCTCAAATGCTTTGTAACAGCGTTTCGCTTTTTCCATTCCTGTAATAGTAATTTTAACACTGTCATCTAAATTAATATTGCTCACCCAAGTATTTAGTGAAAACATATGCAAAGTGTGACTATTATGTACAGGCAAAGAATTAAATCGAGTATGAATTATTAATAATAGAGGCTTTCGTTTAGAGTTCCAATAGCATAACATGCTTGTGGATGATAATTCTTTAAGTACTTTGAGAAGTAAATTATCTTGGAATGATGAGGATTTGAGCCAAAATTTACCTGCTAAATATAAACGTCTGATATGTAATGGCTGTAGACTAAGTTCACTTTCCATAACATGGATAGGTGTACTTTTTATAAAACCACCAATTATTCTCATAGCTTGGTTTTGTATTTTATCAAGTTTGTAAAGGTGACAAACAGCACTATTATCATATAAAAAGCTAGCATAATCTATGCGACTGCGAATAATAGAAATATATAGCATCCGTAGGTGCTTTGGATGTACTCCCCAACTTGCACCTGACAGTACTTTAAATAAATTTAAAAACTTGGTAGCTTTTTTGCAAGTTTCAGTAATATGTTGCCCCC
Source organism: Byasa hedistus (assembly GCA_029286795.1). NCBI lineage: Eukaryota > Metazoa > Arthropoda > Insecta > Lepidoptera > Papilionidae > Byasa > Byasa hedistus. The sequence continues at coordinate 4,165,802 of JAGSMW010000013.1, read as the reverse complement.
ATTTCAGAGAACAGTCCAACCACACGCCTAGATACTTAACACTTTCAACAACTGGTAAACAAACATCATTTAATTTTACCTTAACATTAAGGTGTTGCCTATTGCGTCCCTTTGAAAAGACACAAATTTTACTTTTTGTTGTTGAAATTTCTAAACCTAATAAATCTAAAACTGAACATAAATATTGAAGTGATTGTTGCAAATCTGCTTCGGCAGTTTTTAAATTGTTTTTAGTTACATACAACACAAAATCATCAGCATATTGGGAAATAAAAATGTTTTGAATATTATGACAAATTTCAACAGTAGCCACATTAAATAATAAAGGGGAAAGTGGGTCTCCTTGTGCCAAACCACGACCTGTAAATCTACATAGGTGTGTGTTATTAACTTCCATATTCAAATTTCTTTCACTCAAAAACATCCACAAATATGAACAAATTTTTGAGCCTACACCTAATCTATCCAGCATATTCAACATATAAACAATATTTACATTATTGTAAGCGCTATCGATGTCAAGAAAACAACTCAAAGTTGACTGAGATTTGGAAAAGCCTAGCTGGATTCTTGAAATCAATGTACTTAAATTATCTAAACATGATCTCCCTCTTCTAAAACCAGACGTATTCTCAGAAAATATTCTATGTGACTCTAAATACCATTCAAGTCTTTTATTAATTAGTGAATGAAAAATTTTGCATAGGCAAGATATAAGGGAAATAGGTCGAAGTGATGTCTGCGTCGTATGATCACGTCCTGGTTTCGGAATAGGGATGACACGTATCTGACGCCATTGCTTTGGGACGAAACCTGATTGGAGACAAATATTGTAAAATGATAATAGAAACTTTTTCCCCCCTACCGGCAGATTTTTTATCATTGAAAATGATATGTTGTCGCATCCTGGAGAAGTATCCTGGCTTTTATAGATTTCTCTAATTCATGTATCTTGAATGGACCTTCTAATTTAGCATTAACTGAACTAAATAATGGATGGTCAGGATTCACATAATCTGGCGCTAGACTATGTAGAAGACTATTAGCCGTTTCATTATTCACATGTAGTTGAGACGTTTTTTGGCCTTTCAACCACTTCATTCGGCGCCACAACTCATATGATGAAGTGTTACTATCTACTGATGAGCACCATTCTAGCCAAGTTTTCCTTTTAGCGTTTCTAATTAATCTTTGAGAAGTGGAAACCTTACCTTGGAGTATTTCTAAATTTCGAGGTGTTGGGTTTTTCCGGAAGTTAACTAACGCTAAACGCCGCTCTGCTACAGCTTTTGATAGGGTCGGGGTCCAGTAAGGTTTAGGTTTAAACTCAGAGTCTGGTGTAGTCTTTATAACATAATTCGGTATGGATTTATCGGCGGCTTTGTTGAGGATACCAATTAGTGAGTCATAAGCTTTTTGTGGGTCAGAAGGAGGTTTATAATTGAATAAATCACTTTTAATGCACTCGCGGAAAGCTTCCCAGTCCGCTCTTTTAAAATTCCTTTTTTTGACAGAGTTAGGCTGGTCATTATAATAATACGTGGATATTTTTAATACTAGGTGATCACTACCAAGCGCCTCATTTGTAACTTGCCATTGAAAATACAGGGAAACATCTGTTGACACGATAGAAATATCCGGAGAGCTTTTCTGTAAACTGTTATTAACCATTCGGATTCGAGTAGGGCTGCAGTCATTTAATGTAATAAAATTGCTTTCTACTAACGCATCATAAATTTGACTGCCTCTGGCATCAGATCTTTGGGACCAATTGGAGTGGTGGCCATTAAAATCTCCCAGCACAAGGGTTTTTTCCGAGGCTAACGAAAAGATTGCGTCCCAGTCTCCTTGTACTGTGCGAACCGAAGAAGGGCAGTACACTCCAATAATATTTTCGATGTATTTGCAATTAAAAATCCTGACTTGAATACATTCAATACCTTCATTGATACCACCAACTTGTATCATCTGTGCCTGTAGGGAGCGATGAGTTAAAATAGCTACGCCTCCGTAAGAATCAGCTCGATCACGGCGGAAAACATTATATCCATTAATATTAAAAATGACTTTGGGGTTTAACCAAGTTTCGTTTAATACAGCTACGTGAATTTTTTCTTGGCATAATAATTGTTCAAATTCAAGGCGTTTAGGTTTAATGCTTTGCGCATTCCACTGGATAACATTGAAATGTTGCAAAGTATTACTATCCATAACTGTTGAAATTCAAAATCGAGACATCAGTTATATTATTAATTATCCATGATATTAAACAATCTACGCAGATTTTGGCCACACTCTTAATCTTTTTTTCCAAAGAATGTTCTCTAGAAAAGATAATATTTTTAAGTTTTAATAATAAGCGAGAAAAAAATGATGTATCATTTGTGGTATGTGATCGGTCTTCGTTTTCATTAACATTCTTATTCATGTCTTCTTGAATTGTCTCTGTATCTGAACAGCTGTCCCAAAATTCATTAGCAGCCAAATTATGACGTATTTTTTTCTTTCCCGTCGATTTGTTTTGAAGTTTACGTGGGTTATTAACGGTGGTTTTCTCCGATGAAAATGACTTAGTAACGTTTGCATAAGAGCGCGAGTTCTGATTATTAGTATTTGTGGATGTTTCAGATGTAATATTATTATTTTGGAGTTTATCTTGAGTTTCATCTTTATGGGGTTGTGGGGTACAGTCAGGAACATACATCGTTATGGCTTTTCTATATGAACAATTAAATTCGGCCATAATCTTCCGGATTTTCTTTTCTTTTACATAAACGGGGCATAGCTTCGACAAGGACATATGACTGCCCTTACAATTATTGCATGTGAAATTGGTCGTCTCGCAATTATCATGATCTTTTCCACATTTGGGGCAAATTATTTTTTTTAATGGACATCTTTTAGCCGTGTGTCCGAACTTCCAGCAGCGGGAACACTGTGTTACTGGAAAAATGTATGGTTCCACTTTGACTCTCATTTCATGTATATAAATATATCCAGGAAGCACTGGACCCTTAAAGCCCAAGCGCACTGTTTCAGATTCAGTCCATCCACTACCATCTCTGTTCCTTCGTTGCAAACGTTTTATGTTAGACAATTCTATCCTACTTTTTATCGACTCATGAATTTCTTTTTCATTTAATTCCAATTCTATGTTCTTAATGATCCCATAAGATAGACCCACCTCTAATGGTTTTTGACAACGCCATCCATTTTCTTGAAAAGTCGTATTATTTAATAAGTTTTCTGCACTACACTCTGAATCAAAATGAACCAAAACTTTATATGGATTTATGTATTTAACTTTTGTAATATTTGATATGTTGTTACATTTAAATAACTTCGCTAACGCAAACTGTTTAGGTAAAACCTCACTACTTGTTATTCTTATTTCTGTAATCTCTCTAGTTCCATTTGTGTTATTCATCCTCTTTCTCTTAAGTGATCTCACTTCCTCAAAAGTGTTAATGTCTTCATCAATTCCTTGCTCATTTAATTCATTATTTTCGACCGGTAGATTAAGATTTTCGACATCCATGTCATCCTCTAATATGTCTTCTTCCATTGCACATAAAGTGCATTATTAAAACACGCGACACGAGAAAAAGGTATAAAGGGTAGAATTGATTTTTGCACTATTAACTCTCAACGAACGCGTCTTAATCACACTGTGAGTTAAACACGACTCGTTACAGGTAATGGTTTTCGATTTTGAATTTAACGTCGCGGTAATTAAATTCCCATTCGATTGTACATTAACTGTGTAAGGCGGCGACGTCTCCGGCCGGGGCGGTATTAGTTTTGTTGATTACACCGCGCTGTGGGATAAGGTGGAGCCGTAAGCGGTCCGCTCCAGGTTTACACATAACCACATCACCTAATTTTTAAAAATACATATCTATATGACACACGTGAAAACACAACAAAGTAATAATGTTAATTTCTTTTTATTCGACGAGGCGATGGGACGCGTGAGACGTTCACCTAATAAGTGATACGGTTTGCAATAACAACGTGGCGTTAATTGAGATGGTACACACTGCACCACATTGCGCTTGTCACCTTGAGATGTAAAGTATTAAAACTCGTTACCCCAGTAATTTCACTAGCTGATAGCGCCTTTCAAATCGGAACACAGTAATGTATGCACACTAGTGTTTGGCGGCAGAAATATGTGCTACAGTGTTACATACTTGGACGGTCTCCGGCAACAGAGACCTACCTCTGGCAATAGAACTAAATTATATTAATATTCGAATAAATATAAGTAATCATTATCATTAATATTAACTAAGAATTGCCGGTGTTCCAGTTTAAAAAAATCTTTAAAATATAGTTAACTAACGCATGTAAGTCGGGAATCTATTTTAACTTTCATATTCGATAGAAACCGCGTCTGTTACTGTTTATAATCAATACATAAAAATTAAGCTAATTAAGCTTATCAATTTTTTAGTTAACAAGACAGTTGTACTATGAAATAATCGTTCAGTTAAACATTGATCATTTGCATAATAAGCAACGAGTTCGGAAGCCCCGTCAACTGTTAGCGGCTGAGCGTAGCTAATGCAATTTACGCGAACGTTTCGTAACGCGGCCGCTCCCCGCCGCCGCGCGCTCGCCGGGACAGTGCAAAAACGCTACTCGCCGATGACTTACGCGTAGAGCGCCTTGATTGGCCCCGAAGGCCGTCCGCCAACCTTTAGTATAACTTTACCTTTCGTTTGTTCGACGGTGAAAATTTATTGTGACGATTGATTTGTGCTGTGCTCTACTATGTTTTTTTATTTGGACAACATTAACGAGCCATTCACCTGATGGTAAGTGATACGTCAACTTGTGGCGCTAGTTATATACTATGCACCACGTTATTCTCGTCACTTAACTTTAGTTAAAAAGTTTCGTTACTTCTGTAATTTAATTAGCTATAACGCTATTTAAACGGGAAGACACTAATATTTGCACACTACTGTTTGTCGGTAGAAGTAGTCGCTGCGGTTGTATTTACTTGTCGGTCTCTAGTAGAGAAATACTACCAGTAATTACAGTCTTAATACAGAAATATATTTGCTTATGATGTTTTTGTTCCTTTAGTTAATAAATTATGTTTATCTTATTCTTAAATGTACTTAGAATTTTTAAAATAACTTAAAATTTAAAAAAATATTTTTAATGTTATAAAATTTGTGTTAACTTACAATATGACTTTGAGGACGTTTACATTTTTATAAAACAGGTTAACTTATTTTATTGGTTCTAGCTTTAAGTAATTAAATTTAGACATTACGTACTAATGAAACGCCTAGGGTGCATTATTTCATTACAGTGTTCTGCTCTTAATGAAATTACTTAGTTCGTTTATGTTGTATCGCATTGTTTAAATGTCTGCAAGCAGCAAACGTTTGTTTGCACGGGACGCGTCATGTAGCACACAATGGCACTCCCACTCTAAGTGCAGTTCATTGCATTTCCCTGCTGCAGACTCACGCAGATAACGCATGCTCCTGCACTCAAGTGGGGACGTCTTTTGAAAAGCTTCTTTGTGAGCGACGCCCCCGGTAAGTTCTCGAGACGAGAGAAATACATTTTGCATTGTTTTGCGATAAAATGTACTACAATCATACTGTTTTACATTATGATTTCTTATATTTCCGCGAATGTTACACATTTATTAAAACTCATTTTTACGGATTTTATCGCGTTTATTATTTAGTTTGTTTATTCTCGACGTTTCGACCGCTTTGCAGCAGTCATGGTCACGGGAGGACTAAGAACGAAACGTCGAGAATAAACAAACTAAACAATAATCGCGATAAAATCCGTAAAATTGAGTTTTAATAAATCTGTTTTACATATTTAATGGCTACATAGTCGATAACGATCTATACGACAGGATATAACTACCACCACTAAGCAGTGGTAGATCTCTATTGCCGGAGACTGTTTAGGTAACTACCACCACAGTCAAACAGTAGTGTGAATACATTATTGTGTTCCTGTTTAAAGGTTTTTTAGCTAGTGAAATTATTCAAATAAAGCCAATTGATACATATCTCAAGATCACGAGCGCAATATGGTGCAGTGTATCATCTTAACTAGCACCATGTTATGGGCAAACGTATCACTTACCATCAGGTGAACGTATCGCTCTAAGTGATATTGATTATAAATGACAAGTTAAGTTAATTTCTCCAATGTAATAAGATAATTTTTACATTCTTTGAAGTGATTATTTTTATATACAAATGTGAAATAAATATTTTATCACAAACAAGAGAGAAATCTTATAATATTCTACGTATTACGATAGTATCGTTAATAGGCAACGTAACACACCAAATGAATCAAAATGTTATATTAGGTAGGTATACCACAAACACGCGGGTTTTTATTAGAAGCGATTTACGACCGCGATGTTATAAAGGATCATTTATAATACCATTCCGTGAATATAATACAGTAATAATTTCGAAGGGAACAGGACCCAGTAATAACCTTAATTAAAAAAATTATTTATGTGTTTCGGCCGACTACGTAAATGTTTAATATTTTTTTGTTCCTTTCAGTTTCAAAAATACACTTTGTGTAATATTATGGCTGCTTAGAATCATTAATTATAAATCCGAATTTACTATTCGTACTGTTCAAGAAGCTACAATTCTGACAGAGAAGCTTTATTCTTTTCTGTTCCATTCTTTAAGTTTTTCTCTCATTTTATTATGAACATGTGTTAAGAAATTAACTGCTGTACGTCTGCCTATCCTCTGATTCCATTGCGTCTATATCACTCTCATTGGATGTAAGGCTTGCGGACTTTGAATCCGCGACCTAAAACACCTGGCCGGGTTTAACTAGTTAATAAAAGATAACTGTTGATAATGTTAGCAATAATATCGATGAGTTAAGCAGGCTTTGATGGAGACGGATATGTAATTGGTGCTATGGTAAACAGAATTTAATTAGAGCGAGTTAAGCGAGACGCGCCGACGTCACATACATGAAATGCAATTTTCGTAATATATACTCTAGTTATAATTAGGGCTACCGATCAGCTGTTCATATTATTTATTATAAAACTATTACATATGAGTTCACAATAGGTCTTCTTAGGTCTACCTAGGTCCCAGAAAAATTATCTGTCCTATATATAATAAATATATGCCAATCAATGATGAGAGAATTTAGAGAACTTATATAGCGGGTGCAAACACATTTCAAATTTATTTAAAAACATAATTTAGATAAAAATTATTGTGTATAGTAATTTGTAATGTAAATATTTGATTTCATTAAAAAAACTCGTAGTTGTTAATATTCATGAATAACTTATGAAATTGGCACAACCCTACAGAGAGAACTTAATTGGCGCTTGCTGAGCTTTAGCAGGTAGCAATTACAAGTTCTGCTTTTCAGTGGGCTATAGCCTGAATTATATATATTTTGCTGCAGCGCAATATCAACGGGGAGTAGTTAAACAATTTCAAATAACATAATTATGAACTCGATTTAATGTTTAATGGAGTAACTGGTAATTTTAAGGCGCCCGTTAACTGAAAAGTGTTTATTAAAACTTTTACAATTCAATGGACTTTATTATCTCTCTTACTCTGTTGTAGTAGTAATAGCAGTTTGAGCTTAGATAGCTTTGATGTATAGATGCCGAGTTTAGAGGCGTTTAAATTTATTAATTTATTTATACCACAACTTTTTTTTAAATATTTTTGTAATGAAATTTCTCAGACAAAATTACGTACTGAGCCTCCTTTGTTATATCATCTTTTTTTTGTAATATGTAAGCTATCTTTGTTGCTCTTAAATAATTTTATTTAAATGTAAAACCAACATTTTGTATCACTTTTCTGATAAAGCCATGTACAGTGATATCCGGTTTGATAATGAAAATTGTCTCCGTAAATATTAATCCCCGTACCACACTAAATCCCACCTTTAATAAACCGAATAGAATTTATTACCGGATTTTGTACTTACGAATGTCTTGTAAACGGCTAAAAGTTTCCCCGGCGTTGCTATTAGCATGAACAGTTATGATTTAATGCTCGTTTTCGAGCACTCAAAAGTTTTAGGTGATTTAAGCTCCGCAAGTTACGCGTTGCTTTTACAGCGTTCATTACTTTTTTTTTTTCATTTTAATGAACTTCCCGTCTTTTCATAGTTTACATCTCGTGTAAAGGCGCTAACATTACTGTTGTAGGGTACTTAATACTTTCTCAATTAAAATACTAAATGCAATGTGCAAAGTTTGGAGTTTGTCAGAATTTAAAAATATCTTTTTAAGAGTTTAAAGATCACTTTAAGTTTTTTTTATGTGTATTCTAATGTTATATAAATTTCTCTATTTTTATGTTAATAATCAACTAAATTTATGCTTATGAAGTTCTCCGCAACTTAAACAGAAATTTAAACAGATTTGAGTTTGACGCGATCAGCTGTGCTGGTGACCTTGCGGTGGTTCCCCGGTTTCACCGGCGACTGATTGCCGACCTTATTGTTTATTAATTTGTTTTTACGAACCATGTAATTGCAAAGTTACGTAACTTGTACTTTAACTCAAGCACAAGCCGCTTGTGTAAATCGTTATGCAGCATTATATAAATTGGAAACAGATTTCAGTTTGCGTAATTAGTAATATTGAGTCGATATGATTGTTGGTATATAATGGTAGACTAAGGATTAGCTTTTCGGTTGATGACAAAACTTCAAACATTTCGTGGTGTTTACTTATAAAACTTATTTCAGAGGTATTCAAAAATGAATAAGTAAAAGTTGAATTCTTATAAATGCTAGAAAGTGGGTTAACTAACACATTTTTAGCGCATATGTTATTAGTGACTACAATACGTCATTAATTTGTTTGCACATTGAGTAACAGGTAAACTATTAAACGAAAATTCTCACAGTTCTTAAAACTCTTGTATTTTTTCACACAGCTTTTTTACATCACACATCAGACATCTTATACTCAAGAAAAATCTATACATATAAGTTTATAAGTCATTTTTTCAAATAAATTAAATTCAACCTTAATATCATAATAGTAAATAATTCTTAATTAGCCATTGTTAGTAAAGGTTCTCAGAATATACTAATATTGTCTATTACTTAGTAATTATCTTCGCAAAAATTATTAATAATATAAATTAAGATATTAATGATAAGCATTAAACATGTTTTAGACAGTTTTAGCAAGTTTTGATCGAGGCACAAGGTTGAAATCAATCACATTTACTTTCTCCGTAAACATGTTCATTACACGTGGCTAACTGAAACAATAATAAATACTAACGAACTCTGTCCAGATGAATAGTAACAGACAGACGTATTCATATAATTGAATTTGGTCTTTATTGCTAAGGAATAGTGTGCCTGTAAAGTTGTTACGAAAACCCGAGTCGAGACTTTCGGTAAAACCAATTTGCGCGTACATTTTTATTTCTCGACCGATGCCATAAACGGACGTCTAAGTTATTTTTTATTTGCCGACACCGCGACGTATCGTTTTGTTTTTACAACTTCGAAAGCTGCCGATTCAATTATGTAGCTGTGTTTTCCGTTAGTTTTCATTTGAAGCTGTTAAATGTGTTCTGAATACGAGCTATGCTTCAGTGATCGTTGTATAATTCGTTCTATTGAAAGCAGGTAAAGGTTAGATCAACCATGCAGCGTCTTCTCTAAATAATTGTCATCCTCTACAACGAAATCAAGCAACAGTAACTGATAAAATTTGTGTCCTGGTGATGATAAATTGGAAACCTTGTACATAATGATGCGGTACTTAATTTCTTCCCCAGCATCACATTGTACTCGTCGCCCTGAGATAAGGTGTACGCCGGAACTTAGTAATATTTGTATACTACTGTTGACGTGAATAGATGTTGCGATGATATCTACGTAAGGTACTACTCGCGAAAAGTATATTTTATATGTTGTTTGTTCATCTGTCAACATTTTGATTACATGTCGACGTGTGAAGTTATTTTTGTGACTCAGCAATTTTGCAAGCTACGGCACAATTCAAACCGGTGATACTTACTTAGATGGCGCCATCAGTAAATATATTATAGCATTTCAGTTACTTCAGTATTTAACGTTGTAATACAGTCGTCTAAATAGGAAGTGTTATTAGTTTGTATATACCAATATTCAAATATTACTTTGTATAAAGTATCTATTTAAATGTGCTCTACGTCCGGTTATCCGTGTGTCATGGCTAACGTTTTCAATCTAATCCTTTATCTCGATAAAGTAAATGCCGTGCGATTCTTACATTCGAATAGAATTCCTAAGGCCGTTTACATTTACTATTGAAACTCGTGCAATGTATCCGTTTAGAGAATTTCAAATATTTGATCTTGTATGTTCTTTTGAGATTCGTATCCAGTCTAACGGAATGTAGATTTATATGAAGGCACTGTACTTTTTATATATCACAGCTCAATATTATGTGATGTATTATGCATCATAACCGATACAGCAGATGATCGTGATGGTCAAAAAAGAAGACAAGAGATGTGCAGGCAGACTGTAGAAGTCTTTCTTACTTAACATGCGGAAGTGGGCCGGCATCACATCCGCACAAGAAGCCTGACTACAGTTAACAGCTTGCTTACAAATATGAAGAGGCACGAAAAAAATATGATGTTAAAAACCCAAAAGCGTTTATGTAATAGTTAGTTTTATAAATGTAATTTTGCTTATCACTTTATTAGTACGACGTGAATAATAAATAGGTGAACCAATATATTTGTATCAGAGTTCACACAAAATATCAAAACGATGAACTTTTCTGTTTCAATGGAGCTACGTAGAGAAGATCGTTAGGGCAACCTATTTTTTAGTGTGCATACAGAGACATGATATTATGATTTTTATTTCATTCATAATATCAGTAACGTACTACAATAGTAGTTTAGAATACAATATACAAGATTGCGAACATATAACTGTTGCGATTCTTAAAACGCGTACAAGATCGCAGAACCTATAACCATACTATACTTCATTTTACTGACAAAACACTTCAGAATGTTGTTGTTATAGTAACTATTAATAAATCACGGTCACACAAACCACTTTGAGTGAAATCGTGTAACAGAAAGATGCGGGCGACATTGCGATTTAGTTGGCCAAGTTTTATGCTCAGTCATTGCCGTCGATAGCTTCGATTTATCATCACACTCTCCTCAATGTTTATATTTGTCTAGTAATGCGTTGTTAATGATTGTCTCTCCGGTATTGTTGCCCTGAATTGACTATTATTAACTTTTACAATGACTGATGCTGTTTAAAAGTCATTTAAGGTGAAAATAGATGTTTATAATACATATGCGTTGATAGTAACATCCGGTATTAGAGGATGTCTTTGAATTGAAATTCAGTCGAATTTATAAACATTATTAACCGCCTACTTTAAGTTTGTTTTAACTAAATTGTCTTATGAGAATCTAATAGTAAAATGAGAGCAAATATAAAGAAATTAAGTGCACTTAAACGATAGAGATAGAGTTAAACCGTAGGATGAATTTATATGAGAAAGTGACAACTATAAGCATTTGTGATAAATATTAATATAGTAATAGTAATCTTTAGTTAAATCACATTGTAAAAAAACAATCCACACTTTTCTCTGCGTAAAATTTATAACTTTTTTAAATTGATTAGTCATTGACTAATGTTGTGGTTAACGGTGCTATCTGAAAAACTTTGGTTACTAAAATTCGTATTCGCGTTTTGATTAGATTCGCATAAATGCTTCAGATCTGTTTGCTGATGATGATGACCAATTTAAATTTTTGTGTATATCTAGTATAAAAGTTATATAAACACATCGCAGCTATAAACCTGATTTTATACACTGCATATTAAAATTTTCGTCTACATATTACGATTAAAAATAATACGTTGCCTGGCAACACTTCGTTCGAAGTAAACACTGTTATCGTTTTTCCTTTCCGTTCAATTTATTATTTCTTACGTCACGTTTAATCGTTGATATCACATTATTAGTTACGACGATTCGAGCATTACAACTTTAATACATCTTTGGATATGTTAAAAGTTTACTATTACTTTTCTTTCTTGTATCAATCCTTATAAATTTCAATATTGACAGAGTGCAAACACTTATCCAGGGTTTTAGAATAGTTAAATAGATAATAGAACTACAGTAGTTAGCTCTATACAACAGCCATGTCTGGTATATATATAACGTTATAAGTTATTAAAATATCTTATAAGGTTCTGGAAATATTAATAATTAATGCTTGGTAGTGTCCTAATATTTTATGAAATAAATATGCAAATACAATACTTGTATTATTGGATCATATCAACTGTTATAAAGTCAACGGTCATGCAAACCGATCTTTTTATAACTTCTTTATAAATTAGTTTCTCGTTAACAGAGCAGTTTATCGCGATAAACAATTAAATTATTCAGTGCAATGAAACAAAGTTGTAGGCGGCTACTTTGAACTTAGAAAACTGTGGTCAAGTCAAAAAAGTGCTATTAAGTTATCGGGGCGGATGTGAAGGATTTCGGCAAAGTGGCGAAGTCTGAGTCCCGCGTCGTGTTAGTGGGCGAGGGCGAGGGAGATGGGTGCTGCTCTTGCACTGGCATGAGGATCGGTGACCTTGGCGGCGCGCTGCTGGAAGCTGCAAAACTGACCAGGTTTTGGTTCTGCCAGAAGCCTGGATACGGGTAAGTTTTACGTAAATAAACTAACGTTTTCAACCATCGAAAAATAACGGCGTTGTAAGTTATAATAACACGAAATACTGAATCAATTATGATCTAGTATTTTTTGATTTTAGCTTTACACGATCACGTGAGTTCATTGCATAAAACTAATTTGATTTTGTGACAGATATACCGTTATTCAGGAGTTTAATTTGGTGAATTTCCGAGCAATAAGCGTAAATTACTGGAGTAACATAGCACTGTGAGACAACTTCTCTATTAAACACAGTAAGTGTAGTGTTAAATTTAAATGCGAGACCACAGTTGTCATATATCAGAACCTTACCTTCCCAGACAGTATTCAAAGTAAATTATAAAATTTAAGTGCCTCTGACAGCTGTCGCTTATTTTAGACATAATTTACCTTTAACGAAATTAATTAAAAACATGATATAACCATTGCAACATGTTTGCAAAATTATCCACGCGTCAATATTAAAAACTTGCTGGAGAGGGGCCTTTCGCTCAACCCTCGTTAACCCACTTTACGTTTTAACTTAAAGCATTTATAAGAACATATATTTTTTTTAATCAGTTTAGCTTATATGTGTTTATGTAGCAATGTCGGATTGCTGTTTAGTTTAAGTAATTTGGAGAATAAGTTTATGTGTAACAAAGCGGTTATTTAAGATTTTAATGAAAAAAAATTGTGATTAATAAATTATAGGGCTTTTAATAAGATCAAGTTACAATCGAAAGTTGCACTTTGCTTAAAAGTCAATAGTAAGTACGAGAAAGTAATGTCAATAATAATATCTTCAAGCAACGACAGGACATTTTTAAGTATTTCTACATTTTTTATGTCTGAATCAATTAACTTTTGGATTGACTTTCGTTTTTCAAATTACTATAAATAAAGACATTAATTTTTACGAAAAATTGCAATCCCTATGTAATGTTATTTACCGTTCATATGTAACTTTAAATCTGTCTGTATATAACACTTGCCATTGACCTATATATTTGTACCTCAGTCCGTTCCGAGACGAGCAAGTTGTTACTTTGTTGTAAAAAGCAATGAGACTTATCTGGGTGAAAGCCAACAACGTCGCCAGTGTCCCGAAAGCAGTAAAACCAAACACTCTTGACCCCATTGCCAATTGTAAAATTTAATTTGATATCTCTGAAATTAATTTAACTATTACTGTAACATTTAAGAATCCTTCTCTTAACAAAATTTAATTTGGCCCGTTTCGTTACTAAGTAAACTTTTTTTTTTCATTAAATAAATTTACTTATTTCTTGTTTTTAACCAACAAAGCGTCGAGATGAGCGAGACGTTCACCTGATGGTAAGTGATACACTTGCCTATAACAAGGACGGCCTAGTTAAGATGGTGTACACATTAAGTGTTAAGTCTCGTTACCCCAGTAATTTCACTAGCTAACAGCGCCCTTCAAACCGGAACACAGTAATGTTTGCACATTACTGTTTGGTGGTAGAAATATGAGCTGCGGTGGTACCTACCTAGACGGTCTCCGGCAACAGAGACCTACCACCAGTACCACTTGTTTCTTATAATTTGGTTATCATAAACACACAAACAATTTTAGTTTATTTCCAGATTGATTTTTTTCCTGTTTTTATGTAAGCATAGATAGTGTCGGAGCCGTGCTCTGTGTTCGCGCATTAGAGATATTTGAAACGTAACCCGCGACCCATTTGCTGGGGCCGGGCAATCTGGGCCCCGCAGCCGTGCCTAGTTTCATAATCGACAGTTTTTTTTTACAAAACTGGGTCGCTCCTGCAACCGGCGGGTGCATTCAGGCGTACTAATGTACTCGAAGCGGTAGAATGGAAGGCTCCCTCTTTTCAGCATCTGACAATGGAGGGATGTCGCGCTCCATTTAATGAACTGCTATTAGACATACTTTGTTTTTCTCTTTTATTTGAAACCTGTTTATTACATTAATGATGTATGTATTTCAATAGATATTACTATTCGTATTTCATATAATTTGATTTATTTTAAAAACACATTCGTTGTGACGTTTTTGCAGAATTGTGATCGGACAGACTGAAAAGTTTGATTTCGTCATATTGCTGTTCTTGTCCGTGTATAACGCGAAGACTGACCAGCTAATGCTTCAGTATATCAGCAAAACATTTGCTAGAGATTAGAGATACTATTAAGAAAACTTTCAAATATTCTAACAAGAGCGACAGTAACATATTTGGTTTAGAACATAATAGAATATTATACAACACGCTTTTCTAAAATTTCTTAGATTCGAAGATGAATTTAATTTATTGTGGACCTCACCGCGTATTTTAATATTCTTACCACACAACTTTAAGTTACTTATACGTTACAATAAAATACGAGTACGAGAAATTAAAATATTGTGCTTTTTAAATTTTATGTTAAACTTTAATTACAATCACAAGAAAATTAGCTTGATACTACCTGGAAACCAGTACGATTTATCTAGGTAATACAGTCATCGTGATTATACTTGAAAATAATGACTTGTCATTAGTCCACTTCTTCTGAGATGTTAAAAAGCACTTTTAGCCTTTCCATTATTTTCCCATTCACGATCAGATCCATGTAGCGCATCCTCCGTTCTGTACGAGATATAAAACATTGTTCCATTAATCTATTTTATTAACTTCACTCACATCTATCTCATCGAGTACATCGCCTACAATATCTGTATCTCGATGTACGATCGTTCAGGAACTAATTAACTCTTTGTTACAAGCATATGAACAGACGGAAAACAACAAACATCCAGTGAAGCGGGAGAATATTTTCCGGAGTAGTAAAACTGGAGCAAGCTGGAACTATGCGTTCAGATCGCTGGATCTGCTTAATTGCTGGAATTGCTCGACCGCTTTGTTTTGTACGAGTCGTTAGCAATTGATTGGAAATATTTTTGATTACATTGTTTTTCCTTGTTACTTTTCTATGAAGCGTGCGCGATGATCGTAACTGTATCTACGATATTGTCATCAGATATACAAACCGATCATTCTCGTAACTGGTTATAAGCTAACTAAATATTGAGCGTAATAATTAGAAAAATAATTAGAAACAATAAAAAATACACTCTTCATTGTTTCTAATTATTTTTCAAAATCTAGACCGTGCTTCGAAATAGATACCACCGCAGTGTCCATTTCCACTGCCAAAAGTAGTCTACAATATTATTGTGTCCCGTTCTTATAAGTGGTGTTGGGAAGCGTTTAGACGTAACATTTTTCAATGCTATTACTACATCTATCAAAGCTCAATATGTTTTTTCATATAAATACACAATATTTAAAAACACTACGTTTGTTAGTAGAATTAAAATATTCTTAACTCCAGAATACCTTTGTCAATTCGTTGAAAGCGATTAAAAATAAATCAGGCATCATTCTTTCTCTCTTACTGTTAACCCTTAATCTCTGAACCTGCCCTATATCTCGTAATCATCATTATTTTAATAATGATAATCGTATTATGTGTTAATAGATCAACTTGTTACAGTAGCCTTCGAAATTTTAAGCCAGTCTCATACCGTTTATGAAATCTTGTAAATTATGTACTAAATATATCGACCAGTGACTGAAATAGGTTTTGCAAATGTTTCCAACAAGTTACTGACGGTTCAAAACGGAGTTCGCAACTAGTGTTTGAAGTGAATTTGAACTTGTCCGTTCCAAGTCTTGAACACGTTACGTTGGTTTGGGTTCCGTGCTGCTTGCGAGGCGTAATGGAGTTTTAGAACAAATGTCCGAGACGTGGGTGGAACAAATTGTTTTTAAATCTAATTTTTATAACTAATGAATTTCCAACTTCATCACCAATACTTTACTTTATTTAAATATACTTTACAACAATACACGATTGTGTGATTATATACAGTAAAGTATTTATTCAGTGATCATAATTCTCACCAGTTTTCAATCGTTAGTTATAACATTTTATTGTAAAGACTAATAAAACAATGTAAGTAGTTATTTTCACTTTATTCTCTTTTCTGCTTATTTTTTAATTTTGTACAGAAGGCGGCCTAGTTTCAAGTCTGTATTATTTTTTTAATAACGTAACCACAGAGATGTGGTTTATGATGAGGTAAAGCAAAGTATTTGTTTTGTTTCACTGCAAGTCATGTGGTTTAAAATTACCCGCCGCAAACCAATTTCGATTACTTTTTATTTTTGTGCGGGCTTAGTGCACTGGTAAGGATCCCTAATTAATTTTATTCTTTGATTTAATACGTCACCGTCTTATACATAAGAAAAGCTGATGATCTTCTGTTACTGTACATGTTTTTATTAACTAAAAAAATCGGGTTCAGTTCATCAGGCAGCTGCAATGCCGCAGACAAGGATAAATAAGTAGTTATTAAGATTCGAATATGATAATTGTTATGAATATTTGTACACTGAATATTGGTACACTGAAATATAGGTGGCACAAATTAGTTTTTCAGTGGAAGCTTTTTGCCACGTGTATAATGTATAGTCAAAAATTACATAAAATATTATAATAGTATCCTCATACCTGCTCATTATGAGGGTAGCATGAGCCTCATTAAAACATACCCCGCGGTGGGATCACTGCGGGCTGAAATTACTGTAGCAAGTACCTGGGTGACCGAGTTTTGAGAGAATGTATACTTTTTTAAGTGCAGCTCTGTTCATTGTTTACAGGTTTCATGCTTTTGTTTAATATTTTTTCAGTGTGATAATCAGACAATTATAATAACAAGATTTGTTATAATTGATTGTGATTATGGCGAATCCGATCTATAATAATCAAGGTAAATCTTGGAATCATTGATGACAAGATATTCCATTATTATGTCACTTGCCATCAATGTTATTTGATAGTTAGGAAAGTTTAATCTTATTTACTTTTTATATGGTTTCTAGTTAAAAAAATAACTATGACTGAAACAATGATCTCTGAACGGAAAGACTAAAATAGAAATGAGCCGACAGTCTTCGATGTGTACCTATAAATATTCGTTCATCTGATTTCACGTTACGAAGCCAAGGGGAAGCGTATAGATAGCAAGACACCCAGAAAGTAGTATACCTACAGAATAAATCTAAACACTTAAATACACAAACTACTTAGTAAAAGTCTTAACCATAATACGATATTTTTTATCCATTATGTCATTGGTGTCGTCAGTAACAAACCAATTATGGTTTATTGACAATATTGTCGCAGTGCTACTTTTTTCAACTATGTTTAAGGGTCGAAGTTTAGAAAAACAGATATAAAGAAATGTGGATTCCACTAGATAAATTAAGAAAGTTGTCGCAAAAACAAACTTTCCAGCATTAAGTAAAGTAAGCGTCGGTTCCGTTCAAGTTCCATTATCCGTTACAAAGGTATACATTAACCTCCCGATAGTATCCAATACGCTCGTTCAAATCGCAGTACTTAAGTACGTCCACAACTTTCTAACAGGCGGTGTCGTGACTCTCAGTTGGATATTCTAGATGCTAAATAGAAACACACGAACCATCTTCACTTTGTACCCGTTCATGTACACAGGTTCATGGACATTCTACAGATTCGGTTTGTTGTCTCACAAAAGTTCTTCTTAAACACTCCACTTTTCATAAAACCTTATTGGCGATTATTGTTAATTAAATAAATATTAAACAGCAGATAAGAATTGAAATTGTATCATCATGTTAATATATGTGTTATCATAATTATATACTGAATCATATTATAAATGAGTATGTATTAACATTTCTTTTTAAATTGTTTGAATGTGAGAACTGAATTCTCAATTTCATATAACTGTAAATAAACCTGTAAAAAGTGGACTAAATAAACTTTTTATATCTAAAAACATATTTAATACAAAATTTAAAAGAAGAGCAGTCTTAATTGTGTTCACGAATAATGTAACTTCTATTTGTAAAGTTTTGTACTTTTAATACATAAAACAAACCAACGGCGAAGATTTACGGTAAAATTCAATTAAAATACATCTCTTCGTTTACGATTCACACACAATAGTTGTGTGTGCGGCAGTAAACTCTATAAATCAGTTGTATTACTGTAGACAACTCAATAGTGGCTATTTAGAAGTTTGTCTTGATTGTTGTGTTGCGTCGTTTTACAGCCAATTCAAAGGTCATTTTAGGCAAATTAATGGAAACAACTTGTATAAGTAAAACAGTAGCCATCTTTGAAGTAACATGAGACAATTCCCCGCTTAATTTTCCTTTTGGTATTTCGCCAGCATTTGCAATAAGCCATATAAGGGGACTGCGCTGCTACTGTTCGTTAGGTACTGAATTTGCCAAGAAGTTAGCAATTTGGAAGATTCCTTATTTAGCTTTCACATCATCGATATTATTCAAATCTTTACAATTTTTGTGATCTCGAAATATTATAATTTTAGAAAAAATGTGCGCAGAAGTTATTGTGCTTTGACTATAAATGACGTACACTCAAAGAATAATTTACTTCACGTAAACGTCTTACCTTGCTTTATAGAATAACATAGTATTTTTCTAGTCTACAACTAATCCAACTAATAGTTTTAAAAGTTTTTTTTTATTTATTCTTTGTAAAAACTTTTATTTCCAGACTAAAATTTTGTTTCCGTACAAAAAAAAATAGAGTACTTTAAAAGTCGTGGCCGTTTTTATCGTCTTAACTTGAAGCTTTGCAAAAACTTAATTAGCCTTTGCATAGCTTAAACAAAGGCGTATAATAGACGGAGTAGAGGCGACTTGAAGAGATACGGACGCTGGAGAGCCCCTTTGACTGTAAGGAGACGCAATTAAAATACACTGAAATGTACTTTGTCTTTAACTTATCTTTGGTATGTCTACCATGACGTAAGCACTAACCTTTTTCTTACAATAAAAAGTTGGCGAATAAGCAGTTTCATACAACACTACATTGCGACCGTCGATTTGTGACGTTAGGTGTTGTTTCGTTATCACTGTAATTTTACTAGCGAGTGACCTTCATACATACAACAGTACTGTTTACACAGTATTATTAAGTCGTACCACAAGTAAAATACTCGAGATCAATGAATTTAAAATGATTGTTTTTAAACAGTTGAGCAATCAACGATAATGAATCTATTATTTCATATGATGTACAATAGTTTAAACTAATGAATAAGTTAGATTTAAAAAAACACGAATTGTTTTATCATTACTCAACTATTCAAAATCAATTTTGATGATCGAAATGTCTAGAATAAAAAAAAAATATTTTAGAGAAAAATTACAGTTTTCACTTTTTGCAACAACTTGAAGCACCTTTTTCGGTTCTAACTTAATCATTTATTTAATAAAAATGTTAAGTTATTCTTACTTTCTGAATATTTTGATTGTTAATTTGTTTGTGTTTTTCTCTAGTATTAGTATTAAAATGTGCTCGGTCGATGAAAAATATTATTATTATTAAACACTGCACAATGTTATTACGTGATTGAACATGCAAACATTAACTTTGCCCATAAAAACAGGTCCGCAGTGACTTAGATGGCATACTTGGTCATTTCTCACTCCGTTTGTCTCCTTTGATCTAATTTTACCGAGAGTCCAACAATTTTTAGCACTGGAATGTGAAAAAGTTCCGAGTTATGTGTTTGTTTGTGCCGCTATAGCTCGCTTTCTGGGTCCCGTGGTTCAGAGTTCCTCGCGTTAATAGGATAATTCTGTAAATCTGCTTATTTACTTCCCTCTCTGATTATGTACTTCTGTTTGTATTATTAAATATTTTATGTAATACGTAATTGCTGTTTATATATAGTAACCTAACGGAAGCTGTGATAGCACAATTTGTAAAACGGACTTGAAGGCTACGACTAAAGTAAGTGCCGGTTTGATCTCCATTGAGTTTGGACTTTCGTTTAAGTAGAACATTCTAAGGAAACCTTCGGATTCTAAGAACAAGGATAAATAGCCTTGACTGTTTATTTGGGAGAGAGGGTCCAAAGTCTCCCTTATTCTGTAGCAAATATTTGATTAAGCGTCTTATTAGTTTATATCCGTGTTTTGTCTCATCTAAAAGAAACAAATAGTGAGTATTGTTTCTATCAGTGATGTTTTGGATCAGACAACAGAATCATCGTATAAAATCAAAATATTCATTTTTAAATAGAGTTTTTGTTCGCCCATGTTTCTGAATATAAAACCATAGTTGTACTCGGCTATATAATTATCATAGTTTCCAATTATACTCGATTATACATAACTCATTGTAATACGTTATGCTATGTAATCTCGTTGCAATGTCTGTGTGTATCGGTCCGGTGGCTTCGGTCACTGTCAAGGTGTGGTTGTATCGCACAATGAGTTCGTTATAAGAGTTATTAAACATTTTAACCTTTTTACTGATTTTTTTTTAAATAACGTAGAGACTGTTTAATGAAATAAAAATTATACCGAAATGAAGGAGTTTTGTTAGCGCGCATATACTTGTAAGTTTTCGTAACCCAGTACCAATATGATACACTTTAGTATGTTTATTTATTTGAAATTTTGGATTTTAAACCTTTGATCTGAAATTGTAAAAGATGTCTTAGGATTTGTTTGAATAAATTATATACACAGCAAATATCTAAAAAAAAAAGAAAAGCAATCTGGCGCTCGAAGTGGATTGATGGTAGAAAGACGAAACAACAAAAAATATTGGTCTCTTGTGTCGTTGTATTAAATTTTTTTTCACATCTTACCTACACAGTTTTCATAATACAATCTATAGAAGTACAACAAAGAGGTGTTACTTTATAGGTTACCGATTAGATTTCCTGTGTAAAGTTAAATAGCGAGATGTAAACTGTATAACTTTTCAAATAGACACAAACGTTGGATGCATTGTGTTCACTTATATTTACGTATCTATTGCGTCAGTCCGTAGTTCCCACATAGCGAGTTTGTTTTAACAATATACTTTCAAGAGTGGTGGAGATATTAACTTAAATTGTTAACTTAATATTGCGGTAGATATATACGCTTTCGCTTATTAACAATCAGAAAATATTTGCTTTGTTATGTGATGCTTTTACTATTTATTATACATAATTATGTTACATGGCATGAAATTTTCTTGCTGTAATGTTTATGCTATGTGCAAATACAGTTTTAACTGCAGAAATAAACGGTGAAGTGTTATGTAAATAGATGGCAGTCCGTAATACAGATTACATATTGCATTTGGATTTTACTTACAGTAGACAGTGGTTTTTTCTGATTTTAAAACTTGCAATGAGTTATAACGTTAAGAAGAAGAAGAATGAATTATAGTATTAACGGTGGTTTTAGAAACATACAACGCTTTGGAAATATAGAAAAATTAAAAAAAATTACAAGGATTTCCAATAGTAGATGTTTGCTAGGAAACATATGAAGGATCCACGATTGATGACTTTCAAAACTACTTTCACTATAAAATAATCGTTTAGTTTAGGATTATATAATACTTTTCTTCGCATAAACGCAATGTGAGCGCGTATCGCTGAAACACAACAGACTTAATTTGCATACAAATGCACGAATTGCATTCAAGTGGATAACGAAGACGATAATGCATAGAACCGGTATTGTTTCGGGTTGATGGGTCGATTAATTGCTTGTATCACGTCGTAACTATGCTCTGTTAAATCAGATATAATCTATTCACGTCTGTGTAGAATTTCTGAAACATCACTGCGTTAGATAAAGTAATAAATAGTTTACTGGTGCCAGCCCCTAAACAGTAGTGTGCCAATATTACTGTGTCCCTGTTATAAAGACGCTGTATGCTAGTGAAGTTACTGAGCTAACGAGTCTTAACACCTTATATCTTAAGGCGACGAGCGCAATGTGGTGCAGTGTTTACCATCTTAAGTAGCGCAACGTTGTTATGTGAAACCGTATCACTTACCATGTGCATAAATAACAAAGTTATATCGCGGCTAAAGTGTGTTACACGTAAACTTATGTAATCGAGTATTCGCAGTGTTATTTTTATTTTTAGTTGATCTAATTTAATACAATACAACGCGTTATAAGGATATTCATTTAAAGGATCTTACCACATCTTTTTAATAATTAGTAGTAGTTTGTTAACTATTTATAATATCATTACATTAAATTGACGCATGTTTATGTACCAGTCGTATTGACATTTTATTTAAATCATAAGCAGGTAGTTGCGTCTAGGAAAATAAGAGCCTTTCGAAACAGGCTAGCGGAAACTAAAGGTTTCTCGCCTAAAAAAAAACACTTCCCCAATGCCGTCCGCTTTCCCCGCAACTCATTAATGGGGTGACCAACTCAAAATGCACTATAGCAGAATATAGTGTTTAAACTATTCGGTGTCCAGTTTGACTAGAACCAATGAATAATTTTTATACCAGATAAATCCGAAACAACATTATTATTAGTTTTCAATTTGTTTTCTCTGGATATTAAAGAAAATGTCAGAGGATATCAAGTTAAATCAAAAATCTTTATATTTTCTAACGGTATATTTATTGATTTTAATAATAATCTATATGTCTTTATCATCAGTGTAGTCGTCTATATTCGCTGTCCATGCCTTCTCTCTATTCATCACACTCCCATCCCATGCCATCTATATCTATACTCTATCAACTTGTCACCAGATGACATATTTCTTTCTAAGAATGGTTTTCCTTTCCCACAGTTTTTTCCACAAGTTCTCTACTCTAAATTGCATCTCATCCAACACCTGTAAATCACCCTGGCAATGTGTTTAGCCTTTCTCCACTTCTTCCTCCTTAAAATCAATTTGTATGTGATGGTTTAGCAGTCGCTTGTACTCCGTATTAAATATACAAATTGCTGTGACAAAAAGAAATACGTCCCATGAATTATTATCGCTTATAAATAATTCGTTTTGTAACTATAGATGCTTTGCGATTTTTTGTCTTGATTGCTTATCGATGCAAGTTTAGAACCGGGCTGGTCACCCTAAGTTGCAACCAGCTTCAACTGGACATGTAACATATCGACAGTTGTACGTTTTCATCCGCATTCGTTGCTTTTTGTTGACGCCAACAAGCCGAGAGTGTCTATATAGCTTTATCGACAGCTACAACTTTTTTAAAGTAATATTCGTTTAAACATGTTACTTACAGAATTAATTAACTCGTTAGCATAGCTTTAAGTTTGTTGGTTTATTAATTATTAAGTTCATACTTCATTAGTGTGTGTAAAAGAAATATTTCGATAATGTTGTGATGGGATGATTCGATGGTTTTGTATTTTTTTTTTTATTTAGGATAGATTAGTGCTTGACTACGATCCCACCTGATGGTAAGCGGCGATGTAATCTAGGTGGTAAAGCGCACTAGTCTAGAAGAAGCCTGTTCACTCTTTTTTTGAAGACTCCCACCCACATCATACCAATGTAGTGAAGTAATTTTAATTATTACAATTAGTTAATTTCATTGTTACAGCTTCTCTCAAAAAGTGGACGAGGAGGAATCAGGCGGCGGGGTGACTCTCCACCCGCCAGACGGTTTCTACTCCCACCAGCACTCCATCCACAGCGGTCACCATGGCCACAACGCCGAGCCCGACCGGGGCTACATGGAGGGCAATCGTTACGTCACCGCCGTGCACCGACCGCTGCCTGGTAAGACAATTTTTTATTACATAAAAACTTTCAGTAACCATCGTGTTAAGTTAAAACTTAACTGTTATTTAGGATAACAATTGATTTAATATTTTTTTTTATAATACTTTGCGACGAGACAAGCAAGACGTTCACCTGATGGTAAGTGATACGCTTGCCCATGACAACGTGGTGCTAGTTAAGATGGTACACACTGCACCACATTGCGCTCGTCGCCGGAGACATAAGGTGTTAAGTCTCGTTTCCCCAGTAAATACACTAGCTACAGCGCCCTTCAAACCGGAACACAGTAATGTTTGCACACTACTATTTGGTGGTTGAAATAGGAGCTGCGGTGGTATCCCATCCAGACGGTCTCCGGCAACAGAGACCTACCACCTGGTGAGATTTATATGATATTATGTGACAATGAGAACGTAAATCGGAAAACGCTGTCAGCCAGACCTTGACCCTCATAAGCAATGCTTTTAGTAGTTATCCAGGCAACTACACAGTTTCTGTCCTCGGAATCGAACTGGGAACTTAGCCAATGCGCCACGAAGGCTGTTGAGCACTTGCTATTTAAAATTTGTGATAGTATTAAAAATCTCTAAAATTTTAATCTTGATATGTTTATCTTCAACAATATTTTCGTTTAGCTGTAATGTTACAGATAGTACATATATTGATAAAACGCTGAACTTGTAATCTCTTTTTATGTGACTGGTGTTAAAAACTGATTTAAGGTACTTTGTAGCAGACTTTCCTAAATTTAAGATCTGATAAACTGATACGAGAATAATAATCATTCATTTTTTTCCTTTGCCGGTAGTAATAAATACTGTAATCGTTAAACTATTTACAAATGTAATACTAATATAATTCTTATTTGCCAATGTTGTCTCTTACGACACCGGAAAGGTGCAGTAGCCTTTAACGTTTATAATGATAACAGAGATAACGTTCTTAGTGCTTCAAGTTGTACATAAAATTGCGTAAATTTGCTCTAAATGTTTTAAAATATGTTAAGGCTTTCATTTGCTTTTTTGAATCATTCGGATATTGGAGGATTGAGTGGTGGTAGGTCTCTGTCTAGGTAGTTACCACCGCACCTACTTCTATCGTCAAAAAGTAGTGCGCAAACATTACCATGTTCCAACGAGACTTAACACCTTATGTCTCAAGGCGACCAGCGCCGATGATGCAGTGTATACCATATTAACTAGCGCCACGTTGTTATGAGCAAGCGAATCACTTAACATCAGGCGAATGTTTAAAATGAAATACTAAAACTTATTATATGTATAATTAAGGAGCACTTCTTATCCTTACTGTTGTGATAGCATTTTTTATATATATATTTATGGATCATAGCATCGTATTTCACTTAGTAATTTTTTAATATATATGTATACCTATGTACTTGTATGTATTTTATGTCTTGTATATATTTGTAAGTACAAATGTATATTAAATATAGAATATTTAAACACTTTGTTGTACATTAACTACCACTACAGAACTTTTCTTTTTCGCTAAGGTAAGCTGGGTTAAGCTCGCCTGTACCATTCCATTTCCGTGTAACCATTGTTGTTAGTCTGTTTGTTTGTACAAAGCTTATAAACAAATAAATAATTCCAGCTCTAAACCACTCGAACTCGTCATGCTCGTCGGCATCGAACGCGTCGACTGGCGCCGGGCTGTGCGCGGCGGCTGCGGAGCCTGCGCCGCCGCTCTACATCGCAGCACCGCCGGAGGGTTTCGGGCACGCCGTACACACCAACAGGTATACAATCATACACAACCAAAATTTATATATACACCATTAGTAGAGCGAGACTCTATATACAACAAAACTGTATCCTAATACTAAAGTACCGATGTGAAGGCTGTACATACTTTTACTGGTGGTACGTCTCTGTTGCCGGAGACCGTCTGGATAGGTACCACCGCAGCTCCTATTTCAACCACCAAATAGTAGTGTGCAGACATTACTGTGTTCCGGTTTGAAGGGCGCTGTAGCTAGTAATTACTGGGGTAACGAAACTTATCACCTTATGTCTCAAGGCGACGAGCGCAATGTGGTGCAGTATGTACCGTCTTAACTAGCACCACGTTGTCATGGGCAAGCGTATCACTTAACATCAGATGAAGGTCTTGCTCGTCTCGTCGCATAATAGTATAAAAAAAAGAAGTATATTTTAGGCAACACACACTTAGCAGATAAAAAATAAAAACAGTTAGAACATTTAAACTTAATAACTAAAACTAGGAGATGACTAATTGAACGCCGTCTCTGCATATGCTGTGTAGGATTGCTACACAGCGCTGATTTTCAGCGGAGCCCAGTTTGTCTAGTGCCTTCGAAGTTCAGCAACCATATTGACACAAAATGAACATTGAGTTACTGAACTAAACAAAATTTACTATCTCATATCCCAAAGCGATGAGCGATAATATAGTTTACTGCGTATCACTATTAAGTTAACCTTTATCTAATATCATTTCCTGGTTTTCATTTAAAGCCGATGTAACTTAACAAGTGTTAATGTGATTCACTAGATGATTTGTTATGCTAGATGCTGTACTAAACTGATAGAAAAATAATAAGTTAATTAGGGATAACGATGAAATTGATTAAGTCTTTATAGGCTAACAATATAACATAATTTAATAGCTGTGTTATTTAACTCCTGTTTTTGTCTAGTGTTAAAGATAATGATTGTTTATATTTCCGCGAAAGTAGCACATTTATTAAAATTCAATTTTACTAAATCGGTGTTAAAGATTTGCTATAAGAGCGATTCGCTTTAGTTTTGTCGCATATCTTCCGCATAGTGGGGCGTTGGAGTGAAGTTTTTTTTGGCATAGTTAGCCCATTTCAATCGTGGCCTCAAAACTCCGCTACGTACACAAGGTTCATTTTCTTAATGTTAAAACGCTGACCTGACCTGAATAACCAACGTACTACCTAACCGAGGTACACTAACAATTTTTATATTTCGCAGTATCAGTTAGTTTCAATACAGACCAGCCTGTAGAATATAAAGCATATATTTTATAGTGAAGTAAGTCTTTACTTCTGTAGCTATTGTTAACTTGGTTTGCGGGTTTTTCTTTAGTATATATTTAAAGCTGCTGTGATCAAACTATTATTAAATATTCAATATCATTATATACTACTTAATTAATACTATAATTTGGTGCAGGATGTATATACGTTTATATTTATATTATTTTACGACAACGATTATTGAACACATTATCAGAATTGGTTTATTTTGTGTTTCTAATATGATTCCTTTCATAGGCGTGGCACAGACGTTGGGATCATTGGATCAACGGGGATAACCCCAAAAGACCCGAGTTTGCCCCCTAAAAGGAGTAAATTGGCTAGAGGGTACGTCCCCCCTACCTCAGGAATGCTTGTACTGTGAACCTACCTTAGATAACTTACTTCCTTCGCAAATTCGTTATAACTTTAAAACATTAACGTGAGAGCTTTGTTATTTACAAATGACTTCTAAAAGAGCGTTTAGTTTATAATAACATAATGCCGCATGATATTCTTAACTATTTGCTATTAATATATATCTATTTTTACTTAAAACTAAAAAAAATTTAAATTTATTCCTACTAATATAGGTCTTGTTTGTTCTGTAATAAAATTACGATTATAACAGATAATATACTATGTAAATATGTATTAAAATTTTCGATCTCGTTTCAGTTGGTTGATAAATTATTCTATTTTACATAAAATGAATACACAAACCTAATACATGTTTTCCCAAATTTTTATATAAGTAATGTAAAGTTATCGTAATAAAGTACGTCTTCTTTTAATAAATCAAAATTTACGCTTTACTTTAATGATCACATTCAAAAATTTTTGGTAGTTCGATAAAAACTTCACTTCCGTATATTTAAACGTAAATAATCTTTAGCATGTCATGTTCTCGAAACGAAACGTATGTAGTTTAGTTTTATTTTGAACATCATTTCAAGTTCTCTGAACAAACTATATAGATTCATACTGATAAATAAACTATTAGTTAATTGGAACAATCTTTACCATTCGCTCTTTTAGTGAGTTTAAATCATTTTATCATTCTCTTAAGTAAATATAAAGATAATCACTCGTACACTCGTCTCTTTCACCTTAGTAACATTTACTACACCTCAAACAAAGTTGCCTTTATTCACTCACATTAGGACCCTAAGCAAAGATCTATAACCAATACCATCCCATCGCAAGCTACCTTCCTTGCTTTACAAGTTTCTTAATCAATCATTTTACCGTTCCAGCCGTTATGAGATGTCGCAAGACCTCCTGGACAAGCAAGTAGAGATCCTCGAGAGGAGATACGGAGGTCTGAGGGCGCGGCGCGCCGCTGTCACGATACAGCGCGCGTTTAGAAGGAGACAACTATTAAAGAAATTCAGTGCCATCACAGCCATGGCCAAGGCTGCTGATTCCAACGCGAGGAGGCTGCAGGACGGCCCAGATCACGGACAACTCGTTAATGGTAGTTTTCTAAATAATTTCTTTATTTTAAAACTTTAAACGAGGACTTTTCTTTGCCTTAAACCTACAATCGTAGATGACAGTAGCATGCTAAGACAAACTTATGCGCGAATGCTTGGATATCTTTTCTACTAGAATGACATTACATTCATAGCCTGGAAATGGTAAAAAGAATAATTTTACACTCTAGTGATGTTCGTTGCCGTCTAACTTTTCGGCGCTACGGATTCATCGAACTTATGGCTCGCGGAACTTGGGTCTGTGAATCATAGGAAACTCGAATCTCCGATCTAAGAAGTGTACGCTTATGCGATTCCATAAGTAGTGACTGCGTAATTTATTGTCACAACTTTATTTCTTCTGCATAAGCATTATTTTTTTGTCGTGTGAGTTTGGAGTTATATTTAGATTGCTTTGTAGATGAAAACAATTGAGAAGTGTCATCGCGATCGGCACTATGATATAAGTGTAATTAGTTTTGTCATTCACGCGTTTGCAGGTAACGATATATACGCCAACACCTTACTGCAGAAGAGTCCGCAGGGAGCGGAGAAAATGCTTGCTCTCACCAGGCCGATGCGGTCTATGTCGTTGCGCGAGAGACATGACGTGGACATGAGGTGAGTTTTTTCCTACATCATGATCATCATACGCCCTCACTATACACTCACAAATATTGAACAAAGCTATGTAGTTATGGCGGTCGTTTTACAAGATGATAATAGTAGCGAAGCTGTTTTAAAAAACTGTAGTGGTACAGCATGAAGGCCCGGAGTCGAACCAGAGACTTCCGTGATACAATGCCAGTGCTTAGCAACTGAATTAGTTAAATGTATTAATGTTGTAAATAACTCTGCAGCAACCATTTGACGTGTGACACTCAAAACGAGGTTGAAGCAATGGTGGCGCGGGTGCAGCAGTCAGCGCATCAGATACATATGATCGCCTCCGAGATGCCTCCCCACCATCGCGCCGACACCGATAGTGGGGTAAGTTGTTTGAACGTTCATACTGTTTATATAAATATATTATTATTCGTATATTCTTTTTTATACTACTATGCGACGAGACGAGCAAGACGTTCACCTGATGGTAAGTAACATGCTTGCTCATGACAACGTGGTGCTAGTTAAGATGGTACACACTGCACCACATCGCGCTCGTCGCCTTGAGACATAAGGTGTTAAGTCTCGTTACCTCAGTAATTACACTAGCTACAGCGCCCTTCAAACCGGAACACAGTAATGCTTGCACACTACTATTTGGCGGTTGAAATAGGAGCTACGGTAGTACCCATCCAGACGGTCTCCGGCAACAGAGACCTACCACCAGTAAACGTTAAAATATTTCCTCCTTTTAATGTCGGGTGTTATACACATTGTTATTACAAGTACTATTTTATATTGTAACTTGTAATACAGCATAATAACAATTTCAAGCGACAAGCCGCGCAATGTCGTGTCTCAATCCAATTCCGCGACATTGTTATGTTGGTGTATTATTATAATGTATTAAATGTCAAGGAACAGCGACTGCACTTGGAGACGACCTACATTTGAAAACTTTTATAGTGGTTCGAACGAATCGCAATCTTTTAATAGTTACTTTAACGTTTAACTGGTATGTCGGAGATCGTGTAAGTAGATATCGTACCTATCACTTCCGCCACCAAACAGTAGTGTGCAAACATTACTGTGTTCCGGTTTGAATGGCGCTGTAATCTAGTGAATTTACTGGGGGTAACGAGACTCAAGGGTAATGTGGTGCTGTGTATATAATTTTGATTAGGACCACGTTATCGGCAAGCGTATCACTTACCATCAGGTGAACTTCTCGTAGGTCTGCGAATTTAAAAAAAAATCATGACCTTCATTTTTTCCTCGACTGCAACAGTTCCGCATTTTATTCCGCAATGAATTTTTTTCACCGCGAATTTATCACGCGCGTAGAATCCTTCGCACCTACGTAATATTTATAATGCTTATCAGTATAGCTGCAAGCGGCTCGCGGTGCGGACACTTCGCGTTCATTCCTTTCATAATGCATCGATATAAAACTAGGCGTCTGTTGAGGAAGTTGGTGAAGAACGAGAATTTCTTTTCAGTTATAAACGTTATCGGAGTCGGCGTTAGGGGGAAGTACAATGTTTGTGTTTTTTCATTGTTTGCTCATTTATTATATTTAAGCTAGTAACAGAAGTGATTGAAGTGTAAATTCATATTATTACTATACAATAATTAAAATTTATTACCTACGTAATGTGTTTAGGTAGTGTTATATAATAATATATTGTCCTATTTTATAATAACGATAGATGTAGGAGTATTATTCGACTCAATGTAAAAATAAATGTAATTAATTGTAAGTGTGAACTGGGATCTCAGTTGAATTAAAAAAAGACGAAGTGTTTGTGATAGTTGTAGAGATGAAGAGTATAGTACAAAAGTATTGATATGTTACGTTATAATTTATGGTATTGATCAAAAATAATATGATAGGAAAACGATAGAAGGAGAAAATAGGCAATGCTAAGAAACGTATATAGAATAATTCAAGGAAAAAATACACCAGGTCTTGTATCACGAAACTGAACAGATTAAGCACAAAGTGCTCCACCCACAAGAACAAAGCTTTTAAATTATTCGCTATATATTTACAGAGAAAAGGTTTTATTTGTTAATTCCATATCAGGTCCGTTGTCCTTAACATTACAATATTTTTTTTTGCTTTAGCATTCGAGAGAGAATAAATATGATAATTATTTGTGAAGTTTATTGATATGTTATAGATAACGGACGATTAAAAACTAGTTTCATCACCAGCTTGTGTAAATAATCAACGATTAATTTCTTATATTGTTCAATGTTACAATTTTTTTTCCATTGATGTGTACTTTCAATACTTTTCGGCACGGTCGTTGACACTGTAACACATTTCTTTATCATTGCATACTACTTCACTGAATACCTTCTAAGAATGTTGGAAAGTGAATATTTGTTTATAGCGAATACTTATTTTTGTTTAAAAAACTGTCGCAATAAAGAAATACAGAAAAAAATATATTCGATCGGTCGGTTTGTTTACATTATTAATACAAAATTACTGTTTGACGCTAGAAATAAATGTTATAATACATAGACGCTCTCCAGCACCAGAGACATTAGTTTGTTATTAAATTTTAAATTATAATTTATTAATGACCATTTCATAGTTTTCTCAATTTTCATGAGATACTTTTAAGTGATGTGTGTCGATCATATAAATCTTGTAAGATGTTTTCATAATTTATTCAAACAGTTCTTATTAATTTCACAGGTATGCAGCTGTTCGGTCAGCGGGTCCGTCACCAACATATCGACCTCCTCCTCGCACAATGAATCTCTGCACAATCACCAGTTGCTCAATAACTCCGGTATGCCCCATTATTTATTGATCGGCCTTTTCCAAGTTTATTTCTATGGATTTACAAACAATAAAATTGTCTCATAAATGACAACGAGTTCATTGTTATTTATATATAACTTACGTTTCTTATCGTTTTGGATAGTTTTTTTTTTAATTTTAGTGATTAATTTGATGATGATAGTGAAAAGTGCTCGTTTAGAAAATTGTGGTTTTCACATGTTGACAACCAGAACACAGCGATGCTATTATGGCGGCAGATTTACTTTATGGGTGTGGTAGCCAGGCGGGTTCGTAAAAACCGTACTACTAAATAAACTCTACATGTGGCCATGGAATCAAACTATGGATCTCCTTATTACAATGGCAGTTAAAAATAGAATCTCTTACTCGTTGACAATTCTAATTATAATTGATTAATAATTTTCAGGGCCGATATACGGCAACCTGCTGTCCTCTGGCGGCAAACCACTTTCTTCGCCGACGGCTCGCCAGCAGCAGCAACTAGCAGCGATACAGGCCGCCAACGCGCGGCGACTTCCGCCAGAGGTTCCCAAGAGAACCAGCAGCATCACTCTCAAGTAAGTGTTTGTTGTTCATTATATGCTTGTTTAATTAATGAAGCCAGCGTTTAATATGTAAAATGACTATTATACATATACACCGCTTACTAAGTAAGTAAACAGTTTAGTATAATTATTAATTCTTAATAATTTGTATTTGTCTGTAGATTATTGCTTTTCTATTCTTGTACTTAACGAAAAGATCCGATTTTATAAGAAAAGGCGAATTTGTCTAGTCATGTCTTTTTCTAAATACAAAGTTGTATTATGACTATATGTATGTAGCGATGACGCTTTAATTTGAGGGATGCCTGTGTCCAGCTGTGGACGTCTATCGGCTAAAAATGATAATGATCAGTTATTTCATTATCTGCAGTTTCCGCTGAGCGTATAATTTTTTTTAATTAAGAATCTAAATGACGCATGGTATTTATACATTAACTAGTAATATTTGTTTCTTCTTGCAGTGCCGAAAGTCCTGTCTCTCTTCGCCGCGCAGAATGCGGCGCGGTGGTGCGCGGAGGATCAATGTCTTCTGTGCAATCCTCCTCCTCGTCTTCATCGCAGGAGCACCGCCATCACTACCACCAACCTTATCAGCCTAGAGCACCGGTAAACAATTTATAATGTTAAATATACTGTACTGGGTAAGCTCTATGTCTAGCAGAGGGGACGTCCGTCAGCCGATGAATGTAATTAAACCTGAGTTCTGACGTATCATATAGATTACAAAAATTATGACTTCATCTTAAACTTGATAAACAATGCTTTTTTGTCAATAATAGCGAGCTCTTTTATCACTTTGTTTAATAAAATTAGTTATAATAAACCTTCTAATAAATAAATTATTTACTGATAGTGGCGAACACTCCTCGTTTCCCTCTGTAGATACCATCGAAGGACAAAATCTTGTTTCCCTTGCGCTTAAGAGTTTAAATGTTTATCACCCAAGGAACCCCACGTGCACATTCAAGAGCAGCACTTCCAGCAACACCAGCGGACCGCTTCCGGTTCATTATACGAGGGCGCCGAGCGCTTCGCAGTGTGGAAGCGACAGGAGGCCCCGCCCTACTACGAGGCTCCGCCCCCTCCAGCAGCCTGTTGCCGACCCCAACACGAACACCACCCGCACACCCACCAGCCGATGAAAGTTACCGCGGTGAGATTATAATTCCTTCAATTTGTTTGTTTTCAACCAATACATTTTAGAATGAATATTCTGTTTAAAAAATCTTACCACGTCCCAAACTCCACAATATGTCGGCACGTAATTGAACGAAGGACCTTCGTGTTACAAGATAAACCGTTAGCAACTGTGCCACAAATGCAGTTAAGTTTCAAAATTTAAAAAGAAATAGAATTAAAATTCTTTCATAAACATTCCAGGTTTCTGAAACGGTCCGCAAACGTCAATACAGAGTGGGGTTGAACCTTTTCAATAAGAAACCAGAGCGAGGCATTGCTTATTTGATTTCGCGCGGATTTCTGGAGAACTCGCCGCGGGGCGTCGCCAGGTTCCTCATTACGAGGAAGGGATTGAGCAAGCAGATGATCGGAGAGTATTTGGGCAATCTGCAGAACCCGTTCAATATGGCTGTGCTTGAGTAAGTGTTATAACAAATTGTATCTATAACTATAACACTTAGCAATAATAAACGCAAACACGACAAGACAAGAGAGGACACGACAAGCTAAGCCGAGCTATTAGATAATATAGAAAACTAAATTTTTTATTGCACTTCCAATAATAGTCATTTATGAACTTAAAAATAATAATTAAAAAACATGGGAAAAGATATATTTGTCATAGAACACTATCTAGTAAAACCAAAATAAACAATCCAAAATGGTGATCCACTAATACTGGTACCGGAGGTTAGTCTCTGTTGCCGGAGATTAGGTAAACATCGCGGTACCTATTTCTGCCGCAAAACTTACTGTATGCAAACATTACAGTATTTCGAACCAAAGGCTGCTGTAACTATTTAAATTACTGAGGGTAACGAATTTCAAATAGAAGAGCACAAAGTAGTGCAGTATACATCATCCGAACGACAGGTTTATTACTTTCCGTCAGACGTCTTGGTCATCGCGTCGCTATGTCGAATAAAATAATCCAGTCCTTTGAGATGGAAACAACGTTTATAAAAAATACAAGTGATTATTCTTCTTGTTGGTTGATGGATTAAATATAAGACGTTTTAACAATGTATGTTTTAATAGTACCACAAACTACACATTACTTTCGTTAAGTAAGAAATAACTTTTATTATTAGCCTTTTTTACTACCAAAGTGGTCAACCGCTTGACTAATAACACAAAGGCGACTAATACAATTCTAGGGTTAAATATTGAGGATTAGTATTAATGCTTCTTAGAATTCTTCTAACGCCATGTGAAGTTGAAGACAAGTGTTAGCCCATTGTATTAAAAAAAATGATTACTAGGTGCTTTGTGAACGAGCTCGATCTATCGGGTATGGCGGTGGATGTTGCTCTGCGTCGCTACCAAGGCCACTTCCGGTTGCCGGGCGAGGCGCAGAAAATCGAGCGTTTGGTTGAAGCCTTCGCGCGGCGGTACTGCGTTTGCAACACTGACTTTGTACAGCGTCTACGCACACAGGATACGGTACGATCTGCAAAATTCTATTACCTCAAAACTACCTTTTGAAATGCTTCTAAAAAAGATTATTTTGTTGAGTAATCTTGGTTTGTTGACGGTTGCATTTTTTCTAGGTTTTTCAGATTTACCTTGTAGTATTGGACTATAATAAATATATTAAGCATGCCGACACAGTTTTTCAAGCCCGCCTACTATCTGTTAACTTCGTCTTGTTAATTTTCCGCTGTAACAGAATTCCATGTAACAAACTCCAGGCGAACATGGTTCACCGTTCACGGTATCATTGTCACTTCACATCGTGAGAAATATAGGTCAAAGGTTTTCCCAACGTAGATATAATAAAAAAACTTCGAAAAAAAATAAACATGATTCAAATTAACTAGATAAAATGAATATTGCTATTAAGTACATGCAATTCCGATTATAATAACAACTCTCCTCTTTCCTTCCCTACAGATATTCGTGTTAGCGTTCGCGATAATAATGCTGAACACGGACCTGCACACTCCGAACCTGAAGCCGGAGGCGCGCATGTCGCTGGATGACTTCGTGCGCAACCTGCGCGGCATCGATGACTGTGGTGATATAGACCGCGACATGCTCGCCGGGATCTACGACCGGGTCAAAGCGAGCGAGTTCCGGCCGGGGAGCGACCATGTCACCCAGGTAATGACGCCACGATAGTAGAAGAGCTATTGATATAACCTTAAAAGTCATTAGTTCTTGTTTACTAGACAGAAGATCTAAGTGATAATCATAACCTGTGATATGTTTATCACGTTTCTACTTTTGACTCCTTGTCTCTTTGGTTAAAATATTCAAAGAATGTTAAGTAAACAATCTACTTAATATTCTAACTACTGAAATTCGATCCTTTCCTTACAAGGAGAGTCTCTAGACCTATTTATCCACCAAGCTGGCCAATCGCGGGTTGGTGGATGTCATATTTATTTATTTTATTTATTTATAAACATATACATTTATCATATCAATGACAGTTAATGTCTTAAAACCCTTATTACATTTGTCAAGACGTTATTAATTATATACAAAAATAATTTGATGAACATAGTTATCGTTAACTTATATACTGCTTTTACTGCTTTTCACGTTCAGAACAAATGCGTGACAAGTAAAATAGTTTCCTATAATATTTGTTAATATTTTCACGAAAGTTCTTGGTCTTGTAACATATCAGTTTCCTCGCTATATTCCTTCACCGCAAATTATTATATATTTTGCAGGTGATGAAAGTGCAAGCGACAATCGTCGGCAAGAAACCGCACCTCGCCTTACCGCACCGGCGGCTGGTCTGCTACTGCCGTCTGTACGAAATACCGGACATACATAAAAAGGAACGTCCCGGGGTACACCAGCGTGAGGTAATCATTTTATTTTTTACCAATATAAGGCCAACTTGTTTTTAGTTCCACATGATGTTTAGTTAAAAAGAGGCTGAAGATGATGAAGCGTCCTCAGATTTTATATGGGCATAGTTAGCCAGGCGGATTCAAAAAACCATACATAATATGTAGGAGTAACGAAAATGCTGTGGACTTGATTCGACACTTTTTAAATCATGTTGATGTTAATGTTTCTGGACAAACACAATTACTATTGTATTTTCAGGAAATTTTATCTAAATTTCATTAAACGTCAAAAGGATTTCTCAGTTTCATATATCATAACATGTACATGTTACTAATGTTATAACTTAAAAAACGAAAAATCCTTTTCAATGTTTTGTGACTGGTTATTTTCTCGATATCTAATGTTTGACTTGTATCTATTTATAGATTTTTGTTTGTGTAGTTGTAAAAGTCCTCTTCTCTTTGAAATTGTATATATGGTGCTAAATGTACATAAATAGTTATTAAAAACTATGTTACTTATTTTAAAATACCTTAATAACAACAATGATCTTGCGTAAGGTGTTCCTGTTCAACGATTTGCTGGTGATTACCAAGATATTCAGCAAGAAGAAGTCATCGGTGACGTACACGTTCAGGCAATCTTTCCCGCTTTGTGGGATGGTCGTCAACCTGTTCTCAGTGCCACGTGAGTAATATAGCATTCCATTTGATGTACAGTTACATGAACTTGAAGACGTACTAGAAGTATTAGCAGATAATATTTTACAGCTTATAAAAATTAAGTCTTTAATTTTTTTACTACACTTCCGGACGGACACATCTATCGGCTCCCTAGTGTTTAAAGTTTTAACGGTGCCTAGCTAAAAATAAATGTTAGGTGGACCAATAAGTTTTAATGCAGTTTTAAAGCTGATTTTTTGGTCAACCTTTATGTATGTTTTTTTTTTTAATTTCGAATTCAAGATTATGAAAAAAAAAACGAAAATTCGAGTCTGTTCATTGTTTTCAACGACCCAGGAATGGAGAAAACTTTATTTATTTCGTAAAAGTTGGATTTTTTTATTGATGTTTCCGATTATTGGTTCCATGAAAAGGCAAATCTAAACTTAGAGCCAGTTTTGTCCAAAAAATATGGATACTCGGCCTGAAATTGTCGCTCAAGCTGTAGCACTTCTGCCGGCCAAATCATTTCGAAATTACAAAAAAAAAAAAAAACATACATAAGGGTTGACCAATAAATCTGCTTCAAAACTGCATTAAAACTTATTGCTCCACCTAACATTTATTTTTAGCTAGACACCGTCGAAACTTTAAATACCGGTAGGTGGGCCGATAGATGTGTCCGGGAGTATATAAATATATTCAAAATTTACAAGAGCCGTGTAACAGAATAACATACCGTTCTCTATTAGGATTACAAATAATAATCAATATATGTAGATATAATAAATTAACAATTCTGTCTAAATTTTTATTTAATTTGTCTTCCAGACTACCCATTCGGCATACGTTTATCGCGGCGCGTGGACGGGCGCCGGCTGGCGACTTTTAACGCGCGCAACGAGCATGATCGTTGCAAGTTCGCGGAGGACCTGCGCGAGAGCATCGCAGAGATGGACGAGATGGAAGCGATGCGCATCGAGGGCGAGCTCAACCGCGGGAAGGGACGGGGAGGGAACGCGGGTGCGAGGAACGGTCAGTACTGTTTATACATCAGCTTTTACCAGTGCCGTTGTTACACTTCTCATAAGACGATATCCAATATATCTGTTAATAATATCCAATACTGGTGTGAGGTCTCTGTTGCCGGAGACTGTCTGGATGAGTACCACCGCAGCTCCTATTTCAACCGCCAAATAGTAGTGTGCAAGCATTACTGTGTACCGGTTTAATGGGCGCTGTAGCTAGTGTAATTACTGGGGTAACGAGACTTAACACCTTATGTCTCAAGGCGACGAGCGCAATGTGGTGCAGTGTGTACCATCTTAACTAGCGCCGCGTTGTCATGGGCAAGCGTATCACTTACCATCAGGTGAACGTCTTGCTCGTACCAGCGTGCCAGCAACAGAGGCCTACCGCCCAAAAATAGTGAAAAAAGATTGATGTGTACTGGTTAGAAGAACGAGTAGCTAGTGAAATTGCTGAGGTAATGAAATGGTTATAAGCACTTATTATTAAGTGATCGTCTTGATCATCACGTCGCTTCTTTATAAAAATACTTAATTGCAGTAATGGAGAACCGCGACAGCGGCGTCGCGGATGTCGAGATAGACCACCAACAGTGCATGGACCACGCGCACGTGCATGGGTACGTAAATAAAATAAAATATCCGACAATAGATTTTCTATAGCATGTATACGTTACTAAAATATATACTATATATGTCCAATCAAAAGAGTATTATTTTGCTAAATTTATTGAATAATAACAAACAGCTCTCTTAGTTTTCCTTCTGCCGCGATTTGGAGCCTTCTGTAAAAAAGAGGTGGCCAGTCAATTGTTTACAAAAGTGGTTGTACCACCTGCCGGAGTCATCATCTACCTCTGCCGCAGAATATTAGTGTGCAAATGTTACTATGTATAGCTAGTGAATTTCTGTTGGCAACGACACGCATTTGCTATGCTAAACATCTTCTCTAGCACATCCTTGTTATAGTTATAACTTAGGCAAAAAAATGTCGCAAACCAATTTCTCTACTTAAGAATTAGTCTTAATACTTAATATTTTAGTAACTTTACATCGATAACCTTAGGTATAGGCCTATGTGCAGTAGTAAACATCTATCGGCTGATGATGAATATATCGGTAACGATGTACCTGTATAGTCTATCCATGGTTTCTTAATGTTCTGTTGATGTCACAGCGTGGTAGTACCGCCACCACCGGTCGGACCGGCGCCGACGGCACCTTCGCGTCTCTCCCAGAACCCACCGCCCACCAACATCATAAAGAGAAACGTCCTCAGCAACTCGCTCGTCGACATCAATGATCCAGGTCATTTACATAACTAACACTATTGTGACTTATTCAATAAAATTTTACCTTATGGTCCACGTTTTCACGATTTAATAAAAACTCTTTTCTTATTTTTTTCTACTCCTCTTTAGTAATATTTATTTGTGTATTAATTAGTATTCGTATTATTACAGTGGCTCTAGCGGCTGAACGGCTCCAGCGAAGGGGCTCGGTGGGTTCATTGGACAGCGGCATGTCGGTCTCTTTCCAACAAGGCAGCCGTAACGCCCTGCACGCCACCTCGCCCCGACATCCCAATGAGCAACGATCACCTGGTAATTCTGTGATTTATTGATTAAAGCATTAGCTATTTTTTCCAAAATACAGCTATGAAAATAAACAATTAAATGATATAGGAAAACAAATTCCAGTTTAGTGATTTTGTATTCTTATATATACGTTTTTTCTACAGTGAGCACTTGACTTTAATTTCACACGGTGTTAAGTAACAATGACCTATTTTTGAATGTACTATTTATGAATAGCTAGTTAGCAATATAAAATAGTACATTTAAATAAATTTAAAAGCGTGACTTTATGTAACGAGTGTTTTAAATAGAAGTTACTAAAACTATGTTAATAAAATTTTCAATATAAGGAAATTGTATTAACATAGTGTCAACGAAGTGATTGTTTCTTATAATAATTTGTTTCTGTACAGGTCGTCTCTTCGGAGGTATCTTCCCAGGACGTCAGCGCAAACTGAGCGCCTCCGGAGTACCGGACACTAAAGGACAAGTCGGGAAGAGTACGGAAGTCTAAGTCACCAACAACAAGCAATGTGGAATGTTTCAGATTTCTTTAGCCGATTTTCCACGTTTTCTTTAATTTGCAGCAAAACACATAGTTTTCTTAAAGTGCCATCTTAAACATTTACTTGCAACAAACTTAATTGTATCGACACAAGCACGAACTTGTGTACGATTACAGAAAGTGGTAACCCGGCTGTAGTGGAAACATTTTGAGGTTATGTAATTTTTAAATGCAAAAAACGTGTTAAAGGCAATCTAAAACCTTGATAGTACAGTGGGCAGGTAGGATCCCCGCTTGGGGTGAGTTTCCGACGAAGGAAAACATCGTGAGGAAACATACACGTTCCAAGAACAAAAGCTTTCGCGGACACGTGACTTCCACCAACCTACACTTCACCAGCGCAGTGGATAAATGACCTTCACTCTCATATTGTGAGGGAAGGTCGTGAGTCCAAGTAGTGGGAACAATAAGTTGGGAGTTTGGCTTCGGGTTTGGTTTTTAGAAGGTGTTTGATATTGGTGCCAATGGTACACGAATTTATTGTCATGGCTAGTGTCGTCTACGACGTTCGTTTGTCTTTATCGACAATATAGTGTTGCAACGATTTAAATACGCTGGCGTGGTAGCGATGGTATCGATAAATCGGTATCGAGGGTCGAGTGACGAACTTATACCAAAAAAAGTAATTAAATGATGTGGTATTTTCGGAAACGTTTGGGTCCAGGTTTTATGGGAAAGAAATTTAGGGTTCTGTAGCATACATCGGAGAGTTCATTTTAAATAGATGCTGTTCAATAGAAATTCTAGGAAACATTATATTTTGTAAGTTACGGTTGGTAATTGAGAGATGGTTTTGGGTTCCGTATAAATCTCATATTGATCAGGTCAAAGTAAATTTCTATAATAATAAAATAAATCTATCAAAAAACGTGAAAAGTCTAGAAAGGACACGAGTTACAAAAAGCAAAATGTAGTTACGGTTATTTTGTTCTAATATGCATTAATAAAAGTTTTTATCTTTCTTTAGAATAATTGTAAATACGTTCGGAATAGATATTACTCAATAGCAGAAAATAGATTCACGATGTTTTAAGAAAAATATCTTTTCAGCACAAATACGACTTAAATTACTTACACCGCATGCTTACCATTGGGAATACGAATTTATTCATTATATTGTTGATGAATTTATTAGTGTTGTAGGCGATTTGAAAAAAAATGCATAGAGTTATCCAGATAACAGTTCTACTAGAAGTTTTTGAAAATGTTGCCTTTAAATATTTCAGTGTTTTACTGTTGGTGTTTCTCTATCTTATTCCTGTAGACGTGGCCTGCCTTTCCTGTAAAAACCAACGTGTCCATTAAAACCAAGTTTATTTTGTACTTATAGAGAGAAAGAATCCTTTGAGTCCTAACAGTGGGACTAAGAGGGTTATTATTTATTTTTCTTTTTCATGTATGTCTAAACCGAATCCCATATTAGACTAAAATATTCGACCTTATAATACTTACAATTGCATTTTTTTCATAAATACTTCTTATAGCGATTTGACCATGACAATCCGTCATATGTTCTAGATTTAATCTATTGACATATAAATGATGATGCACTATTTTTTTTTTTCTACTTAAAAACCGACTACGCGACTGGTTTTCGTATTTACATCTTGCTACAACTGTTTTATGATTAGCTTTTCTACACGATTGTTGTTTTTCTAACGTTTATAATCTATTTCTGACAAGTTTTACATTTAGTTAAAACCTGAACGTTACCGATTTAAAGCTTAAATGAAATTACCATATTTTATAACTGAATAGATGTAAGTGTTTGTGACAATGGCCGACTTTAACTACGCCATCATT
The DNA here is from genome assembly GCA_029286795.1 of Byasa hedistus. Classification (NCBI taxonomy): domain Eukaryota; kingdom Metazoa; phylum Arthropoda; class Insecta; order Lepidoptera; family Papilionidae; genus Byasa; species Byasa hedistus. The sequence goes on along the minus strand of JAGSMW010000013.1, from coordinate 4,123,373 downwards.
ATAATTCAGTGTCCTTATCTATTTCAATTGAATTAGAAAGAGGCAGTTGGGTTTGGTGATGGGTTGTTTCTAATGTAGCCACTGTTGACTGTAGGATTGTTGTTTCTACTATTTGATACGTCGGTAGTTATATAAACAAATGTTTCGTCTCATGTCGACAAGCATTATATGGTGCAGAGTATATCATCTTAACTAGTGCCTCATTAATCAGGCGTATTACTTACCATCAGGTGAAAATGTCTTGATGTTCTCGTCGCTTCGTTTAATAAAACGATTCAGTTCTAATAAGAGCTTTTCTGAAATCTTTGAATTTGTGTGGAGTATTGAATTCTTTCCGAATCCGCCATTGATACTTCCTAAGCTCGAATCTTATTAACAGTGATTGTATTTAGATCCTAATTGTTGAATTTTTAAAGCTCGTTTGAAAAATGATGAACCAGTCCTTGTACACCTCAGTGTACGGCGATGAGGAACAGTAAACAGTCGTCTATACATTCTGTCCAGTATAAATTTTTTATTATATTCATTGAATCTCTATATGTAAAGTATACCGATATAAAAACGCCTCGTTTTTCATATAATTGTAATGTTAACTTTTATGATTCGTCCGCCGCAGTTCGGCATTTTCGTTTGCATTAAATTAATTTTTCCATATGGCAATGATTAATTAATTAAAAGATTGAATAATTGATAATGATTAATTGAATAATTGAAAGTTTTTTTTTTATTTATCATAGAACTGGGATACAATATTTTTTTTTGTAATTGAATTGGATTTTTTTTTGTTCAATATAGAACTGTGTTTGAAATTATTTTTGTCTGTGTAAACCCTAAACTCTAATATAAATGTTTAAATTGTTAAATTAATGTGAAAGGAATTGATTGTAAAATTTCGTAACTAAATGCGTGGGTAAATTTATCTACTTAATAGAATAAACTTAAATTATAATCGCGAACGTAAGCTACGATCGTTTCGTGTTATTTCAAGCGTATACTTTCTAGTGGGACAATATGGTCGAAACGTCTCGCAGTTCCTAGAGAAACCATACGTCGCAGCCTGGTGGTGTCTACTGCTCAACTCAAACCTTTCCAATTGACTTTCGGAAAGTTTTTAATTAACTCCATGTGACAGTGGTTAAGCGCTTGTATAAAGATCCCAGAGTCGATTTTGAGGCTACTGTATAGACCTTAGTCACAGGTTATCTAAAAATGTGCTTAAATATTTTCCAAGGACTGCGAGGCCGGCGATGTATTCGAATCGTGTCCGAAGAAAAGGTTTTTTGGAAAACTTGTTTTCATATTTTCGGTTGTCACGAATACATCGCAGTTTGTAAGGTGTCGTTGAAAGAAAATTTTTGCTTTTGTAAATTTCGCTTGAAGCCAAAGATGTATTTTTTTCTCTGTGTCCCGAATTTAAAGTTAAATTCTTTCATAACCAGCACAAATTTAACTATCGTTTGAAATGCATTTGAATGTATAAATAAATATTTCTTTCAAGTCGAGGCAAGTTTTGGTAAACTTATATTTAAATATTAATTTTAGTGGTAGTGTTTGAGTTGAGGGGGGATTTTTTTCCTTAAGTTTTCTGTAACATAAACAAAACTTACTAACTTATTGTATTCTTACCGTGTATGTATATTGAAGAGTTCACCTAATATATATCTCTTAGTTATTAATTGTTATGTAAATGTAGCACTAAGCAATAAACGCATGGAGCGTCACCTTATATATGTTGTATTATATGATAAAGTTGTTGAGAGTTGCTACAACATAGTCACTTACAATAGTTTTATTTAAAAAAAATACAATGAAATGTATTTATTTATTAAATATGAATTGACGTTCATATGGAAATTCGGTGTTTTATTTCAAACCTTACTTAATTGTTCATGGTGTTAATTGGCTGAAATATTTTATTCATTTTAAATTTCCTTTGATACTTTTTTTCTGCAATTCTTCTTTGTTTTATTATTTTTTATTTTGTATAGTACTTTTAAATAACACCACATACAAAAATTACTGTAAATGTAGTAAAATATATTTCTTCTAATCGAATTTCTTACATTTTATATACTTTCTACATTAATTTGTTAAAAGTGTAAAACGATTAAGATGTTACACATTTTTAGGCCTCTGCTCAACCCCGGGGTAGATTGGCAAAAAATTCTATTTGAAATTCAGTCCGCCTTATATTTATGTATGGAATACCTTTTTCAGTCTTGTCACTATTATTTTTGAGAGCTACACGGTCACTTCGTACTGAAGCACTAATCTTAGTTATTATTTGGCGGCAGAAATAGAGAAACATGGAATCGAATTATCATATGCTTGAATTTGGTTATTACATGAAATTCTTGTTCCAATAATGTCCAAGATTTTCCTATATGTAGCCGGCATGCGATACACAAGATAGCACATCGGGATGATATATAAAGTATTAAAGATTCAGTGTAAGGAATTGTAAATATTTTAATAAAATTATAATTGTTTAGCGCTCTTATAACATATAAAAAGTTAAAATTTTTTCGTTAATTACATTGTTTTCATTAATAATAATTCTGATACGTTATAACCGAAGAATAGGTAACTATTTATAAAAATCAAAACAACAAAAGCAAAGGCAGAACTATGATTTTCATTCCTGATGTTAGATGGCCTCATCCCTTCAACTCTTTGCAATTAGATGTTTTCATCAGCGATAGCGCTATGTAAATCACTAAAACACTCAGAAAGTATGTACTAGTCGAACTAGCAAATGAATTATAGTGGTCAAAACTCCTACATTTTATAACATAATTGAATTATTTAAATATGTTTTATAGATCATCAATGATTTCTCTATGTAATCTAAATCTCTCCTAGACTATAGAGTGTCTTCAAAATCTACACAATTTATTAGTCTATATTAAATTAATACAATCATCATTTCAGCCTGTTATTCTCCACTACTGAACATAGATCTAATGCCACCAGCGTCCATCGGTTCCAAAAGATGTTCATAAGGTCATCTCATGCTTAAATACGTTGTGCTCACTTAACAATATTCCTCTCCCTGCCTGTAAATTTCTTGAAAATCATAAAAGAAAATCAGTTGTAAACAAAGTCAGATCTTGATTACAGTATATTACAATTGCAAGATCAAATTGGACTGTATTATCTATATGTTACGTATCAAAATAATTTATGTATCGCGACGGTGGTGACAAACTGCAGGGTCGTCGGTTCAAACAAGGCAGTAGCTCGTAAAGCCGCAATACTCCGACAGCGATACATCGGCACTTGTATGTCATCACCACCCGCCGCCCCCAGCTGAGCTTGGCTTAGCACCGAAAGCAACATATATAACCGTACGGACGGACACGTGGACTGTACCTTTATATGTGTGAGAGGATGTCGTAATAATAAACGTCACGGTTTTCTAGGCGAGATGGTAGGAAGTATGTGGAGTCGACATCCGTTGTAATTATTTTACATGTTCACATTTTTTTTTTATTATACTCATTTGAAATTATACTAAAGGTATTACGCATTTAAACAAACAGTGAATAATAGTTTAGTACAAAAAAAAACAACGATCAAAGAAAGTAAATATTAACCTAAAGATTAAACTGAAACAAAATGATTTTTTTTTAATTTCTTACCACAAGCGTTGATATTTTTTAAATGTTTATACATAAAATTTTTAGGATTTTCTCATTAAAACTTTTTTTGGTATAAGTATGAATGTTAATTATTGTTATTAATTACTAATCAAAAATGATCACCGGAATTGTAAATGATGTGTTTTACCAATTGGAGGTCGAAAGGTTTATAATTTTCTTGTATTGAGATGCTAAATTATTATACAATTTTTTTAATATATTGCAGATGTGCGCCATATTCATCTGGTGGTTAAAAATAAGTCTGTACATAACAATGAGGCACTACTGAAGACATTTGTTTACAGTAATATATACATATAAGATGCGGGAGAGTTCTATTTTTCTATGCTCCCGATGATGGAAACCATTTCTTTTTTCGATAACCTCTTAACCCATAACCATCAGTATTAGCAACTCTGTAAAATGGGAAGAACGCGTATTAATAAGACAAAAAGTCATGAGCAACAAATTGAGATTGATTAAATCGGTTAAAAGTACATCACGATCTCATAAAGATATTACATATATGTAAATCATATACTTTCCTCGATTAAGAATTTTAGAAAATAAACTTAAAGAGACTTGGAAATGGTATAATATTTCAAGCCATAAATAATAATAAAGGTTAATAATAAAAGCGAAAAATAATTTCATATTAATCATTTCATACAACAAAGAAGTGAACAGCAAAGAATTAAAATTCATCATTCATATAACGAACTATTAACAAATAGAAAGTGCGTCGTCTCTATTCGTTCGCTGTTCCCCTAGCGGCGGTGGTTCCGCGGGTGTTCACTTCAGTAGTGACGACCACGTGACAATAGTTACAGCCTTCAGTAAAAGAATAAAATCTTTTGGTTATGTGAAATATATAATAAACTCGAAATTGGTGAAATCTTCGCGAAAAAGGTAAGAACAGAAAATTTTAATGATTTTTTTTTATTTAATTGTAATATCTTAAAAAAAAACTACAATCCAAATATGTATCAATTACGTTTATTAGCTCTTAAAATAATATTTAACGAAAGTCACAGTTTCACAAAAATAATTATATATGTACATACAATTTCATGTTTATAATAAATAAGAAATGTAGATACGTGTAAATACATTTAATTTAAACATACAGTAAAACGCTATTAATTATAACATTTTAATTTTTGATCGTATCAAAAACATTAGAATAATATTTATTAAATAATATAATTCATTACAAAAATATCACTATTGTTACTAAATATGTCATAAACATAATCAAAATGTATACGTAATAAATGCGATAAAAAACACTGAACTGACTAAATTGCTTAACATATTTTGGCGCGAAATCCGTTACGAAATTGACACGTGTCAAATTAATGGCGCGAAATGAGCACCACACTTGCACCAGCACTGTGAACCAAACTGTCGGCGTAAACGGTGAAACACCACAAATTATACTCATTTACTAGTAATTTAATAAACTTAACTAAATTATAGACATTTAATTCAATTTAAGCTCCGTCGCCAGCGGCTGTTGTTACTTGTACAACTCTTAAGCACTTCTTCGGGATGATGTAACACTTTATTGATTTTTAAAGAGTAATTTTTTTAATTTGTAAAATCCAATTTTAGTGTAAATCATTACACCACAATAATGACTGTTGTAACTTAAATGTTAACTAATAATATTAAATTACCTTAAGATATTGAAGGTTTATAATAATTATCATCAAATTATCGCTTAAACAAACCACAATAAAAGAAATGTAGTTTTCATGCAGAATTGAATGCAGGTGTATATTCTTCAAATCGGTTACGCCCAGTCTTTCGTAGACAGACGGATTGAAAAAATACTTCATAAAAAAAACTAAACGTATAGTAATATTGCAGTTTACTGTTAATATATCTTGTGGATCTATAGAATGAGCGACTATCGTCCTCAAGGAAAAGAGATCTAAGAAAATTTATTTTTGCGTCGATTGCAGATGATCACAGGTCTTTGATTCGTTGCCTTATATCTAAACTACTTTTAATACTTTTTCATTAAAATATTGATACGATTTATAGTTAACACTTTCAGGATACTTATAACCTTTTATCATTTGAAATAGTTAAGTTATATTGATGATAATAACGTTTAACAGATGGAAGAATCGTTGGATGGACGCGAGGCCGGTGCGGGCGCTGCTGGTTTCGACTCGGCGGCCATCTTGAATGACGACGTATCACCGACCACTAGTTTTTGTTACAACATACCAAATCTTTTTAATGGGTAATGTCATATTTATATAAGTATCTGATTTCTTTAATTTTTCCTTCACAGTGCAGTCTATTCTCCTCTGGAATGGCCTGCCCAATGATATCAAGAGAGCACCAAACAGGCATACTTTCAAAAGATTAATACGGCCTCATCTTAAAGAATCTCAATAATCAGTGTTGTTCTGGATGCTATATCACATCTTATCTATTTGATTTTCTATGAGTACATGTAGATATTTATATAATTATATGTATTTTTGGATTTTGTGTAGTATATTTTGTAATGTATGTATTTATTATTGGTTTTCTGTCAATATTTTTTTTTTCGCATTTTCACTTACTTTCCAACTTTACTTCTTTTCTTGGGTTGACTGGCAGAAATTGCCTTACGGTATTAAGTCCGCCCTTGTACCCTTAGCTCAAGGTGTTACGAAAAGCTTAAATAAATAAATAAATATTTAATCAGTACAAAACTGCCTAATATTTAAATTTTGAAAAAGACTAAAACAGCTTAGTATTTTGTTTAAATTTATATTTTTAAGCACTAACCTAAAAGAAATGTTATCTGTGATAGGTGTTGACTATAAATAATATTAGAATATGAGTTTGATAAACAATTGACAAAAATCTACATTTTAATGTTTGTTTGTTTCCGGCAAATAATAATTTGTTAAAAACGCTAGTAAAATATAGTTTTTTCAATTTATCTAGTGCATTGTAACCAAGTACAAATTTACACTAGGGTTTCCTGGAAAGTTACTTAGCTTAACTATTACGGTAAGTGCTGTGAAAACGCTCTCATTAGTATCTCATTATTACTCTCAAGCGTATTGCTTACTGAATATTCTTGCACAGCTTTGTTATATCACAAAATAAACTTAATTTTTATTATATAGCTTAGGTCCAGGTTCGGTTCTGTGCGAGCGGCCCGACGGTGACGCCGCCGACGCGTACGGTGCTAACACTGAACAAGCTGAAGACACAGTCGAAACACAGCAGTATGAAGATGATGAAGAATACTCTCCCAGTTCAAGTGTGTTAATTTGTTAAAAGAAGTTTTTTTTTATTATTTAGTCTAGAAAAGATCTTAATAGATATTACATGATGAATATGCTTATAACGAGAAGTAATGTTTCAATGATTATAAGATTTATATTTCTTTATTTATGTAATCGTTATTTTTATAATCAATAGTGTTGGTAAAGATTATGGTGATCCTAATATTTATCATAATTATTAGCTAATAGATACCCAATGCTGGGAATTGAAGGCTTATACCTAGCTATGACCATCAATCGTATCAAAGAACTCCGCCTTCTTGTGCTGCTCACGTCTACAAACTTTCCATAACATATTATTATTGTTATGACTAAATATTTATTTTTGATTTTAGATTCCAAAAGTGACGTGCCAAAACGTAAACAAAGGAGATATAGGTACGTATATAATAGTATAAGGAGCAGGCAAATTATGTCTATTAAAAACTGGATTCTTAACGTTTTTATTAAAATCTAATAGCAATTAAAAGTTATGAATGAAACATAGTTAATATTTAGATTCAGCCAAAAATTGGTAAACTTGAAAAATCAAATGTTTCACTTGATTTTAAAACAGCCGTGTTTTCATTTTCCAGGACAACGTTCTCTAATATTCAACTGGAACAATTGGAGGCTGCGTTCCACAAAACTCATTATCCTGACGTGTTCTTTAGAGAAGAGCTGGCTATGAGGATAGATCTTACGGAAGCGAGGGTACAGGTAAGCGTTTCTTACTAATTATGCTAAAACTTTCTTCTTCGGGAACGTCAAACTTTCTATCCTTACTTAAGTTTTTCTACTACAAAGTAATGATAGGATCAGATTTACTTACTTAGTGATTACTACGTCCCCCTGCTTAATTATATCAACATGAAGTTAAAGGTTTTTAAACAAGTACGTATGAAACTAATTTAATCTTTGTTAAAGTAGTGGCGCGTCCTAGTCCGGTATCATTTTTAAGTTTGAAAAACCAGAACGACAAGTGATTTTCAGAAATGATTTGCAGGGCTTTGTTAAACTTACAGGTATGGTTTCAAAACCGTCGCGCGAAATGGAGGAAGCAGCAGAAAGCTGGCTGTGAGAACTATCCAGGACGCGGGGGGAGATCACCTGACCCGAGATCGCCAACGGCCTTAGCGCTTGAGATGAGGGATTTCATTACGATACCTGGTACGTTTTTCTATTACATCTATTATTAATGTTAACCTCTTGAATATCGAATCATACTAGTAATGGTTATTTCCCGCCAGTCGTGCTAGTTCCTGGTAACAATATAACCGAGTATATCATTTACTGTGAGATAAATTCAGTGATTGTCGCTTTGCTTAATAAACAGTTTCTGTGTTCCCATTGCTAGGACTCAAGGCCTTCTCAAGAGTCAAGACCATTTATCCTCCAAAATGATGTTTTTGACTTATGTCGGTTCTTCATCAAGTTTCCTTCATCGGAAGCTATTTTACAAGTTAAAATTAGTCGTTAATAAACCCAAAGATATTATAATGTAGTCAAATACTTTAGATATCATATTGTTGATAAACCAAGTAACATTAATAATATTTTTATTACCTTTGTATAAAGTTATTAAAAATGTAATAACTTACATTCTTATGGGTTATTGTTATATGTCTTGTATGTATAAGTTTCTTTCATTGATTTAAAATGTTTTGTTTTAATTCGTAGTATCTTCATCTCAAGTCATTAATCTGGCAGAATCCTCGAACTTACACAACTACGGGTCTAAAGCCAAACAAGCACCACCAGCTATTCACATATCCGCACTACCAACCAGGCAGAACTCACAAATGGATCTGCCGTCTTTCTCAATACCGTTACAATATAATTTGGGAAGTTTTAAAAAAATTGGAGAAGACGTTCATTTGGATCTGGAAGCTTCCACGTCGGAGAATGTCCCCGTGCCAAACCACTGGGACTCCCGGATGATGTCCAACTACAATCTAATGAACTTAAAACCGCTACTCGAGAGTCGCGAGGGTCTCGACATGTCCGAATTAAAATATGAAGTGAAAAATGAGAACGTAAGTAGAATTAATTTCAATGAGATTACCGACGCTTCAATTCCTAATACAAATATAGAAGCAGAGGACATACTGGGTAAAGAGTCCGTTAACGAAGGGCAGACTATATCACCGGATTTTGAAATCGAACGTTATCAGAGTTACAGTGCTGAAAGTGACAAAAGGTTCAGAGATTCTGCGTTCGATGACTCAATCATCGAAGACGGAAGAAACGATTTTGTATGCGACGGCGACTTTCTCTGTAAGAGTAATTTTGATAAGGATAACGAGAAGCGCACTGAGTTCGGCGAGTGCCACTTACTGGACACTGATAATACCGTCGGCATGAGTAACTTCGACAGTAATTTATAATTAAGCTTTACATTTAGGAATTGTGTGATTTTATAATTATTTAGAGCAATAAATAATTCTAGTCAAGTTGGTATTTGTGTTTTCTTAAAAACTCTGTTATGTGGAATTTCCACATAACTTGAGTCATCTAAAAGTCATCTCTAGTAATTTAGGGACTGTTAAAGCCTGATAGGTAAATAGCGAAGGTCGAGAAGCAGCAGAACCGTTCAGTGTGAACTTCTTAGTTTGTCTGTGCCTTTGATAATGAAAACATGTATCCGGGAAGGTGTATCAACTAGAAAATATCAATTAATACTATCCTGGTTATTGTACCAACTGGTCCAACATAATTTAGTAGAATTTAAAAACTATACCTAATATTTTATCTAAAAATCAATTGATACCATAATCAAAATATCCAATATGAGGTTAAAGAAACCATACAGCGTCATTGGGGCAATAACGTAATATAACTAAAAGTAATCATAACTAAATAATAACTGTTATCGGAGATCTTAACTTGTATGTTCGGCTGCTATTATTTTTCGAAGCGAGCACCTATTACTTATTAGGCTGCCTCACACTGAGCGCTTACTATGTTAAAGTATTTTTTATTAACGTTTACTATGTTCAAGTATTTTTCTTCATTGTATTCATGAGGTGTTTAATAGATTTCCGGCGCGATAGATGCAATTCTATGGGTCTTCAAAGATTTCCTGTGATCTTCACCAGGTCTTTGGTTACTGGTTTTCTGGTTACTGGTTTTCTGGTTTCTGGTTACTGGTTACTGGTTTTCTGGTTACTGGTTTTCTGGTTACTGGTTACTGGTTTTCTGGTTTCTGGTTTCTGGTTACTGGTTTTCTGGTTTCTGGTTACTGGTTACTGGTTACTGGTTTTCTGGTTACTGGTTACTGGTTACTGGTTTTCTGGTTTCTGGTTACTGGTTACTGGTTTTCTGGTTACTGGTTACTGGTTACTGGTTACTGGTTTTCTGGTTACTGGTTACTGGTTACTGGTTACTGGTTACTGGTTACTGGTTTTCTGGTTACTGGTTACTGGTTTTCTGGTTACTGGTTACTGGTTACTGGTTACTGGTTTTCTGGTTACTGGTTTTCTGGTTTCTGGTTACTGGTTTTCTGGTTACTGGTTACTGGTTACTGGTTACTGGTTACTGGTTTTCTGGTTACTGGTTTTCTGGTTCTGGTTTCTGGTTTCTGGTTACTGGTTACTGGTTACTGGTTACTGGTTTTCTGGTTACTGGTTTTCTGGTTACTGGTTTTCTGGTTCTGGTTTCTGGTTACTGGTTACTGGTTTTCTGGTTACTGGTTTTCTGGTTACTGGTTACTGGTTTTCTGGTTACTGGTTACTGGTTACTGGTTTTCTGGTTTCTGGTTACTGGTTACTGGTTTTCTGGTTTCTGGTTACTGGTTACTGGTTTTCTGGTTCTGGTTTCTGGTTACTGGTTACTGGTTTTCTGGTTACTGGTTTTCTGGTTTCTGGTTACTGGTTACTGGTTACTGGTTACTGGTTACTGGTTACTGGTTACTGGTTACTGGTTACTGGTTACTGGTTACTGGTTACTGGTTACTGGTTACTGGTTACTGGTTACTGGTTACTGGTTACTGGTTACTGGTTTTCTGGTTACTGGTTACTGGTTTTCTGGTTACTGGTTACTGGTTTTCTGGTTTCTGGTTACTGGTTACTGGTTACTGGTTACTGGTTACTGGTTACTGGTTACTGGTTACTGGTTACTGGTTACTGGTTACTGGTTACTGGTTACTGGTTACTGGTTACTGGTTTTCTGGTTTCTGGTTACTGGTTTTCTGGTTCTGGTTTCTGGTTACTGGTTTTCTGGTTACTGGTTTTCTGGTTACTGGTTACTGGTTTTCTGGTTCTGGTTTCTGGTTACTGGTTTTCTGGTTACTGGTTACTGGTTACTGGTTTTCTGGTTTCTGGTTTCTGGTTACTGGTTACTGGTTACTGGTTTTCTGGTTTCTGGTTTCTGGTTACTGGTTACTGGTTACTGGTTACTGGTTACTGGTTTTCTGGTTACTGGTTTTCTGGTTTCTGGTTACTGGTTTTCTGGTTACTGGTTTTCTGGTTTCTGGTTACTGGTTTTCTGGTTTCTGGTTACTGGTTTTCTGGTTACTGGTTACTGGTTACTGGTTTTCTGGTTACTGGTTACTGGTTTTCTGGTTACTGGTTACTGGTTACTGGTTACTGGTTACTGGTTACTGGTTACTGGTTACTGGTTACTGGTTACTGGTTTTCTGGTTCTGGTTTCTGGTTACTGGTTACTGGTTACTGGTTACTGGTTTTCTGGTTACTGGTTACTGGTTACTGGTTACTGGTTACTGGTTACTGGTTACTGGTTTTCTGGTTACTGGTTACTGGTTTTCTGGTTACTGGTTTTCTGGTTACTGGTTACTGGTTACTGGTTACTGGTTACTGGTTACTGGTTACTGGTTACTGGTTTTCTGGTTCTGGTTTCTGGTTACTGGTTACTGGTTACTGGTTTTCTGGTTTCTGGTTACTGGTTACTGGTTACTGGTTACTGGTTACTGGTTTTCTGGTTACTGGTTACTGGTTACTGGTTACTGGTTTTCTGGTTACTGGTTTTCTGGTTTCTGGTTACTGGTTTTCTGGTTACTGGTTACTGGTTACTGGTTTTCTGGTTACTGGTTACTGGTTACTGGTTACTGGTTACTGGTTACTGGTTACTGGTTACTGGTTACTGGTTTTCTGGTTACTGGTTACTGGTTACTGGTTTTCTGGTTCTGGTTTCTGGTTACTGGTTACTGGTTACTGGTTTTCTGGTTCTGGTTTCTGGTTTCTGGTTACTGGTTACTGGTTTTCTGGTTTCTGGTTACTGGTTACTGGTTACTGGTTACTGGTTACTGGTTACTGGTTTTCTGGTTACTGGTTTTCTGGTTTCTGGTTACTGGTTACTGGTTACTGGTTACTGGTTTTCTGGTTACTGGTTACTGGTTACTGGTTACTGGTTACTGGTTACTGGTTTTCTGGTTACTGGTTACTGGTTTTCTGGTTACTGGTTTTCTGGTTACTGGTTACTGGTTTTCTGGTTCTGGTTTCTGGTTTCTGGTTACTGGTTACTGGTTACTGGTTACTGGTTACTGGTTTTCTGGTTTCTGGTTACTGGTTACTGGTTACTGGTTACTGGTTTTCTGGTTACTGGTTACTGGTTACTGGTTTTCTGGTTACTGGTTTTCTGGTTCTGGTTAATGGTTACTGGTTTCTGGTTTCTGGTTCCTGGTTACTGGTTACTGGTAACTGGTTACTGGTTTCTGGTTCCTGGTTACTGGTTATGGTTACTGGTTACTGGTTAATGGTTACTGGTTAATGGTTACTGGTTTCTGGTTTCTGGTTCCTGGTTACTGGTTAATGGTTACTGGTTAATGGTTACTGGTTAATGGTTACTGGTTAACTGGTTACTGGTTAATGGTTACTGGTACTGGTTACTGGTTCTGGTTACTGGTTACTGTTACTGGTTACTGTTACTGGTTACTGGTTACTGGTTTCTAGTTTCTGGTTTCTGGTTTCTGGTTACTGGTAACTGGTTACTGGTTACGGTTACTGGTTACTGGTTCCTGGTTACTGGTTACGGTTACTGGTTACGGTTACTGGTTACTGGTACTGGTTACTGGTACTGGTACTGGTTACTGGTTCTGGTTACTGGTTAATGGTTACTGGTTAATGGTTACTGGTTATGGTTACTGGTACTGGTACTGGTTACTGGTTACGGTTACTGGTTACTGTTACTGGTTACTGTTACTGGTTACTGGTAACTGGTTACTGGTAACTGGTTACTGGTTTCTGGTTTCTGGTTTCTGGTTTCTGGTTTCTGGTTTCTGGTTCTGGTTTCTGGTTCCTGGTTTTCTGGTTTCTGGTTTCTGGTTTCTGGTTCTGGTTTCTGGTTACTGGTTTCTAGTTTCTGGTTTCTGGTTACTGGTACTGGTTACTGGTTTCTGGTTTCTGGTTTCTGGTTTCTGGTTACTGGTTACTGGTTTCTGGTTTCTGGTTTCTGGTTACTGGTTATGGTTACTGGTTTCTGGTTTCTGGTTCTGGTTACTGGTACTGGTTACTGGTTACGGTTACTGGTTACTGGTTTCTGGTTTCTGGTTTCTGGTTACTGGTTCTGGTTTCTGGTTGCTGGTTTTCTGGTTTCTGTTTCTGGTTTCTGGTTCCTGGTTTTCTGGTTACTGGTTCTGGTTACTGGTTTCTAGTTTCTAGTTTCTGGTTACTGGTTCCTGGTTTTCTGGTTTCCAGTTACTGGTTTCGAGTTTCTGGTTACTAGTAACTGGTTTCTAGTTTCTGGTTTCTGGTTACTGGTTCTGGTTACTGGTTACTGGTTCTGGTTACTGGTTACTGGTTACTGTGTTACTGGTTACTGGTTACTGGTTACTGTTACTGTTACTGGTTACTGGTTACTGGTTACTGGTTACTGGTTACTGGTTACTGTGTTACTGGTTACTGGTACTGGTTACTGGTACTGGTTACTGGTTACTGGTTACTGGTTACTGGTTACTGTTACTGGTTACTGGTTCCTGGTTACTGGTTACTGGTTACTGGTACTGGTTACTGGTTACTGGTTACTGGTTACTACTGGTTACTGGTAACTGGTTACTGGTTACTGGTTACTGGTTACTGGTTACTGGTTACTGGTTACTGTTACTGGTTACTGTTACTGGTTACTTGGTTACTGGTTACGGTTACTGGTTACTGTGTTACTGGTTACTGGTTACTGGTTACTGGTTACTGTTACTGGTTACTGGTAACTGGTTACTGGTTACTGGTTACTGTTACTGGTTACTGGTTACTGTTACTGGTTACTGGTTACTGGTTCCTGGTTACTGGTTACTGGTTACTGGTTACTGTTACTGGTACTGGTTACTGTTACTGGTTACTGGTTACTGTTACTGTTACTGGTTACTGGTAACTGGTTACTGGTTACTGGTACTGGTTACTGGTTACTGGTACTGGTTACTGGTTACGGTTACTGGTTACTGTTACTGGTTACTGTGTTACTGGTTACTGGTTACTGTTACTGGTTACTGGTTACTGGTTACTGGTTACTGGTTACTGGTTACTGGTTCTGGTTACTGGTTACTGGTAACTGGTTACTGGTTACTGGTTACTTGGTTACTGGTTACTGGTTCTGGTTACTGGTTACTGGTTTCTGGTTACTGTTACTGGTTACTGTTACTGGTTACTGGTTACTGGTAACTGGTTACTGTTACTGTTACTGGTACTGGTTACTGGTATGGTTACTGGTAACTGGTTACTGTGTTACTGGTTACTGGTTACTGGTTACTGGTTACTGGTTCCTGGTTACTGGTTACTGGTTACTGTTACTGGTAACTGGTTACTGGTTACTGGTTCTGGTTACTGGTTACTGGTTACTGGTTACTGGTTACTGGTTACTGGTTACTGGTTACTGGTTACTGTTACTGGTTACTGGTTACTGGTTAACTGGTTACTGTTACTGTTACTGGTTACTGGTTTCTAGTTTCTGGTTTCTGGTTACTGGTTACTACTGGTTACTGGTTCTGGTTTCTGGTTCTGGTTTCTGGTTTCTGGTTTCTGTTTCTGGTTTCTGGTTACTGGTTTCTAGTTTCTGGTTTCTTCTGGTTTCTGGTTACTGTTACTGGTTACTGGTTAATGGTTACTGGTTTCTAGTTTCTGGTTTCTGGTTACTGGTTTCTGGTTTCTGGTTTCTGGTTACTGGTTACTGGTTTCTGGTTTCTGGTTTCTGGTTTCTGTTTCTGGTTTCTGGTTACTGGTTTCTGGTTTCTGGTGATAATTGAAGTTTTTTTTTTTAGTTTATGGCCACGCAATTTGATACGTGGCCATATATGATTGATGATATCGCGCGGGACAAAAACATATTAAAATGACTATTAAATAGCAGGAGTTGGTGAAAGAAAAGTGAAAATTTAGGGTTGTATGTATTTTTTGATGTCACATAATAAAATATCAAATAAAAAAAAAAATCCAAAAAAAAAAAATTTTTTTTTGGAGTGGGCAACCCTGATCATTTTTGGGTTTGAAAAGTAGAAAGTAGCCGATTCTCGACCTACTGAATATGCATAAAAATTTTCATCAGAATTGGTCAAGTCGTTTCGGAGGAGCATGCGAACGAACATTGTGACAAGAGAATTTTATATATTAGATATTATCTTTGCGCAAATTTAAGGTAAACTGAGAGAGGGAAAAGTTCTTTAAAAATCAACTCTGCATTTTTGTGTGTAAAATTTTTTTTAAATATATGAAAGGAGTAGTAAAATAGATTAAACAAATCATAATTTGCAAGACAAAATTAAAACTTCTAGAGTTGTGCGTTTTGACAAAATTTTGTCTGTCCTCAACAATAATATCAAGCAAGTTATAAACTTAATATATGTATATAGCTTGTTAATTGAACTTAATAATTATACGAGAGAAGTTAATTCTTTTTATTATTCATATATAAGTTAATATTGCTTAGTTTACTATATAGTTTGTTGCTATAGTTTCCCCTGCGCGTAAAACAAGTGTTTAAAATGCTCCAAGTAACAAAGGGGGGATTGTGTGATCACGCTATTTGTGAACGTAACTTACTAAAAGCTGTTGGCACACTGAGCAATAAGCAATATTATTTTAAGAAGAGACGAGCAGGACGTTCTTTTGGTTATTGATATGTCCCACAGCAACGTAAAGTCAATTATGATGATATACAGCACAACACTAATCAGCTGGAGATAAAATATATTAAAGCCTCTAAGAAAATCACAGTGATGTTTAAAGGCAGAAATAGACGCTATTGTGGTACCTATATGCCTGCACCTGGTCTTTGGTAACAGAGACCTGCCACCAATATAATTACCAACGCAGTCTGAACTCTGGATATTTTTATGTAGTCGCAAAATTCAAGCTACCTTTGGAAATACCATAAATAAAAATTTATGAAACAAATATGGTGCGGAAGACATATAATAAAATATTATGTTAATGATGGTTAATAAATATTTATAATAAAGTTGGGTAAGTTATCAACGACAAGTGCTTACATAAGCTTGATTATAAGCTATCAAATTTTAGGTTGAACTTTTTTATAGAAACGATAACTAAGTTAAATCGTTACGATATGTAATTGTACTGAAACACCAGTCGGACGGCGATAGTCGTTTCTTATTCCGTAAACAGAAAAGTTGCCCAAATTGAATCGATAGATGGCGTTACTAATAGATGTAAGATATAACGGGTAATCTTCTATAACTTTTCTGTATTTTGTTTTTGACTATGGATGCCTTTTTTGTTTATGTAAATTGTTATATGTTAACATTTATTAATGTATATGTACTGTACAACCTTCGCAAAGCTTTGAACTGGTGAAAAGCTCTTTAGCGAATTGAAAACGATTATCGTAAATGTTCAATTAATGCGGTCACATGTGCGTTTGGATGATCGGGCTTGTGTAACACTGAATTGATTGGTTATGACGCCGGCAGGTTATTCTAGCAAATGAGTTTTAACAGTTCAATAATACAATAATGAATAATTTTTCATTACAGACTGGTCACCACTAAAAAGGAATTTAAGATAGTTATTTAAAATGTTTAATGAGCACACAAACTTTACATTCACCATCAGCTGATCACTGTCCTTTCTTGATAAAGGTCTTAAAGAAGTCAGTTGACATTTCCCTGAATTCTCGTTCCATCTTAGTCGCTTTAAATGATGATGGTGGCGAAATACTAACTCGTCTTCAATTGGTGTTGATTCGGAGTTTATTAACTTATATCTATATATATAAAAATGAATTGCTGTTCGTTAGTCTCGCTAAAACTCGAGAACGGCTGGACCGATTTGGCTAAATGTGGTCTTGAATTATTCGTGGAAGTCCAGGGAAGGTTTAAAAGGAGAAAAAATATGGAAAAAGTGCCCGGAATATGGTAAAAACAATTTCACTTTTCCATTGAGGTGACAAGATTTTTAGATGGGCAAAGCGGGACAGCTCTGAAGAAGTAATATCGTAATAGTTTTTTACTTTTAACATAAGTACAATTTATGAATATAAAAAATGTATAATATTTTATTCCTTAACATATTTTTTATTTGAGTGAACATGTTTCAGTACATTTTTGTCATTTTGAAATATTGTAAAAATCTCCACAAGAATTTGCCAAATTAGTTTGATTGACTTGAAATGTTTGCAAAATTTTATTCGTAAATTTCTTTCAAGGTTAAGGTCGGTGATATACTTTTGGTCATCAATATAAATTATAAAGACTACAAGTATTTTAAGCTATGTTAAGAGGATTTATGTATTTATGAAATAGTCCTTAATTTTCTATGGCAAGAAGTAGAACACGAAGTGTATAATCTGAGAGACAAATACATTGGAACTGGGTAGCAAAAGCAATGTGTTACGCAAAACCATGGTTTTCATAAATATAAAATTTAACTTAATTCTAAAAGTCGGGACTTTTGAAAAAAACGTCACGTGACGCGGGACTAATTGTGAAACATCGGGACTGTCTCGCCAAAAGCGAGCGTCTGGTCACTTCACCTTAGATACATAAAACGTCAGATATTTGAAGTTCGTCCCGTCATTTAGAAACCGAATACAATTTATAAGAATATTTTTGTTTTTGACATTTGATATTAACAACCAACAATTTCTGATTGCAACTATAATATTTTACGAGAAAAGGCGGCCAAATTGACCACCACGCAGACAATTTTTTAAGGATTTTTGTTCTTTTATTTTATACGTGTACACATAACACTGGCTCACTCACAAACCGTGCTCATGCCATCAATTGGAAGAAGAAGAATATTTTACGAACTTAGCGGGAATCTGGGCGTAAAGGTCGCATTGTCTCGGTTGAATTTTTGTTTTTTATGTGCATAATGCAGTTGAATGTACGATGTGAGTGTATCATGCAGTAAATTAGTGTGTTCGTGTACAGCGATTGTAGAATTCAGGCAGGAACACCACTATCCTAAGTCAGATTGGTTCAAAATTGTAGTTAAGTCTTAACTTTACTTTGTTGATCTTTTGTGATAGTGACACTATTTACCACCGAAAATTGAAAACTGAAATCTGAAAACTGTAAACCGTAAACTGGAAAATGGAAAATTGAAAACTGAAATCAGAAAACTAAAATCAGAAAACTAAAATCGAGGAACTGAAAATTGAAAATTGTAAATGGAAAATGGAAAATGGTAAATTTAAAATGGAAAATGGGAAAATGCCAAATGCAAAATGGAAAATAGAAATCAGAGGTATGACATATGAAATTTAAAAACCAGACACCAGAAACCAGAAACCAGAAACCAGAAACTAGAAACCAGAAACCAGAAACTGGAAACCAGAAACTCGAAACCAGAAACCGAAACCAGAAACTCGAAACCAGAAACTCGAAAACCAGAAACTCGAACCAGAAACTCGAAACCAGAAACCGAAACCAGAAACTCGAAACAGAAACCAGAAACTCGAAACCAGAAACTCGAATCCAGAAACTCGAAACCAGAAACTCGAACCAGAAACCAGAAACCAGAAACTCGAAACCAGAAACTCGAAACCAGAAACTCGAAACAGAAACCAGAAACTCGAAACCAGAAACTCGAAACCAGAAACTCGAAACCAGAAACTCGAAACCAGAAACCGAAACCAGAAACTCGAACCAGAAACTCGAACCAGAAACTCGAACCAGAAACTCGAAACCAGAAACCAGAAACCAGAAACCAGAAACCAGAAACCGAAACCAGAAACTCGAACCAGAAACTCGAACCAGAAACTCGAAACCAGAAACTCGAAACCAGAAACCAGAAACCAGAAACCAGAAACCAGAAACCGAAACCAGAAACCAGAACCAGAAACCAGAAACTCGAAACAGAAACCAGAAACCAGAAACCAGAAACCGAAACCAGAAACTCGGAACCAGAAACTCGAAACCAGAAACTCGAAACCAGAATCTCGAAACCAGAAACTCGAAACCAGAAACCGAAACCAGAAACCAGAAACTCGAAACCAGAAACTCGAAACCAGAAACCAGAAACCAATAACCAGAAACTGAAACCAAAAACTCGAAACCAGAATCTCGAAAACCAGAAACTCGAAACCAGAAACCGAAACCAGAAACCGAAACCAGAAACCCGAAACCAGAAACCAGAAACCAGTAACCAGAAACCAGAAACCAGAATTTCGAAACCAGAAACTCGAAACCAGGAACTCGAAACCAGAAACACGAAACCAGAAACCAGAAACCGAAACCAGAAACTCGAAACCAGAAACCGAAACCAGAAACCGAAACCAGAAACTCGAAACCAGAAACTCGCAACCAGAAACCAGAAACCAGAAACCAGAAACTCGAAACCAGAAACTCGAAACCAGAAACCAGAAACTGAAACCAGAAACCAGAAACCGAAACCAGAAACGCGCGACATAAAATGCATTCGTTTTCACGTCAATACATCAGTCGAGCACAATCCGCGTTACCATCTGGCGGACCTGACAGACTACATTCTGGCAAAAAGATTTGGAATGTGACAGTTATTTGTTTCCAAAAAAATTATTGTAGTAAATATAACTTATGTACTTTAATTATAACTTTGGCCACTCTTCTGGAACCCACTTATATTTAAATATTAGTTATTAGATGAATATATATAGTGCTGAACCCCACACACCACCCATAACCAGGGTGATGGTTCTGTTCAGGATTTTTTTTGACCCGGCTTTAAAATAGGCAGGAACAAAGAACATTCCAATTTTTTTTTGACAGAACGAAGTCTGTCGGGTCTGCTAGTGTTTTATATATAAAAGCTGCAGTATCATTCATCAGAATACATAAATCTGTGAACGTTACTATTTCGCCGCAGAAATAGCTGCTGCAGTATCAACTTAGGTAATCTCCGACATCAGAGATTTAGCGCTAATTAAAATAAAGTAATTTAAAAAAAACATAACAAGAATGAAAATTTAAAGACACTACAATAAATGTTCTGTCTATAATTCATAAGTGATTAATTCTTTACATCATGTCAAATTACTTAACAGTTCTTAAGTTAAGGTTTGCCGTAGTTATTTGCCTATGTAAAGCTTTATTTAGATACTATATACGATTTGTATGTCTATCATAGTTCTTAACTAATATGAATTCGTCGTTGGCAACCCTAACACGAGGTCACGTGATCTGTTCGCGCCAACTTAAAAAAGTTAAGTTTATAACCGCTAATTAACCGCCTCAAGTTTAACGCAACACGTTTCCGGCGACGTATCGCGAAATCATGAAATACAAGGAATAATGGATTTAAAATCATTATGTTTTGTTTATTACGTATTTTTATCGCGTAAAAACTGTTTCATACTTCATGAAATACAAGGAATAATGGATTTAAAATCATTATGTTTTGTTTATTACGTATTTTTATCGCGTAAAAACTGTTTCATACTATTCTGAAAGAAATTTAAGTATAAAAATACTATATAAGCGAAACGCGGAAGGTTAACTTACTCGTACTTTAACGTAGTAATGTTAGAAATTAAATAAGCAGTTTTTGCTCATTTTAATTTCAAACAACCTTTCATATACTAGGACTTTAGGTATTCTCTTTGTCCACGAAATCTATTCTTTCCTCACAATGGTTTTCTTTTCACTGGAAGCTCAACGTCCGTGAGGTTCGAACCCGCGTTTCTTCGAGTAGTATAGCGCGTACAACCGGCTTACAAAGTAAGCTATCACGACTCTTACTATACTCCCGGACACATCTATCGGTCCACCACCCAGTGTTTAAAATTTCGACAGACCTTAGCTAAAAATAAATGTTAGGTGGAGCAAAAAGTTTTAATGCAGTTTTGAAGCTGATTTATTGGTCAACCCTTAGGTATATTTTTTTTTAATATTTTTTGTAATTTCGAATTGATTTGGCCTGCAGAAGTGCTACAGCTTGGGCGACAATTTCAGGCCGAGTATCCATTTTTTTTTGGCCAAAACTGGATCAAAGTTTAGGTTTGCCTTTTTTTTTTTCATAATCCTGAATTCTCAATTACAAAAAACCATACCTAAGGGTTGTCCAAAAAATCAGCTTTAAAACTGCATTTAAACTTATTGCTCCACTTAACATTTATTTTTAGCTAGGCACCGTCAAAACTTTAAACACTAGGTGGGCCGATAGATGTGTCCGGGAGTGTAGTTAACACCAAAAAAATTAAAACTTCGTCTCAAAAATAAGTAGATTTTAATATAGTCTTTGAAAGCGTACATATATTTACAAATTTTCATAATTCTCAGTGTAACGATTTTGAAGAAAAGGAAATTCTCAGAACTTAGTCTTTACGTACATAATAAGTTATTATTTATATACAAAACATACGTAGTTTACTGATTATACATATTAGAAACTTTCTTTTTGGCATTAGTAATATGTAAATATAACAAGTTAAAAGTTTTAATTTTGTTAATCAAAAGGACGAACATAATTCTTTGTACAGATATGCTAAACAAAAAAGTAAAAAAAAAATCTTTTCGTCGGCAATCAGCGTCTACGATCAAGCAAACATAACTCATAGAACAATTTAGGTATATTTCAGATGTTATCAGGTCACCTTGATATGCATGAGGTTTCTAATAACCCCCCGAGGCCCCCCCCCTGGTCCCCCCACTCCCAAAGAGCGAATCAGTTTGGATCGAAGTTGGCCGCGTTCGGGCGGCTCCGGGAAGCGGGTCAGCCGTCTGGGTCAGGTGGAAATAAATACGTCGCACGCAAACTTTATATGTCATTTGGTGCCTGCCCGGCTGTTACACTTGCATGTACTTACTTATGATGTACTTGGTTAAGGGGGGGAGGGGGGAGGAGGTCGGAGGGTTGCCCCCAAATTATTCATATTATAAACAACATTAATCTATACTCTTTTTTTTTTTATTAGTTATCGTTGATTGCTGTCGTTAGTATCCTGCTTCTTCTGATGCCAGCTCTCTTCTTCTCTATGTATACCCTCGTGTCTATAGCATCTTTCACCTGGTTAGTTCAAGGTCATGGGCATCGTGCAAGCGGATTCTTATCATCAATTTTGTCAGTTACAACAAACTTATCTAAGACTTCTTTCTTATGGGAATATGCCAGAAAAAAGCCGTCTCCGTCGCTTGAGTTTAGTTAACCAATATAAATAAATATTAAAATGTATTTTTCAAAATACACTACTATGTTATTTTGCTGCGTCTTATGTATCTGTTTGTTCTGGCTGATCTCCAATACGGCTGAACCGATTTTGGTGAGCGTTTAAAACGCAGATATCTACTATCGACTATTAATTATAACAAAAAATTTGGGTATCAAGCAAAAAATTCTAATTTTCTGTATCATCATTTTTCAATCAGAAACCTAAATTATTGGCTTATTTATTTATAGCCTTTATCCACTTAATCTAATTCACTTAAACTTGATATAATCTTATATATCAATCGTTAGAAAATAATGACGAATAAATAATGAATATTGATTCTTTGACTTTACTGTACCATGATTATAGTTTATTTCTATAACAGTGATTGAATTTAATTCATGGTATTGTTTATTGGTGATGTTTTAAAATATATCTCATAGAATATGCGAATAGTGTGCCTTTTCTTTTGAGCTTATGAAACATCGCAGTTTAAGGTTCTATTTAAATCTAGGAAATGTTTTCTTGGAATACTGAAAAGTTTTCTCGTTCAATATGAATGTAAATCACTGTACCGCTGAGATTCGCCGCGTTCACTTAAATTTGCAATTTGTTTTGTGAGGTCAATAACAGATTATAATAGAAATTACTAATAACTTCTTAACGTGTTGTGTAGAATCGATATAAAATTACCCAACACATTGATTTTATAATTATGATGTTCGAATGTTACTTGATGTAATAATGAACGTTTCTTACTAATAAGAACTTATTAATGAACATTAAACACAGTGCAGATTTCTAATATTTCATCGGCGTGCAAACGTTACTGTGATCCAGTTTGAACCAAATATTTAATAGTTGTTAAAATTGTAAAAAATACGAAACTTAACGTATGTATCAAGGCTATGAGTTCGATGTAGTGTTGTGTAAACATCTCAATCACAGCATCGATAATGGTAGCATGGTAAATCTTGTTATCTATAGTAACATTGGGAATTACTAATGATTTACTGAAGGTATGTTTCTGTTGCTGGAGAGTGTCTAAGTATATACCATCGCTTTTATTTCTCCTAACAGTAGTGTGGTGGTAATATTACTTTGTTCCAGTTTTTAGTAAGCTGTATCTATTGGAATTACTGAGGTTTTTTTTCTATGCTACTTTGCGACGAGACGAACAAGACGTTCACCTGATGGTAAGTGATACGCTTGCCCATGACAACGTGGTGCTAGTTAAGATGGTACACACTGCACCACATTGCGCTCGTCGCCTTGAGACATAAGGTGTTAAGTCTCGTTACCCCAGTAATTACACTAGCTACAGCGCCCTTCAAACCGGAACACAGTAATGTTTGCACACTACTATTTGGCGGTTGAATTAGGAGCTACGGTGGTACCCATCCAGACGGTCTCCAGCAACAGAGACCTACCACCTGGCAAAGGTAATCAGACTTGATGTCTTATGTTATGATAAGTATAATATGTTGCTGTGTATCATCCTAACTAGAATCGATTGTTCGTTCGTCTCTACCTAAGACGAACGAAATGTCTTTTTTTATCACTATCCTATTTCTAGATTTTTCTATTTCTAGCAAAGTTTATAATGCGATGAAATTGGTCGCCTTTGATGCATTATATTCTTTCTCATTTAACCTCGATGTTAAAATATCGAGTGGTGCAAGGTGAGTGCAACCTAGATTCAGCGGGTGCGCGACAATCAGCTCCTTTTTCAATCTCTGACGCAAATAAGGACCTCATTGGTTAACTATTTCTGTAGTTTTACGTTTCTGTATAATACTTAAAATAGTTTTCATACTGAAATTAAAAAGAAAGTGAATTATTTATTTAAAAAATGTGTTTCTTTTTAAAACTGAATACTTTTTGGACGTTTAATTCAGTGACAAATTTTTCAGTGATACACCGGATGGACTGGACGATATATTAACATGGGATACTTATGTAATATGAAGTACATTGATAAGAGAACAGTAAATATATTGTTCTTGACAACACTAGATCGGGATCTAGTATTCCTAAATCCGATTTGAAAATATACTTACGGACACATCTATCGGCCCACCACCCAGTGTTTAAAGTTTCGATGGTGTATAGTTAAAAATAAATGTTAGGTGGAGCAATAAGTTTTAATGCAGTTTTGAAGCAGATTTATTGGTCAACCCCTATAAAGGTTTTTATTTATTTATTTTTTTTGTAATTTCGAATTGATTTGGCCGACAGAAATTTTACAGCTCGGGCGACAATTTCAGGTAAGGTATCCATATTTTTTGGTCAAAACTGGCTGTAAGTTTAGATTTGCCTTTTTATGGAACCAATAATCGGAAACTTAAAAAAAAATCGAACTTGTGCGAAATAAAAAAGTTTTCTCCATTCCTGGGTCGTTGAAAACAATGAACAGACTCGAATTTTCGTTTTTTTTCATAATCCTGAATTCAAAATTAAAAAAAAAACATACATAAAGGTTGACCAAAAAATCAGCTTTAAAACTGCATTAAAACTTATTGCTCCACCTTACATTTATTTTTAGCTAGGCACCGTTAAAACTTTTAAACACTAGGTGGGCCGATAGATGTGTCCGGGAGTGTAGTTGTAGCTCAATCTCCAGGCAACGAACGTAATATCGTGCAGTATGTATCATCCCAACTAACGCTTGTATTATTTAGTGAAAACATCATAAAGAGATAGTTTAGTTTGAAAAGTACATTGCTTCATGTCTTGGGAAGGCTTGGGTTCGATTCCCACTAAGCTTGAGCTTCTTATAAAGGAAACCGACATGTTATTAGAACAACAGCTTGCTTTGATATGTGATATCTACCTACCCAGCCAGCGTGATAGATAAATTCGGCTTTTCTTGTGAAATAAAGATCCGAGTCCCAGCAGTGGGGTATAAACTGCTCATTTCATTTAATGAGAGTTTTATAGCAAAATTTTGCTCTTTAGTTTTTGTTTTTTTATGTTTACAATCAAATAATGTTGTTGTTTAATTTTGATTAAATCAAGGTCCTTCTCCAATTTCCCGTTTCCATCGGTAACATTGAGTCTAACTTAATAGAGGGCTTTGTTTCGAACGATCGACATTTATTTAGCAATACTTAATTGGCAAAATTTAGCTTCGTCACAGGGAATTTATGTTACTCAGTTGCGAAAAGGCTTTTTTCGTATTAATTTTATTTAGCAATACTTAATTGGCAAAATTTAGCTTCGTCACAGGGAATTTATGTTACTCAGTTGCGAAAAGGCTTTTTTCGTATTCATTTTAATATATCTTACACGAAGTGAGAGGGGAGTGACTGAAGTTTTCATTGCATGATCATACCTTCAAAATTGTAAGTTCGGTTATTATTTAGATAACTTATAAAGCAAAAGACACATTGGCTTTGAAAAACAGTATTTTTATGTATATAATTCGCATCGAGGAAAGTTAAAGCTCGGACGTACCCACTCAATCTCTATAAAGCCTTTAAGTGAGTAAGTTGTGACATACAGACACTTTGTCATATGATGTCTTTTAAAACAGAAGATGCATTCATTTTGTCAAACGAAATGCAATTCTTATGATACTCATTTGACAAAATCTACGGAGACATTTATAACGGTCCCTCGGCGTTAAATTTCGATTTTTCTTATTATAACCACTCGTTAAAAATTGCGCTTTAATTGTAGCGGCGGAGAGTGTAAATTTGCATACTGTTTGCAGCTAAGCTTTATACCGGCTAATATGAACCGTGGAAAGCAAACAGTGAATTCGGAAAAGCGGATGAGCGATGAACAATTTTGACCCTTACAATGCGAGTAGTAAGACACATGATTACAGTTCCGGTCGTAACAATTATAACGTAATCGAATTTGAACATTTGTATGCGATGCACACACCTGCAGTTTGTTTTACTCACCTATGGTGAACTGTTAATCATAAATTGATACTATGCACGTTAGATTTAAGTGTTAAATTCGCTTGTGGCCGTATGGGAACACCTACCGACTTGTCAGCTTGTGTTGTGCATTCGCTTTTCCGGTTCGCAGTTCGGCTGTTGGCGCCACGCGAAATTGAGCTGAATGTTTAAAGCGGTAAGAGTCATAATCGTATGACGATACCGAACTCGGAGCCGGAGCTGTGGACTGGAGGGTACGAGGCGCGGTGCGGGGAAGGTGTTGGAGCAGCTAAAGCTTTTCCAGGTCTACTACGTTAGTAGCACCGCGTCTATTGTGGGTGGCACTCGTATGGCGCGTGGAAACACGCGCGGGTGCGTTCACGAACCTTTTTTAAACGTAAACCTAATCAAACCATATTTCTAACAACCGGTTCTTTTACTTTAAGCTCATTTAAGAGTTGCTTTTTGTGTGGTGACAGTTGCGTGGTGACCATGTTATGTACTGGAGGAAGGCATACGTATCTATATGACCTACTTGGATTGTCGATGAGGTATATTACGACGTGTAATTGCCTAATACCATTGATATTATTTCACGTATTCATAAATAACAGACATCACTTTTTTATTTAATTCATTAACACTTAACAATTTTCGTTATGTATTTTAAATATAACATAAAATATATAATGAAATGATTTTAGATATATTTACAATTATTTTTATTATTAACATATATTTGATTTTTATTACTGTAAGTTATTAGTATTGATGTGTCAAACTATTATTTTAAAATGATATTGCGTTGTGGAAAGCGCGGGAAACCACATACGGCAGGAAAGAAAATGGCGGGAAGCGCGGCCCCGTAACAATTCGTATTAAAATTTCAAGTAACGTTTAAAATGGAAATTGTTCTTCAATACGAGGCACACTTAAATTTCATAACAGGAAATTGGAAGTTTTAAGTATTTACAAGTCCCTTGCGGTTGTGTGAGTAGTAAAATTTAAGATTAACCGTCTTAAAGTCTTGATAATTAAAGTAATAACGATGAAGAGTAATGGCGGTTATAAAAACTTGGATTACGTTATATTGTAATTTAATTTTCATTATGTACTAAACATCGAAATTGATATAACTGTATATCTTTAGTAATTTATACTGCTTGGAACTTAAGTATCGGTTTTAATCAACAATTAGTATGAAGTTCTTATTATTTTTGTAGTAATACTTAATTTTATCATTATTATCCATTCAAAAGAGTTTATAGAAGTCGATTCCTTAAAAATTCTGTAATAAAATTAACCTCTCAACATCATTTCTTAATTTCAGTTGTGTGTGTATTTTTTAAGTTATATATTTATTACTGTCTACACAATTTATGTAAGTTTCGCAAAATGTATCACTTAAACGCCATAGACTAATGACACAACTAAGTAGTTTTTGTAAATTAATTTTAGTAGTTAGCTACACGTTTTTTTTTCGATTATATTACACAGTAACTTAAAGAGTTATAGTGGTAGGTGAAGTATAAGATAGATTACAGTAAAAAGAAATACATTTTTATGTAGTTATGTATGACAAAGTTTCTGAACTCAATTGTAAATAGATACGTATACACTTCGTAAGTTTTTTTAAGGTCATTTTTCCGTAACGATTATAAATGAGAATACAGTTCATTGGAAGTTAGATGGTCCCTGCGGACCTTAGTGTCTGATGTAGACAGATGCAGCTGAGCTAGGTCCCCGAGGACTTACATCTATTATTATCGACGTTCAGACCCTTTCGCACATGATGCAACATAATATTTAAAGTCCTATCAAAAGAATTTATTTGATTATTAGTACTACATGCTCTTCTATAAAGAAAATGCTTTGTAGGATTTTTAAGTCTAGAATATTCTATAACAATAACATTAAATGCAAGTTTTCTTGGTCGTGTTTCGGTTTGTTGCTTTTTTTTTTGGTATATTTGAACTAAAAAATATTTCCCACGTTACTTAATGAAGTTTGAAAAAACAGTACCTTAAAGTTATTTTTTGGATATTGCACAAAAAAAAATGTCGATTAATAATAAACAGACAATTATTCTAAAGATAGATTCGAAGTTACGATGAAATGATGCTTGAATTT
The DNA here is from genome assembly GCA_029286795.1 of Byasa hedistus. Lineage (NCBI taxonomy): Eukaryota > Metazoa > Arthropoda > Insecta > Lepidoptera > Papilionidae > Byasa > Byasa hedistus. The sequence goes on along the minus strand of JAGSMW010000013.1, from coordinate 4,094,900 downwards.
AGTTATTTTTATATGGCTTTTCTTAAGTTTACTGCTTTAAGAAATGTAGTTAGAGAATTTAGTAAATCTACTAAAAAACATCAAATTTAATGAAACCCTTCGTGATCTACGATAAGTTATCCCACGCAACTGTTGCCATTGCTGTTTGAACTTAAATTAAAAATATTTGTTAAGCAAAAACTTATTAAATCTTCTTTTAATATTTTTGTTCAAAGTTTTGTTTTTTAACTTTAAATTTAAAGAAAGCTTTTGAAAGACATTTCTGATTGTTCTAGATCTAAATGAATATATTTTTCGTATAAAAATTACAACATACATTCCTTTCATTCCGTGCAATAAGTCAATTACGTGTATATAATTGTGCGAGACGTACGTACCTTTGTATATAGTGATAATTTTCTAAGTTAACATTATAAAAGTGTAATGTGAAACCAAACCGATGATCGAGAAGGGGGACCGTGGGAATGGCGTCGAAAAAACGGACGGTGGGAGGAGTGGGGAGGATGGTGCTAACCGCGGATACGTTGCTTTAATTCCGACGTGTTGGTGCGTGTTCGCTAAGTTGGGCGCGTGTATCGAGTCGATGTTCCGAAGGCATACCAAAGTTGGTGGGTTATGGCCGGTGGTGGGTGTTGTGGTGTTGGCGGCAGCTTGGGTGGGGGCGAGCGAGTTCCCCGAGCGGGAATGTTGCGATCCCGTGTACCCCCCGAACACGGCGACGACCGCCGCCGCTCCAGTCACTCATCCCGTGAGCAAGCCCGCAGGTAACTTATTGAATAAGTTAACTATTAAAAAATAATCGCCGCTAGAAAGTTTCTACTTGTTTTTTATCCTCAAACCACTTGCAGCCAAGTTTCTATTCAAAATTTAAATTTTTACAGTCTTGCTTTGAATTTATTTCACAGTTTTGTATCTTTACTTCTGCGGGTCGGTTCTGTTTGTAAAACTGTTACATATCTGCTTCTAACTTCTTTTTGTTCCTTACGTTTTTATCACTACTTTAAATTTTCCGACTTTTATTTATATTTCCTTTCTTTCATTGGTTTGGTATAATGAATCTTGTTTCCTATCATTTTTCGTTTTTAAAGTTGATTAAGTGTGGAATGTACAAAATGAACATACGTTCTTTTAAATTGCCATTCTACCCAAAAGTTTACGGGTTTGTTTTTTAAGTTTTCAGTCCAAAAAGTTAAAGCACTGCTTTTTATATAATATATACTTGTTGTATTCGTAAGAAAAAAAAACTTATTTTTGATATACCAATGCCAAAGTTTCCCAGAGCATACAATTTAGTTAGTATCTTAAAATATTGATGAAATAATAATAAACTAGACCAAATGTAAATTAACACTGACAAAATTTTCATAACTAGCTTCTTTTACATTTCTCAGTAATAATCAATGAGCTAATAAATCCTGCAGACAGACTGCGCTAAGACAGCGACGTCTGATTGAGGTAAATAGAGTTTTTACACTACATAACTATTCAATGCTTCAATTACTATTGTGCATACAAATATATCATATCTTTAACTTATTTTATAGTAATAGTGGCCTCTTTTAAAGGCCTCTAATATTACTTCGCAGATTTTCTTTTTCTATCAAAATTCTACTAACTTTTTATTGAAAAAAACTTTTCTTTTACTAAATTCACATCTATCTTGCGAAGTGTTAAAATCATCAAGATGTCCGCCAGATAAGATTTTTACGTTTGTCTGCCAGTCTGCTTTTCCGAGCGGCAAAGTACCTTTTGACCTATATGCGGTGCAAGTTCTTTTGTACATCAGTTGAACTGCTTTTAGTATTTTTAGATAAAAAGATTTAGTGTTCATTGGCTTAAAGTCGCTTTTTAATTACTGCGCCCCGCAAACAAGGTGTTAACGAAAGCGTAAACCGCTTTTGAATTTGAAATGATACATTTTTTTAAACCTTTCATAAGATATTCGAAATGAAAATGTTTACGGGTAAAGATAAGTTTTTAAAATGCTTATTTCTTATATATATATATATAGCAATGGTTATTGTTTTTATCTACATTTTATTACTTCTAGTTAGTGTCGGCAATTACCAGTTAACATTATCACTTAATAGATACTTATAAAAATATTGTTATCATGGTAATGTTTAAAACGAAAAAGTAGTAAAAGCTTTTCGAGTTTTTCACTTAACTTCCTTTTAATTACATTAGCTTATTAATTAAGCTTGTTTATATTTATATCTAGAACATAGAATTCAAGTAAGTTCGAGATGTCACCATAGTGTAATAATCATTCACATAGATGTTGGTTTACCTACAAAAACTTTAATCGCCTTAAGTAGGTGGCTTATAGTGTTTTATCTACAAAATTGTAACAGATTTATATGCAGCAGAATTGTGTATTCCACTTTGTCTTACGTGGCGTCTTACAGGTAAGTGACACTGTGATCGAACTTAAGCAATATTATATTACACCCGCAGTAGTAAAGTTGCGGCAAGCACACGGTCGCGGATATATACAAAGTGAGTAGTTAATTTGAGTATTACAACAGGCGAGCTGAAGTACGGGCGGGACACCTTTACAGGCAGGGACAAGTTTTGGCGTTACATCTACGAAACTTCGTAGCGCAGCTGTAGAAGTTCGCTGTATGCGGGAGTTATTGCAACAAGATAAGATTTTAAGTTGCCCTTCTCTTATATATACATACAAATGATTATATATATATATTTTATGTTAATTTTTTTAATTTATCTATTTTACAATGTTACGTAATACATTGCAATATAACACGTAAGTGGCAATACATATTTAACAATAACGAATTTCATTTTCTTCTCCAGCATAGTTGATACTTTTCTTTTTAGTTATTTTTCAGACTGTGCTGTGTCTGCCAGTATATTATTATTTTGTTCTGGTATATGCTCTCAGAACACGCTTTTAATATTTCGCTTGGCGATAATAGTAGCCTTTGCCAGAAGGTAGTCGTGCGGCTTCTCATGAGGGTGAAATGCATCTCACTCTCATACTCCATGAAAATCTCAGAGGCACTAGTATTGTAATTAAAATATACTTTCAAAGTGAAACTTCTTTAGAGGTCTTTAATTGAAGATTATGAAACGAAAAAGCGTAACGATTAGTTGGAGACTTCTATTTGTCTCTAGGGTTTAGGTTGTTATATGGTTTATCTATTTTTAGTCTCCCCTTCGTGCTATGCACATTATTCTATCGTCTCTGTATACCATGGAGACTAGTCTCCAAGCACGCATGTATACTGCACTCTTAATACACAAAGAAATATATTATAAGGAGAGAGAGAGAAATGTTGAAATCTATAATACTTTATTATTCAAACAATTTCTTTCTTTACTTAAATGTTACTTAAATTGCTTTAACTTATCTATCTGTCTCTCTCTTTCGTTATTTCCTACTTAAATTTTCAATGTTGTAATACCAATCTGGCGTCTGTAGCAAGAATTCGTCGAGACCACACCATCATCTTTAAAATTAACCCATCTTAAACTAAGAAGCTATGTATTGTCCCAATGAATAATTGTAACTCTGAGGTCTTCGGTTCGATTCCGGGGTCACGTATTTTAAGACCTTCATAATGCTAACAGCGAAGAATTAGAATAGTCAGCCAGCGTCAGTGTTTTAGCCCATGTCTATTATATAGACTATTTCTAGACTAGTGCGCTTTTTTTTTTATACTATGCGACGAGACGAGCAAGACGTTCACCTGATGGTAAGTGATACGCTTGCCCATGACAACGTGCTGCTAGTTAAGATGGTACACACTGCACCACATTGCGCTCGTCGCCTTGAGACATAAGGCGTTAAGTCTCGTTAGCCCAGTAATTACACTAGCTACAGCGCCCTTCAAACCGGAACACAGTAATGTTTGCACACTACAAATTGGCGGTTGAAATAGGAGCTGCGGTGGTACCCATCCAAAACGGTCTCCGGCAACAGAGACCTACCACCTGGCTATTATTAAAGACTTCATCGCCGCTTACCATCAGGCGGGATGGTAGTCAAACGACAACCTACATTTATAAAAAATATATGGCTGTATTCCAACTGACATTATATGAACATTAGAGTATTCTGGGTGAGCACACTTCAGCAGTCAAACAATAGTATCCAAAAACATTACTGTTATTCAGTATTAAGAACAGTCAGTGAAATGACTGGGAAAACGAGATGTTTTTTATTCGATTTTTATTCGACGAGGCTATAAGACTATGAAGGAATTCATCTTATGGTAAGTGATACGCTTGCCCATGACAACGTGGTGCTAGTTAAGATGGTACACACTGCACCACATTGCGCTCGTCGCCTTGAGACATAAGGCGTTAAGTCTCGTTAGCCCAGTAATTACACTAGCTACAGCGCCCTTCAAACCGGAACACAGTAATGTTTGCACACTACAAATTGGCGGTTGAAATAGGAGCTGCGGTGGTACCCATCCAAAACGGTCTCCGGCAACAGAGACCTACCACCTGGCTATTATTAAAGACTTCATCGCCGCTTACCATCAGGCAGGATCGTAGTCAAACGATAACCTACATTTATAAAAAAAAAATATTGCTGTATTCCAACTGACATTATATGAACATTAGAGTATTCTGGGTGAGCACACTTCAGCAGTCAAACAATAGTATCCAAAAACATTACTGTTATTCAGTATTAAGAACAGTCAGTGAAATGACTGGGAAAACGAGATGTTTTTTATTCGATTTTTATTCGACGAGGCTATAAGACTAGGAAGGAATTCATCTTATGGTAAGTGATACGCTTGCCCATGACAACGTGGTGCTAGTTAAGATGGTACACACTGCACCACATTGCGCTCGTCGCCTTGAGACATAAGGCGTTAAGTCTCGTTAGCCCAGTAATTACACTAGCTACAGCGCCCTTCAAACCGGAACACAGTAATGTTTGCACACTACAAATTGGCGGTTGAAATAGGAGCTGCGGTGGTACCCATCCAAAACGGTCTCCGGCAACAGAGACCTACCACCTGGCTATTATTAAAGACTTCATCGCCGCTTACCATCAGGCGGGATCGTAGTCAAACGATAACCTACATATATATAAAAATATATTGCTGTATTCCAACTGACATTATATGAACATTAGAGTATTCTGGGTGAGCACACTTCAGCAGTCAAACAATAGTATCCAAAAACATTACTGTTATTCAGTATAAAGAGCAGTCAGTGAAATGACTGGGAAAACGAGAAGTTTTTTATTCGACGAGGCTATAAGACTAGGAAGGAATTCATCTTATGGTAAGTGATACGCTTGCACATAACGTGCTGCTAGTTAAGATGGTACACACTGCACCACATTGCGCTCGTCGCCTTGAGACATAAGGCGTTAAGTCTTGTTACCGCAGTAATTACACTAGCTACAACATCTTCAAATCGGAACACAGTAATAAGATAAGATAAATACTCTTTATTGCACACAAAGTTAAGTAATAAACATACAAATTTATAAAATGACATGTACAATGGGCGGCCTTATTGCTTTAAAGCAATCTCTTCCAGACAACCCACTGGAAAATAAGAGATAAATGGTAAAGGAAAAAAGAGAAGACAGTGGTGCATTATATTAATAAAAAACATTGAGAATAGGCAACAGCAAGAGGAAGATACAGGTTAGATTTTAAGATAGTATTCTGTTAACGCTCTTTTGAAGGAAAATAATGATTTGCAAGTTCGAATGTGGACAGGTAGGTTGTTCCACAAACGAATCGCCGTAGTGTTAAAGGAGTTATGAAAGAAAGAGGAGGATGCACGGGAACACGTAGAGAGAGATTGATTGATGAGCGAAGGGTAAGGCTATGGAGTCGGACATAAATTCAAATTGATTTTTTAGGTAATGCGGTAAGAGAGGATTGTAAAGTATTTTGTATAGAGTACAAAGAATGTGAGTATTCCTGCGAAAGCGGATAGGCAACCACTTGAGTTTTCTACGAAATTCAGAAATGTGATCATATTTGCGAAGCCCAAATATGAACCGTAATACAATCCATTTTGGATACGCTCAAGCTTATCTAGCTGCACTTCTGTTAAGTCGAGATAGCAAACATCAGCATAGTCGAGAATTGGTAGAAGAAGAGAATTCGCAAGCTCAACTTTAGTGGCTGTAGGGAGAAAGTTGCGAAGTCTTCGCAAGGAACTTATGCTAGCATACATCTTCCTGCTCACCTCGTTAACCTGAGGTGTCCATGACAAACGAGAGTCAATGAATAAACCCAGGTTCTTGACCTTGTCGCTATATGGAACCCTATTACCATTGAGATTGATAGGCGGTAAGCTCGACCAGTTGATTTTATAAAGTAATTTAGAGCTACCAATGATTATGGCTTGTGTTTGGCTGGATTAATATTCAAGCCATAGCTTTTACAAAACATTTGAAATACAAGCTAGATCGGAGTTAATTGTCTGGATACCCAGACAGATGTCGCTAAGAGAAACTTGGGTATAAATCTGAAGATCATCAGCATACAAGTGGTAGGAAGAAAATAAGTCTTGAGTAATAGAGTTTATGAAAATTGCAAACAGGATTGGAGACAACACGCCACCTTGTGGTACACCAGCAGCAGTTGTCATCCAGGTAGAGAAATATCCTGCACCTGAATGCGCTGTTGGCGCTCAAACAAGTAACTATGAAACCAATCAATGACAGCCGGAGATATGTAAGAGAGCGCAAAATTGCCAACATGATATCAAGGTCAACTGTATTGAAAGCATTAGTAAAGTCGAGTAACGTGAGCACTGTTAATTTTTGATTTTCCATTCCATAACGAATATCATCAGTAATTCTCAAAAGTGCAGTAGTGGTGCTATAGCCAGGGCGAAAACCGGATTGTGAAGGATTGAAAAGGTCATGTTTTAAGAGATATGAACTCAGTTGGTTAGATATCAATGTTTCTAGAACCTTAGATAGAAACGGAAGTAAAGAAATGGGACGATAATCAGACGGGCAAGAGGGACTTTTTTATTGGGTAAAGGAATTACGTTGGCCTTTTTCCAAAGGGACGGAAAAGATGCAGTATTAATAGATTTGTTAAGGATAGAAGTAATTACGGGGGAAATGATATCTAAAATGGGAATGATCATTTTACGACTAATGCAATCACCACCGACGGCATTCGAATGGATGGATAAAATGCTCTCTTAACATCACGGCTATACAATTGACTAAAACTAAAGCAGGATGTGTCCGGAGTTGATTTAGCAGAAAGAAATTTTAACGTTGTATGTTTACTTGATCATCTATGCCACGACGAGGAGGAGAAATGCTGATTTAACAGATTTAAATCAATATTTGGCGGTAAATTAATATTAGATTTCCAACTCCTAGTGACTTAAGAAATTTCCAGACCCTCGAGGGGTCAGGATTTTGAACTGATTCATGAATATGGCGTCGTTGTGCATTTCTACACACCTTGTTGCAATGATTTCGTAGTAACCTGTATTTCTCTTTATTGGTATCATTAGGGTCCGCCTTGTATTTCGCTTTTAAACGATTTTTCTTTTTAATAATGTTCTTAATTCTATCATCTAACCAAGGCGCTGGAAGATGTCGAACGCGCACTGGACGAGCAGGAGCATGAAGGTCAAACAGCTGAATCAACTTAGAGTTGAATAGAGCCACCTGTTCATCCACGGTGGGCATGTTCAGGACTGCAGACCACTGAATTTGTTCGGCGTCTTTTAAAAGCCGCTCAGGTCTATGCCACTAAAGTTGCGCTGAAGTAATGTTCTCGACTTAGCTTTAGGAGGTTTGACTTTGTAAGACAGATATAGAAGATCATGATAAGAGAAAGCATCGGCAGATAATTGACCATGTATTGCAACGTGGTCTAGAGAAGAGACAAACATTAAATCAAGAAGGGAAGGAGCACAATTAGGAAAATGATGTGTAGCAGAAGTAGAAAGAAGTTTTAAATTTGCGCTTCAATAACAGATTTCAGTTTAGAAGCCCTACTATTATTTTTTAAAAGACAAGTATTGAAATCACCCATAATTATTGTATGACGATAAGAAGGAGTAAAATTTTCTAAAAGAATTTCCAAATCAGAAAATAGTCTATGGTTAGCGAAGGGCTGTAAAAGACTCCAAGAAGAAGTTTTGTATAAGATAGGGTGACTTCGATAAATAAATATTCGGCTTCACTTCCAGTATGGGACGAAGAGGTCTGAACGATAGTATAAGGTATATGCGCACGGAGATAGATGGCAACACCGCCTCCACCTCTATCCGGACGGGGTCGTTTCTAATTAATTGAAAACCTGGAAGTGAGTAGGAGTAGAGGGAATGATGGTTGAGCCCTGATTCCGAAATAAGTAATGCGTGTATATGCTTGCTATCGAAACTTGTCAGTAAATCGGGATAATGAGCAGGAATACTTTGAGAGTTTATGTGAATAATATTAAAATTTTTATTTTCCTTCAAAAGAATAGTATTTAAAGTATGATTTACCGGAGAAGTGCTTTCTGAACTATCATTACTGTTCAAATCTTCAGAAGACGTATCGAGAAATGAACCATTGCTGTTGTTACTATTATCAAATGACAACATAAATAATAGACACTTAAAGTAAAAAAAAATCAATTAAACAAAAAAAATAACAAACAAAAAACGCTAAATCCAAATCAAAATTTAAAACTAAGCACAAACACAAAAAAAAAAAAAAAAAAAATTATCAATAATAAAATATTAAAACAATAAATAAACATACTTAGAGTAAACCATCTACCAGTAAAACAAAACAAAAAGAAGTGTTATATTTAAAATATATAACACTTCGCCCACACACACGTTATAAGTTATAGAAAAAAGAGACAAATAATATCTGAAGTTAAAACTACGATACATATTTGAAAGAAAAAACTAAAAAAAAAAAAAAAAACATAATTGCAACACCAAAAATTTACAACCAATACGCGAGCGTTGTCTGTGACTAATGTCATGTTGTAACAACGTAAATAACAACAGACTACCGTCCATAACACGAATTTTGCAAATTATGTTTTAATTATAAAACAAGAAAAAGGGAATATTTATATAAAAATACACATGAATAATAAAATAGGAAGAAAATATGGTAACTAAATTACAGAAAGTGAACACATATTTATTACAACATTAACTAGTACAAAGTTATTTTTTTAACTGCCCTCTTACTGCGCGGAGCACTTTTATCCTCACAAGACTTAGCGGCAGGATGTGCTGCTGCAGCTGGCACACCTTTAACGGCGTCCAGTTCAGGCAAGGTTTCGATTTGGTGCCGCGACCCGTCAGGAGCCAGCACCTGGATGACACCATCGCGGGTCCAGCACTTGTTAATGCCGTGTCGTCGCCTCGCCTCCATAAAAACGTTATGGCGGCTACGAGTAAGAAACTCAGACTGAGTGATTCCAGTGCCTTTAAGCTTGGTTTTGGAGTACCATACCTTGTCGCGGACCGAGGTGTTATTAAATTTACCACTATTGGCCTGGGCGCTTTGTCCGATTTCCGTCCAAGCCGGTGACAGCGGCTGATGGTATTTTCGCTAAAATCGGAAAGTTGTAACTTGGAGGTCAGAACTGCGCTGACTGTGGCAGGTGTGTTTTCTCGTGGTTCTTCTGGAATTCCATGCAATAGGATCATTTTTCTTCGCCGTCTCATTTCGGTGCGATCAAGCTCCCTAGTCAGAAGATCAATCTGAGTGTGGACCGTTGTAAGTGCAGAGAGCATGAACTTTTAAAGGTTTTAAATTCTGCCGCCAAAGAAGATGTTGTCGGTGTTGCTGGAGAACATCTCTGTAACTCACGCTGAAACTCCTCCATTTGTGTGGTGAAATTTACAGACAGGTCCTTAAGAGATTCTTGGAGCGCCTCCATAGCTTATGAAATTTAATACAATAAAATGTAAATAAGAGTTGGAAACTGTATTTGGAAATGGTCACTGGTTAGATGGTTCACTTCACATTTAAAGATTATGCATAAAAAACTACTGTATCTATTTTAAAACATTAAAAATTATAGAGCAATACTAAATGCGTCTTATTCTATCACACCCACTGCATGTCTGCACTGTTCAGTCTGTTGTCTGTTCTGTCTGTCCCAGTAACGTTTGCACGCTACTATTTGGCGGTTGAAGTAGGAGCTGCGGTGGTACCTACCCAGACGGTAACAGAGACCTACCACCAGTAATAACATTTGGGTTTCACACGTTTAAAAATAGAGTTATAGTAAAATTCTTATTAATTATACCCTTATAGCTATGATAAAATGGAAAATAACAAAACGTATATACCTTATAAATAGTAATAAAAGATTTTACGAGGCTTTGATTAGAAAATTCAAGCTTAGTAAAGGTGCGTGCTTTGACCGGATGTCAACCATATTACTAATAGAGGTACAACTTAACGGCGATTTAAGCATAGGCGAAGGCATTTTGTGTTGATTGATTTAAAATACGATTCGAAAAAACCGGAAGCAGCCACACACGAAATTTACTTCCGCCGTTGGCTCAAAAGATCCATCATGTATGATGTTGTTCTATAATTTTACACGAGCTCATGAACTACGCTTTTTTATTTATTTATTTATTTAAAACTTTGTTTGCACACAAATACATATTGTACAAAAAGGCGGACTTAATACGAGTACCATAGGGCATTCTCTCCCAGTCAACCTCGGCAGTGGGGAAATGCAGTGGTAGTTATTGGGTAAAAGAAAAGTTTTGTTTTTAAAAAAAGAAAATTATATAAAAAAAAAGAAGATATATACTAATATATACATACATATAAATACATACATAAAATATGAATACTTACGCTTTTTACATGAATAAAGAATATTTAAAAACCTGATAATAAAATTTCTCATTATTATCTCGTCATAGATCATTATTTAAAGGTAACAACTTGAAATAAACTGAACTAGCAGAACTTATTTCTATGCAATGTATATAATCTAAAGCTATTGAAGTCTTGAACTGCACTTGTTAGTTAATGCAGTTTTAGTTGGTTTTTATTATTAAAACGAACTAAAACTGCATTCATGGGTAAGTCGATAATATACAACATATTTTTATTATGTTAAAATCCCGTTATACTTTGGTGAGTGTGTCGTAATAGTCGACTAAGATAGAACAACTCCGGAGAAATAGTAGAATATTTCTGTGATCTGTACCAGTATACTGTATTTTATATATAGTTATGTATTAAGAGTGACGGATATGGTAATCATAACTTACTGGCTTATGACTAGCTGTGAATATAAATAGACTAAAATTATATAATAATATATAACTTTGAGATTACAATGATGATGGTGTATGATGTTATTAGTAGTCAATCGCATTAACACCTATTTTTAATTCAAATCAGCGGGCAAACCGTACACTGAATGATTTATAATTAAACCTATTGTAATTTATAATAATAGGGATTTGATTTTTAGTTACATTTGAAATGTTTACCTTGTGCCACGCAACTAGCGTGGTCCTTAATGGCGGTCGGCATAATCCGACGGCACAGCGATATCGATCTCCATGCAAGGGCACGAATCGATGCTAGACTTGTACAAATACATTATTCAGTCGACCGAATGTAAAATGGATATCATCACCTTTTTGTAAACACGAGCCTTTTCACCTAAGCTTAACGTTAATGCATATTAAGTTGGGTGAAATGCTCCGAGAAATGTAAGGATTGGAGTTTGATACAAAATGGAAAAAGTAAAAAAAAAATTTCGAATTAATGGTTTTATGAACGATTATTATGTGTAATATAATAAAAGATTAATTTAATAGTTTATTTGTACATTTAACACTAAACACAAAGCTAACACACAAACAAGTTTTTTATGTGTATAACGAAATGATAAATCTTTCTATCTACCATACTTTTGTATAAAATATAAGATGTTGTTCATAAATACAACAGTTTATATATAAACATGAACGTATATGAGCCAACTCATAGTTTAACAATAAACAATATATAAAATAATCGTATAAACAAATATTAATATGTTAGTGTAATGAGAGCTCGATTCAGCGTAATACACATGAAATACGAAGTAAATTGTAAAAGGTTAACATTTCGCAATTGTTGTTTCCAACTAAGCGGTTACGGTAAAAAATAACCTTTTACGTTGACTAATTTTAATTTAAAATGTCGGTTGAGAACGTTCAGAAATGCCACTGACGCAATTACCTCCATTTCCACGTTGTTGACTTTAAATCCAGGGCTCATTGTGTCTTAATGTTCTTGTAGCATGAAGTACACCGGTTTTGTTATTATTAAACTTGATATTAGAAATGGATATATTATATATCTACTTACATTAAAAATATACTCGGACTGAGGAATATCATTATTCTTAAACGTAAAAGAAAAACTAACGACTAAAAAGTTTACTGCGCTCTGTACAATGGAAAACATTTTTAAATAAAAAAAATGTAAGAATTTTTTTATTTAATGACTTATAATTTAGTAGTTTTTTAGTAACAAAACCTAAAGGTATAAAGATTTCTATATACGAGTATATCTAACAAACAGCTTCCGATCAGTATCAAAGGTTCACACGATGAAATTTGTATAGTGACAGAGTTTTTTTAAAAGCTAGAGTCTAGATTTTACCTTTATTTTAACCTATCGCTGTAAAGTTATTGGTATCTTCAAGCGGTCGTATAAAATTAATAGTATTGGTGATACTTTACATTGTTTGATATTGAAATTGAGTCATAGCTCATTGTGTATAAAACAGATTACATAACATACAATTACATTCGTCTGAAATAAGAAACTTTATAATCAATATTGTCATATAAGTTATTGCTATAAATTCGAAAGCCATCATATATCAATTTAATACGTAACGTTAAAAAAAATTGTATCATTTAGCAGTATAAATATATTTTTGCGAATGCAGCTGCTAAACTAATTGCTGTCATTTAACATACGCTTGTTGCAATAACTTAACGAGGTAAACAATTGTTCTACAGTCTGCTTTTACACTGAAATATCTCGAACAGTAACTATTCACATATTTTTTTGTGTGGCTAATTTCTGAATTGGGCACAATTCAAAGGGAACAACGAAAGAGTTACAGCGGGCCTATCGACCTCATGTTTCCCTTTCTTTTTATTTCTGAGAACTAAAAAAACTAGCTTCTAGCTAAAGATATCAGCATTAGAGAAAGCTAGTTTAATTACCATTTCAATATTAAATTAAACAAAAATAGCTTATAGTGTGATTGTGCAATCTGGGTTTGATGTTTGAAGTAGAAACATTATCGCGCTGTTAGAAGGCTATAATACAAAATGGAATAAAAGTATATTTCCATGAAAAATACATGTGTTAATAATAAATATATTTTTAACACGTTACTTGCATATACAACTTTTTTTTAAAATATAGTCTGAATACCTAAGGGCATTCCTATTACTTCCATCATTGAAACTCTGGCTCTCCCAAAAGTAAAAATTGTAGACCATCCACGGAGCTTGTAAAGTACAAATTGATGGATATCATAACTCAATTGAATTTGCTGTTATTAAGACATGTCGATTTCTCCTCGATGTTTTCAATTATGGTCCAAGAAGCACCTCTTTAACTGCACTCAACGATCTTTCTCTGCTTCTCAAGTCAAATTTATACCTACCTTTTACCTATCTATAAAAAAAGTTAAAAAAGATCGGAATATCGATGATTTATTAAAAACAATAATTCCATTAAAGGACGCAGTTGACGAACGGAGCTTAAAATAGATTGCTTCGTAAATATAATTACGCATCGCATCCAAAATGATCGGCGGCTCCGATAGCTTTACAAATTGTTTGACGCATCGACCATTCGTTTTTCTCATTTTGCTTATAATTCTCTTATCCGGAGCATTTTTTTACAATACTTTCTATCGTCTCCTCTTCCACAATTTTTAATTTATTCTTAACCATGTTTTATCTTAATTAGTTTAATGTGTTATATCTCGTTTCATCTTTTTCTTTCTTAGTCTTATTATTATTTTCATTGTTAGTTATTTATTATACACATCCTTAAAATTTACAATAACGTTATCCTTCGGGTCCTGAACTATGCTCAGTTTGTATCTCAGGACCCTGACTAATATGCTCATATAATTAACAATAGTTTTTTTTTATTTAACTTACTTTTTGTTGTTGTACTTACTCTTTTATTCTTTCGCGTTTAATGAACATATTTTTCCCTTTCCCCTTTTTCTTTATATTGATATTCGTCTCTTAGATAATTTTATCTGGAAATCATACAGACCACAGACGACAGATTCAATACTCATAACCTTTCCGTCTTTTACAACTTCATTAATTCAAAGCCCATCGTATTCAGAATTCGCCTGTTCAAATGTTTAAAAAAAGAGCTAAGCTACTATGTTCTTTAACTTAAGAATATAAGTTCCCGCGGCGGGGTTTTCTCTCAGACGGTAAGAGACAATTTCTTCTGTAGAAAAATGTAGTGACGTTGACGTGATGGTAAGTTATATGTATTCCCATAATTTATAGGCGTTTAAATTATCTATTTAATATCATTACTCGATGGCAAGATACAGAAATAGACCCAGTTCTGATACATCGGAGTAGATGTAAAAAAAAATAAGTGTGTATTATTATAATTTTATAAGAACATTTAAAAAATATCTAAAATGAACAAAGTTAAAAACAAATTTGCTAATCAACCTCAACAATAAGAATATTATGACAAAAGTAAGTAAACAGTTTTATTTCTTGTTAATCATAGAGATATAGTTGCTGTTAAGACGTGTACACTGCTATTTGCTTGACAGCTTTTCTGTGCTGCAAAGCACCTGTTGACCTACATACATACATAGTTAGATTTTTTCCGAGGCTGAGTCTCGTTTTTTAATTACTAGGCTCGTTAGCCTCTAAGACGCGTGCTTAAAATGAAAGGAGCCAATAGACATTTTTCCCTTCCCTTACATTTTTCAGCCTGAACATTTGTAATGTCATCTCTTTACCAATTATAATTAAATCATAGTTTTGACGAATGAGTTACGGAACCTCTACGATGCTACAATCCATAGCAATGCTACGACACTCGTAGAACTACGATCGTAGTTACGAAACATCTTGTCTTTTTTACTGAACGAACGAGAGCACAACATCACAAGTAAGAGATACTACTACTGAATATTCTATTGTAACTGGTACTTGTACTTAGTATCGAGATATTCAATGGTGGTTAGTCTCTGTTGCCGGAGACCGTCTAGTATCACGGCTGCTCCTATTTCTACCGCCAAATAGTAAGAAGCTAACATTACCGTGTTCCGGTTTGAAGGACGCTGTAATTTAGTGAAATTACTGGAGCAACGAGACTTAACGCCTTATGTCTTAAGGCGACGAGCGCAATGTGGTGCAGTGTATGCCATCTTAACTAGCACCACGTTATGAGCAAGAGTTTCACTTACCATCAGGTGAACATCTTGCTCGTCTCGTCGCTTAGTGGAATAAAAAAAACTGTAGCGCTTGTTAAGATGATATACACTACACCATAAAATGTTCGACATCTTTAAATATAAGTCATTCATATTTTCTTTTGGCGGTATAAATTAAACTACCTAGACGGTCTGCTTATGTATTTCATTTTTATAATTACTTTAGCTTACTTTTTAGGTTACAATTAAGACATTCATAAACCTTGTTACGTTAGCACGTTGTAAATTACAAAGTTATCAGTTTAATTAAAATTCTCGCGACGCTTTTACATAGTTCGCACGGAATATTAGATTTCTAGATAATGTAAGTTTTAAGGCTGTCTCTTCACGTTACATTCTCTCACATTTATAACTTGCAATTATATTTAATGAAAACACAAAATTTTTAAGGTTTACATAAAGGAAATAATTTCAGAGAAACAGCTTCCTCTATGAACGTTTCCTGGAAGTAACGTCACTAAAACATTTTTCTAATTTGGTAGTCCTGTTAGAGTTTCAGTTACTGAAACGATGATGATGAATGTGTATCATCACAGGAGCTTGATGCTGAAATTGATTAGCATTTATGTGTAAATAAATACTTAATAATGTCCATCAATAACTTAATTCTGTTGAACTTTATAAGGTATAAATACAGATATGGTGTAAAGCTTTAGTCGAATAGTCGCCTATTAAGTACATATTGTATTCATGTTTTAATAATAAATTTAGATTCTAATGGACCTCTATCGGCTAGTTTCGTGCCTTGACCGAGTGGTGGTTATTTCTTATTTATGGTCAGGCGATGACGCAGATAAGTAGCGGTGAGAAAATAACCAAAAGGCCTTTTAACTGTATTGATTTTAATTCACACGTCTGTTAAAATTGTTCTATGTACACGCAAGTTAAAGTAACTTACGTGTTTTGGAAGGAGTAGGTTACAACATTTAATTTTAACTGCCTTAAGCTATTGAGTTTTGTTTTCATTAAATGGTTATAATTTATGTGAGTTCTATAACGGCATGAGTCCTTCTGTTGTTAAATTAACATGAATAAGAATAAGGCAGTAAATATAAACAAAACTATTTCCGATTCGTAAAATTTATAGTTTTTACTGTAACAAAGTTCAGTTACTGATTTTGCAAAGCTTTATATATTTCTTTTGTTTTAACAGCAGCATAAAATGTTTAATTTTTTCTTTAAGTTAGGAACTTTCTTCGAAACCTCCGAATCTTTCAGTATTTAGATACTTCTTGATGTCTATATTTTAATTCAACTAGATTTTTCTCTTAAATAAAGTTTGCTTATTAATTTACAAACCTGTCCAGTTACTAGTTTGATCAATGTATATCGCAAATATATGTAGTAACGACGTCCAAACGAAGTTACGACAATCGGAATAAAAACTTCGTTTGCTTAAAATTTTATAGAAATCAAGTATAAGAAAAAACTTAACGTAAACTCAAGGTAAATTGTAAATTCATTTGACAAGGGAAAAAAACTGTATTTTAAGTTTCTAAACCTTCAAGCAATCAAAGGGCCTGCCTATTACTTAAGCCAACATAAACTTTGATTTAATTTAATGCGTACGACGAGGGCGAAGTTCTTAACTAAGTTATCTCACAATTTCTGTCAGAAATAGTTCATGAAACTTTTGAAGGCCCGCCCTAAAACGTTTCAAAAGAAATTCTTAATGTCTCAACTCACCGGCCGTGTCATTCGTCTGAGACAGCTGAGTATCAGAGGGCCCTCGTGATAATTATATAAGAGACACCTAGGAGTTTATATAAACTTTGTGATTAGTTGACAAAAGTGTTTCAGTGATAGTAAATAATTCAGTTTTATTTCTCTTCACAGAAAAATCTTTACTTAAGAAAAATGGTATTCATTTTTTAAAATTTATATATCACGGGTCATATAATATAACTTGTATTATATTAAGTGATTATAATAAAGAAATAAGCTACAAAGTTCTTGGAGATGATGTATATAATACCAGTAACCAATAACATTTTAGACGATCTGTTTAATTAGGGAGTATAAATAGTATATGTAATTATTTATAATAAGTAATAAAAAAGGGTATAAAAAAAAGTTAGTATGTATTTGTATAATATATGTAATGATAATATTGGGGAGTGCCATTCTTTTTCTGAAGTTTCAGGACGGAATGTGCATTGTAATACCGACACATTCCGAGAAAAAGGGGCAACCCGTACATATAAAGAAATAAGCTACACCTTACTATTTTATGTAATAATATAATATTATAATGATAATCAACATACGATTTTTTTGTACTATAATGGTCTTACACTTGACCTTAACTTCACATCAGAGTTATTTATACTATAAACCTATATGCATATAATAATATAAGTACATACTACTGTTAAAAAGTATTTTGTATTACAACAAAAACTACTTAACGATAAAGTCATATGCTATAGGGCAGAGGTGCACGCCTTGACCGGAAGTGACCTATTACACATTTATAGTCAGGCGATGGTGCAGCTTTGTAATGGCGTAAAAATAACCAGAGACCTTTACATTTTATTGATTTGCAGTCGGCTTTGCGACGCAATCAGGTAACTGTAATTTCAGGTAACTTAGAAGAATATTAACGCAATGGATTAAGCTTAACTTATCGATTTTTAAAACTAAATTTTATGATTTTAACGTTTTGATTTTAAGTGCTTTAAGCAGCTGTGATCTCAGGTGACCTGTATTGCTGAAGTCATTATTATTACAAGTACAGTTAGCTTTTAATCTATAATTAAACCCTAAAAAATATCATAAAACTTTTCATGAAATAACAGTTAAAATCAACAATGGGTAAGTAAAGAATATTTTCTTTAAGGTAAGCATAGATATAAATATTCAATTACCTTTCTCGATGAAAACTCGGAAAGCTTAACTTCATCCTTTTTCGTGTTTAAACTTGTTCGGTTTAACAAGGAAAGAAAAATCATACAAAAGAAGCAAACGACGGGTTCAATCTATTATGTAGCTTTTCAGCGGTAGTTTCTTTTGTTTCGCGCAGCTCCTTTAAAATTTTTACGATGCATCGCGCAGCGAATAGATTTTGGACCCGGAACATTTTTTACGGGCCCTTTGAATGTTACAAAGAGTAGATGATTCGATGTTTTTATTATTCGGAACATGTTACTCCATTTTAAAGTTAACTTACAACGAACAGTATAAAGTTTCTATTCGTATAAGAAACAATGAGCTAGTAATATTAGAAAGTTAATTTTAAACATAAACCGATAATACCTGCTTGAAGTTTATCTGATGAATAGTAACGGAAATGGAACTTAGATTTAAGACTTCTGATAGTAAACATAATATAGTAATCTCCGATCGAAAATAATAATCAAAGTTCCTAGTCATAAATTTACAAGAAAAATAATGTTAAAGATATCATTATAATAAAAAATGGGCGACCGTTAACGTTAATGAGGAAAGTCTATAATTGTTTGCCGTTTGATGAAAACAGAAGAAACAATGTCCAGGCCAAAGCCAGAAAGTTAGATGGAGTATTACGAATTCAATTTGTTTGGCGCTGGGAACTTTAGTATGCAACTGCTCCAACTGTTAAACATTTTCATTTCATCCCCAATTCGGGGATAAATATATGATACTTATATGTATTATTATATACAAAAAAAACAATAATATTGTAATATTTTGTATCTATCTTCATGTTTAGTTTAATGTAGAGATTGTGATTATCTTCATCACTATTTATAGCGATTTTTTGAGCATTCAAATGATCTCTTCATCATTTTGAGATACTTGCCTCATGGCTTCTCTACTAAAGCCTAAGTCCACTGCTGATCTTAAGCTTTTCCAAGGTTGGACTGCTCTAAACTCTTTAGCTTTGTATAACTAGATGCTCATCCATTCATTTCGTAAAAAGAGTCTGTTCCTAAAACTAACCTGAAAAGGGGTTCCATGCGTTTGTCTACGACATCGCATATAATATAAAGAACTGATTGTGATCTAGTTTCTTTTTGTTAGTTCATAATTACATCTAAAACATATATATTATTAAAACAGCATTGTTATAAGTTTGACTATTTAAGTAAAGTATTGATTCAATACATAACTTATTATATACTTTAATTCTCTTTTTAATTTTACACAGTAAACTTGTTTATTTTTAAATATACACTCCCTCTGTGTCTGTGTGGTTCAGTTCGTTTGATATTCAACAAAAAGGGTTTATACCCTAACACTAACAGGAGCTGTCAAAATATTCCCTTCCTCTCTTAAAGCTGAGACTAGAACAAGTTTAACTTAAGTAAAATTATAACGGACTTAATTCCAGCAGAATAATCGCTGTTCGTGACAGTCCACAGGCTCCATGGGCCTTTGATATAATTTTAGAAATGTCTAAGTTTTGAATAGTTGGGACGGCCTATAGTTTTGGGCAACGAGTTATACGTAGAAAATGTTTTGTTCTATTCAAAATTTATGTAAAAAGCCGTGATAGCCTTTTTTTTTTTTTTTTTTTTTTTTTTTTTTTTTTTTTTTTTTTTTTTTTTTTTTTTTTTTTTTTTTTTTTTTTTTTTTTTTTCGAGGGGGAAATCTTCTAAAGATACCCTGCTTCTGGGGGGAAGGTCAGGGTTATGTGGGATTTGTACCCACTAAAACCCCCTCGGTGGTCTTTCCCAGTGCATTAGGAGAGGCTCCGTGATCTCCTACGGAACGCGCCGGTGCCCCCCTGCACTCAAGAGGGGTAAAATCCCTCCACCTTTCCATACATTACGGCAAATACAAGACCACCTTGCATTTGCCGTCCTCCTGTGGCTCATTAATCGAGCTTTGGGGACCCCCCACCCCCAATGCTCGCAAACCCGAACTCGACTCGAGACCCCTTTAGTCGCCTTCTACGACAGGCAGGGCCTTACCTTAGCCCTTATTCTAATAAGCCCGGGACTACAGGGCTGACGGAATGGGGCGTCCGTGGCCATCGCCCGTCGTCGTCGTCTCCGAGTGGCATCGGCCCTTTCCCGATTCCGCTCGGCGGCCTCCTTCTTAACCATAACGGTTTCACAGAAGGAGACCAACGCTCGCCATGCGCATTTCTTTGTTAGTGCAGCCGCTTACTGCTACTGGTAGAGAAAGGTCTTGCCCGATCCTGTCGACCAGGATTCGCCGCTCGCACTCCCATGCAGGACATTCTGCGAGCGTATGCTGCGCGGAATCCAGGTCCCCTCCACAGTGGTGGCATTGCGTAGTCAGTTCGCGTCCTATCCTTTTAAGATACTCACTGAAGCACCCGTGACCAGTGAGTATTTGAGTTAGCCTGAACGTGACATGCGTCTCTCCACCCGCTCGAAGCCATGCATTAAAATTTGGGAGAAATGCGCTGACTATGCGCTGCCGTGAGTTTCGCGGCTCTGTAAGCCGCTCTCGCCAAACCGTTAAAGCGCGTCTGCGCTCTTGCTTGCGCACTTCTACTGGGTCCGGGAGTTCAGCTCCACTCTGATGAGAACGAAGACGGGTATAGGTCCGTGCATCCATCTCCGCCAGAATATCAAAGGTGGAAACCGAGCCAGGATAGTGGCCGCCTCAAAAGATATCGTTCGATACCCTCGTGCTATTCGAATGGCCACCTTACGCTGCAGGCTATTAATTTTAGCCCGGCAACGACGGCTGCCAGTCAGCCGATTTGACCATACTGGCGCACCATAGAGGGCCATCGAGCGCACGACCCCCGCGTAGAGGCGGCGGACTCCTTCTCCAGGGCCCCCGAGATTAGGCAGCAGTCTATGCAGAGCACCCACCACCCTTTCAATCCTAGGGACCAAACGAGCAAAGTGCTCTTCAAAACCCCATCGGGAGTCTAGAATGAGACCGAGATTACTTCATCACCGATCCCACCTGGACAGAGACGTCACCTACACGAACTGAGAAACTGGGTGGTTCTCTAGTTTTAGGAAGCTTATGGAACCATAGCGCCTCGGTCTTATGAGGTGCTATCCGAAGACCCAGCTCTTGGACTTTGTTCACGACGCATGCCACTCCGCGTTCAACGAGTCGAACCGTGTTCTCGTAACTGTCCCCGCAGGCCAATACTAAGGTGTCGTCTGCATAGCAAATGACACGCACACCTGCTGGAAGACTCACTCTAAGAAGCCGTGATAGCCTAGTGGTTTGAACGCCGGCCTTCCACTCCGAAGGTACCGGGTTGAATCCGGCCTACACCAATGATTTTTTTAATTTATGTGCAGTCAGTATAACACCAACTAATATCACGTGCTTTGACGGTGAAGGAAAACCTGCATATCTATATCATGACCATCCGTGTTCGGACTAGTATGTGAAATGGAAAAGGCAATGGCAAACCACTCCATTATAACTGACAAGAATGTCATCGTGTGTTTCATTACACATGATGACCACGACCCTCAGTCATGTGGAAATACGAATTAGAAGAAGAAGTATAACCGTACAGAAACTATATAAAAATTAACTAAAACTTCAAAGTTTTCTAATGAATGTAAGGTTAGGAATATGCGGATAGATAATACCTCTCTACCTGTACATCGCTTAGGAAATAAAATCGATTTACACCAGAAGTGGTACAACAGTTACGTAAACAGTCTTCCGTTTTGCCAATCCTTCAGGTTTCAACTTCATTTGTCCCATTTCCATTGTATAACAACATCCATTGTTCCAATACAACGAACGTCTTTATACCTGTATACTTTTACGCAACCAAAATACTGTTACTGGTCATTCATTTAAGTTACCCTTTTCAATGATTTTTATGGACCAGTAGTTTACTACATATTTTAATGTAACCAGGTTATAAAAATAGACACACGAGAATGTTTTTCTTTGGCCCCCAATAAGTAATAAAATTTTCTATTATATTTACTTACTTCATTTTTCATACATATGAAAATAATACTAAATTAATACCTTAATTTAAAAAAATAACCAATAAATTACAATCCAAGTAAATTTAAATACTATAGTTGGTGTTTTTTTTTTGAATACTTTTTGTATATTGGTGTATCTATAATTATTTGTTATTATATTTGTCGTTGTGTTGTCGGACAAATGTGATATTCTACAAATCAACGTTTTATTGAACAATGTTTAATCCCAAAAATGACGTGGGTTGTACCATCAACGTTTGACATTGTGCTTTTAAAAACGCTTCAGGAGCTGGTGCTCCTATATATTTTGTAAATAACTTTGTGCTACAATGAAAAGGTTAGTGGTGATGGATTATCTGATTATTTGTGTAAAGATCCCAAACGCGAATTGATTATGAAATTAGGAAATACGATCAAAATGAAGCCAGCATTCGCAATCGATTCTACATATGGATGGTGTGACTTTAATATTCATGATTTGATTTTGTTCGTTGAAATGATCCATCATTGGCTCGGCTATTGACGGCGTTATTTGCAATTCAATCTAAGCTATGGTAATGGGGTAACATTTAAATTTGTATAATACTTATATAACTTTAGTGTATGTCATGAAAATTTGAGTGGGTTATAAAGATTTTTGTTAAACAAACAAACAGAAAGTTAATAAAGAAATTTCTTTTTTTTTAATTTGACTAGAGTTACGTAACCACAACATAGAATAATCGTATCTTAAGTACTGTACACTTAGCGATAACATACATTCTGTAACATAAAGCCCTTATTGTATTTCATAGTGTATTTAAGAAATAAGTTACATGTAATTTTCAATCCGCTTGCCACTGAACTACAGAGCGGTTATCTGCCTGTAGAATAAAGTATCATTTTATAAAAAGCTTCTTTATTGGTTGCACAACGTAACTCTAGTAATTTTTAAATTACTTAGTAGAAAAGCCTAACGATAATATGAAAACAGCAACCTAATTATATAGTGGTATGAAGTCTCAGTTTCGATAGTCTCAATCGATGTATTTATCAATATAAGCTAATAGTTTTGCTAACGTCATTATTGGCATATATAAAAAAGGCACGTAAGTTGAATCCGCCATAAAATTTAAATACATATGTCACTGGATTGTCAAATGTTTAGTTAAGTATAGGTATGGACAGGATGTACCGTAATATAGTACAGTAAATTGATTTTGATCGCGTCCATAGTTAATATTTGTCCAACGTGGCGCGTAGAGATAGGTAAATATTTGTTACGTACAAAGTTACACGACACCTTGACCTTTTTTCGGACCATCGAAAAAGTATAATTCGATAGTAAACCTTTTCATAGAGGGGCCCATAAGCCGTACTTTATACCGAAAGAGCAGCTTACGCTCCGTCTAGACGGTGTAATTTATGCTAATGTAACAGGGTCACAACTTAAGGGATGATTCTTGCAAATACATTAAAAGCCTGAAATGGAAGCCCGATTCAGATAGATCCAGCGTCCATTTATCAAGTCCGCTGAAACCTTTATGAGACCTGTAAGTACATTTCTAATGAATACTTACGATTACTTTTCTTCTTTATGTACTTAAACAAAATGGGTTGCTTATAGAATATATCTTTAGCCTTTTTTCCGACAAGAATAAAACATCTACTAAATATAATTTTAGAGTAACACACTAACATCATACTTTCATGATCTATCTCCGATTCTATGCCACTACACCATAAGCAAGGCACCAGCTCCACATCCGGTCTAATAAAGGCTAAAGCCATTTGGACTGTGGAAATACTATACTGACTGTAGTTCAAACGAAGGGTAGAAAAAGAAGGATAGAAACGCCTTAAGAGTTTAAGTCGGTAAGTCTCGCGTAACTCTTTTAACGTCTCAGCATCTAAGGAGTATCCTATTTAGGATTTCCACACGATAAAAAAAGATACAGTTCAGATGCAAAGTATCATGAGATTAATTGTTTACAAGAACGTTCCGTAACTTCTAAATCCTAACAAACTACTTATTATTCTTTTGTTCAACTAAGCGACGAGACGAGCGAGACGTTCACCTGATGATAAGTGAAATGCTCACCCATGACAACGTGGTGCTAGTTAAGATGGTACACACTGCACCACATAGCGATCGTCGCCTTGAGACATAAGGTATAAAGTCTCGTTACCCCAGTAATTTCACTAGCTTACAGCGCATTTCTAACCGGAACATAGTAATGTTTGCACACTACTATTTAGCTGCTGAAATAAGAACTGCGGTGGTGCCTACCTAGACGGTCACCGGCACTAGAGATCTAATAGTAAATAAAATACAATTTCCTTTTAAAGAATATTACAAAACACTAACGTGCATATTTCTGTATGCAAAATTTCATAGGTCAAAAAATGAATATCTCTTTTATATGGTTCAGTGCGGAGTAGTTACGCCTGCTTTATTTATCATGACTCGTTCAGAGGAAATAACTAGTTTACGCTGTAAAGTTCAATTCGACAGTTGCGAGTGGAATTGCAGTGCAGCGTGGTCTAGTGGACTATAATATGTTTTTGAAGCGTTGATTAATGTTACATGTCTATGTAGTGTTATCTAAAACTAAGTACGATAAGTCATTATGAGATTTTTAGAAATTATCGTTGTTATAATTGATATTCAACAATCACCTTAGCTAATGCCAAAAGCATTATGTTTAATTACTTATCTACATATGTATTACGTCTTTAGTATACAAAGTTGTAGAAAAATAAATAGTTTTCACTGTTACGTACTTAGTTTTGTCGTTAATCGTTATGACTAATAATTAACTATGTTTATAAATATTATTACAAACTAGATTAACGTAGTTGTTTCAACATTTATTGATATTATTTAAAATCAATATAAACGAAATAAATCTAAAAAGCTTAACGGATTGCGGTAAAAGAACATAGTAAAAAAATATATGTCGATAGGCGAATATCTGAAATAGGCGAAAAAGTATAAATTTAGTTTTTTAGTCTAAGAACCACAAACGGAGTTAGATAACTTCTCATTGCTTTTTAATAGGGTTATTGATGTTTGGTGTCGCATATACATATTTTTATTTCGTTATATTTTTCGTTGTCATTTATTATTTAAACATCTTTTTAGTTATCGGGTATATATAAGAAATAATCAATCAATAGCTTCTCTCCGGCCTAACTTTTACTAACTCTACTACACTGAAACGTCATTATTGATGTAGTGAAGAAATGCGGTAAATAAAAAAGGCCCGATCGGCGACTAAGTGATCGAATAATCCAGTTACAAACTTTAGGGATACTCTGTTAGATGAGCTCTTAAAACTTTTCAGACCAAAACTTAACACATGCCAACGCAAAGAATTTACAACAAAGAATTCATACAAAAATTTGTTGTTAAAAGAATACTAGCAGCATTGCTAACAGCATACGAAGTATTTAAGCTAAATCTGTTAGGTTTTAAGTATAGTTAGATTTAGGCACAGCTATATAATGAATAGGCTCTGTAGCTAGAAAAATACAAAGTTTAACAAAATTTATCATAGACGGACTAGACCAATGTCGTAATGTAAAAGCCAAGTAAAGACTTTAACTTTCTCCTACCATAGTTAAAAAAAACCTTATCACTGTTCAGTATTTTGAATCGGATATAATACGTGTGCCTTCTTCAACTCAATATTTATAGATAAGCCAAGACACTTTAAATGTTGTAATTGATTTTCGTTCTTTTACTAATAAAGAGTATCTATTAAATGTTTTCTTTCGGTTATAAAAAATTGTGTTATTTTTTGCATCAACGAACAATTTAATTTCGCCGTTTTCATACTGTATCAGAGTATGAAAAGAATACCAGGTAGCAGGATATAATAATGCCGGCGTTAAATTAGATGTTTTTGCGTCAAATAACGGACCAATTTTATTAAAAGTTCACAGAAAGTTTAGTTAGTTAAAGCCCTTGTTTGTCTATAGATTTATTAAAGCATGGTATCTACACTAACATAAATTACTATTACTATTTATCAATCGTTTAAGTTTCACATTATAACCATATTTTTTTTACTTTGGGTTATCATCACTTTTTTCTGTCGCAAACCACAGTATACAAAGTTAACTGTGTTCTAGTTTAATCGACATTTTATATGAGGCGATGAGACGAGCGAGACGTTCACCTGATGGTAAGTGATTCACTTGCCCATAACGTGCCGCTGGTTAAGATGGTATACACTGCACCACATTCCACTCGTCGCCTTGAGACATAAGGTGCTAAGTCTTGTTACCCCAGTAATTTCACTAGTTTACGGCGCCGTTCAAACTGGAACACAGTAATGTTTGCACACTACTGTTTAAAGAAGAAGTCAGAAAAAAGAATTGTGGTGGTACCTACCTACACCGTCTGTGGCCTCAGAGATCTACCAACTTGTAAGTGCTTACTATCAAATGAAGGATTCGCTCGATACGTATCTATGTAGTAGTATGAAAACATCTTCATGATAATTCATTCTTTTTAAATATGGACAACTGTGAAAATATACTAAAAAAAGCTTAACAATTCCTAGTCGCCATATTCCAGGAATATATTTTTTTTCTATTGCGAACTATACGTAAATAAAACTGATACGATACGAGGGTGGGGAACCCGTTGTAACCAGTTATGTTCGTTATCGCGAATAATCGATTCGCGTGTTTCATACACGCAAATTCAAATGAGCTTTAAACACAAATAAAACAGAAAATCCATACAAATTTAACATCAATCCTTTTAAACGTATACAAGTATATAATATGTTTTATTATTGTCTTAACCAATTGTTACTGATATCGTCAAATAGTAGTGTGCAAACATTACTGTGTTCTAGTTTGAGGGGTGTTGTAAACTAGTGAAATTATTAAGGTAACGAGACTTAACACATTATGTCTCAAAGCTATGAGCGCAATGTGGTGCAGTGTATACCATCTTAACTAGCGCCGCGTTATGGACTAACGTCGATCGTTTGGTGGAGTTTTTTTATTCATAAG
The DNA here is from genome assembly GCA_029286795.1 of Byasa hedistus. Taxonomy (NCBI): domain Eukaryota; kingdom Metazoa; phylum Arthropoda; class Insecta; order Lepidoptera; family Papilionidae; genus Byasa; species Byasa hedistus. Next base: position 4,067,542 of record JAGSMW010000013.1, on the reverse strand, counting down.
AAGGAAGTAATAAAAACGGCTAAAGAATTTTCTAACAGAAATGCAACCTTAGCTATGAGCTATTATTTCAGCGTAAGCTCGTTACGCTGAAATAATAGCTCATTAAATTTATACGTTCGTTTCTCAGGAAATAAAGACATGTGCAAAGAAAATTACCTGCTTTTTCAAGTTTTTTTTTCGTACATATCTTAAGTAATTTATTCGTATTACTTATGAATAGTAAATTATGATTTCTGAACGTACACAGTTTCATTCAACTTTTCTTAGTTTTTTGTATTATTTTGTAATATTTAACTGAAGCTCGCTAACGTCTTTATTAATATTATCATTAACTGATAAAATACTTTATTTTATATTAATATTTATACGATAACATTATCAAAAAAGGAAAATCTAAAGCTTCGTATCTGTGTTCTGTTTATTTCGGGCACATGAAAAGTAAAGCTATGAAAATATAAAAAGTAAAACTTAAAGTAACTTTTATTTAAAAACATAACTAATTTAAATTAGATATTCAGTAATAATAATAATATTCATATGAATAAATACGCAAACCGCCTGATAAGTTAAACTAAGTAGTAAACTGATCGATTTGTATTTGCTCCGGATCTAAACAGAATAACATCCGGCGCTTCAATCCAATCATCACAAACACTTACTTTACAATATGTATTAAGCTTACGAATTCATATTTAATCTTACTTTTTACCCTTTCACAAGTTAAAAATCCATTACGCATCGCTGAAACGAAAAACTGCTTCGACTAGAACAACATCAATCATTTAAGCAACCTAATTCACTTCGATGAAGTTGCAATCTACGAACTTTTAATCATCATGAACTGGGTCAGGCATTCTGTTTTAGTGAACATTACTATTATTAGGGCACCTTATCGATAGAATTTCAACAACGATTTTCAAACTTTATTAACCCGAGAATCGATTTTATTTAAATAGAATCGTTTTGCACAATTATCAACATAACAACGTAGCGCTGTTTAAAATGGTACACACTGCACCGCATTGGACGTTTTGAGATATTATGTATTAAGTTTTTTTTTTTTTTTTTATACTACAATGCGACGAGAAGAGCAAGACGTTCAACTGATGGTAAGTGATACGCTTGCCCATGACAACGCGGCGCTAGTTAAGATGGTACACACTGCACCACATTGCGCTCGTCGCCTGAGACATAAGGCGTTAAGTCTCGTTACTCCAGTAACTTTACTCGCTTACAGCGCCCTTCGAACCGGAACACAGTAATATTTGCACAGTACTATTTGGTGACTGAAATAGGAGCTGAGGTGGTACCTACCTAGACGGTCTGCGGCATTAGTGACCTAGCAGTAATGAGCATGTGAAGCATGAGGTTCGCTTGATGGTAAGTGAATACACTACACCACATGCTAATCCAAATGTTTGCCACATTAAGGTCGCTGGTGAGAGAGAGATGGACTCTTTATAGTTTTCTTCATAATGAAATAAACTAAGAATTACGTGACAAGAAATTCACCAATTTGAACTTTTTTGAATAGTATTCACAATGTTTTTGATATACATAATATGAGTATTCATTAAGACATATCCCGCACAAGTTGATGAAGATGATGATCAATTTTTAACTTAAAATAATTTTTATCATCACCTTTATTTTAATTTGCTTAAATATAAGTGAACTATCTATTTAGATATATGAATGTATGGGTATTATTAGAGGATATCTTTGTGAGTTGCAAAGGGCAAAACTTTTGGAAAACGCGGTGCTTGTATACTGCTTTGTTATAAAGAAATTGTATGACGATAAAAATGATTATATAATACCTTCAGTTAACAGTAGCTGAAGGATGAAGCAGTTTTCTCAATCTGACAGCTATGTTTTAGTTCTAAATAAAAGTATAGTTTGCTAGTATTTCTTTGTGAATATTTTAGTGGTTTCGAATTATGCTGTACGCCGTTGCCCTATTGCCCTTGATTACCTAACCCAATGCTGCTGAACCAATTTATATTCATAAACGTGAACCGATCCAGAGCGATGGCCGCAGGGGTATTGTTGCATAACCTGCGATCCACGGCGGTAAATTAATATAAATGTGTGTAGCATGGTTAAGAATGTGCTACTACTTTAATGGGAAATGGGCAGCAGACATGCCCATAAGCTAGATATGGTTTGAACATATTTTACCAAAAAACTTATTGTTCATTTGTTCCCTTGGTTTGTTTCCTTGTTTGTTTGTTTGTTTTTCATAAAAGTGACATTAACGCTCACTTAAACGTACAAAAATATTTAAATTAGCAAAATAAATAAATAGAAGAGAATAGATTCATCAACAATACATAAAGTTATAATAATAAAGTGCTGCGCTGAAAATTGTTTTATATAGTTTTTTGTTTGTTAAAAATGGCGATACTATCATTAAAAGTTTGTTAAGACATTGATCATGTAGGTGAGTAAATAGAGTAGTAGAGAAGTAAATTCAACTAAACAGATTAAATAACATACATTTGATCAAAAAAGGGCATTTGATTTATTTCTAATTTGCATTGCTCTGTTGTATGTAGTCATTAAACAAACATTATTGTTGAATACACGGTACTGTACAATTTGTATTAGTTTTTCGCTGAATACATATTTACGTGTATGTTCAATTTACAGCGTTAAGGCTACAGTTTTAATATTTTTTCAACACCTTATATATTGTGGTCTTGGCCTTAATATAAGACATTAAGTCTTGTTACCGCAGTAATTTCACTAGCTACAGCGTTTTACAAACCAGAATCAGATAATTTTTTCGATGAAGCGACTAGAAAAGACGTTTAACTGTCGGTTTAAATACAAACCTATAACATACCAAAAACCAATTCTAACTGGGAAGCAGTAATATTTTCGGTCTAGACAATGTAGTCCTAACAAGTAAAATTAGTAACTTTTTTTATACTAACTTCAATTTGAACAAATATGATGTAGCGTAGAAAGAGCTAGCTAGACCCAATTTTCAAAACCGCAACAACTTTTGAAACTGCACAACTTGTGGCTATGGAATCGAACCCGAAATCTACATGTTAAAATAAAAGCAACCGAAACATTAAACCTTCACATAATAAAATTCAATTTAACACCACATTTTTTCCTTCGTTTGTTACATACAAAAATTCTTACAAGAGCGCGAAAAACGTTTAAGAGCGGTTCAAGTAAATTGTTTTTTTTTTTTTGAAAATTGATGAAAGAAAATATCGTGTAAAATATAATTTGTTTATCGAGTTCGTTCACGCGATAAAGCGTGGAGGAGTGTTTTATATTCATAAGAACGTTTGCGACAAAGGGACACTTGAGTATATTTAAATGCAATAACAATCTCCTTCACACTTTTATATGCGAGCTATAATGACATGAATTTGCCGAAATCTTAAATGTTTTGTATATATTGTGTTGTTTTTGTCATCTGATGATCCAGCTTATTTGATGACATCTGTTAAACATCTTCATCATTTACTTAATGCTGAGGAATGTGATAGTAATTCCTTCTGACTATAAAGTAGGTGTTTTCTTTTATTGATTTAAAACATCTGCTTTCTATCTCTTATAAATAAATCAATTTCAATTGTAAGAGTAGACAAGGGATCTTTGTTACAAATTGTGATGAGTTCTATAATGATTTTAAGTTATTTTGCTATTAACTTGTTGATTCTCATAGCTGTCCTAAGGAGCTTCCGCCAGCATCACTTTCTGAAAGTATTGATTCTGTTTTATCATTGCTTATAAATACCCAAGTATTGTAATCATAGAAAAATACACATAAGGCAAGAGCTCTAACCAATCGCACTTTTGTTGTACTTTCAATAATAACTGAATCAATTATCAAACTTTTAAAAGAGTCTTTCAAATACTCGAAGTATACAAGCACGAAACCAAATGCATTTATTTATAAATACAATACTTTAGATTGCAAGAAACAAAAGTTCATTTTCTTACGTTGAATTTTCTTTGGATTCACAAACGGAAATAACTTGAAAAATATGATTTGCGTATCGGGATTGTTTTCAAACAAAGCGATGGAAAATGTTTTATATTCATAAGGAAACGAACTGAAAGCGGCAGGATCCGTTTAATTTAACGAAAAGTTAAATAAGTGATGGTTAAGTTACTTAAAAGACAAAGTGCTCTTATAGTAACGCATACGTTTTCCCTTAACAATGTGATTATTTTCTGCTTTTCTCTGATATTAATGTTCAGGGCTTTTAAATCCTGCGATTTACTCCATTTAGTAACATATATATATATATATTATATATATATAATATATATATATATATATATATATATATTATATATATATATATATAAAAAAGATATTTATTTGTTCTTAATTCTATTGCTTAGTTTAGTACATATCTTTGAACAATATTTGAAAAACTTATTTCTAATTTGTTTTCTATGAACTCGTATAAACTGTCTCTATCAATTATTACCTTTGTCTCTTGTTCAATGTTTTAACTTAGTAGTCTTAGTTAACTTAGACAACACCTTAATGCGTCGCCTTGGCTAGTGTGAAGTAAAGTGTCGTTACCTCAGTTATAGCTACAACACGTAATAAGTAAGAAGTAGTAATAAAAAATGTACTTTTCGGCGGGTACTTACCTCGATGATCTCCAGAAGAATTAAAAATGGTGCAGTACATCTTTAATTCTTTGACTTTAGTTATTATTAACTAAGACAGAAAAAATACTAGCATGTTACCTCAGTTTTGAAGAGGCGCGAGTTCGATTCCTTTTGAGCTTGAGCTTTCGGTGAAGGAAAACATAATGAGAAAACTAATATCTTCTAAAAACAACTTTTTTTTTAGATGTGACATCTACCCTCAGTTCACTAGTGTTATATATAAATGATATTGACTTTCTCCCTGTGAGAGAAATCCTCCAATCCCAGCAGTGGTAAGATTATTTATTGTTTTATTTTAAATATTATTACTAAATTTAGCTGACCGTTAAGAGGAAAATTGTCGTATATGTGAAATGTCAGTGGTTTCGGCAAATTGTTATATTTTTGAGCTGCGGTACGTGGGGGTGCCATTTTGCCGTTCCTCGTTATGATACCGTGCCCGCTATCGCAGCGACATTAATTAGTGTCGGGGGCAATTTGTCACGCTGTATGACAGTGCTGACACTTTGCTATTGCACGTGTGGAATTATTTCACTGAATACATCGTAAACTTTATACTAGTTTTTTTTTTTTAGTTTTCATTTATTGAATTTTTCTCCGTTAACACTAACGATAGCTAGGAAAAACGCCATATTTACTATAAATTGTATCGGAAGTCAAATAACCAAAAAGTTGTTGTTCAATTCGATTCAAAGAAGATAGGCAAAGATCAGAGACCGTACAGCCTATTCCCAAGTAAGCAACAAAGAATTCATATTCCATTAAAAATAATTAGCAAGTTTATATTAAAATATGGCGAAACATTTTTTTTAATAATAAAAACATGCAATTATGATAACAAATAAAAAAAACTAAATAATGCGTTGGCTGTATCCCGCTCACGTAGTAAAATTATATTAATTTTATACCAAACAACACCACGAAGCAGAGCCATCTTGTGGCAATTAACAAAAACTTACAATAGAAAGCGGAAAAATACAATGATATTTACTTTAAAGAAGTAAATATATAAAATCAAACCAAAACTTTCATTAAATTACGATGTATGGTAACTAACAACAAATTGTTTTACATATAAATGTAGTTTGTAGTTTATTCTTTGTAATATTTTAGATCGTAGTATTCAAATATATCAAACAATATAAGTACAAATAATTATTTCATATGAAAGCGAGTAAACCTAAATTGAAATAGATTAGTTACCCCCTCGAGATGTAATTACGGTATTTTTTTGGATATTTTCAATTAGCCCAGTAACATAATTATTGTTTACTATACTTCGGTGTTATGGATTGAATTCATCGCTCAATAAACTAGTTCAAAGGTAGACGTTCACTTCAACTGCCTTTTGATTGCTTTGTAATTAGTTTGTGGATTATTTAAATTTAATCATAGTTTTATCTTGTATAAACTCCATTCAATATATTAAGAAAACCATTTAATAATGCACGATGAAATCTTATAAAAGTACACATATGTGTCTTAGTAAGAATAATACAAAAATGTGAAACCTTTTTCGTTTATTTCGTTCATAAAGCATTCATGGTTCTATTTGATATGATAGAAACGATTCGTGACAGTAAAAATGGTATAATAAAAAAGCCGACCGACAAAGAGCCTAACCAACGGTGCTCTGTAATATTTTTAGATCGTTTCATTGGACATTTATTTGAATAGTATATACGTCACTCGTTTACGTTATGGCAACACTTTAAACGTAATCAAATATTTATTATCTATTAGATAAGTTATCATTTAAACATTTAACTAAACTACATTTTGCGAAATTTAGCAGTCTGTTCTGTATTCAGAAATATTAAGTGTAAATTGGTTATTATATCAGTATATTAAAAAAGTTAACGATTTTGTATTTCATATACGAGTATACTGGTGGTTACGCGGCTACTATTTCTACCGCCTAACAGTAGTGTGCAAACATTACTGTGTTCCGGTTTGAGCTAGTGAAATTACTGGGGTAACGAGATTTAAGACTTCATGCCTCAAGGCGACGAGTACAATGTGATGCAGTGTATACCAACTTAACTAGCGTCACGTTATGGGCAAGCGTATCACTTACCATCAGGTGAAGGTCTTGCTCTTCGCCTAATAGAATAAAAAATAATACAAAAGGACAGACATTCACAGATATATTTAATTACGTGAAAAATCAAGACATTCTAAATGAAAAAGCGACTGAGCGCCGAAAGTAAAAAAAAAACGTCAGCCGTCGTATTCAAATAATGTCGCTGTCACACGGGGTAATGAAAAAGCGATTATTACCAGTCGCTATTATTACGATGCTTCAACCCCTCCCCCTTCACGTCTCCCTCATACCCCCCCTCTGCCCGTGCAAACGTAACCCCAACGCTCATAATCTGATTTGTTCGTGGAATTGACCCATTAACGACTGCGCCATTTTGCAACACAGCCTAAGTCACATGTCATGAAATAACACAGTTTTAATTTCACCTGTCCTTAAAACTGGACGGATTTTTATACACTCCCGGACACATCTATTGGCCCACCTAGTGTTTAAAAGTTTTAACGGTGCCTAGCTAAAAATAAATATTAGGTGGAGAAATAAGTTTTAATGCAGTTTTAAAGCTGATTATTTGGTCAACCTTTATATATGTTTTTTTTTTAATTTTGAATTCAGGATTATGAAAAAAAAAACGAAAATTCGAGTCTGGTCATTGTTTTCAACGACCTAGAAATGGAGAATACTTTTTTATTTCGCACAAGTTGGATTATTTTTTGATGTTTCCGATTGGTTCCATTAAAAGGCAAATCTAGAGCAAACTTAGAGCCAGTTTTTACCAAAAAATATGGATACTCTGCCTGAAATTGTCGCCCAAGCTGTAAAACTTCTGCCGGCCAAATCAATTCGAAATTACAAAAAAAAATTAAAAAAAAAACATACATAAGGGTTGACCAATAAATCTGCTTCAAAACTACATTAAAACTTATTGCTCCACCTAACATTTATTTTTAGCTAGACACCGTCGAAACTTTAAACACTGGGTGGTGGGCCGATAGATGTGTCCGGAAGTATATTTATCTTTACTTAAATATGTAAAAACGGCTTAAGTAAACTGTGTATTAGAATTACTAGTAAAACAAACAAACAAGTAAGTACACATTTTTTAACTAATCCTATCATCTATTCTGTTATAATTATTCATTGTTACTTTAGCCAAAAATAAGTTAAACATAAATGTGTTCCGATTTGAAGGGAGCTGTAGCTAGTGAAGTTACTGGTAGAACCAAATTTAACACATGACCTACATCATCATATCGCTGCGTTGTTAAAGTCAAGTAAATCAGTTACTAAGTACAATAAAACATCCAGTATCTTGCCGCTTTGCAAAAAACTAATTATTAGACGATATTTAACAAAGTTCGTTTGAAAAATAGTTACGTAACATAAACAAGTAACTTATGCTCTTAATTCCATTTTTATGAGAAGAGACCATCAGCTTTTGAAAGACTAATGCGCTTTTTAATCAAAGACTACAAAAAGTAATTAAGCGCTAGTCTATATTACACAAGGAAAACTTATCTTTTAATTTTTTCCGGTAGATTAGTCAAAGTTATTTGGAATTGGATGAAACTGAAGGACTTATTAGTTAGACGGGTACCCAGCGAACACACAATACGCACACATACACATACAAACACACTCAAGAACGTTACAAACATATATATATAAAATAATAATTATAAAAAACCTTTTGTTAAATACATGAGTATTATATATAAGTCAGGGTCCTGATATACAGGCTGTGCTTAGTTCAGGACCCAAAGGATATAATGTACTATAATTTTAAGGAAGTTTTTATACATAAATAAAAAGAAAATCTCACTAATATACCCCCAGTATAATCACGAGTAGAGTAAACTCATTTTTCAGTAAATCAGAGTACCATGAAATCGATATAGCTATGAGAAAGTATCGCAACAGCTACAAAATAGTAATTTTTTTTTTGTATACTACTATGCGTCGAGACGAGCAAGACGTTCACCTGATGGTAAGTGATACACTTGTCTTTGACAACGTGCCGCTAGTTAAGATGGTATACACTGCACCACATTGCGCTCGTCGCCTTGAGATATAAGGTGTTAAGTCTCGTTACCCCAGTAATTTCACTAGCTTACAGCGCGCTTGAAACCGGAACACAGTAATATTTGCACACTAGTGCTTGGCGGCTGAAAGAGGAGCTGCGGTGGTACCTACATAGATGGTCTCCGTCAACAGAGACCTACCACAAGTAACTCGGTACCACAGTAACAGTGTCTCAGCCCAATTCATGATAAAGAAATCTAGTTAGTAGGTCTTGTGTGAAAATGCTGCGCTGAAATCAGGTTGTATATCATTATCAACGTCATAGTAACAATTGCGAGTGGGGACGCGAGGATTTATGAAAGAATTGCAACAAAGTAAACGTGTCAAGGAGCAGGCATAAGTCTTGCCCTTTGTCTACGCCTTGTAAAAAGAGTCCTTAACTCGCGGACATTTTAAAAATGCCTTTACTGTAACTTATTAAGGTTTTTTATTCTACAAGACGAAGGAGATGTTCACCTAATGGTAAGTGATACACTTGTCTTTAACAACGCGGCGCTAGTTAAGATGGTATACACTGCACCACATTGCGCTCGTCACCTTGAGACATAAGGTGTTAAGTCTCGTTACCCCAGTAATTACACTAGCTACAGCGCCCTTCAAACCGGAACACAGTAATGTTTGCACACTACCATTTGGCGGTTGAAATAGGAGCTGCGGTGGTACCCATCCAGACGGTCTCCGGCAACAGAGACCTACCACCAGTAACTCGGTACCACAGTAACAGTGTCTCAGCCCAATTCATGATAAAGAAATCTAGTTAGTAGGTCTTGTGTGAAAATGCTGTGCTGAAATCAGGTTGTATATCATTATCAACGTCATCGTAACAATTGCGAGTGGGACGCGAGGATTTATGAAAGAAATGCAACAAAGTAAACGTGTCAAGGAGCAGGCATAAGTCTTGCCCTTTGTCTACGCCTTGTAAAAAGAGTCCTTAACTCGCCGACATTTTAAAAATGTCTGCGTAAAGAAAGTCCCCGTCCTTAAAAAAATAGTGTTAATAGTAATAAAAAAAATAGTTCCTCTTTTCTACTTGGTTATGTTAATCAAAAGTATAAAATAATTTATAGTGAATGGGAGAGGAAAGCTGTAGATCGCTTTCAGAGTAGAAAAACTAAGGTTGATGGTGATGCTATTTATTTATTAAAATGCCTTTACTCTAACTTATTAAGGTTTTTTATTCTACAAGACGAAGGAGATGTTCACCTGTTGGTAAGTGATACACTTGTCCATAATAACGTGGCGCTAATTAAGATGGTATACACTGCACCACATTGCGCTCGTCGCCTTGAGACATAAGGTGTTAAGTCTCTTTACCCCAGTCATTTTACTAGTTTACCACTTCAAACTGCGACACAGTAATGTTTGCACACTACTGTTTGGCGGTTGAAATAGGAGCTGCGGTGGTACCCATCCAGACGGTCTCCGGCAACAGAGACCTACCACCAGTAACTCGGTACCACAGTAACAGTGTCTCAGCCCAATTCATGATAAAGAAATCTAGTTAGTAGGTCTTGTGTGAAAATGCTGCGCTGAAATCAGGTTGTATATCATTATCAACGTCATAGTAACAATTGCGAGTGGGACGCGAGGATTTATGAAAGAATTGCAACAAAGTAAACGTGTCAAGGAGCAGGCATAAGTCTTGCCCTTTGTCTACGCCTTGTAAAAAGAGTCCTTAACTCGCGGACATTTTAAAAATGTCTGCGTAAAGAAAGTCCCGCCCTTAAAAAATAGTGTTAATAGTAATAAAAAAAATAGTTCCTCTTTTCTACTTGGTTATGTTAATCAAAAGTATAAAATAATTTATAGTGAATGGGAGAGGAAAGCTGTAGATCGCTTTCAGAGTAGAAAAACTAAGGTTGATGGTGATGCTATTTATTTATTAAAATGCCTTTACTCTAACTTATTAAGGTTTTTTATTCTACAAGACGAAGGAGATGTTCACCTGTTGGTAAGTGATACACTTGTCCATAATAACGTGGCGCTAATTAAGATGGTATACACTGCACCACATTGCGCTCGTCGCCTTGAGACATAAGGTGTTAAGTCTCTTTACCCCAGTCATTTTACTAGTTTACCACTTCAAACTGCAACACAGTAATGTTTGCACACTACTGTTTGGCGGCTGACATAGGAGCTGCGATGGTAACCTACTTAGACGGTCTCCGTCAACAGAGACCTACTACTAGTAAAGTGTTTACGATGTTCCTAGTCCCTAACTTCACTTGTTAAGGAACAATGAGACCGTAGATTGAGTTCGAAATTCCCTAACTATCATATGCTGATATTCAGAACACAGCTAAGGCGACCGACTACATTGGAATTGTAGCTATCCAGTCGGGTTGAGAAAACCACCAATCTGTTTCTGGCACACATGGTTAAAACATCAAGCTAAGGATTAAGAAGGATTGTTCATTTCACAGTAATCTTAACAATGTAATAGTTTAACAGCATCAGCAGCCTATAGACGCGCACTGCTGGACAAACGCCTCCCCCATAATCTCCACACCAAACAGCTTCGCGCTGTCCGCATCCAGCGGTTTCCCGCGACCTTCACCAGATCGTCAGTCCACCCTGCAGTATGTAGTAGTTACACCACCAAAGAATCTGCAAAAGTATTTAGTATATACTCCGTATATAGTTAATACTCCGCAACGTTTGTAGCTTTTAAACCGGAAAAAGTAGATTGATACTCCTTGAGGATAAAATAAAAAGTCTATAGCTCTTCCAGTTAAGGAGATATGAAAGGTCAAAGTGAGCGCTGTGGAAAGAGTGAAAAAGTAAAAATAAAAGATTTCAATGAGAATCGAACTCATGACCTTTGTGTCCAAGAACGAAAATTATCCCCTAGGCTATTCCGTCACATTCTAATGTTATAAGGTAATAGAGATCCGGATAATAAGACGACGCTTGCATCGTTTTTCCGGATTATTCTTACTAGTGAAACTGGTTGGTAAGTGGAATATGTAAACAATGTCATTGTCTTATCTTTTTAAATTATAATGTAAATATTATTTATGTATCACAGCATGTAACTTAACTAACCTATTAGTCTTTTCCTGCAGTTGTTTCTTCTTAGTCGCCCTTTTAAGATATGGAAGACGCCATGGTGATTTTTTTAAACCTTCTTCTATAAAGTGTTAGTATTATTTTCTAAAACTTTTATATAAAGTTAACTAGCTGACCCGACAGACTTCGTTCTGTCAAAAAAATTGGAATGTGGCAGTTTTTTGTTCTTACCTATTTTATAGCCAGCGCAAAAAAATCTGGACTGAACCGTCACTCTGGTGATAGGGCGGTGTGTGGGGTTCAGCTCTGTATATGTTCATCTAATAACTAATATTTAAATATTAGTGGGTTCCAGAAGAGTGGCCAAAGTTATAATTATAGTACATAAATTATATTTACTATTATTATTTTATTAGGAACAAATAACTGTCACATTCCAAATCTTTTTGACAGAATGTAGTCTGTCAGGTCCGCCAGATGGTAACGCGGATTGTGCTCGACTGATGTATTGACGTGAAAACGAATGCATTTTATGTCGCGCGCCGAAAATAAAACAAAAGAAATAATACCGCGAAGCCGGCCAAATTGAAAATCAGTAAGAATGATCTTTAGCTCTTACATTTTGTGACTATTTATGTTATTATTTCATTCGTTTTAATTTCGGCTCGCGGCGTTAGATCTTCCGACGCGCATACGCACACCGTTTTGATAGAATAATTGAATTTGAACTTTGTGCAGCTGTATATAGTGCAAATTGACTCTCTAGCGTTACGAACGCACCTACATCGCTTAGACAGCAGTGAAAGCTTGTTATTTAATATGAACTTTTGTTTGTTTGTTTCTGGTTTTACTGGTTGTACTGGTTTACTGGTTTACGGTTTACTGGTTATGGTTTACTGGTTATGGTTTACTGGTTAACTGGTTTACTGGTTGTACTGGTTTACTGGTGTTACTGGTTACTGTTTACTGGTTTACTGGTTTATGGTTTACTGGTGTTACTGGTTTACTGTTTACTGGTTTACTGGTTGTACTGGTTTACTGTGTACTGGTTTACTGTGTACTGGTTTACTGGTTTTACTGGTTTACTGGTTTACTGGTTTACCTGGTTTTACTGGTTACGGTTTACTGTTTATGGTTTACTGGTTACTGGTTTACTGGTTTACTGGTTTCTGTTTCTGGTTTTACTGGTTTACTGGTTTACTGGTTTACTGGTTTCTGGTTACTGTTTACTGGTTTACTGCGTTTACTGGTTTACTGGTTTACTGGTTTACTGGTTTACTGGTTTTACTGGTTTACTGGTTACTGGTGTACTGGTTACTGTTTACTGGTTTACGGTTTACTGGTTACTGGTTTACTGGTTACTGGTTTACTTGTTTACTGGTTTACTGTTTACTGGTTTAACTGGTTTTACTGGTTACTGGTTACTGGTTTCTGGTTACTGTTTACTGGTTACTGTTTACTGGTTTACTGTTACTGGTTTATGTTTACTGGTTTAATGGTTTACTGGTTTTTACTGGTTTAATGGTTACTGGTTTACTGGTTTACTGGTTTATCTGGTTTTACTGGTTTTACTGGTTTTACTGGTTACTGGTTTTACTGGTTTATGGTTACTGGTTTTACTGGTTACTGGTTTACTTGGTTTACTGGTTTAACTGGTTTACTGGTTTATGTTTACTGGTTTTTACTGGTTTATGTTTACTGGTTTAATGGTTACTGGTTTTACTGGTTTACTGGTTACTGGTTTTTACTGGTTTACACTGGTTTACTGGTTGTACTGGTTTACTGTTTACTGGTTTACTGCGTTTACTGGTTTATGGTTTATGGTTATGGTTTACTGGTTTACTGGTTTACTGGTTTACGGTTTACTGGTTTACGGTTTACTGGTTAACTGGTTTACTGGTTTACTGGTTTACTGGTTTACTGTTTACTGGTTACTGGTTTTACTGGTTTACTGTTTACTGGTTTAACTGGTTTTACTGGTTACTGGTTTACTGGTTTACTGTTTACTGGTTTACTGGTTAACTGGTTTTACTGGTTACGGTTTACTGTTTACTGGTTTACTGGTTTACTGGTTTAACTGGTTTTACTGTTTACTGGTTTACTGTTTACTGGTTTACTGGTTTACTGGTTTCTGGTTTTACTGGTTTACTGTTTACTGGTTTACTGTTTACTGGTTACTGGTTTCCTGGTTTTACTGGTTTACTGGTTTACTGTTTACTGGTTTACTGGTTTCTGGTTTTACTGGTTACTGGTTTACTTGGTTTACTGGTTTACTGGTTTACGGTTTACTGGTTTACTGGTTTACTGGTTTACTGGTTGTACTGGTTACTGGTTTACTGGTTTACTGGTTTACTGGTTTACTGGTTTACTGGTTTACTGTTTACTGGTTTAACTGGTTTTACTGTTTACTGGTTTACTGGTTTACCTGGTTTTACTGGTTTACTTGGTTTACTGGTTTACTGGATTACTGGTTTACTAGTTTACTGGTTTACTGGTTTACTGGTGTACTGGTTAATGAACTTTATGAAATAGCAATAAAGTTCAAATTGACCCTACATTTTAGTTAGAGAACGTTTGTATAGGTAAAAGAAAAGCGCTGTTTTTAGTGGCTTCCCGGCGATTATTCGAATTTTTCTCAAATTGGCCAAATTGGTCCTGGCGTTGTAGAGTGATGCGCTTACCGACACATATTTGTATTATAGATTAATAATAAATTATATTCAATGACATTAGTTATTAATAATAAATAATAAAGTTGCTTGAGAATATATTTATATGTAGAGGGAGTGACAAAAGGCATAATGTTTGAGAGATATAGAATTCGTTGTCATCACCACTCCGTGCTGTGTACTGGTGAGAGGTGACACCGGTACACACGTGGAGGGGATCACTTACCAAGTGATAATATTTTTTTTTTGATTTTACAGCCACGCGGTTTGATACGTGGCCATGTACAATTGATGATATCGAGCGCGACAAAAATATTAAAATGACTATTAAAAAGCAGGGGTTGGTGATAGAAAAGTGAAAATTTAGGGTTGTATGTAGTTTTTGATGCCACACAATAATAAAATAAAATAGAAAAAATATTCTAAAAAAATAAAAAAAAAAAATTTTGGTGTGGGCAACCCTGATCACTTAGAGGTTTGAAAAATAGATAGTAACCGATTCTCAGACCTACTGAATATGCATAAAAAAATTCATAAGAATCGGTAAAGCCGTTTCGGAGGAGTTAGGGAACGAACATTGTGACAAGAGAATTTTATATATAAGATAATATCCCTTTAACAATTAACAAAACAAAACACTAAAAACAACTGCACTTTCTCGCTCAGTCTGATAGTTAACTCGCAAGTCAATTATTTAATTGGGTTAAAGTTCTTTAAAATAGACTGAAGTAGTTTTACGTATCCAGTATTAGTAGCAAAGGTTGGTGAATCCTACTGAAATGAAAATTTAACTCTAAAACTCTTTTAAGTGTGGTCATTGAGTTTTGAGTACAAATATATATATAAATGAACACTCATTTTATTATTCCCAGTTCTGGGTCTTGGGGACTTCTCTCACACGGATGGAATCATGAAACTTTTGTGAAACATGTCAACCAAACCAAAAAGAAATATTTGTATGAACATGTACATACGATTTTTGTCATTATTTTATCTAAAAGACTAATTAGTTTGATCAATCCGTAAAAGTCAAAGAAATATGCATTGTTTTTCCACGTATAATAATAATGGATTCTGAATAAATACAAACTGGCAACACAAAGTGTGCGGGGTCCGACTAGTTGAACTGAACTATATATCTTGATACAACCAGCTGGCAGCGCTCCACACGAGTGTATACTTGATCGTTCAAAACGTGAAAACGCTTTTTAATTTTTGTTAAAGTAATATCAAACGGCGAACCTATTTACAATTTACGTTATATTTCACAACTGATTTTCAGCGATATTCTATATGTACACAAACTAATTTTAAGCTTTGAAAATAATAGTTATTGAGTTACTTGTATTGTTTGCACAAGACATACCCAAAAAACTTATTTTTCGTCATTATATACACTGATTATACAGGGGCTTCGATTTACTTATTAATAATATAATAAATATCATAAACAGTTTTCATTAATCACAAAAAATCTTTAAGCTAAGAATATATATAATTTTCATGTTGAATATTCTTTACCTTCATTGTAATTCGCGACTGCATAGATGGCGTTGTCTTAATTTCTATACAATTTAACAAACTATCATATCGATGTTTTCTATGTATTAACTATTTAAAATGAAAAATAAACTGTCAAATTTATTTTGTAAAATAGAATATAGAAAAAATAATGTGTGTAGTTTTCATCAATAAGTAAATGTTTCAGCAATTATAACATAATTAGCAGAAGTGTTTAACTTAAGTATCTACAGAAACTTCTATCTTGACTTATTTGAGAATCGATGCTATGTATGTTAGAAATAAGAGTTTAAATTATTTATTTCAATTCATACTTCTGTAATTTTTTTTCTATTTTCAGTTTCCGATTTTTATTCTGAAATACGGTAAAACAAAACAAATGATAATTCGTTATGTTTACGCACATTTCAGTTGTAACTAGGTTCATAGGCGGTATTAATATTCAAAAGAACAACGGAAGGTAATTGAAACCGTGACCTTGGGGTCCTCGGCGACCTTGTGCCCACGCAATGCCCGGGCATTGTTTTACAGTCGCACCCGTTTTGTTCGCTCGTAATAAATACAAGTAAACAAGCGGCTTTTCGGATGTAACTTAATCGCTTTAAGCTTCAATATTCGCGGCCATTATTTTTTTTTTATTACTTTTGTAAAACTGTAAACACTGTAAATTGAAATTCGGGCACGTGACCGTATTTTCAATTTCGAGTTTGATCACATTTCACTGATAATCGATATTTAAATCATGGCATTTAACTGCAATGAATACTAATCAAGTGTTTTAAAGTGTTACTAAAAAGACTTATTAATATTCACTTGAAACAACTTTCAGCTGATAATAACGTTGCGCCTGCCATTAAATATCATTTGAGCTACAGTATTATGTCTATCAAGAAATAAATCCATTCACGATCAACTTAAGATAACTACCTGGTTATTCACTTGATGATCAACGTGTCTTACGTTACTTTGGCCATACCGCCCGTAGACAACAGAAAATCTGGAGAAACTGGTTGTAGTAGGAAAGATCGAGGGGAAAAGATCTTGAGGTCGATCACGTACTCGTTGGTCCGACCTGATAAACCTTATTAGGCATCAACATCCGAAATGCCCTAAAGTGTGCGGAGGACAGAGTGCTCTGGAGACATCTGGCGGAAACATCTTTGCGTTTCAAGACAAGCACGACCTTCAGTCATGAAGTGCACGAAAGAGAAGAGAGAATTATATCTATCAATTCGCACTTGGCCACGTGGTGGTGGCCTTTTTTTCTTTGTTAGCACAGGTTTGTGACAAAGTACTCAAAGATTCTTACTGAAAGATAAGTCTATTTTAAGGATCTTCTTCTAATTCGTATTTACTCATGACTGAGAGTCGTGGTCATCATGTGTAATGAAATACACGACAACTCTCTTGGCATTTATAATGGATTGGTTTGCCATTGCACTCTCCATTTCACATACTAGTGCGAACACGGATGGTCATGATATAGATATGCAGGTTTCCTCGCGATGTTTTCCTTCACCGTCAAAGCATTTGATATTAGTTGATGTTACACTAACTGCACATTAATTGAAAAATTCATTGGTGCAAGCCGGATTCGCACCCGGTACCCCCGGAATGGAAGGCGGGCGTTGAAACCACTAGACTATCACGGCTGTTTTTGGGATATGACTTTAGTATTTGAGAAAGGAAGTAATATTTTAACTGATAGGTTTTACGCGAATAAGGCTTTTTAGCTAACTCCAGCCGCTAACGAGCTTTATTGTTACATTCATTTATGAATAGAATTTCAAAAAATCCAGTTTAATATTTGTATCAGTTCCATCTGTGCAGTATGAACACAGCTGTTGGCCAAAGCTGCGCCGTGTGGATTATAAAACTGATTTCAGGTCACGCGTTCAATCCCTTTCGTTGGTTTTGTGGTGATTTTTTTTTTACCTTTTTGTGGTGAGAGTTGAAATTGTTTTGTGGACCAAGTCTATGATATTTTTTTATTACTTATAACTGTAACATATAGTAATTCCATTACAGTGTTATATTAATTGCACATTCATTGAAAAATTCATTGGCGCAAGCCGGATTCGAACCCTGTACCTCCGGAACAGAAGGCGGGCGTTGAAACCACTAGACTATCACGGCTGTTTTTGGGATACGACTTTAGTATTTGAGAAAGGAAGTAATATTTTAACTGATAGGTTTTACACGAATAAGGCTTTTTAGCTAAATCCAGCCGCTAACGAGCTTTATTGTTAGATTCATATATGAATAGAATTTCAAAAAATCCAGTTTAATATTTGTATCAGTTCCATCTGTGCAGTATGAACACAGCTGTTGGCCAAAGCTGCGCCGTGTGGATTATAAAACTGATTTCAGGTCACGCGTTCAATCCCTTTCGTTGGTTTTGTGGTGATTTTTTTTTTACCTTTTTGTGGTGAGAGTTGAAATTGTTTTGTGGACCAAGTCTATGATATTTTTTTATTACTTATAACTGTAACATATAGTAATTCCATTACAGTGTTATATTAAAGATCTTTTAAAACCGATAAGAAATTTTCTAAATCTGTTCTTGTGAATTTCGGAAGATTCCCTAACCTTAATAATCTTAAATATTGACAGTCTAAGCACAACGATGCTGCTATGGAGGCAGACTTATAATATGAAAGGAGTTGCTAACTAAGCGGACTAGAAAAGACAATCATCATCATCATCATCATCATTTCAACCGATGGACGTCCACTGCTGGACATAGGTCTCTTGTAATTTGTTCCACAAAATACGGTCTTGAGCGGTTTGAGTCCAGTGACTCCCGGCTATCCTTTTTATATCATCTGTCCACCGGGGAGTCCTGCCAACGCTGCGCTTTCCTTTCCTGTGCGTGGTCGCCATTCCAGCACTTGGATCCCCAACGTCCATCGTTTTACGAGCTACTGTGCCCTGGCCCATTTGCCACTTCAGCCTCGCCGACTCGCAGAGCTATGTCGGTAACTTTAGTTCTTCGCGGATCTCTTCATTTCTGACTTGATCGCGCAGAGATACGCCGAGCATAGCACCTTTCCATCGCTCGCTGTGTGACTCTGAGCTTAATTATAAGGACATAGTTAGTGACCAAGTTTCGGAGCCGTAGGTCATCACTGGCAACACGCACTGTTCAAAGACTTAGTCTAAGGCACTGAGGGATTTTTGACGAAAGGACCTTGCGGAGTTTACCGAACGCTGCCCATCCTAGTTGGATTCGGCGGTTTACCTCTTTCTCGAAATTGGATTTACCTAATTGGACTGTATGCCCCAGGTACACATAGTCGTCGACCAATTTCGAGGCTGAAGTCTCAACTAATTATGGCTGGCGTGAACATGTGCATTGGACATGATTTTTGTCTTGCTCATGTTCATATGAAGGCCTACCTGTTGAGAAACTCTGCTGAGGTCAACGAGCATTGCATTGAGGTCTTCCAGAGTCTCTGCCATAAGGACTATGTCATCGGCAAACCGTAAGTGAGTGATGTACTCGCCATTGATGTTGATGCCCAACCCGTTCCAATCCAAAAGCTTAAAGACATCTTCCAACGCAGCGGTAAATAGCTTTGGAGAGATTACACTCCCTGAAAAAGACAATACCACCAACCAAACTCTACAAGGTGACCCCGGAATCGTATCAGCGATCTCAGTTTCACAAGGTAAGTGCTTAACCCCTTCGCTATAGAGGCAGTTAAAACGTTAACGTTTCCTTACCGGCCGTTGTATATATAGTTTACGGCCGTCATTAATGTCGAAAGGTAATTAAACTGTTACTATTTTTAAACCACCGTTGGCGTCGCGCCACACGGTGGTGTGTTTGGACTTCGTTCAAAATGCGGTGTGTTGGCATCATAAAGTTATCTAGCAAAATGTATTCAGGACTCTTTCAAAAGTTTCTTTAGATGCATGAATTTGCTAAAGCAACGAGAGTTAACATCTAACGTCTTAAGACGGTATAAAATTCCTTACTAACAAACGACAAGTAAAGATTGCTCTCAGCTAAAGAAGGAACCGTTTTCTCTCTTAATTAAAATGTATAATCTATACTTCTTGCTTTCTTCAAAAACGAGATCAATAAGGAAAAGGATTTGTATTTATTCAATAATCATTTCTTTGTTAAAGTGTATGGCAAATAAAAGTCTAGTGGCTTTTTGTTTAAAATAGACTTTCGAATGTTGTATAGAACAAACTCAAACACTAATTTAAATTAGATTTACGTGCACTGGAATCGAACCCGAGAACTCCGTGTTACAAGCCAAGTGGAGGTCACAGAAGTAAACATGGTACATTATAAAATTTTATGGTCATAGATACTATATATTACATAACTATTCCAGCATCTTGCTTACATCAAAGATGTGGTTCTTGAAATTTTAAGTTACATCGCTATCTACTAACATTAACTTATTTTCTAGTAGAATGGAATCCTTTTAAAGTAAAACTTAAATACTTTTACAATAATGAATAATACAATTTATTCATATCATAACTTTAACTGACAAGTTATAAATCACTAGTAACAAGCATACCTTACTGGTTCTGGTAAACAGTTAATGTAAGCCAACTTGTTATTTCTTGCTGCTGTATTATAACTTAATAAGGAAATCAATATTTTTCTTTTTCCGTAGATCATTTATGTTGAAAAGATTTTTTAGACGTAACCGAGACTTAATCAAAGAGAATGTTCATCACACGTCCATTTTTCTTTCAGCTGAAAATGATAAATTATGATTAGCTAAGAAACAAAAGTTCTGTAAGCCGGAGCAAAATAAATTTATGATATGATATAAGAGAAAAGAAAAAAATCGTTTCGTGTACTTAAATGAAATGGATTTTTTCAGTGATGCAAGAATACGAAGTTAAATTATATAGATAATAAATTTTCTAGATTAAAGTAAACCATTGAAAATTTACTAGATTTTTTTGCTAGCTTTTATAAGGTTTTTTTCTCCTATTTTTATGTATTTCAAAAGTTACAAGTATACTAATATTTTTCATAGTACATTGTTAATACATCTGAAGTAAATAAGTAAAGCTTTACTTAACGGATTGTTGTTCGTTATACTGGTATGTAAACATTTAAAGGTTGTGGTAAACACGAATGCGCCCAACAAAGCCTCGTCCCTCCCAGTTGGGGCGATCATGAAAGGATTTCAGGTCACGCTTCCGATCCTCTTACCCTTTTTTTGTGGAAATTAAATTGTTTTGCCATAATTAAAGGCGAAAACCTTGCGATAATAAAATTATCACATTAATTGTATCGTTTTTGCCATTTTTCGGTAAACAGTCATTAATTTAGCTTCAAAAACTAATATTTTTTGTTATTGCATCTTTTAGTTTAAACAAGCCGGAAAGACTATGCATGAGTCGTCTTATTATCTGGGCCTCTATTATCTTATAAGATTAAAATGTGCCGGAATAGCCCAGGGGATAATTTTCATGCTTTGGATTCGAAGGTCATGTGTTTGATTCTCAGTGAAATTTTCTTTGTAGTTTTTCCCTCTCTTCCACGGTGCTAACTTTGGCATTTCATATCTTCTTAACCGGAAGAGATAAAGACATTTTATTTCGGATTTCTCAACTCCTTATCCTGTACTTCATTTTATCCTGAAGAGTATCCACGTAGCTCTTCCGGTTTAAAAGTTCCAAGCGTTACGGAGTATTTAAGACAGAGCATCAGTGTCTTTAACGCGGATGCAATTTGGTAATAGAGACATAAAGACAAAATTATATAAAATTACAGTACTTTCAGTCTCTATTACCAAATTGCATTTAATTTTAGACATAATGTCATAAAGACAAAATTATATAAAATTACAGTACTTTCAGACATTATGTCTATAAAGAAGTCCTGAATTCATTTAGAAAAGACCAAGGTCCAATCCCAATGAACTTAAACTTTTAGTGAAAGAAAATATCGTGAAGGAAACTTACATGTTTCAAGAACAGCTTCAAAACACGTGTGATATCCGCCAATCTGGAATTGGCCAACTTGCTGAGTAAACCTTAACTTGTGAAAGATCCAGAGTTAATCAACTTAAAAATGACTGCTTATTTTAAATCATATTACATAGTATATTTATTCCAATTTATATGTATAGTATTTTTTAACAAATGAAAACACTTTAATAAAACTTAATCCATTTGATTAAAGTCGACTAAATTTTTCATTACATCACCAGATGTCTGACAACTGAAATAACTATACCAAAAAGACATAAAAACCTAATTTTTATTTACATAAATTAAACAAAGTCTTTATTTTGATAATAACAGCAAACGTAATAAAAAAGTGTCATCAAACACCTCATCACCTTAATGTGATATTTACTGTATACACGTTACGTTTACACGTTGTTTACATATGCACCTGCGTGTTAAGCACTTAATTGCTATGTTAAATGATAATCGTGATAATCACTGTTTGTAAAGAACTTAAAAGCCGTTTCCTGTATTATTAATGTATTAACAGTCGGCTGTAAATAATTTTTAACATAAGATTTATATCTATTTTTGTTTATAGTAGCCTATCGAATTTTAATCAATATGGCTACACTGAAAGGGTTTATTGATTCTTAAATATCATTGATTCCTATATTAAATTTCAATAGCTACAACATTCTTCGAACGTCATTAAAGTAATATTCACCAACTATTTAAAGATATAAATTAGCGTTGTTGTAACTATGTAAAAAGTCTCCAGCAATTGAGACTTTTAGAAGAAATAGTTAACTTTTCTTTGAAATTTACTGGCTGTGTATCTGTTTGTTTTGAATACATATTATCGCTATATTTTGTAGAAGTCATTCCGTGTATTTTTAAATAGAATGTCGCGTTATTCAAATAACCATTACGTTGACCATTACACTATGATAACCACGGACTGTCGGAGCAATTAAGCCCCATTTCCGAAAGGCGCTCCCGTGGAATATATTTAATGCACGCATCGTGAAAGTCGGAACAAAAACCCGCACATAGTGAGAGCTTAGTGCTTTTTAAGTTGTTATTCTATACCGCATTCATTCTCACATACATAAACAGTTATACAATAAATATATGATTGGTTAATAACTAAAGTAATTCAACGATACTAATTATAATGTTTTTCACTATCTCTCTCTTGCGATATATTCTACTCTGTCTATATTTCAAATGTAAATATTGAAAATGTATTTAGAAATGCAGGTAGGGAAAATCAGATATACTTGTTTAAATAATCAAATCTTATTGTTCCCACTACTGGGACTCGGGATCTTATCACACAATAGATTAAAGGCTTTTTTCTACCCCTTTGGCCAAGTGCGAGAGAAGATGTCACATGTCGGTTTAATCACAATGTTTTTCTATCACCGGAAGCTGAAGCCCAGTGGGAATCAAACTTGCGTCTTTACGAAACATACAGCAAATACGTCTACTTTATAAACAGTTATAATAGATTCGCTACTGCTTACAGCAGGAGTATATTATTAAAAAAAAGACTACCCTTTTCAGCAGTGTAGTGTTAGTAGGTAGGCAGACTTAGAAAACGAGAAATATACGAGAAATATTTAACCCTAAATCTTAATACCGTCTACTCCTATCTTTTGTACAAGACGAAGGCTGACAGCGGACACCCTTTTTTTTATAAATAGACTAGACACTTTCTTAGAGATACAAAAATGTCAATCGTTCCACTTTACTACTTTCATGTTGTTACTCCACTCCTGGGCTGTAAAAAAAAAGAAAAACGGATTTACTCTATATTTTATTTGACGGCGGGTCGCGGGACGGACATTTTTCATCAGGAATACCGTGGAAACGTATGCAGCGTGCATTTTTGGTGAAAAACATTTTATACTAAAATAAAAAATAACTTCACTGGTATATGTATTGTAATAAACGACACGAATTTTATACTCTTTGTTATTGTGAAAAAAGAATTTTAAGTCTGCTCTAAGACAACTACTATTTATAATAAAATGATTATCAAATGTTGCATCATATTGTGCAGGCAGATCATTTTTTGTTGTCGTAAAGGGTTATGCTTCGCCACCTTACCTATCCACATCAGGGGTTCCTCAGGGATCTGTTCTGGGACCACTCTTATTTAACATATACATAAATGATGTTGTGGAGAGCATTCATAACTCGAAATGCTTTATCTTTGCCGACGATCTCAAAATCGCAAAAGTAATAAGATCGCCCAGTGATAACAAAGCTCTTCAAGAAGACCTTGATAGATTAGCTGAATGGTCTCGGCAAAATGGAATGGCACTGAATGCTACGAAATGCTCATTTACTAGATTTACCTTTTACCCGCAACCACAATACTATCTTAACTGCATACCAAATCAACGGTGTAGCGCTTAATGAACAGAAGACAGTGCGTGACCTGGGTGTAACATTCGACACCAAAATAAGTTTCAAGCCGCATATCGAAAACATCTGTAAAGCTGCAAGGCGCATGTTAGGCTTTGTCTTCAGAAATTCCAAAGAGTTTAAAAATCTCAACACCAGAAAACTTTTGTTCACCACGCTGGTCAGAAGCAAGCTCGAGTACTGCTCGGTAGTATGGAACCCATATTATCAAGCTCACAAAGACCGCATCGAGTCAATACAGAGACGCTTCACATATTTCTATCTCAATAGATCAGAGAAACGAGTGCCTTATCAAGATCGACTTAGAGACTGTAATCTCATGAAGCTATCCGACAGGCGCACGTTACAAGACATCCTATTTTTATATAAATTGTTAAACAACTCACTCGATGACTCAGAATTACTTGGCCAAATTTCATTTGATGTACCGCCTCGTATACCACGCCACTTAAAGTCTCTCCTCACTCATAGAACGTACAAATCGAATTTGGGTCACCATTCGCTGATCCCTAGAATGTGCAGGCTATTTAACTATTTTTTAAAAAAAGATAACACTCTTGATATATTTCACGATAGATTGCCAGTGTTTAAATCAAAAATTGTCAAGGTATTAAATCCCCCCACAGACGCAGACATCTAGCATTCTTCTATGTATATATGTTTATAGC
Organism: Byasa hedistus; assembly: GCA_029286795.1. NCBI lineage: Eukaryota > Metazoa > Arthropoda > Insecta > Lepidoptera > Papilionidae > Byasa > Byasa hedistus. Next base: position 4,042,526 of record JAGSMW010000013.1, on the reverse strand, counting down.
ACCTGTCTTGATACGGTTTATGCACCCATACCCAATTCACGCAGTGTTTGTCTTTAATTAAGAGTACATGTCGCTTATTGCCTAAGTTAAGAAATGTATACAATATAACTGATACATGTATTTTTGTTGACAGACCAAATAAAATAAAATAAATCAAGTGGTAGGTGGTAGGTCTCTGTTGCCGGAGACCGTCTGGATGGGTACCACCGCACCTATTTCAACCGCCAAATAGTAGTGTGCAAACATTACTGTGTTCCGGTTTGAAGGGCGCTGTAGCTAGTGTAATTACTGGGATAACGAGACTTAACACCTTATGTCTCAAGGCGACGAGCGCAATGTGGTGCAGTGTGTACCATCTAAACTAGCACCACGTTGTCATGGGCAAGCGTATCACTTACCATCACGTGAACGTCTTGCTCGTCTCGTCGAAAAAAATAATAAGTTATGAGCAAATTTTCACTTTGAAACTCGAGTCCTCATGATGAACGCTTTAGTCAACCGCTTAAATTTTTTTCTATGAAAGCAAAGAAACATCATCTATACAATTATAAATAAGTATCATTATGTACACTATTATTCTACCATGTTGTCTGGTGGTTGATATATCACATGGCTAAGAAAGCTGTTGTTCTTAGAACATGTCGGTTATTTCGCTATGTTTTTCTTCACTGGAATCATAAGCTTAGTGAGGATCGAACTCGCAACTCCTAAACATGAATATTTCTTACGACTTTTCAACTGAGCTATCACGAGTTTTATGTCAGTTTGAATTAAACCTTTAATATCTCTCATCTAAAACTTAACCAATATGTTTTTAAAGGTATCTATATCATATATAACTCATCTTTTAGGTTTAATATATTGTGTAAAGTTTTGATTGTAAAGTTATTGTACTTCATAGCGTAACTAACAGGTTAAACTACTGAATAATTTATGATTTGATGATTTGGGTCCACAGTAAATGATTATGTGCTAACAGGTAATAGTGTATCCATTTCACTGAATAATACTTATTTACAAGTTGAACTGTATACCTTATACATAAGTAATATGTTATACGGTTACTGTATAGCATAAAGTTTAACTTATCTCTGTTATAAACTGGTGTTTTTCTGAAATAGGGTCCAATGTTCGATTCGACAAATTCGTTATGAATATCGACGGTGTCGCGTGCTTTTATACGGTAAACATTTCGGCCAATTCATTCGTTTGCCGCTGACTTGCCAAAGCGCCGCGGTACCTAGCTTTGATTTAGGTAAAAGGTCTGGCCCGTGTGGGACCCTATCAATTTGCTCTATTTTTATATCGGCTTGTATTGATCTGTATGTGATGTATTCACCGACCATATTTGTTCCCAATGCAATTACTGCGACTGCTTTGATGTTGTGGTTGTAATCACAGTGATAGTTTGTGCCTACCTTCCACGATTTGTCTATTGCTCAGTTATTATTTAAGATATAAAATATTTGTGTTCGATAAATCAACATTGACAAATTGCGTTACGTTCACACCCAATAAGGAAATGGGGGGAAATTAAATGCTCAGCCGTTATATTAAATAATGAAAACGAATACGAAGCGCGAAAGCCGCGCTGACGCCAAATTGAATTGCGTTGTGTTGTGCTCCAAGCATTATGTACACCTGGGGAACCCTTTAACGTTTCCTACCCATTTTCCAGCAGTTTATTTCCTCTTTTACCAACAATGGTGTTTCCATTTGTGTTTTCATAAGATTTTCGGTAAGAACCTTCACGTTTATCATAATAACTCTTAAGCAAATCTGACTGTCATCACGACACATCGTTTAGATCGCTTGCTCAATAAGTTTCCTAATTCTTTTATGTAATGAATGTTGAATACTAGTGAAGTTTTCGAACCTTTGCGAATCTACTTTCATAATAATATCGACATCAATCAAATAAATGTTGAGTCCCATTAAAGTAATCTAATGGAAAGTAAAACAATAATTGGAATTTTTATTTTCTACTTTGTCTTAATCCTTCAAAATTATTAGTTACTTAAACAAGTTTTCTTAAATGATTAACGAAATTATGACTCCCAGTTCAAACTAGGTTAAACTCCGTCTAATAAAGTAATAACAAATTCGCCGTGCCCTGAACCAGGGGCCGCAAAGTATTAAACTCTTTTAAAGGTCAGCATATCCATTTATAGAACATGGTAATAAATGATTCAGTTAATTTGAATATTTGTAAATAAATTTTTCTTTAAAACACAAATACTTCCTAAAGTATTAGGTTAGTTTATAATGTGAACGAAAAACAACACAAAGAGATGAGAATTGTTCGTTGTGAATTCATTCATAAGTATTCTCATGATCAGCGAAATGAGACTGATATGATTTAGATGAGTACAGCTAATTGTCAGGCTGTGTAGAATTCCTTGGGTGAAAACCTTTTGTTCACTACTGACGATGCTTAAGATGTAAGGTCGACGAGAAGATTCTCGAACTTTATTCGCACGGCAACGAAACTATAACTCCATAATTTGCTTAGTCTCTTGTTTACGTTATTAAATTAGCAATGATGGTTTTGATTGTCATTTTAGATCACGATGAATATTTCATAATTAAACAGTAGTTTCTATAAATATTAAGCTAAATTAATAATGAAGTCCGTTTGGTCTAACGTAATAATATATTGAAAAAGTAAAAAAACTGTTTAATGTAAAATAACTTTCGTTGTGTAATAAGTATTCGCTATCTATAAATAGTTATAGCATGTTTAAACAAATATTTTTCTGTGAAAACTTTGAATATGGCTATAGTACGTATTTGTTAACTAGCTCGACATTCTGAGCTGGGTGTATGAATATATCATACGATGATCATCTTGCTCGCGTCTGTGTTATAAAATATTTTAACATATGAAAGATGTAGATGCTCCATTATTAAAGGATACATTTTGTAGTATCAATATAGGCTACTTTTATTATACATAGTTAAGGTTCTGCTCAGGAATTAGAAATAGATATTTCCATCAATATTATTGGATGATTGAATATTTTAAGTTTCTTAGGGCAATAATAACTCACTTGCTCCACTACCATCTCACTGGATATTTTGAGTATATTCTTGCTGTACTAGCCAATAATATATTAAAGCCATTTGATATCCTACCACTAGATCATCTTGCCTTTTTCACAATTATGTTTTTGATAGTATCAATCTTTTGTAACAATAGATACTTGGTGCTAAAGGGTCCAGGTGTCGCAACTTCGACTTATCTTGTGATGATTATTTCTAGTGTAGTTGGATGTATCAGTTTCTATTATTCCACTAGAGAGCCAATTGAAAGACTTAGAACTAATTATTCTTTTATTTAATTTTATCATTCTTACTAGTTAATAAGCTAACTTCAAAATTAGTTTAAGATTATGCTTAAATCTAAAAATTTATATCTCGCTGATGTTCTTTTCTTTCATCACTTCCCTACATACATAAACCTTTGATGAAAGTTGCGTATTGTTCTAGAGTTAAGTATATAGCAATATTCACCTTACACACAAACCTCGTATTGTTTTAGAACCTTCATCCATCCTTGTTCCCATTCAAAATAATATTACTCTAATACTGTTAACAAAGTCAGCTTTCCAATAAACGTCGCCGACGTAACGATTACCGTCAGAGTGCGGTTTTTTGCGTTTTCATTCCGTGGCAATATTCAAACGTATCCATCAAGAGTAGCTGAGCCGAAAAACAAATGTAGCTAGCACAGGGTGGCGGAGTTACGCGAATGACACACGGCCTCATGACGTGCAGGGCGGGGCGGGACCACTGCCGTCCAAGGTACAAACTGTATTCAATTAAATTAAACTTATTTATCACCACAAACTAATACATGCAAATAGAATTTTTTAGTTATGGATAACATTTGACATGACTGTGGATTTCAAGTGCTTGTGTTAGGTAATAAGCCAGTGCTACATGGAAGTCTCCAACTCACGTGCAGTTAACATTAGTGAATAACTTGAATGAAGAAAAAATAAATAATTTGTAGTGAGTGTTGTGTATGTGTGCTTGTAAGTGAGTGTTGTTTGTAAACGCGTAGGTATCCTGATGTTTGAAATTAGGTAGGGAATGATATAAGTACGTCTCGTATTACGTACGTAATAATCTTTAGACTTTTTTAATCTGCATATGATTGGGTAAGAAACCATTTTTGGACTCGATTCCTCTTTTATATAACTGCTTCGTTGCCGCAGTAGCCAACTGTATAAAAGACATTGCTATTCTAATGTATATTTTAATTTACCATAGTGTTATATCCACACTTCACAAGTCACCGAGACTTACAGTCGTCAGCTTTTTGCATCATAATCAAACTACTTAATTATTATCAATTATGTAAAAATTATGGATTTATAATATACTCAAAATTTGGTGGAAAAGTCTTTTCAAACCTGCCACCCTTATATCTATCTGTCTTACCTGCCGTTATCCGCCGCTATAATAAGTAATAAGATAAGTTATTAACTTTAGGTAATACTCCGCGGACCGCGAGTTGGATGAAGTCGTAAAATCCGAAAAGATTATATAACATCAACACAGACACTCGTGTGATACCATTAAAAATCACGGAGATTCTTATGTTTTCATAACCACTGTATTTAATACCTCTTTTAATTTTACAGTGTTGCAAATTACTTAGAATTTTAAAATCTTCTGTTGTTTACTGAAAAACAGTATAAAAGTTTAAAAAATTGGTTTACTCAAAGTTATTACAGCCTAACCAACCATAAAACATTTGTGTGCAACCATTAATGTATACCGGTTTAAAGGGCGCTGTAGTTAGTGAATTTACTGGGGCAGATTTAACTTTAAATTACTTAGGTAACGAGAACAATATGGTATGTATTATTAACTGTCGTTACATTGTTACAATAAAGCGGGTTACTTATCGCCAGATGAACGATTATCTTTTGTTGTCACGGTTTTCTTTAAAAACGAGGCGATAAGACGATCACCTGATGGTAAGTGACACGCTTGCCCATAACATGGCGCTGGTTAAGATGATACACACTGCACTACATTGCGCTCGTCGCTTGACCTTGTTACCCCAGTAATTTTACTAGTTTGCCCTCCAAACCGGGACACAGTAATGTTTGCACACTGATATTTGCCAGCTGAAATAGGAGCTGCGGTGGTACCTACCTAGACGGTCTCTGGCAAAAGAGTCCTTCTACTAGTATAAGTTCAAATAAAAAAAAATATTAGGTAAGCCGCCATCGCCTATAGCTTGTGCCTCTGTCTAATATGTACTCGTTTGTCTGTTCCTATCAAATTAGCCGGCAGATTGCCCTTTGGCCCGCTAACGGAGGTTAATGCGCTGAGGTCGAGTTTATAGCCCGCTTAGTGCGGACATTAAAGTTTTCTCTTCCGCTTTCAGGTTATTTGTGTTAGTGAAAGTATTTTATTTGCATATTGTCTGTCCAGTTTGTTTTCAAACTTAATTACAGTTTACAAATAGAGACTAGTGTGCGTAAACTAGATGTAGAAAAATACTTTCACGTTTGTTATCTTTAGTTCAGTTTGAAAAGAAAGTCGGATTATTTAATTTTACTTAGTCCTATGACGCAGCACCAACGTCGTCAGTCTTTACGATATTTTGAGTTTTTAATATACACCTATGTAGATAATTATAGTTGTACAATTTATTCGTTTTATCTACAATTAACTAGATCTACTTAAATCTCACTTGATGATAAATGTCAATGAAGCCGTAGACACGCTCACCATAAATACTTAGGGTCTTATGTCGACAACTGGCACACAGTAATAATAGAGTAATAGATAACCTGGCTGATAGGAAATACAAACTTGTCAGCACGTATCATATGAACCAAGAGTTATTAATTTAAAATGTTATTTCTTTTAACCTTGACTAAATTTGTCAAACGTAAATAAAATCCCTGTAAACTGTTTACCCTAAAACGCTTAAAGTATAACTTCGACAATGGATGGATAACTGGACTATTATATCTCAAAAAGATAGGGATTACCGTTAACAAACAAACATGAACCCTTTACTATTCCATCATAATACGATTGTCGCTGGTCAAGAGGCTTGGGACTATCGACCATTGACAACGCTCAGACGAATAGGTTCGTTACAAAGTGGACTTAACCTTTTTCTTCGTCGGTAAGTACTCATACTTATTGTGGTACCGTTGTCTGAAAATTCTGTACAGAAAAGAGGTTCGGATAATTTTCATGTAGACTACGAACGCAATGTAGTTATATAGTGTGTATTTAAGACTCACTGCTTAATAGATGAAAGTGCTGCTCATACTTAACTTAAACTTTACATTTGCTGTTGATGACATTTCGTAAACTCCAAATTCTTTATTAAAATATTTTTATAGTGACTTCTAATCAATGCATAATTCAGTTCACTACAATTACGAACTGCTAAGAAATTGAGGCAAGATCGTACTTTTTATAGTATGAGCAAGTTTTATAACTATAGCTCGTTATGACAGCCTCAGCAAGCAGCTTCATAAATTTTTAGTTTTATGGTGGTAAAAAAAATTACTGGTAGCAGATCTCTGTTGTCGGAGACCGTCTAGGTAGGTAGCACCGCAGCTCCTATTTCTGCTGCTAAGTAGTAGCATGCAAACATTACTATGTTCCGGTTTGAAGCGGGACGTTCATCTGATGGTAAGTAATACGCTTGCCCATGACAACGTGGTGGTAGTTCAGATGGTACACACTGCACCACATTGCGCTCATCGCCTTGAGACATAAGGTCTTAAGTATCGTTACCCCAGTAATTTCACTTTCTTACAATCCTTCAAGCCGATACATACTAATGCTTGAACACTACTGTTTATCAGTAGAAACAGAACCTGCAGTGATACCTACCTAGACGGTCTTTTGCAACAGAGACCTACCACCAGTAAAATATTCCCGTTCTCGTTAAATATTATCAAGTGACATGAGTGAACTTTTTCATCATAATTATTAATTACAATAGCCGGTGATATTAAAAAGTCGTTTCACTAATAACCGGCTTAAGTGGTAATTTGTACGGGATTATCAGAGGTTATGGGGCCGTTACATAAAACTTTGAACGATAATGTGTTGCCATTACTATGTCCCTGGAAAGGTGTCTTCGTTTATCCCCTGTCGTAATTTCCTATTCACGGGTAAGGGACGATATTAGGCAGATGTTTGCTTTAATGTTTTGTTGTTCGAAGATTTCAGCAAATGTTTCCTTCGCCGCCATTTCTCATTGTTACAATAATTGGAAAGGTGTTTCTGAGAAATTTGTTCAGCCTCTTGTCTTAAGTATTTCTTGTTAACGATTTCAACGTAATAGAAATGAGGGATTTAAACATTTTTGTGTATCAATAATACAGCGAAAACTTTAAAGAATTTTAACACAAAAACAAAACAAAAAGAGTTGTTTTGCACTTACAAATTTTTTTTTTTATACGTAACTTAAGAGACAAAAAATTTGCAACGTCGAGTTCTGCAATTTTATTTATTTTGTCAGTATCTGACACAAATAGAATAAAACATTTTTATACTACCCAAAAATTATTGATGAACAAAACATTTTGATATATTTAGATGCAAAAAATAGTCTTATGTTTCATCGAAGGTAACTATATCAAGTTTTAAATAAATCATTAATATTCATTAAGTTAAACTAACGTAAGCAATCTCAGGTTATAAAACTATATACTGTTAATAAAATTCAAGCTGTAAAGGTTGGATAACCAGAGTTAGAGCCCTGCCATTTTTTATTGGACACCAATCACGATAACTTAGGAAAGGTTAGCTGGTAGAAAATGCCTATAAGCATTTTGCCCGCCATTTGTTTACGTCATAAAGTTCTACAGTAAGGTTTTTAAATTAAAACACCCATAGAAACGCATTGGTAAAGTGAAGAGCTCAAACTTAACTGGTGATATTCTGAACTTGACATTTCCGCAGGCGGCAACGCAATTACCTGCCACTTTTCTACGCCGCTGATTTATTTTCTCGTTACTCGAAGTACAAAGGTGATAAAGCCTGAATTTTTATTCAACACTCGCTTAAGGTTTTACGTTAAAAAATCACATAGTTTTTTTTATCTATGAGACGACGAGGCGAGCGAGATGTTCACCTGATGGTAAGTGATACGCTTGCCCATAACGTGGCGCTAGTTAAGATGGTACACACTGCACCACATTGCGCTCGTCGCCTTGAGACATAAGTTGTTAAGTCTCGTTGCCCCAGTAATTTCACTAGCTTACAGCGCCCTTCAAACACAGTAATGATTGCACACTACTATTTGGCGGTAGAAATAGAAGCTGCGGTGGTATCTAGACGATCTCCGGCAACAGAGACTTGCCATTTGTGTTTTTTATCATATTATAGACGAAGTCAAGGTTAAGTAACGTTTATGATCCCTTTAACTAATAGACTGCAGTAGAAAGAAAGTATAGTAACAAAAATTTTGCTACTGTATCATTATTTGATATTTACGTGCAAAACATAAGATGCCTAGTATACATTTATTTATTTTTTTATGGAAAAAAAGTTAATACTTGACCGCGATCCCACCTGATGTTAAGTGGTGATGCGATCTGTGGTGGTAAAGCGCATTAACTTTGTATTAAGCCATTCACTCTTTTTTGATTTTGAATTTCTAATCTATTTGAAATCTACCGGGAATTGAATTCACGATTCAGTCCGGTCCGACACTGTAGTCATTTCGCTAAACATGCATCGATCGATGTAGTGTTCCAGAATTTGCAGTCCGAGCTGCAAATATACAAATCCCAGAGCTGACAACTGTTGGAGCAGTTAAGTTTCTCAGTGTGGATAGTGTCTAAACAAATATTGTTCCCTGCGATAACTTCTCGTTGTACTTTAACATATAACATTAATTTTAATTACACAACGACGACGTAGTTAAAAAGTTTAAATGTTTACTATTAGTTAAATACATAATGTGTTTCTGTTAGTTTTCCGTTTTAACTTAACCGCAGTGACTAAACATTAGAACTTAGTTTATTCTTGAACGATTTTCCTTTTGTAATTTGGAAGTACCCTCATTTACTCGTAACAAATCCGAGGGTAGCGTCCGAGTAAAATAAGAGGGTGATCACCGAGTCCAATTACCATCCAATTAACTTAAGCAAGCTAAAGTAATGCACACAACCAGATTGACGACGTTAGAATTCGAATCAAAGATTTGGTTAAAAATTTGTTCATTACTTATTACTTTAAAAGATCGCAAGACTTCAAGTTTTTTATTAAATAGTAATATAGCATTTAATCTATTTAAAAATATATGTTGTAACGAATAAACGAAACTTATTTATTAAAATTTTAAGTACGATGTAAAGATTGAATTTTTAAGTAACTGGTTTTATTTTAATGATCTCAGCAGACGAAACTCTCCGACTACTCGACATTAATATTTTAAGTTATTAAGTAATAAAATCGCCATCTTGACTTACCGTGTAATAAGATTAGGTTGTAAATTCTCTCAATTCACTAAAGTAGATATCTAGATTTAATAAACTACTATTTTAAGGTAAAGATTTACTGAATCTTAATTTTTGTATTCATTTCATTTATGGTTGGCGAACACCAAATTTCTTTTAGGGTTTTTTGTGTTTTTATCAGGAAAGGATGTATATGTTCTATAAAACAATAAAATATATATAAATGGTCACAAACTTTCAGAAACGTTGTTGGTCCATGCGCATATAAGAAACATATAATTCTTGTTGTTAGATGGCGTTTCAACCAAATACTGTTTACGAATCTTATACAACGCGGTTACATAACTTTTTTTTACTCGACAAAGACCGTTCAAGTACAATGTCATCAAAGAGTAGTATAATATTACTGTTTCAGTTTGAAGGCTGTAGCTTGTGAAAATTACTGGGGTAATGATACCTATTATATTATGTTTCAAAGCGACGAGCACAATGTAATGTAGAGTTTATCGATTTTACCACGAAGCGAAGTAGAGAGCATATATCTGAAAGCGACTCAACATTGAAATATTAGAAGTAACGAAATCTTGTTAGAAAATGATTACGCGTAATCATAAAAGTTTCGAAGTTTCCATCCATTAAATATATCATACGGAAATTGAAAGTTATATTTAGCTTATAAAATAACAGTACTTCCCGTTCATTTGACGTTGACTTTTGGAAGTTATATCGGATTAATTTTGAATAAATCGTTTTATATAGAGCTAAGAGATTTTTGATGTTATTCAAATTATGATAGCGGACAAAAGTTGATAAAAAAGTAATAATAATAATAACTTGATAAATTTTTTAGTCACTTAAAGTTAAACATGCTGGAAAGACGATGCATGCGTCGTCTTATTATCCGAGTCTCTATTACCTTTTAAGATAAGAATGTGTCGAACTGGCTTAGGATCTAATTTTTACGCTTTGGACACAAAGATCATGATTTTAAATGAAATTCGATTCTAAGTGAAATTTTTATATTTTTATTTTTCTCTCCCATTTCGCAGTGCTAACTTTGATCTTTCATAGCTCCATAACCGGAAGAGGTATAGACTTTTTATTTCGTATTTCTCTTCTCCTTATCCTGTACTTCATTTTATGCCAGGGTATCCATGAAACTCTTACAGTTTAAAAGTTACAAGCGTTACGGAGTATTTAAGTCAACGCATCAGTTTCTTTTACGCTGATGCAATCAGGCAATAGAGACTAAAAAATTAAATATATCGAAATTTAATCTGTAACCTCGAAATATTGGTGTCATAAATCATATAATATAAGCAACGGTAATATTTTTAGGGATAATTGTAAGACAGAAGCTAATTTATAATTTGAATTACAATCGTTATGATTGGTCCTTTTATAATTACAAGGGTCACGCGAAGTTTTGTTGTTCGATCCAGGACATTATAACAACTGTTTAATCGTACTTTTCTGTTGTTTTGTGATCTCCATTTTCACTTTAATATACAGTATCGTATAAACAGATTTTACTGTTGTTGGAAACCGTTAAAATAGGTACGGTACGGAGCGACAAACATTACTGTGTTGCGATTTGAAAGTGATTGAAGCAAATTAAATTATTTGTGTATCCAAACAACATCATATCTAATACAATCATTATCATTAGATAGCTGATGATTTTCATAATAGTTAAATTATGCACTTAACGTTAAAAGATTTAGCTAGTTTTAATCTAGAGTCACAATTGTTATACCCACTTGCCAGGTAAGAAGATTTTTCTTCAATAATATAAATATTAATCATTTCTACTTTAATTGTAATTGATTCTAAAGATTTCATTGATACAGAATTGACAGATTCAACGCTTAAAACTACTGAAGAATAACTTAACTAACTAAAAATATCAATTAAAAAAGATTTCTTACAAAATTATAACGAATTGAGAGAAAAAGAAAGTTATAAGAAATGAAACAATAAAACAAAAAGGTGTATAATTACACTCGTCAAGTCTAACAGCCGCCGTAATTATCAATTTAACAACGAAAAGGGAAATTTTAATTTTTAGGGATCTGTGATTCTTGTGCCCCGAGAAATAATACGCCGGAAAGTTGGCATAATTAATGAGCATAAAGGTCATTTAAATATAGACTTTAATAAATCAAAGTCATCATCATCGCATCTATTACACCATCGTTAGAATTGAGAAAGTTTCTAGGTTATTGGAGTTAAGAGACGTCCTGATTGCAATAGGGAAGGTAATACCACCAGCTTGGGATCCCATTATTAGTAAATCAAGCATACCACTAGAAGACATCAAGACAATGAGCTCGTTCTACTTAGATCGGACAGTAAACCTGTCATGGGCAAGCGTATCACTTACCATCCGGTGAACGTCTTGCTCGTCTCGTCGCAAAGTAGTATAAAAAAAAAACCGTGATGACTATGATGACATGATTGTCACTTCTGTGCTCTCATGACCATGGATGCTGTAAATCAATAGTTAGGATTATATATTTTTTTTTCACACCAAGGCGACGAGACGAGCAAGACGTTCACCTGATGGTAAGTGATACGCTTGCCCATAACAACGCGACACTAGTTAAGATGGTGTACTCTGCACCACATTGCCCTCGTCGTCTTGAGACATAAGGTTTTAAGTCTCGTTACTCCAGTAATTTTACTAGATTACAGCGTCTTTTAAACCGGAACACAGTAATGTTTGCACACTACTGTTTAGCGGCTGAAATAAAAGCAGCGGTGGTAGCTACCTAGACCTACCACCAGTGAATTAAACAAATAGTAAATTGTGTGAAATATGTAAATAAAACTAATCATATAATAAGTAGTATATATGATCTACGATATTTATTAATAGTTATATTGATCTACTATAGTGTATCATTAGTATGTTACAGTACAAAAGTATTTTCTAGTTTCATTGTGTAAATTGGTAACCCATTCTATACAGACGAACGAACCGTACACCTGTTTCACTTAGACAACGTGTCGATCCTAAGTGAAGGAAATTACAAATGAGTTGAAGCTAAGTTTTCTGCAATTGTAATGTTAACTCGGAACTAAGTCCTCAAGGCGCAGCGACTAAAAGCTGTTCCGTAATTAAGAAATTCTTAATTCGATTCCAGAGTTCCATGTTTACCATGTATTATTATACCTCATTTTTATCCATGTGAAATTTACGACAAATAGGGATTATGGGTCATCCATCATCTTCTATTTGTGGTAACTATACCCAAAAGATAAAGATAGTATAGTTTTTGTTTGTAAAGTGGCTAGATCAAATAAGCGGCAATAAACAAATGATTTTTATTTATTATTTTGTTTTGATCTTACTCTTGTACAGAATACACTATAATAATTTAACTGCAATTTTCATGTGAGCAATTTTCAGTTCAACAATACTTTAAGTTAGAGTTTTGAATAAAGCCAATAGGTCTCTTTTGTGTGTAAGGTATCAACGCAATGCTGACATGCAAGAATGAAAAACATTACTGTGTTCCAGTTTGAACGGCGAATAGCTAGAGATTAGGGTGACGAGACGGTCTAGTATCTAAAGGTCTCACACATACACGGAGTGGTATAAAAAAATTGGGTCAAGCACTTGTTTACTGTGGTAATGGGCATATACCACGAAGAGAGGAGACCATGTGGTGGATCGTCTGCCAGGTGGAACGATGACCTGGTGAGGATGACAGAAAATCGTTGAATTCAAGTGACATAATTGATTGTGAAGGTTTTTGTTAATCAGTGGTGAGTGATAGGCTAAAATGATAATCACTTGTTTATATAATATAGAACACGAACGTACATAAGCTTAATAATATTAGTAAATAACAAGTTGCCCGTTTGTAACGCGGCGTGTTGATGCTGTAACCTAGTATACCTAGCTGTATACTCTAATTAGTGATGTAAATATTTTCATCGCGAATATATCGATATTTTAAATTCCAATTAAAGTTATACAAGATTTTTTTTTCAGCTTAACTTCTTTTGGGAGGTTGTAAATTGATTTATATGAAAAGAAAACGCATAGCGAAAAAGAGATTACTATAAATGTATTTTTATGGTTTAGTCTGTGAAAGAATGAGATGAATGATGCTGTATGTACACTATTATAAGCATATACAAAGAAATATATGAAGAAGAAAGAAAGAAACATTGAAACCTTTCGTACATTATTTTGCTCTTCTTCTTTATCGTACATTCCTACTTTAATCAATGAAAAGACTGTCGACCACCTGTCATTTTTACTGGTGGTAGGTCTCTGTTACCGGAGACCGTCTAGGTTGGTACCACCGCAGCTCTTATTTCAGCCGCCGAACAGTAATGTGCAAATATTACAGTGTTCCGGTCTAAAGAGGCTGTAACCTAGTGGAGTTACTGGGGTAACGAGATTTAACATATTATGTGTCAAGGCAACGAGCGCAATGTGATGCAGTGTATACCATCTTGATCAGTACCAAATTGTTATGGGCAAGCGTATCACATACCATCAGGTGAACGTCTAGCTCGTCTCGTCGCAAAGTAGTATATAAAAAAAATAAAAAAACCCAGTCTTCTCTACTCAAGCATGTTTTCTTAAGAAAATTTCTCAATAAAAACGGTTAGTATGTTTTACCACTACATTTCACATAACCATTAACATACTATTGGGTAGTAGTTAACGGCGAAACTATTTGATAAAAAAAAATATCGTTACATCGATATCAAGTAAAACTTGGACATCTCTATTAGCTTGGAGAGCGCTCGAGGCGGGTCGTGGCCTGCGTACGTTTCATTTGTCTCGGCGTAGCCTGAATTGTCTTCGCCTAAGCCCAGCCGTCTCCTAGGCCACCTAGAAAACACAAATACAAATATTCATAACCACATTGTGTGCATGTAAAATTATTCGCTCTTTTTAGAAGAATAATAATACTTTCTCTCAAAACTATAATAGTAACTGTAAAGTTAAACGTTGAGTGCGATCTGAAATTGACAGGACCAATAACAAACTTTTGATGCTCTTCTTACAATATATCACAAGGATAGTAATGAGAAATAGGTTTTCGCTAGATTAGTGCATTTTTTCAATCAAATACTATCAAATGAGATCGTAGACGAGCATTCACCATCAAAAGAACGTCTTGTTATTCTGTATGATACTAACAAAATTGAGTATATAGAAACAGGTCGACAAAGTAATAGGCACATATAAGCGTTACTAGCGCCTTGCCCATGTTTGCACTAGGTCATACCCACTTCTTGGCGACCTGGCGGGAGTTATGGCATTAAGTGATTGTTCAAGTTGTTTGCTGGGTCAACTGTTACGAATTATGTGTATTAAGTTACTAAGTTATCATATCCCCAATGAGGCAACGACGTACACAGAGCTGGCTTGTATCTGTATCCATTATTTTATAGAATTCTTTAAGAACGGGCCATCTTTCAATCTTATAAAGATTTATGATGCAGATGTATTCCACATAAGGGTCAGAGTATTCTATACCAGGAAGCTTTAACATCTCCGACGTCATTTCACTTAACAACTTGTTATATTGAGGTGGAGTATTACTTCATTATCAATAAAAATATGTATCCTTAAGGTAACGACGATATCTCAGACAGACAACCGTTGCGCTGAGGAGATTATCTTACAAAGTTTAAATAAAATCTCTTTTACTTTAGGTTTTTACAATTTAAACTTCAAAGCCTCAATAAAATCGACTATAACGATCGGATCTAAAAAACACAATTAAGAAAATCCCATCTGGATGACACAACCCATTCGATATAGATCTAGGGTACGGAGAGGCTGTGAAATAATCTCCATGAAAACAAATCCCCAGTTAAATCGACGTCTTATGCCGTCGTATACGTGCAAGGAATTAAAGAGGTGCTACTGGAAAGCTGGGACGAAGAACAGGGCCCCGTCGGCCACTTGAATGACAAATCGGTCAAAGGAATTCGCCCCACATACAAAACGGAGCTGATTTCGTTTCCTTTTGATGTATACGCTGATCGTGGTTGAAAGAAGCGGAGCCGGCTATCCGATTCGTTACCAATTCTCTTACGACCGGATCGTTAGGTTAAGGAAAAGTGTAATTCCCGTTCGCTCATTCCGAGTGAAAATAAAATCTATCCATATTTCCTATTGAAACACAAAACTATTACATATTACTGTACCTTAGTATAGGTTTGTTAATTTATGATATATATTACATTACTCAGGCTATTACATAATTACACTATACCGATCTACTAACGCTTAATCTCAATTACCTTTAGTATTAAGTGACAATGATACCTTTGATCGTCAAGCGTGTTCGCTTAGAATACTCTGCCCTCTTATATATTAACATCCGGAATACAGATATACTAGTATGATGATAACAATTAAGCATATTACATATAGTTTGAAGTTCACTAGTCAGTGAAATTGTAGAAAAGAATAGTGCACCTCAAGATAATAAGCTTAATGATATATATATATTTGATAAGTAATGTTTTTTCTGACAATTTATTCATAATCAGACTGTTCCGTAAAATTATACCACCGACTTCATACCCAATGTTACATTACTGTTTACAGAAACCTTGGAACTCTCTTTATTTTACTTAATATCAGCTTAGCTATAATTACATTGATTGTGTCTTCCCTAACTAAGAAGCAAATTTCTTTTTTCAATCAATAATAAGACCCTTTTCCTGAAAACGGAGCGCTCCTATTACTTCCAGTCATTATGAAATATCATCAATTTTTTGTCTTAACCAAGAGAAGTGCAGAATGATTACAGTTTAGTTAGTAAATATTCTCACTACTTAGCGATAAAGTAGTCTTTATCCCACTAGCTACAGCGCTCATTAAACTGGAGGGTAGTAAAGCTAAGTAGACAGTTTTTAGCAACAGAGTCAGTACCATTAAGCATGACACAGCACAAGTGCATAAGTAAGTAGCTAGTGTAAATATAATATAACAAAGCTTTCTTGTAATTTAAAATTCTAGACATGTCTTACATTTTCATTTCAGCGACGATCCATTATTGGAGACGACGTATTGTCTAGGCTTAGATTTTATTTCTAGACAGCTACAAAACACTTTTGCGATATGTGTTGTTTTCTATTTCATTAGAAATTTATTTATTTCTCTTGTGTTGTAACTATGATAACAATTGCGAAAGTTTTTCTATAATCCAAACGAAACGGCACAGTTGGTTGATCTGATGGTAAACGATATGTATGCTAATGTAATGGGAGGCTGTTCATGATGTTTACACAGCATCACTCACGTGATATGGGATATGAAGTGTTGTTACTCCGGTAATTAAATTAACTACAACGCCATTCAAACTTTACGTTCACGACGTGCTCGTATTGAGTCGATCGATAATCCGATACCGTCTATGGTTCTTTATTAATACGATTCTCGTCCTTAACAAATTTGTGCTATCTGTATATTCATTATTTACTATTTAAACAAATCATTTGTATTATTTAATAACTGTTCTAATACAATTATAATTTTCATTACTTTCACCTACTAAGTTTATCGGTGTTTTTACAGTGGATTGGAACCTGGAGCCGGATTATAACCAAACAGTTCTACCAGGTGGTAGGTCTCTGTTGCCGGAGACCGTCTGGGTAGGTACCACCGCAGCTCATATTTCAACCGACAAATAGTAGTGTGCAAACATTACTGTGTTCCGGTTTGAAGGGCGCTGTAGCTAGTGTAATTACTGGGGTAACGAGACTTAACATCTTATGTCTCCGGCGACGAGCGCAATGTGGTGCAGTGTGTACCATCTTAACTAGCACCACATTGTCATGGGCAAGCATATCACTTATTATCAGGTGAACGTTTTGCTCGTCTCGTCGCTTAGTAGTATAAAAAAAAAAACAGTACCTTAAACCATTGTGTTATTGGCAAACCGTAATAGGTATTATAAATAACGTTTCCAAAATCCAATAACATCGTAAAAATAAGAGGTACCATTATATTGTAAGGCGTTCGCTAAGGTCCACACAAATCGACGGCTACTTAGAAATACATTATACTCTGTGTGAGATCTAATGCTAGCAACGGAAAAATACTTTCTCTTGTGAAAACATTAAATAATAGAAGTATAATAAAATAGAGATAGGCTTTGAAGATATATTGAAACTACAGCTTTCATAACGAATATGAGACAGTAGAGATAGTATGTTTAATTGTTATTCCGTAAGAAATATAATAAATTCGTCAATACAAAAATTCACGTAACGTTATATAAAAATGTCGATGTAAACAACAAACTTATTATCGCAAAAGTTGGCTAACAACAAATCTTAGCGGAAAACTTTTATTCCGAATGTCAACAGCAGTTTTGTAGTTTGCCCGCGAGCGACAAATTCCCCTGGAGGGATTACCCTGAGCTGGATATCCGTGTTATTATTGAATCAAAGACAAATAGAGGTGATTTTCTACGATCTATATTGTTGAGGTCCCGTACTTATATCTTTATCCTTTCACTCAGATCTTGTTTACTGCGATAAAGAGATCTCGCTTTACAGCTGAAACTAGAACCGTACCGCACTAAACTTATTTACATGAAAAGAAAAAGCTTTTATACTGTAAAAAAATATCTTTAAAAAACCATTAGTTTTTATAACAAAAATATATCAGCTTTGGAAAATGCGTTGATTTTTTTTTAACAAATCAATCATTGTCATATCGGCCTATTAATGTTTATTGAACATAGACCACTTCAAAGAGTATTTATTATACTCGTAATATTCAGCCTCCTGTCTGGTAAAGAAGTATATTAATAGTAATAAAGAACGATCTCTTTTAGTCGACTATTACAGCAAGCCGATAATACAGTAGCAATGTGAATTGTCTTACCTGTCTTTTTTATGTATAATAAACAATTCTTGCTTCTAATCATATGTATTTTTA
Organism: Byasa hedistus; assembly: GCA_029286795.1. Lineage (NCBI taxonomy): Eukaryota > Metazoa > Arthropoda > Insecta > Lepidoptera > Papilionidae > Byasa > Byasa hedistus. Next base: position 4,024,136 of record JAGSMW010000013.1, on the reverse strand, counting down.
CACCATTGGTAGAATGGGGAAATATTTGAAGGAACCCAGCTGTGGGATCTATAAGCTTATGTAACGATGTTCACTATATGATTTGTTCTGATACATTACGAATGCTATGTAGTAATAGCGGCATTATTATTGTAAATGTATTTCTGTGCATGCATATTTATACGGCAACACCAAAGTCCTCTTTAATACGATAATTTAATCTTAACATCAACACGCCATAGTTTACTGTGTAGTAGGGCTTTCACTGGGTGGTGACCTGAATATGTCACAAATCGCCCACAAACAGACGTGTTGTGTTAAAAAAAATCAACGTCCATTAACATAAAAGCACACACAACATTGTAATATTTTACTAGGATTATTACTAACTTGACGTTTTCTAAAAATCGCGTAGCTGAAAAAAATGTATTTTTTTAATCTACTAGACGAAAAGCAAGATCTTCATCTGATGGTAAGTGATACGCTTGTCCATAACATATTAAGATGATATACACTGCAGAAACTTGTGTTCATCGCTTTAAGACATAAAGTGTCAAATCTCGTTACTTCAGTAATTTCACTAGCCCACAGCGTCCTTCAAACCGGAACACAGTAATGTTTACACACTACTGTTTGGCGGCAGAGATAGGAGCTCTTATTCCCACTTCTAAAGATTAGTATGCAAACACTACAGTGTTCGAATTTGAAAGGCGTTGTGTGCGAAATTACTAGGGTAACGAGACTTAGACGTGTCAAAGCGACAAGCACAACGAGGTTCAGTGTATGTCATCCTAACTAGCATCATGTTTGTGGGCAAGGCGACATTCGACTCGAATAAAAAATTACAGTTAAGATATTTACACAGCAACTCATTGCGCTAGTTTCTTTGAGATCTTAACTTCTCCATTCTATAATCACAAAGGTTTGGTTGGTCACTGGTTTTACCAGGTGGTAGGTCTCTGTTGCCGGAGACCGTCTGGATGGGTACCACCGCAGCTCCTATTTCAACCGCCAAATAGTAGTGTGCGAACATTACTGTGTTCCGGTTTGAAGGGCGCTGTAGCTAGTGTAATTACTGGGGTAACGAGACAACACCTTATGTCTCAAGGCGACGAGCGCAATGTGGTGCAGTGTGTACCATCTTAACTAGCGCCGCGTTGTCATGGGCAAGCGTATCACTTACCATCAGGTGAACGTCTTGCTCGTCTCGTCGCATAGTAGTATAAAAAAAAAACAAAGCGTTGTCATCTCCTGTTAATTAGCATTCTTTACTCTTAAGCCAAAAGGTCTCCAAATGAATTAGCATAGGACCAGTTCAATTGGGAGCAGTGGTCTTCTTCCAGTTGATAATAAACATAATAGTCGACTAAAATTACAACTCAACTCCGCGCGCTTGCTGTCACATGTCAGTTAACTTTAACCGGTTTGTTTAACAAATTCGTACCGGTTTATGTGTTAAGCAAACATTTCCTATCCTGTACTCTACGAACTGTGATTCGTAAATTGATTTCGACTCGCGCCGCATTTAACGTGGCCTTTGTTTAATTTAACTGTTTGCCGATATGGTTACCCGGCCGAGTTGGTTAATTAACAATTCTCTATAAACCTAAACGTAGCATTTTAGATTTAAATTGTTAAAGCTGTTAGTTTGATATCGAGCTTGATACTAGTGATTTATATTGTGTATTATAATATACGTTCTTTTGTAAGATGTCTAATTCGCAAAATCTTTCGATAGCTTTTAAACATCGGTAAATTAAATAGTGTTTTCATGGACAATGATTCTCGAACTCCAATTTTTGATGTTTGTCTTCGGGTCTAAACTAAGAAATTCAGAGTTAAAAGCAAGCGTTGAACTGCTGTACCATGGAGGCAGTTAGATTCGTACATAAGATGATTTCGATAGATGTTACTTGGTTAGAAAACAAGTGAAGAATCATTGTAAAAAATCGATGGCTAATAAATTTAATGCGCTAGATAACAGTATCAGCTCACAACAGAACACACACAAATACTCTTAGTAGAATAAATATGGCAATTACATTACAACTTTTCACAATGCACAATGTTAGTACGTCTGTGTTTATTGCAATTATATAAAAAGGTTTATAGTTCTCATTATACTTGTAAACTTACTAGAAATTAAAAAACATTGTTTTTCTGTTAACACCAGCGATATGGTATTTAAGTGAGTTGTATATTTTTATCATACAAATAATATTTACTTTTGGAGATCCTATCTTCCAATTAAACGTAAATTTGCGGAATTATCTTAAATTCTGACAGAGCAAAGATTTTTTAGAGGTGTGTACACTCCCGCGGACGGAGCGAATAATTTTGACAATCAAATGATTTTCCTATTCTTATTATCCATAACTCATATAATTACATAAATTTGCTACAGTAAGATTTCATCAGCACTATTCTACTCGTATTCATTCTTTAAGTAACACTTTGAGCTAAGGGTATAAAGGGCGGACTTACTGTCATATTTTCTGCGAGTCAACCCAAGGAAACAATTTAAATTTGCACGTAGGTGTAAAGAAAAGAAAAATGATGAATCGAAACAAATAATAAATCATAAAACATACACATAATCTTAAGTACATACTCATAAATTTTAGGCACCAACTAGAAAATGTATATTAAAATAGATGCATGATTCTCATTACATATAAAAATTACATGAATGTGTTATACACCTCACAATTGTGTTTCGTAACATGTGCACACAATATACACTTTACTGAACGAACAATAGGAAGCGGCGAAATCTTAATAAGCTAACAAGGAGTTCATTGTTAAACCATATTAAGGAAGCACGCCGTGGGGTGCTGCATTATTAACCAACTCCTCGTAACCTAACGGTTAATATCAACGTTAATAATGTCGCAAAACGGCATATCTTTTTAACCATAGACGAGAACGAGCTTGTTAATATAATGCGTGTATTTTTTGTTGATTTATTTATGAACTGTTGAAGATTGTTAGGAATTAGATGAAGAAAGCACAAGTAGCGTTTATCAGTCTCACTTAAGATAGACTGGAGAGGTTTATGTTTAATAGTGAACAACAATTGGTTACAACGATGACGATGACTTTTCATTATAATTTGATTCCCCCTTTTATTTAGAAAGGCAGTACGAATGAGAAAATAAGAAGAATATAAAATAAAATGAGATGATCGAAGCCTCTTTAAAATTATTATAAAACCTTGAACGCGAAGAGATTTTGGATTTATCCATATATCAGAAACGGAAAGGAAGACGATGAATTAAATATTCTGCCTATAACAATGAATTAAGTTTATATATATTGAATAATTACCAAAATGCGCTCACAGCCTAAATTCGCGAGTTTCGTTACTCCGGTAATCTCATTTCACATTACTTATTTTTGATAGAAATAGATGCTACGATGTCTGTCTATTACCAAAAGGGAAATGTTCAAAAGTTAAGCTTTCGGAGAAGGCAAAGTTATGTGAGATTCGTAGCCACTAAGACCTAAGTCGTCTCTCTCAGAGTTTTGCGAATGTCCCTAGGAATCCTCACTCAATACCACCTCGTATATATCTCACTGAGTAATGAGGCCCTATTCAATACCCGCGAACTTGTAGACACTTAATCGCTTTCTACAACAGAAATTGCTTACTTTAGTATAATTCTTACTAATATAAAAGTATGTAAATCTGTCAGTCATGCTGATGGCAACCAAAAAAACAAGTTACGATTGCGTTACGGGTAACAGGCGACCGTCTCATTACGACTGAACCAGTTCCCGTTATGTTTGCTAATCAGTACGCGCTTTATAACGCTGATTGCGAGCTCGGACTGCACACTTTGCGATGCCAATAAAATAAAGGGAAACTGCCATTGTTAAATTGAATCTTATTTTCCTACGAGACTTATTCTTTCTTGAAGGTAAAGACTTTTGTTAAAGAGGTTGTTTGTAATACAGTTTGCTTTGTACAAATAGATGTGAAATTTATAAAACTCGGCAACGTTCCGAAGCAAATTTCTGTTGCCGTTTCCTTGCTTCACTTTTATATAACACAAGTTTATTGTTTTCATAACGAATTTGTTTTCCGTTTAATATTGTAACAAAGCTTTGCTTATTTGTGATTATTGTTTCTATAGTCTTATTGTTGCGGTCATGGTAAACAAACTAGTATAATTCTGTTGTTTTTAGAAATAGAAAGATAACATACGTGAGCAATGTTCCCTTGATCTTTTTATGATAAAATCAATGTTGTTAAGATCTACAGAACACGCTATTCGATAAACATTTTAGTTAGTACTCTTTCCAATAAAGATGCTAAATTTTAAATACGAGCTTTACTGTATTACGTTAGTAAAATTACTGGGCTTACAAAAATGAGCTACTGTTTAAATCGGCAGGCATATTTTAAACCCTAGAACATATCGCTTAACTGAATAATTTAATCTTTACTCCAACAATAAACCTTTCACAAAAATAGTTAGTTTAATTTCAGTTGAGCCGATTCTGAACAGTTTGTAAATTTCTCGTCGAGTGACAGATAAAATAAATCTTACCTAAAGCAAACAACAGCGTCAACATTGAACAGTATTAGAGAAGCTCTCCCGGGGACGGCGCATAATTAATAAGGTAGTTTCCTCGTCAAGATTTTCACCTTATTATATATGATTATATAAGCAAACTAAACTTTACATAACATGAACAATGCAAAAACAAATAATTTTACCACTAATACTTACTTTAGCTTTCAATAACGTTCAACATTTTTCACGCTATATTTTATGTGCATTAGATTTTTACTTTACAATTTCGCATGGTGTTAAATGAAGGATGGTGAAGAATGCTCACTTAGAGAACTCTCACATTATGACAGCTGGAGCACAGATATGCTTTTATGGAGATAGATTGATGTATGGTTATAGTAGTTAGGAACGTGACTTTAAAAAACCGAAAACTAAACTTCGCAACGGGGATCCGGAATCAAACTAAGTAGCTCTGTATTACAAAACAATCCGATATACATAGCTATACACAAAGCTACTTAATGTGAACTTAAAGTATAGGTAGCTATATTAAAATAAGCTCTAGATTTATGATAGTAAATTTCAAATTGTATAATAAACGTAGAAGCTGCGTAACAGAAACATGTCTTATTGAAGTATTTAGTAAAGCATTGGGTGTACGTATATATCTATTTGCACTTTTATAAAGGAAATCCTGAAGCGCCCGCTCTGAGGACGTAAGCGGTAGTCTCATTACACGGAATCGTCGCCCGGTTCTGGTCATGTTTACTAATCAGCACTAGCTTTGCTACGAAGCTGCTACGACGCCGCTACGACGGTGCCGTTCCCAATGTAAATACAGGTAAAGAGGTAATTTCATGAAACACTACAGCCATAATTGAGACGAGATAATCTTGCTTAAAGCTGAGTTTCTTCCTATTTCATTAACTAATTTTAATAAAAAAAATCATGTCTATCATCCTACTTCTTCAAAAATTTACTTGTGATTTTTTTTATTCTACGAGGCGACGTAACAAACATGACGTCAGTCTTATGGTAAATGATACGCTTGCCCATATCAACGCTGCTCTACTTAATATGGTATACACTTGACCACATTGCGCTTGTCGCGTTGAGACATAAGTTGTTAAGTCTCGTTACCCCAGTAATTTCACTAGCTTACATCGCCCTTCAAACTGGAACACAGTGATGTTTGTACACTACTGTTTGGCGGTTCAAATAGGAGTTGCGGTGGTACCAAGACGGTATCCGGCAACAGACACCTACCAGTGAAATTAAACATTACGCTCTATTCAAATAAACTCGATCGGCACTAACTTCACCATTACTCAACTATTTTACAAATATTATATAAACATCACACAAGTTTCACATACGTTAGTTATATTATTACTCCAGCTATTATAACTAACAAACGAAATACACACAGGGGCGCGCGCTGAATAGTTATGAGGTCCTCAAATCCCCTGCCATATTTTCCAAATAAAGCGACACGACGTAAAGGTTCCCTTTATGTAATGAATTAGTAACTACTGTTCAGGATTTGCCCGTCGGATTAATGCCTGGTACTTCCTGGGTATATATCAAAAAAAAAAGAAAAGAAATTCGTATATATTTAAAATAAAATACTTGCTTACGTAATAATTTCTTATTACAATATTGTCAAGAGTAATATTAAAGGGTTAAGGCTCCCTTCATATAATATAGTCTAAAATATATATTATATAAACAGATATTAAATAACTTTTTTGTTATATAACACAATGTAATAAAATTATAATCAAAGTTTGATATTTAAAACTTAAGAAATCCAACTCAAGGTTGCATCAAACTTTGTTATAAACCTGTAGCAACTAACTTGTAGGCTACGCTTAATGCCTAATGAAGAAGCTTTCTAGGTCTTAATATCATATCGGGGACCCTATTAAGATTCTCCAGAGGGGCGGCTTTGCGCAGTTACGCAGCACCAAGCTCGTCTCGTACAGTGTTTAAATAATTAAGTACATTCAGAATATCCATCAACAACGTCTCTTCTAAATAAATTAAACATTGTAGATGATTAGCTTATTGAAAGAGTTATTTCGCAAATATAGCAAACTATAGCTTGCTTTACTTACTGTACAAATATCTGTCTATCATTTATTTATTCGTATGTTCTCCAAAAGAGATAACACAATACTGAAATACTACTCCACATAAAATAAAATATTATACAAAACATTGAGCATCTTAAATCTGGGGAGATACAGCATACATTACTTATGTATAGGTACACGTAAATAACAAAAGATATTAAGAGAAACGATAATTTATCTTAGATCATTTCGATATTAAAAACTATTAATCATTAAACAGTATAATGAAAATCAATGATAAATCAAAAAAATTAATAATATTACATGTCATTCTTTACACAAAAAGAAAATAGAAACTGAAATGAAAAGTGAAAAGTAAAATTTTCAGAAATGGATACATACTCGTACTACGCAATATTTAGATCTTGATTTTTTTTTTAAAATAAGACAAATAAATTTTAATAAAAAAAACTCAGATGTATGAGTTAGTACAACAGAAACATACCACCAGCAAAATTTTATGATTTGAACAAGACAGCTCATGTCTTAAGCTAACAAGCATAATGTAGTGTATATTACTCTAACTTTCTTCTAAGTCGTATTTCCTCATGACTGAGGGTCGTGGTCATCATGTTTTTATTGAAACACACGATGACTCTCTTGGCAGTTATAATGGAGTGGTTTGCCATTGCCTTCTCCATTTCACATAATAGTCTGACCACTGATGGTCATGGCATAGATATGCAGGTTTCGTCACGATGTTTTCCTTCACCGTTAAAGCACGTGATATTAGTTGGTGTTTTTATGCTAACTGCACATAAATTTAAAAATTCATTGATGCAGGCCGGATTCGAACCCGGTACCTTCGCAGTGGAAGGCCGTCATTCAAACTACTAGGCTATCACGACTCCATTATTCTAACTACATAGTAGCTAAATTAAAAGACGTATCAATCATCAGGTGAACGTTCTGCTGATATCGTTTCGTCTTTGTAAAAAAACTACGCCAAAACTAAAGTACTGATACTCCAATGTCTACTTCGTTGGAACACTCATTAAGATTGCATGCGAGTAAACCCGAATGGGTAACATTATTTATGTAAGATCCTTTTAATTTTACAATCCCACGTAAGTGTTCTTCTAACCGGGATTACGAGGAGATTAAGGAGTATTTAGAATAGAAGAACATAGTAAATAGAAAATGTGACATGGTAGAATGTGAGGTTTGTTTATTATAAAATGATGAAACTATGAAGGTGTGGTGTTGAGTTCTGCACTCAAATAATGTGGTAGTTACTACACAGTACAACAATCTCTTTAAGCATGGTAAGAGAATACAGTAATGTTTACTCTGTAGTTTGTAAGTAGAGATAATAAAGTAAAGTCAAGGATCGAATCGACATAATACATACATAATAAAATGGGGTTAGTTGAAATTATATACACTGCACCACATTGTGCTTATCGCTAGCTACAACGCCCTTCAAATCGAAACATAGTATTGTACATAGTTATACATAATGCGATGGTACCTAGACAGTCTACGACAACAATAAATTTGATTTTAGAAATTATCTAATAAGGAGACCAAAAGTGAACAATTCCAGAAAAGACCAAGAGATATTTCTGTAAGTTTTACTCACTTGCTCTGCTGTCTGAAAGCTGAGCCAGCGGCTAGGATCATTACTCCCAATTGGGGAATTCCATGTTCAGCACTGGACATCTGGAAAAATAAAAAATCATTCATATTACTACAGCGATAGGACTAAGCAATAACTTCAATCAAAGAAAATAGTATGTTGCGAATATTCTACGAATTACTTCATAACATTCACTATATAAATACTTTAATGTAGAATGGGAATGGAATAAAAACGTGTCTGGTTATTTAAGTTCGGCGGTGTTAACACCAGAAACATAATTATTTAACTTAACTAAAATTTAAATTAAACTCACAAAGGAGACCAGCTCTAATTGGGATATTTTAACGAGATCAAACAACGTTCCTGAAACTCGCCGAGCATACTCTAACTTTGTTTTATATTTAAAAGACCCTTTCTTTTAGCACCACGTACACTTAATTAAATATTGATGATCCTCGTGGTCCCACTTATAACGTAAGCACACTTATAGTCTAATACTTAAAGTATGCGAATTAGTGGTCAAAAGCTCAAGTGTTCGGAAAACAAATATAATTTTTTATTGCTCCTATCAGAAGGTTAGTGTAGTTAGTAGCTTAAGTTAAGATTTTAACGATTTATTTAACCAAAATCCACGTGAGCAACAATCACGTTTTAATTTATTAAAAGCCTCCACTATGTCACAACTGACCCGAATATGTCGGAAAGGAAACCCCCAAAGCGTCACAATACGACATTAACAAATGAAACTGGATACATTCATATTCATATTTCACAAAACGTGGCTACTTTTATGTTTGCTCGGGACCCATAAAATTATATTACCAAAAAATGATAAGAATCTTTCTGAAAATTGTTATTTTTTTACCTCAATAAGCTCCGATGCAGTTATAAACTGCGATCCTTATAAATACACTGGTGGTAGGTCTCTGTTGCCGGAGACCGTCTAGGTGTAACCGCAGCTCCTATTTCTACCGCCAAATAGTAGTGTGCAAACTTTACTGTGTTCCAGTTTGAAGGGCGCTGTAAGCCAGTGAAATTACTGGGGTAGCGAGACTTAACACCTTACGTCTCAAGGCGACGAGATCAATGTGGTGCAGTGTATACCATCTTAACTAGCGCGACGTTATTATGGGCAAGCGTATCACTTACCATCAAATGAACTTCTAACTCCTCTCTTCTCCTCGCCGAATAAAAGAAATACCAGCCATCGCTCCAATTAAAAAGGCTGTAGATGACTACTTTAAGATGCAAAATTTACTTAAGAGTTTTATCTATAAGTTTTGATGATGAATTTAATCAGAATACGGAAAGTTTTCTTATATAACTTAAATGCTATTACAACTATGCGACGAGACGAGCAAGACGTTCACCTGATGGTAAGTGATACGCTTGCCCATGACAACGTGGTGCTAGTTAAGATGGTACACACTGCACTACATTGCACTCGTCGCCTTGAGACATAAGGTGTTAAGTCTCGTTACCCCAGTAATTACACTAGCTACAGCGCCCTTCAAACCGGAACACAGTAATGTTTGCATACTACTATTTGGCAGTTGAAATAGGAGCTGCGGTAGTACCCATCCAGACGGTCTCCGACAACAGAGACCTACCACCTGGTAAAATAAAAGATAAAAGATAACACATAGCTAGACGAATAGATCATTCACATAACACTTGGGACCTTGAGATAAGATGGCAATTCATCTAGTAATTTCATCCCCATCAACTTTACCAGCTAAACTTACCGGTTCAGCATTACTGCTTAGCTGCGTAAGTAGTTATACTACCAGGTTCATCTGAAGGATCCAATTTTACTGCCAAACAGTAGTCTACAAATATTTCATTGTAAAAAGTACTGTAGCTTAATAAAGACGTAATATTCAATGTCTCATTGCGATAATCACATAATTGTGTAAACATCTCAACTTGCGCCTTACTTTTATTTGTGAGGAATTTGTTTGTGATCAATAATATGTAAGAATTATTAATGAATAACCTACATTTTGTAAAAGAGTATGAATGTTTCTTCAACGGTATGTATTATTCAGTCAATTGTGTATCCGTTTTCTTTATTATCTATTCAGTGTTATTTCTTTTGTTATGTTTTCACTCAAAACAAACGGAACCCGACGGGCCCATCGATAATAACGTTAAAAGTATCCCCGATAGATAAGTTAGCGAAATAGTTAAGTTAGACGAGTTAGACGGGCTCTAAAAACTTTCGGTAGATGATAACCAACGTTAAAGATAATATTATTTTATTGAGTCTAGAGAAGTTTCTTCAAGAAATATTGAATAAAACTAATCTTCCAACAAAGTCTAGTTAGCACTTACTTCAAATGAATATTTAAGTTAACGTTTACTTAAGAAGTTTGATTTATGTAATTTGAATGAAATGTAAAATTTTTACCTTTTCATTTTCATGTTATAATTTGATTGGTAACTTTAGTATAAAAGCACTTTTAAGCAGACTTTTACATCGAATTAATAAACATTACATTTTTTATACTTCAACGCCGTTTTGATAACTGTAAATTTAAATAATTAAAATTTTTACTACTATTTAATGGTCATAAGAGTTTTTTACCATTATATATAAAAAAAGAACTACCACTCATATACTATATACGGTAGTAATGTCATTTTCCGGGTTGTTATAAAAGATTTTACTTGAGCATCGTATAAGTATACTACAATACAACTGACATATTTTTTGTTCGAATTTATGTTCAAGTTAAAGGTCGAAAGGATTATCCGGCTCCGTATTAATAGTAAGCTTCCCTGTTAAAGCTTTTATCTATAAAAACATTAAAGTTCGCAGTTTTATGTTTTCGAATTTCTTTCTTACTAAGTTTATTTGTTTCTTAAGAGAAGAATTGATTGTCTGTTTCTAAGCTATTGCGCTTTGCGACCGCAGACGAAATCATAACTTACCAACGGTTGGTATCGCATGCTCTAAACAATTTAATACAAATATGTTTCATAACGTCACAAGGGACCTATTGGTCTTTTAACGTAACGAACATATCCAACAGTGAATAGGTTGAAGTGATGATGAATGTTTTGAAGGAGTCCGATGAAGCTGTAAATATAACGAACAGCATCTACGTCGTTTGTAATAATATATATGCAGTTTCATTCACTTATGTTAATTGTGACTTAAAAATATTTAACTTACATTATAATAGATAAAGTTTCGAAATCAAATTGCAAACATTTTCATTTTCCATTCCGAAAATCAAAACGCCATTTCTAGTAGCTCCTTTTCAGTTCATTAGTCTCAGTCGCATTGGATCGCAGCCAACGAATTCTATAAACTTTCTATACATGAAACTAAATTTTTCATTATAATTTTGATTAGGACGCATTGCCTATGATCATTCACTTAAAAAAAAACTTAAAGGATTTACTATGTATACTATTATCCAAATAATTAACATGCAACAATAAAATACTGTAAATTTAAACTTGAACATGCTACTCAATTCATATTTCAGGAGTTTGACATATTTTCCTTCATATCTTACTGTCAGTTTACTAAACTATGCTCTCCCAAAAAAACTCTTTTAATAGCATAATATTTGATATTTTAGATTAATAATATAATTCATATTTATATCGTCGATGAGCCGATGGCCAATGAGCCGATGGCCATGAGCCGTGATAGCCTAGTGGTTTGAACTTCGGCCTTCCAATGCGAAGGTACCGGGTTCGAATCCGGCCTGCACCAATGAATTTTTCAATTTATGTGCAGTTAGCATAAAACACCAACTAATATCACGTGCTTTGACGGTGAAGGAAAACATCGTGAGGAAACCTGCATTTCTATGCCATGACCATCAGTGGTCAGACCAGTATGTGAAATGGAGAAGGCAATGGCAAACCACTCCATTATAACTGCCAAGAGAGTCGTCGTGTGTTTCAATAAAAACATGATGACCACGACCCTCAGTCATGAGGAAATACGACTTAGAAGAAGATCGTCGATAAACAAACGTAATTACTAGATAATAATTAGGTTAATACTCACATCAAATCTATACACTCACTATACAAGCCATGTTCCCGTCGACAGTCGGCAACAGACTAACAGAAAGCAACACTGCGGAGAAAGAGTGCTGCCATCTATCCAAAGTGTTGTTAATCTAAATAAATTCTACTTTACTTACACATAACTAATATTAGTAGCGAAAGATTATGTGTTATGTTATATACTAAGTTATTTTATTATGAGACTTAATTATCCTTCGCCAGTAACTTAATTTATTTATTTACTATTTTAAAGTACTTTCATCAACTTCCAATAAATTTTGTTTTTAAGATTGCCAATATTTATAATTTTTATTTAGTTTTCAATCGATAATTGTTTTTGTATTCTCATTACTTATTATTTGAATCGAGATTATGAAATAAATAGGGAACCAAAAATTTTTCAGTTTCATATATATAGGATAAAGCGTTCATGCGATATTATCCCCAAAAAATTATGGACTTAAAAATGAATATCGTTTGTCAATTAGCCAGTGTTGGGTGGTACGGAAACGTGTTATATCTAGATCTGAACGGCATACACATACCGAGTATCAGGTAGCAGTCACCCGCGGATAAATATCTCAAGAGTTTCAGACCCTGCGCGCTACGTGCCCCTAGTTGCTTGCTGCAGATGTAGGGGGACGTTCACAGGAAGAAATTTCTTAAAATTACATTTAATCCTTAAACTACCATAAAAATTATAAATTTCCAAATTTTATACTTTTTATTATTAATAACAACCTCTAATTCATGAACACATACTCGCAGTAGAATATGGTAAAGCTACTAATGTATAATTTTGATTGTTACTAACAGGACATGCTGTTACTAGATTAATTTGAAGCCCAAAATTTTTAACATTGAGTTATGAAATTGCAATTCATTACTAGCCCATATAATCCACTATCAAAATAGCTTCTTTTTTGGAATACCTAACATTTCGATTATTAATAAATCTGTAATCCTTTGATTGATACGCAAAAGATATCGCTTTATGCAAAAGTTTACATGTATTAACATTAAAGCAACAAGTGTAGAAAATAACGACTGAAACGGAAGTATGTTATACATGCATGCGAACCTCCGTTCTTTTGTTGCATGTATACATACATATGTAATGGTTTCGTGAGTTGTAAAAATATCACAACGTAAATAATACCATAACGCTACCAACGTGAGCAGCTAACGTAGCCGCGGCTTAATAATGTACGCATACGGCAGAGCGCACTGCGCATGCGCGGGACTCACTCATTCCGGACTATTTGTTTTGTCGTTACACTATCAAAAAGCTTCGGATTCCCTTCAAAGTAGCATCTATTCTCAACTTCTCCTGTTCTCGAGTAACCGGTTAACGTTTATGGTTATATTTAAACAGTTACGCGTGTGGTTAAGCGTCCGCCGCTGCCGCGGAATCAATCATCCGTCTGTCAAGTGTTCGCGCCAATAGTTGACGTTTGACGTTCAGGAAACAAATAGTTGGCGGTCGTAGCCGCTAGCCACGGTTTTTCTGGTGTATTTAATTTGTGCACATTGAAATTACAATCAGATTAATATAAACACAGTGTTAATATCCGCATTACGGTCGCTTAAATCAGCAAACCTGCGTAGTGGACTCTGCGTTGACATTTCCAGTGCACGTGTGTTAAAGACTTATAGAATCGTAGACTGTGACTGACTGGGACCAGCGTAATTGTGGTGGTGATTAACCATAAACCATACATTTAAACTAGCGCATTTAGTTTGAAAACCCATAAGGCGTAAGGTATATCGGGCGAGATGAATTTAACTTCGACGACGGACGGTAAGTTTAATTAATTGATTCAAATCACCAATTTGATATATAACCTGGTGACTAATTGGTTGCAATCCGATGATGCGTAATGCGGAATTTGGTTGACACGCGAAAATGAGCTCTGCGGCGAAGGCACAGAATTCAATTTCCACTAACAATACTTTTTATCCTCGCCATACAAATTTATACTTTAGCCGTAGAGCGATAAAAACTAAATTGCATCGAGCTTTCGAAACACAATGAAACATACTTAATATTTTTTGGTACTTGTAGAAAATTTGAAAAGCATTGAAATATACAATATGTTATTGTATATTATATTGTTTTATTTACTAATTTTGATAAAATGTATTAAAAAAATTATAAACCGTTCTTCTTTTTGTTTCAGGTAAGCTGATAGATCTGAGACAGGGTAAAAGTTTAATTATTATTAGCAAGTAATTAATTTTATTAAAAATGGCGTACAAGTAAAATAGCGAGAGAATTTACTTGGTATACTGTTTAAACTCGTACAAAGTAGTACTACTAAAGTATCACAATTGACCTATATAAAGCGTTTCCGTCGTTTTGAATAAAATCAAGTTAAGTCCGCGCGGTGGAGTCGCGTTGTGTAAAAACTGGTACATACAAATTAGGACGGACCTCTAAAGATATTTTATAGGTTCGAAGATAATCTGAAAGCAACAAGAGCTAAAATGTATCAGAATTGAGTCTACGTTTTTATAACTTGAAGTTATGAGACTAGCTGAGCGAATCTACTACACGGTAAGTAAAATGTAGTACTTTATTATGTCAAAACTATAAAAAAGAACTGAGTCAAGTCAGTTGTTTATATTTATAAAAATAGTTTTCTGTATCAAAAGAAACTTAGAAAACTAAGCTTGCTTATAAAAAATACGGTTCTCATTCACCATTTAATAAATCTTATCAAACAATATATATTTGTAATAATCTTTGTGTATATTATGTAACGTAAATATGTATATATTTTTATATACATATGAAAGTTTTAAACCACATTGCTTGGATTCTGCCTATTTTTGACTTTAAATTATATTAAAAAAAAAATCATTGATTTAACTAAATAAATATATAAACAGTATCTACAGACAGTAATTTTTTGACAATTATATACCTAAATACTTATTGAAAATAACCTTCACCATCACGACGAAAGTTTAAGCTGTTATGGTATCATGCACCGCTGGTTCGTTGCCGATAATAAAATCCTACGTCTTCTTTAGGGTTCCCAATTCCGCAATAAGAACAAGAAATTTTATTATCTATACCATAAAAATAAATCTGAAATTATATTTAAGGACATCTCTTTATCCTTTTATAGGCGACAAAATAAATTTATATTACTAATAATAATTGATAGTTTAAGTTGAAGTTATCTCAACTGTTTTCTTTTTGAAGAAATTACGAAGTTATTTTTGATTTCTCTTCTAAATTAAGTTGACGGCTTTCTAGGTAAAGTTTAACAAACTTATTTACTTATCACAATTTTTTAATAGTGAAAACTGAATAAGTCGTTTTTATTCAGTTTTAATTTATTTCGTTTTAACTATTAGAATACTGATTAATGATGTAATCACCATTCAGAAATTGAAACATTTAAAATAATAGATGAGGTGGTTTTCACTATTAGGTTTTAGATTATTTTCTACGCTAATGTGTATCCTGTGGCAACCCTAAGGATCTCAGCCGCACTGCGGACCATAACACAGTTTCCTACTCCCCGAGGAATTTTACGCAAGTGTTCGAAAAAAAACTTTTAATATGCCCATTTACTCCTAAAATTAACCATTTGCGCCAATTACATTTAAACTTTCTACTATTTAACAATAAATAACTTATACTTTAATTTTATTACAATACTGATGAAGAATTCCAAAAGAAAGATGTAAAGAAACGATCGATGAACTACAACGGTGATGTATCATAAATATCATGTTTTTTGTGATTAAATTTTTATACTGGCTAAGTATATTATAAAAAACCAAAAAATTCTCAAACTATAGGTATTTTAAACAAGGAAAATAAATAAATTTCGAAAAAATTAATAAGCCACATAAATGACCTTCATATCGACACATAAACACATTTTGTATAGACTTAAATTTTTATTAAAATTTAATCATGTATATTAAAAGTAGGTAAAGTACATGTACGTTAATTAGGATATTAATCACAACGAACTAAGTTTAAACACTTGTGGCACCGGAAACAAATACAAAACCTCTTTGTTAATAACGCAAACGGTTTACTGATGTATCACTATGACAATATTGAGTTAAAGTAATCGTTGAATTAACAAAAATTTTATTAAATATCGTATAAATTTAATAACTTTATTAATTCGTTTCAACGTTAATAATTTGTTAATGAAGTACATTTATATTTAATTAAAAACTTCAATGCGTTTACAACATGCAAAAGTTAATATTGAAGCTTTAGAGATACAGCACAAAATTGATTTTAATAAAGTAACTGAACTTGTTGGTGCTTGAAGTTTTTCGAGTGGATGTTACAATAAAGGTGCTTTAACGTTATTATCGAATAAACCTTAATAATTTGAACTTTTAATTTCGACTTAGTTATTTAATAATATATTTAAAGATACTCCAACCCCCAATGTCTCCAACTCTTCATCATGGTGAATCATAATCTTGACTCTTATGAGATGTTTAACTTAAAACAATCAAAATAAAATGTGCTGGTAACGTTGTTATGGTAGTATTTTGTCGTGTATAATGGATCTAAGTTATATTTTTCAATATCTAATTAAGTAAATGTTAGAATTTGTATTATCATAATACTTTTCTATAGACGATATAATGAAATAAACATATTTTTTTCAAGTTCAACTTAATAACGTATTTTAGTAGAGAGTTATAAGTATTGTTTTTTACTAGTTTTATACTTTTGATAATGAAGAAAAGCAATTTAAAATAAAATTAAAACGTTAAGGTTACAAAATCAAAATCAATCTTTTCTTTAGGATTAGGCTTTTAAGGGATATTTTTGTGTTATATAATTTTTATTTATTTTATTCTATTCGTTTCCTAAAAAATGTTGAGCTTATTTTATAAAAATTTAAAAAAATCATGCCATGATGAGAACTTCTTTCTTATTGTCGGTTGAAAACAGTTATAACGCGTCGCCAATGGTTTTCGTTAACAACAAACAATGAAGCTAAAAAATAATTTATTAACGAACGAGGCGAATGACTAACAGCAACCGGAGCCGGCACTTGACCCATTTGTGCGTACTATACTCCACCGGAAATGGGTTACTATTGATTTTCCCACAGTTGAGGTATCATAAAATTAAAAATACGTCCGGCGTAACGGAAACTTTAAGTATCCTATCCAAAAATAAACTTGTTACATAACTGAAAAATTCTAAAAATTATTTTTATTTAGAGAAATAAATACATTAATTAAAAATATATAGTTATCCCTTCAATAAGGACCTCATCTACTTAAGTAGTGATACAGCATATTACCATAAGCTAAGTTTTTCTTAGAACCTAAAATTAAGAGTTCACCTGAACTAGTTTAAAAACAAAAACTATGTGTACCTTACTATTTGTTGGTAAATGTATATGTCAATAGGAGCAATAGCACACTAGTAAAATTTAGCGATTTCCAACATAAATAAGTGAGGTCGATCCCCATTGAACTTAAGTACCAGCTATGAAAACCATAGAGAAGAAATTATATTCGAAAGTATTGTCTTTGAAGCTTTGCTTTTCAGGACATGAAATATCTGCAACCGCATATAGCTTGTAGGTTGGTTTAAGACCTTTTTTCTTTTATGTATCCGAGTCCCAATATTGGAAATAAACTGGGCTATATATATCTATGCTTCCACGTAAATAGGAGTTAGTAATTAATAATGAATAAAACCGTACTTAAAGTAATAAATAAGTAAATACCATTGAATGAGTTTTGTTGAATACATTACTAGATTTCTATATCCAGCAGTGACGTCTATTTTTTTAAAGATGATGATGATAATGATGATGATGATGATGATGAACTTTTTAATAAACTTTAAACTACTTTTACGCAAAACCAATTCCGGAATGGAGAGCTTCAAAAAAAACTTAAAACTACAACATTTGAAGTGAAAGGAGCGAACTGTAATTTAGATTTCCCTTTCAACGCTGGTGCTTGTAGTTTTTCTAGATTTTGTTTTACTTTTAAGCTCTGCTCCGTGGAGTGGGAAGTAACGAATTTAAAGTCAGCGGCGGTATGTAAGAGTTTGTTTATAAAGATCTTGAGAACCAAATGGAATTCGTGAAAATATAACTTACTGCGTTTGTGAATCCCTTTCAAATGTTTAATGCGAAATTATTCAACCTAAATATCATATCGATCTTGTTCTCCTAATAGAAAAACTAGAAGATTTACTACACCAGATGATGCAGTGTAAACAACCTAACGATGGATCTGTTGTTGTATGGCTCGGCTGGTGGAGGAAAACGTCGTGAGAAATAGCTTTTATCAACAAAGGTCTTGACTCTATCTACCCGAGCTCCAGTAGTGGGAACATTATGTAGACTATTTATTTATATAACTTATAAACTGAACTTTCTGCTCATCTCAGGTCACTAACGCAATCTTCTAAGTAGAATACCTAAGTTAGTTTCGATAAATGAAACAAACCCTAAGAAGATTTTCTCTAAACTCAACTTCACTTCTAAAGAGAACTCCCTAATTTTAACTATACTGAATAATAAATATTTAACTTTATCTCTGAAACTTTTCTATGGATGAAATAAGATCTTAATGTTATTAAAGCTTTTTAATATTACAACGTTACAGGTTAATGTTTTGTAATTAGATAAAAGTTGGTAACCAAGTTGATAAATTAATCCATTAGAACTGTTAACCAACTCATTAAATATACATTCATCCATTTCCGGAATTACGTTGTAGTGATCATTAAAAATATATAAATATGATTATCATTATTAAGAATGTCTATTGGATTATTTCGTTATATTATTTCATCATACTGAAACTTTGCTTAACCAATTCGTTTGTATTTCTTTCATCCATCTTACGTTTGTTTAGCTTTGCCAATTCCTGCAATCTTCAATTCCTTGCTATTGAATCAGTAGCTTTGTTTTATAAAAGCAAACCAACAACTACTACACGAAGGATATTTTTTCTTTCCCAAAGCTAACACAACATTTCAAGATATTACGGATGTTATTAATGGTGTATCTTACCACCAATTTGTTCACTATCTTTTTAATAAGATAATCTACTAAATTCACGATTATAAGTTTGGGGAATCATAAAGTAACAAAGTTCATTTTTTATCAATTTACATCAACCACTGTTCATTTGATCATCCAACGATAATCTACTGTTTACAAAACAATCGTTTAATCACCAAAGAGCTAAACTAACTTGCATTTATTGTTTTTGGTTTAATAATTCTTTTCCTGTTTACTATACTCCTCAAAAAAATTACCATCATGACTTTTGTATTAAGAGGAAACAAGGGAAACAAACAAATTATATTTCACGCTCCGTTTAGGATAAAACACTTCCGCAGACTTATTACTCTTCGGCAACCATCAATCTTCTGCGGCGGGGAGCTTTAATGATGTTTTCGTGTTTTAAACTACCTGCAAATAATCACTAGATCGCGAAAGCCTTGGGTTTCGGTGTTTTTCTATTGCTTTGGACAAAAGAAAAACTTAATTTGAAAGTTACTCTACCGACACATGTCCTTGATATAAACGAGAAAAGTTTAAGCAATTATCGCTGTCTAACTTTCAACTTGTTAACAAGCTCGTTAACTATTGATTGCGTGGTTGAAATTATTTTTATACAGTTACCATCATTTTTTAAACCTAAAAGACGAAAGTTTTTCTTTCATAAGACGTAAAGGAAGATAAATAGTATCAGCTATTACTTTAAAGAAAATCGATTTAGCCCCAGCGCCAAGAGATTTATGAATAATTTCTTATTGAAACCCTCTTACCGGGTAATTATAAACGTACCGATCTAGTTAAATAGATAATTAGTGTTAGTGAAAGTTGATCTATAGATTTAATACTATCAAAGTAATAATATTGTTTTTTGACCAATCAACTGACTCAACTGACTGACTTTCTGACTCATTCAAAAAAATAATACTTAAAACTTGAGTAGTGTCTAGTAAGTTATATAAAAGAATGGTTATAATTATACCAAACCTATTTTTAAGATTTTTTAGCCCTTATTTTATATTAAGCAACGTTCAAAAAACAATCAATACCTTAAGTACAACTTGAAATGAAAATGTACTACATTAAAAGGTATAACAGCCGACTGGGACTTGCCAGTGTAATAAATAAATGGCTCTGTATGAGAATAACCCAAGCCCCAGCAGTGGGAACACTATAGGCTGTTTATTAAGAACGAACAGTAAGAAAGTTTAATTTCTTTTAAACATTTCTTTTTTATAACTTTTATTAATGATAAGTTTGATTTTACGAAAAACTATAATCTTATTAGTTACACTTCAATCTCTAGAATATTTGTCTCCAAGATTAATAATTTGCAGCGCAATTGATTAACTCCGTAAGTGTCCCATGAAATTAAGAGCTAAATTTAGTTTAAGGAGCGGCAAGCTATTTCATGCTACGACTTGTATAACTTGATTAATTGCGAATTTATAACAGAATTTATCGCCGCCATATTGAATTTTCAATTGCTATGATTTAATCTATAGGTTAACATGGAATATTATTAAATTACATTTACATATTATATACTTGATAATGTGTAATTAGACTGCTTATTAAGAGTTAAGTTTACCAACTGGTGAAGATGAATATCTCGTATCGAAAAGTTATTATTTTGATATCGCACACGTACGCGTTATTTTTTTTATATTACCACTAACTCAAAAAAGGTCTAAAAATCACTAAATTACTATACCATCTAATTAAACGAATCAAACCGTACTTGGATAGGCATAAACGGACTTGCTTTCTTCTTTGTCTGTTATAAAAGAACTTTGGCCCCAGTAACAATAAACGGGCTGTTTAAAACAAAAATTGTCAATAAAACGTAATCAGGGTGAAACTTTTAAATTTCTATATGATTGTTTGTTATTAGATAAGTAATAGACACTTCTCTTTTCAATATACATATTTAATTTACACGTTTTTATATATACAATTCACAAGTCACTGAGTTCACACTTCTTACGCTGTCCAAACAGTAATGAGCTCGAGATCCACAGTTGTCCGCCGTTTATACCAAAATGATAGCGGCGCCATCTTTACTATAATCAATACAACAATTTAATTATAATAAAAGTCATGGATTAATAATGTTCCCAATATTTCAATTACACTTTAAGAAATATAAATACAATTATTACATAAATATTAGTATGAAATATAATAGTACAATATGCAGTAGTTCATTTTGGATTCATCAACATTCAATACAATTACTATTTTTTTAACAGAATGTTTATAACCACGATTATTTATCCTCATCATCTAACATAAGTAGTAATAGTTTTAGAAAAAAAACTTCTGACAAAAAGTAAACGTTTTCACATTTGGATGGGTCAACACTGTGTCTTTGTTTTAGTACCGCTACGTCCTTCCGACCTTTTCAGGGATCAGTCATCTATCGGGTCATCAAATCTTGGAGCCTTGTAGAAACTGTGTCGGAGGGCCTTTTGATGGCAAAGGTCCGTAGTTTCATATACTTTGTTCATTTATTAGTTGTCAACATTTATCATTTCGTTTTAATATATAAATTAAAATTTCTGTGAAAAGAAATTAAGCTGTGTGTGCAGAGGAATATCGGAGAAAGACGCACGAGTTCAATCCCACTAAGCTTCAGCTTCCATATCGTTAGGAATTCGACATATACTAGGAACAACAGCTGTTGACTGGCGTGTACTTTACTTTCTTATTGTTAGACAAGACAATGTGTTAGCGTTTATACTTTCTTTAAACAATTCTAATAATAATTTGATCTGTGATGCATAATATTAAGTTTAAAATTATTTAAACAATCAACTAATTATAACGTCGATTAATATTATCGCCATACAACAATACAATTCGTGTAGCCGATTAGCGCTCGATTTGATCGGAATCGCATTAAAATATCCGTAAAATTGATACGTCGATAGTAATTGGAATTGGAGTTCATTTGTAAAGATTAAATCGTTTTTCATTTATTGAATAACGATTACGAGAAATAACCGTTGAGCAATTATTTTCAAAATGGAATCAGTACACAATGAAAAAAATCTTATATACAACTAAATTACTTTAATGTTCTTTTTAAGGTTGTCTAATCCATCACAGCTCCTATTTCCGCAGTCAAATAGTAGTGTCTAAACATTACTGTATTCCGATTTGAAGGTCCCTTCAAACCGGAACACAGTAATGTTCGCACACTACTATTTGGCGGTTGAAATAGGAGCTGCGGTGGTACCCACCCAGACGGTCTCCGGCAACAGAGACCTACCACCAGAGAGCTTAAACAAAACAAAGCCGTATGAAAACAAAATGTTCTGTTTCAGAATGCGTTTTACGCAGAATAATTAAAGAGTTTAGAAATTATTCATTTTAAGCTCGACGATGAGTTTGTTTGCTATCTGTTGTGAATTTGGTTTAACTCAAAAACATTTCGTGTGGGGTTAAACTATATATGTATGTGTATATATGATCTTTAACCTAACAGCAAATAGGTCGTTTATTTAACGTAAATATATTCCCTCTCATCGGCTTCTTTTTTCTTAGAAAGAACTTTAAAGTTGATTGATCTGTTAATTTCAGGTAATACTTTGTGTTTCGTAAAGTTACTACTAATCATCGATCTTTCTTACTTCGTTTGTACCATTTCTTATTAATGAATAAGAATTTAATAATTCTAGTACTAAATCAATGAATATAATAACTCTTTATCTTAGTTTCTATTATCACATAATACCATGCGATATTGAGGTGATGTAATAGCCGATTGCAGATCAAAAATGGATTAGCAAATGCTTTTTAACCTGTCAAAGCCCGGGAAAAAACATTTGATATGCTTCCAGACTAGTTATTTAAATACATTCGAAAGAGAGGGGTATGGAAATAAATAAATTTTATCGTAAAAGTCATTCCGCATGATCTAAACTATAACTTATATAAATATTACTGCTTGCAATAAATTCCTATCCTTCATAAGTTAAGGGTGGCTCTTTTAAGCGTCTTTACGACTGTATACACTTACGCGTATTATTCGTAAAAAAATTACGTAATAATTTCTTTTTAAATTTTAACTACAGGTAAGTTCCTAACTCTGTCAAGTCGCCTACCTACAGAGATAAAAATATTTAATCACTATATACCAAAAGATAGAGACGACGATTAAAATATATGCTTAACTACTAATACTATTGTCATGTTGAACAATTTCCGTTTTAATATAAATCATCATAAAGGTCGTTCTAACAACACCCTAATGACTTTGAAATCGTTAAAATAACCTATGTTCTTCTATTTATTATGTGAAAATAAAAATATACAAATCTATTCGATCGTTACTCATTCCGTAATCTATTCCATTTACTCGTACATCAATTACTCAGTCACGTAAAATACACATTCAGATAGTATCTCGGTGTAGAAAAAAATCGATTATACATCAACTGAACACAGGAAAGAATAAAGAAAGAAAGTAAACATCCCTCGTTAACGAACAATGGAGTTCAGGTCCTCGTTCTTGATAAGAAAAGATATGGAATGGAGAAAAGTAAATAGTTAACAAATTATTACGCTTTACTACTACAAACCACATCACTAGTTAAAGAACGAATGTCAAAGATACAATGGAAGTTTTAAAACAGTCTCAATCTCTAAGTCACAAAGTAAACTGATGAAATTAAGGAAAGGATGCAATTTTTTTACATCTGCAAAGATGATCCCTTTAAGAATTCCCAAGGTTGATCCTAGGAAGACAAAATTTCCAAAAAACTTGTTACTAGTAGACAAGGGAATGGTTTAATTTAAAGAAGTAGAATTACGTAAATACCATCAGCTAAAAAGAGTAGCCGGAAGTCGGAAACGTTTTCTAATGAACGTCAAAGTATTAAGAAGACACCTCGTGATGATGAATAAATAGACTGTGGCGTTTGGTTTTCCATTCGGTTTTGCCTTTCGATTTTAGTTTTTTAGCGTGTTTTAAAAAGAATCGCGTCGGACCGATTTATTACCTGTCGATAAGGAGCGTGATCAATATAAAATGTAGGTACAGGAGCACCCACGTACTGGCTACGAACGTGTAACAATTTATTTCAAAACGCGCGAGAAAACTTTGAAGCAACAAAAAATACACAAAAAATTTAAGTACAGACATGAATTTACTTGGCTTATGCAACATAATATAGACTAACATTTTATGACAATTTTACATAGTGTTAAATGATAAGGAAGCCGAAGACGGTGCCCGGAATACACTGACTCTGATATGTTGGCAGTCGGAATACAACAATGCTGTTATGCCGGGAGCCAGGATTCGAACTTGAGGCCTCCGCGTTACTTTGCATGCTATTAGTCAACTACTATATATACAGATTACTATTTCTGAATAGCTTTGCCTATAACAACAGGCAGTGGTAATAGCTTAGCTTGTAAGATGAGTCAAATGTTCTGTACGGACCTAAATGCGTAGGTTCAATTGTCACTAAGGTTAAGCTGCAGAGGGAGAACTTCGTAAGGAAAAAAAGGCTCTGTCTCTTTCTACGATAACATTAAGGGGCCTATTATTAAAGTTATTATAAGTCGAATCCCAATTGTCTTAAAGTTTTAAGTGCAGCGTAAAAACCTGCCACAGATGTAAACTCCTCACCTTAAATGAGCTAAAAATGTTGGCTTCCAATTGAAGTATACAGAACCTTCTCGAAGATAGAATCAAAGCTATTTATCATCTATATTCAATAATATATATTTGCAAACACGTTGTACCCTTTGAGAAAGACTATGATAAAATTTTCAGTTATTTTTCGATTCAGCAGAGTAATGAGAAAGGGGTTACCTTGTAACTTATACGCTTACATTTAACAGTGGGGCGATGTTTAAGATGTTTGCACACATCTTGAGACTTAATATTTCTCGGTACCATAGTTATTTTGTTTTGCTACGTTATTTTATTGGATGACGGTATTATTTGCGCAAAACTGTATGTATAAGGTATATTCACGAAGTAAATTTTTAGAAGTCTCCAAATAAGAAGACACCATCAATGTTGGCTAGTAATACCAATTAGTCATTTTTCTGTAGGGTTTAAAAAGAAAATCGAATCAATTAGATACAAATATAAATAATAAAAATAAATTATTACAATAATTTTTGTAAGCCAACACTCTTACCATTATTGGTATATTAACGAAATTTGTCGGAGTGGGGGTAGTTAGAAGTAATTTTTATATCGGGAAAAAGTTGAAAGGGGCATTTGCTGCCGGTACCAGGGAGAGACCGGACGTCTGTCATAAGATATTGTACTTAGTGAATTTCGAAACCAGATTGGCAAATTATAATAATAAAGACTACCGCAGACTGTTGATGATGATGACGATGAATGGTACAGTTTTGTTATTGGAAACGAATGGACACTACTTTTTACTACTAAATTTGTAATTTTTGGTTTTAAACAAACATTGCTATAACTATAAAACCTCGATAAATTAGAGGGGAGAAAAAATCACAGTTTCCCTCGTCGCCCGACGTAAGCCGCCTTAAATCAGTCCTCATTACCATGCTGCGGCTTCGTGCCACGTCGACGTGCGACACCGAGTCGATATTTTTTCGATATCCTGATTTATCACCGCTGGTTAGCTCCACAAGTCATAGACCCTGATTAAGTCATAAGCGTTTAGCGAATAATGTTACATTTAGAGCAGTTATTATCATCCTATTCACTGATACATTTGTAAAAATTTGTTGCCGTTATTTCTGTATATCGGGGTGTGGGCGGTTGGGCCATAACAAATCGAAGCAATGATAAACTAAACAAAACGGTTAACAAAATGGTTGAGGGCAGATGTCGTCTATACTAGACACTACAGTTATAACTGATACCATAAAGACAATCATCAATATTGATAACCAATGATATGTAAATATTAATATATTCTTAGAAGCGATTGCAAAAGAATCAAGCTTATACATGTAAGAACATAAAACAATTTATTCTTTCTAACTACTTTAATATATAATAAAGAATTAAGCTTTGTGATCAAATTAAACTTTACTTAGATGATTAAAAATTTTCGCCTTCTTTCATGACAACTACTTCTATATTTAGACCATTCACCAAAACTCACCGCTAATAGTAAAGAATTTAACTTCGTCCGACGTCAGTTACACGGATGGGGTTGCAAGTTGGATGTCAAGCACCGAGGAGAATTGCACCGTGCTCCTCGAAATATTTCCAATGCTCACTGCGATTGCATATCTGTCAACGAGTACTACATACTAACACATAAAAAGAAAAACCTACAATTTATTTATTTTTAACACCAAAATACTTTAAAAACCAATTGATTTATTCAATATTATTAACATTTAAACCCATCGGTAAAATAGTGAACTATATAGACTAATTACAAATGTAGTTAATAACCGTAAAGCTTACCAACTTCCTTTTAAATCAAAGTAGTAAAATATCTTTGTCAATGATGAACCCGTCACCAATAAATTAAACCGGAAACACAATAAAATTAAGTTACCATCAATTGGTCGAACTTCTTTTTGTATTAGGAAGCGAAGATACTAGCTTCAAGTTAAAACTTTACTGTAGCAGTGCTGTATTAATATTACGCTTGTCTTTAGACATGTGATATTAAATCTCATTACCTAATTTTACTAGCTAACCAAACCGAGACACAGTAATGTTTATCACACTATTGTTTTGTAGTATCTACACAAACGGTATCCGATAACAGAGACCTTACCATTAAGTTCATAACTTTATTTTAAAAGATTGGAGTTAAAGGTTGTTAGATAGAAGAAAATATTAAAGTTTATTTTAATGTCTAATGTGTATCAGATTCTCTTTAATTTCTAAGCACGTATTTTCATGTTTTCAAATGATTGAAAAAATCGTTCTAATAAATGCTTTGTAATAAGAGTTAATATTTTTCAATAGTATAAAACATTAAAAGTTATGAAACCTCTTACGTACGAATTGTTTTTGACTTTCAATACAAATTCAGTGGAATCGTTAAATTGTTACTTTCTTCATTACATTTCACATATTGATGACAACATTACCATAATAATGTAGAACAAAATGTAAAATACATTCTCACCTTTCCTTGAACAGGTAATCGAAATCGAAGGAAACCTTTAATAATTTTATACAGGTGTTTTGCGAAAGCTTCGACTTCTACTAAGTTTGCTCTCATCATTCTTACTAGTGGTAGTTGAGGTGAACGAAAGTTAGCTCAAACCTGAGCACCATAACTGGGTTACAGTTTTATAGGTAGTGAAGTAATATGTAACTAGATTTAATAGGTGATAAGTAAACATACTATCAAGCACATTTACTAACAGTTAATTATTTACTCATCTTTTAAAAGCATTTCTTTATAGTAAGCATACTCTTAAATCTTTTTTAACTTATAAGTTATTTGATCACTATAAAGAAGTGTTATGATGGCTGTAACTTTTGTTTACCTTTACATAATTTTGAGATTTTTTTTGTGTTTAACTTCGTTCTAGTATGTTCCACGTTACCGGTAACATAGTAGGGGCCGCCCGCTCCTGAGAACAGAGCGGGAACGGTTATTTATTGAAAGTCATGAATACAAAGCAGAGTCGACTTCTACTTTATACTTTTCTTTTTGTTTCAACGCTTTGTTTGTTTACGTTTTTCACAAAGTGTTGCCTTATTGTAATTTTCTTTATCGAATATGCGTTATTTGAAGACAATTGTTTCCGAAAAACACGTTTTTTTGGTTATGATTAGTATACACAACGTCTTATTACCTAATCTTACAATTTTTATATTTCTAATGCCTTACTAAAGTCCCTTCTTCACGTCTTTTAGTTTACAGTATATATTAGTAGTAAATAAATAACGATATTAATAAAAGAAATATTATATCAAGTATTTAAAACGTATACCTAACAGCTTAAAACAAACTTCTTTTCATGTTCATAGTACGAAAGAAATTTCGTAGAGTAAATTGAACTAAGATTATTAATTACTTAGGAGGCACTAATAAAGTATACCTTACTTGACTAACGATCTGCTATTTGAGGTTATAGACGCTATATATTAACAGTTAATTAAACTATGACATATATTGGGTAATGTATATTGAACACCTTAATATCTAGTTACATTCTATGCTTTGAGGGTCTGAAACTTGAAGATAAAATTAAGTAATAAATATCAGGTTGTTATGAATGAAATAGCGATTTGAAGTAAAAATATTAAAATCTATTGAACATTTTGAACTAAGCTCCATTTATCCGGTCTGCCGAAAGCGGGTTAGGTAGCGGTGCGCAAACTGACTCGAACCTATTGACGCCTGATTTATTCCTATTGCTCCCAACAAACGGCCGCCTGTCTGTTTTATCGAACTCCACCTGAAATACAGTCAGGCCGCGTTGTAGATTTCGTAAACGTAATATAATGCGATGTCGAAATGTTTTGTAATCTGTGAATAGAGATCAGCAGACGACTCCTCTTAACCTCTTATACTTTTAGAGAAAAACTAACTTCTGTAGAAATATTAGATTATCAGCTGCTGTAAATATAATTTTAAAACTATATAATATAATATCTAAGTTAGTTGATGCGCAAAATGATTCATTCCAAGTGTTTAAGAATGAAATTAAAAAATATTTGTTACTCGACTTAAGTTAGTTTTTAAGTACGCTTCATGTTATTCTAATATGCTTTTTTTATAATTTAATATACACATAGTATTGGATTCCTATTTAATAGTAATATTGTTTTATTTGGGTCCACTTTAACCGTCGAACATATCTGGTGCACTTTAACTTGGTATTTTAACACTGGAAGTACTAACAGTTGTTACAACATCATCATAAAGTGCAACTTAAAACTGAAATTCAGGGAATGGATTGAGAAAACTAACTATTTGTCATAGATCTATTTATAAAAAAGAAATTCATTATAACCAATTATTAAATATCCAATTAGTTATTATGATTTTTTGACAAAATATAAAAATTATTTTATTTTGTCAACTGTATCATATTTTCATATATGGCTAAATAAAATTTACAGAGTAATATATATGGAAAATGGATGGAATGGTCATTTGAACAGGTCGGTAGTTCTACTAGTAATATTAGACTCTACATAATTAATACCATGTTTTCTTAATTCGACTAAAACTACTAGACGAATAGAACGTTCACTTGATGTTATCACATGCTGTAGTAAAAACAGCTGCAGTTGTGACTATCTCCGAAAGTCTACATCTAGTACTACTAGCAAAGGTTAGACTGTAATTTTCACCTTTAACACGTTAAAAATAATACCACAAAATTAATAAACATTGCCTCGAATACTCTGAAAGCCGACGAAGTCGTATTATTTATGTAGAGAAGCGCCCGAAGCGGCTCCGAGTTGCCCAAACGGAATATTAGAGAAAGAAAACATTCATTAGGCAAACTCTGGCAACGAATTATGCTCGAGTTGGCATTACATAAAGCGAAACTCTACATAACTATGTTTAACAAGACTAGTTTTAGTTAAATGAAAAAGCTTTTGTGGATGTTAAGTCTGCTCTTTATACTTTCGTGAATTGAGAAGACGAAGTTTTTATATGAACAGATAAAAAATATTATTTATTGTAACTAAAGTTTATATTTGTCTTTTCTATTAATTGTATTTCATAATTATACGCTTTTTATTTATTTTTTTACTATTTTCATTAGTTACATAACCGAAAAGTTAATCACTTGAAAGTTTTTAGAGAAGACGTATCGACTATAACGTGTAATGTTTGAACAAAAAGGAAAATTAACCACTCAAAGAAAGATATATTCGTTGAAATTATCTCTTATAAAATGTAAAGATTAGAAGAATTATCATTAGTATTTAATTTAATAAAAAAAGTATTTAATGATGATAGATTTTTTCATATTACTTTTATCAGTAAATCTGTTACAAATATAAAATGCCTTACACCTAATATATAGTGGTAGTTCCTCCCATTTTACTATAGCCGGGTTATTGTAATGCATAAATTTAATATATTATTTTCAACCCTTACACCTTTAGGAATTGGGGCCCAAAGATCGGGGCTTGCAGCGATTATCCCATTTTCCTAGGCTATAAAGTTTCGGCTCGTATTTTTATCTAAAAATATAGCTTAGCAGAGGGGCTTACCATAAAATATCTAAGATAGATATTAAGTTATGAATCGTTAAAGTTATTTCAGGTTAGATCGAGTTCTGCGGTTATAGATTAATTTCTTTATTATGTACGTCTTTCAATTAAACTTACATATGAAATGGATAGCAGAGAGAAGCTACAAGTAAATAGTATGTGAATTTGTACTACGGTTTTTTTATTCCACAATGCTTCGTTACCCCCAGTATTTTCACTAGCTTACCCTTACCTATACCTGTTTGGCGGTAGAACAGGAGCTGTGATGGTACTTACCTAGACGGTCACCGGCAACAGAGACCTACCACCATTAAGAAGTGTTCGTCAAGTAATCAAGATATAGAAAAATTTTATTAAAATAAAACTGTTTTGATGATGACTTAAATGTAGTAATATTTATCGTTGCGAGGTCATTTTTCCTTTTGCGATGACATTAAGAAAATTCGTCTTTTATCTTTCGCGTCTCTTATAAAAGTTTATCTACAGAAATCTAAGGGGATGCTGTCGGGGAGTCATTAACTTGAAAGCATCTGTTTGTGGTTCATATAATGCGACGACCTCTGACGCCTTTCAGATTATTTTCTATTTTTTTTTTTTTGTTAATAAACATACGACATTTTTCGGTGTTCACCGAGCAGCGAGGAACATCTATTTTCCTTCATTACTTTTACATCTGAATTGTGATGTGTTTGAATAAAAATGTTACATTACATTTATTACCTTTCGCTCTACATTATTACGAAAGTATAAAATAAGTGAAACGGCGACATATATTCTTATCGGTCGTGTGACGTTTGTTGCTTAAAAATTTACTTTTTTTTAGCGAGGTGATAAACAAAAGCTGTCTTATATACATTGTGATACGCTTTTCAATAATGGAAATAGTCAGGACAGTATACCATCCAAATAGTCCTCGTCGATTGTGATGTTGTCGCATTACCTTTGGACAATATAATTATTTAAGGGTCTTTTTGTAATCTCCAAGATTAATTAACTTCCCAGCTACTGTATTTATGTAATCCATTGTAATTTTCTCCGTTGGTCAGCGGTTAACCGCTTACCTTGTAACGCGGAAATTGACACATTAACATTACTATGTTGTTATCAAAGTATATTTAATATGTCGTGAAATTGATCTCGAGTCTATTGAAGTTAAATTAATAATTTTTAATACAGTATTTATTTGTTTTTATTCAACTTCACTCTTACTGAAGTTAAACTCCCGCCGCATCATTTTGTTCCTTTATGATGTCACTTGAAAAAGTTTATTCAGACTGATGCATAGTCTTGTAGTTTTCCGTCTACATCGATATATCATTATTAAGCCTGAAGTTGTTGTATGAAATACCAACTTTATAAAGTTACAAATGTAAAAAATACTAAAGTTTTGATCATTAATAAAACGAAGTTGGCAATAACAATAATTTTTATATTGATATTGATTCAGTATTCGTTAGTAATAATTTTACCTCTTAATGGTTATTTTTAAATGAACAGATTTTAGAATAATTCAACCTTTAGGGACATTACATACAAATGGAATTTTACCTGTGCTTCATAGAAAGCTTAAGTAAATTAAACCTGCAACATTGTTGACACGAATCGCTTCTGACCTTAACAAGACATTTGCATAAATAGATCTTTATAATACAAGAAACAATATTTTATAGTACTTTAAATACGTGATTAATTATTATATTCATCGTTTTTTTTTTTTAATAATAATTTAGGTGATGAAGAATAAACAATTCATTAACTGAATGAAGAGAGTCTTTCACAAAATACGTAATAAACTTAATGGTCTCTCGTTCAATAAATCACAGTTCACTTTTCGAAGCTTAAATAGGAATATTTATATTTAAGTATTTATCATCATAACTCAAGCTAACTTTAGGAATACATTTAATTTCATTACTATTAAAAAAATATCATTCTCTTTTATTCTATTTAATATTCCAACACCGCTTATTCCGTAAGAATAAAAAGTATTCAATAAGTTTCATTAAACTAAGAAACTTCTTCGCTTTCATCTTGAATCATTAGTTGATGCTGAGTAGATTCACTTTGAAAGTGTTTGAAATCATAAACATCGTAAGCAATTTCTCTTGAACTAATTTAATTATTTAAATTATAAGTTTTATATTTCCAATACGATATTGTCTTATTTTGACGGCAGAATCTAAACAAATTTAAAATACTTTACAATACATGACCTCGAACATAAAATTAGGACCTCTGTATCACTGCTTGTAAGTCACGGAATCAATATGCTGTTAACCTTTTTAATAGTTAATTAAGGATAAACAATAGGATTAGTTCTAGAATATTCTCATAACTTATTAAAATATAGTTTATTTCAAATAAAATATTTGTATAAAGAGATAATATAGTCAATGAAAACTGGTAGAGAGAGTTAAGATTTATAATTATTATTATCTTCTTCTATATCACAGTTAAAATACCGTAGCTATAAAAAGCAGCAAGCTATTTTAAATTATTTACTTATTCATCAAGAAAACGTTTTCCTTTTAAATATCCTCATACACCATTATCTTAATTACTTTGTTCTTGTTCGTACATAATTTCTTATAAGTAAGCGATTTTAGTTAAACTGCTTTTTTCACTTAAAGTTAAGGAAGGTTAATTAAACAATTACCTCGGTTCGTTTGTTTGAGAAATTTTCAATTAAGTTTCATTTTATATACTTTGCTTAGCGATGCACTATTTTCATTTTCGCTTTTAAGCCGATCGCGTAAATTTAAAGAGATTTTTCAGACAGCAGACGCTATTCAATTAGCCGTATCATTAGACAAACTAATTTCCTTAACTCTTAGAATTAATCTGTATTCTTCTCAAGGCCTATCACATCTAAATTGAAACTTTTAACGTTTTCATTGAATAATAACATTTCAAACCATCCGTCAGGTCAATTAACATCTTCCTGCCCTTTTTACAATTGATATAAAGAAAGAACTACCTTCTCGGCCCTGTAAACTTTTTCCTTTCAAACCTTTTCTAATTTTGTAATGAAAATAACATGACAATCTTAAATGATAACCGACGAAAAGAAGAACTTTATTAAACAGTTATATTTGAAATGTATTATTTTAGGAGCAAAAAAAAATTAAAAACAAATCTCCAACCTTGATAAAGAAATCTCCAATTGTACTCGTTTCCTTAACACAGGATATTAAGTCTCGTTACCCCAGTAATGTGTCTATATACCTTCAGACTGGAAAATAGTAATGTTTGGTGATAGAAGTAGACTCTGTAGTGAAAGAGATCTAACAGATTGTTAAGTAATTAAATAAAAATCAGAAAAGTTAATAATGATTTAGTTTGCTGAAGTGACTATCATTATTACTACATCATAGTGTTATTTTATCACTATTATCAAGTAAATGTAACAAGCAAGTTGCAATTACGTCTCGCAACAGTTATATCGCTTTGGAGGCTTAAGTTTGAAAGTTTAATCAGTGGAAAGCTTTCCGCGAGGCTGCGTAGTACGTCCGCTCATTCTTATCTTCAGCGTTTGTTTCCTTCCGTTTATTTTGCATAAATTGCACAAGTTTTTCCTTCTTTATGAATTTAGATTTTATCAAATCTAAACTGATATAAGATTGTTAATCTTTAAATGCAGTATATTCTTATTCGACGCTAGTTTTAACCTCTTATTTTAAATAACGTTTTAACTTGTTGTCGTTTATATGAACAGATGAAAACTAAACGACTTAGGGCTGTTATAACAAACTATTGTCATATAATATTACTTTCAACCATTTTCTGTATAATAAATTGAAAAAATCTATTTCAAATATATTGTAAACAGTTTTTAGTTTTTGATTAAATTCGCTGCAATTTCTAACTAAGCTAATACTTTATCCACAATCCTAACATAAACTTTATATTTTATTGCAAAATGTTAATCGATTCATTTAACTGTAGATTATTAAAAAAAATCAAGGTCATGAAGAAACGATGTGTTTCTGACAAAAATAAATATAAATGAAACTTACCAAAATATAAGTATAAATGTGTTTGTATACTTATAACAGCTTAATGAACCTTTTTCTTTTGGGAATAGGAATGTAATAATTTATATGAAATAACATATTAACAGATTAATAAGTAGACTGATATTTCAATAGTAAGTTTGTGATAACTTAATTACGTTTACTTAATATTGGCGTTTCATTCATACTTTTGTATAACATCAAATAAACTCGAAAAAAGAAAAAGTTATATTAATTATTTTTATCAGAGAAACATTTCTTTAATTCAACTTGATGATGACGTCACCTGTTGACACTTGACATAGTTACTAAATACTCTTGTGAACTAATGAAAATAACCTTTAAAGATATATTCATTAACTTCGTCATAAACTGTTTTAGTATTCTTGTGGCACATGTTTTCTTTGAGCAATGAATCTTATGAAAAACATCTAAATATTCACCTTTATAATACACAAACAAAAATGTCTGTGCCAGGATTTAAGAAAATGGAACTGAACAAACATGCATCCGAAATCCGCAAAGCTCCGGCAAATGAACTTCCTGTTTTTTTTAAAAAAAATCGTACAGAACTATTCGCATTAGCGAAATCTTTTCATTCCCGTTGAAGGAAAACTCCGCGGAATTCTGAGCCAACTTACTCAAAGTATTACAAGAACCTTTTCAGAACCGAAGCTGACGGTATAAATTGCAATTTCCTTGCGAATGTTAAAAAAAAACAAGGGAAAAAGGTTTGTTTAACTCTTTGGGGTCACAACAATCTTTGGTTATTTATATATATATATATCTAACACTTATATGACAGACCATTTATAGAGTTTCAAGATTACTTAATGTAGATCATAAATCATCACAAATTATTAAAGTTTGCCAAATCATTGATTTATATTTTCCAATCTTTCGTTACAATTTCTTTTATGTTGTCTATCCAAGAAGACTCTTTAAAACTTGTCTTAAAAAGTTATCGTAATAATAATTTTTATGATTTCTTATATTTACATCAGCATTACATGTATACGATTTTATTGATTTTATATTAATTAATTAAATTATTGCGTAGATTGGATTAAAAATAAGCGATTATTGGTAACATAACGCACGACTGATGAGATGTAGTTAAAATAAATACAACAGAATTCATACAATTTCATTAGTGTTAAATGAACAATTGTTTTATTTTAGACTATGATTCCATAGAAATAAAAATTTTATTGGATAGCAACAAAAAAAAAAAAAAAAAAAAAAAAAAAAAAAAAAAAAAAAAAAAAAAAAAAAAAAAAAAAAAAAAAAAAAAAAAAAAACTAACAAAGCCATTTTGTAAAACGATATTTTAATACAGACTTTCTTATAAATATTCCTTGCATATACTAAAGCTGTGTTCATAAAATTGTCGTAGATTTTTTTTATACTACTATGCGACGAGACGAGCAAGATGTTCACCTGATGGTAAGTGATACGCTTGCCCATGACAACGTGGTGGTAGTTCAAATGGTACACACTGCACCACATTGCGCTCGTCGCCTTGAGACATAAGGTATTAAGTCTCGTTAGCCCAGTAATTACACTAGCTACAGCGCCCTTCAAACCGGAACACAGTAATGTTCGCACACTACTATTTGGCGGTTGAAATAGGAGCTGCGGTGATACCCACCCAGACGATCTCCGGCAACAGAGACCTACCACCTGGTAAATGGTGGATGGTGAAGTCTTCATCCAGAATACTCCGGCTACTATCCAAACTCATAAAATATGGCACAAAGAAGCGTATCACAACGCAGTGAGTACATGACCAGTGCGCGGTCACGCTTATTCAAAGTTAGAAGGAATAACCAAGGAGCTTTAAGTAACTTTAAACGAAGGTCTCCGTTTTATAACTCCCTGTATGGCAATAGGGCAAAAACGTTTCGCGTGTTTACATTTCGAGTGGTGTTAGAGTCCTGTAGCGCCGAGTGCTCCGGGCGAAGGAAGTTTCGATGGGGTCCTTTATGACTTCACTTTTATTACGCAATTAGCACGAAGGATCTACATAACGTGAACAGCGCGAGCACATAACATGATAAGAATTTCACTAGGCGTAACTTTCATTTAATAACTTTCAAGTCGCTACTGTGGGTAACACCGCAGCTCCTATTCCTGCTGCTAAACTGCTTAATGAACTTTTGTAATTGTTTTTTTTCCACTTCTCTGTATGAGCCAGTCGGCATGAAATAAACGTTTATTTGTTTGTTTGTTTTAAAGAGTAGTATTAAAATGTCAGTTAGTGAAATTACTGGGAAAACGAGAGTTAACACTTTTTTTTTATTATACATAACGAGACAAACTTTTACCTTATGGTAAGTGATACGCTTGTCCATAACAACGTGGCGCTGGTTAGGATGACATACACTGCACCACATTGCGCTCATAGCCATGAAACATAAGGTATTAAGTCTCGTTACCTCAGTAATTACACTAGCTACAGCGCCCTTAAAATCGGAACACAGTAATGTTCGCACACTACTATTTGACGGTTGAAATAAGAGCTGCGGTGATACTTACCTCCGGTCTCCGGCAACAGAGACCTACCACCTGGTAAATGGTGGATGGTGAAGTCTTCATCCAGAATACTTCGGCTACTATCCAAACTCATAAAATATGGCACAAGGAAGCATATCACAACGCAGTGAGTACATGACCAGTACGCGGTCACGCTTATTCAAAGTTAGAAGGAATAACCAAGGAGCTTTAAGTAACTTTAAACGAAGGTCTCCGTTTTATAACTCCCTGTATGGCAATAGGGCAAAAACGTTTCGCGTGTTTACATTTCGAGTGGTGTTAGAGTCCTGTAGCGCCGAGTGCTCCGGGCGAAGGAAGTTTCGATGGGGTCCTTTATGACTTCACTTTTATTACGCAATTAGCACGAAGGATCTACATAACGTGAACAGTGCGAGCACGTAACATGATAAGAATTTTACTAGGCTTAACTTTCATTTAAGAACTTGCAAGTCGCTACTGTGGGTAACACCGCAGCTCCTATTCCTGTTGCTAAACTGTTTAATGAACTTTTGTAATGGTTTTTTTCCACTTCACTGTATGGGCCAGTCGACATGAAATAAACGTTTATTTGTTTGTTTGTTTTAAAGAGTAGTATTGAAATGTCAGTTAGTGAAATTACTGGGAAAACGAGAGTTAACACTTTTATTTTTATTATACGTAACGAGACAAACTTTCACTTTATGGTAAGTGATACGCTGTCCATAACAACGTGGCGCTGGTTAAGATGATATACACTGCACCACATTGTGCTTATCGCCATGAAACATAAGTTATTAAGTCTCGTTACCCCAGTAATTTCACTAGCTTACAGCGCCCTTAAAATCGGAACACAGTAATGTTTGCATACGGGTATTTGTCGGTTGAAATAAGAGCTGCGGTGATACCTACCTCCGGTCTCCGGCAACAGAGACCTACCCCCAGTATTAATGATTATAGTATTGCATATATAGAGTGTTATTCGCTCGAAGCTTGCAGTGTGGAAAACCGAACCGTCTCGTTGTGCGCGAGCAAAACAAATCCCCCGCTTTCGTATGCGAGTGTGTAACAAATTCGCAATTTATGCGGATGCCGGGGAGACTTTGCGATGCGTCCGCTCCGGTTACACGCGAACTTTGCAAATTTATATCGAAAACCGGGATGAAAAGATGTCGCTAATGTGAATACTTTATGTTATTTGTAATACAGATACAATAGTTTCGCATAGTTTGCTTTGCTCGTGGCGGCGACGTCCTGGTTGTAAGATCAGAAGACTTCTATTGCATTTATAGATTCACAGATGTTCCCGCTATGAATTGTACTAAATTATCTAAACGCTTCAATCGTTAATATTGAGAATATTACATACAACTTCCATTCCATTAATTTCTGTTAAAATATTAAGAAATATCATGTCTTTATTTAACAGATAGACTATACATCCAAAAATGGCCTCAGAAATATAATAAAAAACACCAAAGCTTGAAAATTGTATGTATTGAAATTATATATTTCAGTTAATTTATGTCTTTAAAAGACATTTATTATAGACTAGTAACTATAATTAAATCACAAAAGTTTTTCAGCACAGTGAACTTTACTAATGCTTTTTGATATTTATAATTTATGTACTTACGTAATTTTTGGATATTTTTATATAAACTATAAGTTCCCTACTTATTTCTTAGTGAATCTATTTATCTTAATTTTTTAGATTTACTAGCTACGGATATAAACTTGTAAATGGCTCATGTGTTTACACACGACAGTGTCTTCTCTATAACGAACTTGTTAAATAATCGCAGTACTCTCAGAGGAATTTATAGATTTAAAATAAATAAATATGGACTTATTAACTAATATACGCTTGACTCTTGTTATTTGTGGCACGCGTGAATATTTTACAACGTCGCCACATGACCCGAACAAACCCTTAGCTTATATATGCGATGTAAATCCACAATTCATACGGAGTGCTTCTAACATCGCTCGCGATGCAACGGAGCGTTATACGTAATACTTTAGACGTACCCAAAATTTGTCTTCTAGCTTCAAATAAAACATTATATAATATATCTAGATGTAGTAAAAATGAATCATCTTTTTATTCAAAGAAACGATAAGACGACAGAAACATCTAAAACAATTCGATGCTAGTTAAGATTACACATATTGCCATCACATTGGTCTCATCGCAATTAGATACAAGGTGTTAAGTCTCGTTACCCCTGTAATTTCACTAGCTGTATAATACTGTTTAGCGGTAGAAAAAGCTACCTATCTACACAATCTCTAACAAAAAAAAACTACCACCTCCTAGATTATTCGCTTATATAAATGGTACAGTAAAAGAAAGTGTTTTCATCATTAAAAAAGATCCATCATGTTTTTGTTTACTTCTAATATATTTTAACTATAATTACAACATTAAAAAGATAGTGATCCACACAACTGAGATAGGTTTTATATCTTTAATTAGTCTTTATCAGCAGATAGTTCACTGATGGTATTCAGTTCAAACTAAATTCTTCGATCCGATGCTTTTATGATATATAATATGTATAATCAATAATGCTATTTAATTAGTCTTTATCAGCAGATAGTTCACTGATGGTATTCAGTTCAAACTAAATTCTTCGATCCGATGCTTTTATGATATATAATATGTATAATCAATAATGCTATTTAATTAGCTTAAAACTGTTTTTACAAAAGATCCGATGTATAGAATGAGTATTGTAGCAATAGCGCGTTAGAATCGTTCAATTACTTTAATTCACTAATAAAACTACAATACTCCAATTGAAGGCAACACTTGGAAACGTTTCCCAACAACTTGGTGCATTACGTTTAAGTACCTCCATCTAGTTCCCCCACTTGCACCGCTTCTGCAAATTGATTAAATCTCGAAGAGACCGACTCTTTTAAAATTAAACTCGTACATAGTCTAGATACATTGTGTTTGGTTTCCTTAATAACATATTTTACGTAATTGATTTAAATAATCACTAAACTTCGATTTTGAAACTGTCAATACTAAAAAATACTAGAATTGGGATGGATAAGTAATCTTAAATACAATATTTGTATATTTCAAATAAGAAGGTTGTTATAAAGCGATCCGTGGTATTATTTTTTAACTACAATGGGTTTAAACTTGATCACAAATTCACTTGGTGTTAAGTAACAATAAAGTTTTGGACGGTGATTAGCTCTTATATATTAATAACAGGAACACAACGATATACAATTACAACATGAGGATGTAATTTTATTAAATTTCATTACCATAAAGTGATAAGATCAAACTATCTTGTTAACTTTCCTCAGAAGCAGCTTGTGTATTACTTAGTACTTATTAACGGCACTGACAATATTTTGACTAAGTTATCTGTTTTAAAAGTCTTACATTCCGGATATCAATAGATAAATCTGCTAACTCGGTATCTTCTTGCCTTGCAATCGTAAATTCAGAACTTGTTTCAGGAGGAACAAGAGTTTAGAAATTCATGTACAAAGTTACCGACCTTCTTACTTTATACATGTTAGAGAATGTGAAAGGTATTCGATTCAACATTTCCATCGATATTTCTTGGTAATTTATATTAAAGACTACGATACACATATAAAATTAATTAGGAAATGGCAGTAATATAAAATGTACTGGTGAAAAATATCAGTTACCGGAGATTGTAATTAGACATTGGATTGTACAACCGTAATATTACAAATAATATTTATTTCTAGATACTGTAGTTTACTGGTGATAGGTCTCTTGCCGGAGAACGTCTAGGTAGGTTACTTTAATTGTGAATTAAAAAGTTTATCATAGAATTTCTTGAAGCCATGCTGCTATGGAAATATGATCAGTATCAATGGTTAACTTATAATCGCCGCTTTCGCGTTTTGTAAATAACAAAACATTGTTTTTTTCCCTTAAGTAACTTAAAGCCTTGTAGTTTTTATATCCATTGTAAATCTGCAATTTACACGAACTACTTTAAGAGTAGCGGGATTAGGGTACAACCAGACTTTTAGAAAGAACTTTGTAGATTTTTCTTCGTCGGGGATGAAGTGATGTCGCTAATGCGTATTACTTCATTCGGAATAGTGGAGGAGACGTGGTACTTTTCCGAGCATTATTTACATGCTTTATAGCCCTCGCGTTCAATTACTTAATGCAACATAAACTTTGTTGTAAACTGGATGAACACGGGATATGTACTGCCATTGGATATTTATAAGTTTATTATTTGATGCCAAAAGAAAACCGTTCACGATTCTTACAAATATGTAGTCATGAAACAGATTTACTACTTATTCATAGTTACATTATATTACAACCTTCTTTGTAGAGATTTATTAGAACAATAAATTATTACAGCTTACCTTTAAGTTTAAATAGATACAAGAGCAAAAGTTAGTAGTAATATGTATTTACTTAAATAATCAAAAATGTATCAGAAAGAATTATTAAAGGTAAGCTGTTATTATATGTATCATCGTATTAACTATCTCTACTCTGAATTTGTTTTTCCGTCATTTCCTGTATAAAGCTCTAAGTTATACCTTATTTTTCTTCTAATTCTATTTATTCATATAATCACCTTCTTACTTTATAATGCTTACTAATATTTCTCGCTGTTAGCATTATCAAGTAAGGTTTGAAACAATAACTGTTGTATTTAATTGACTA
This sequence comes from Byasa hedistus, assembly GCA_029286795.1. Classification (NCBI taxonomy): domain Eukaryota; kingdom Metazoa; phylum Arthropoda; class Insecta; order Lepidoptera; family Papilionidae; genus Byasa; species Byasa hedistus. The sequence continues at coordinate 3,982,476 of JAGSMW010000013.1, read as the reverse complement.
ACATAAGAAAATTTCATATTAAATATGTCATATAAATAATTAAGTCGATAAACAATGAACATGGATTCAAACAATGCAATTGAAATAACGTCCCCTAATACTTAATTCCATAGAACCGTACGTCAGAAAGAGACAAAAGCTCCCACCCATCTCCCGGACGGAGAGGTCCCGGGATGACGTCACCGTGACCTAGATCTCTCCGACCATTTCTACAATCAAATCACTATGAAAATACTAGTGTATCGGATTCGTTCCGTCTGATATTATTTACAGGCGGCTAAAATTACAAAGCCAATCGTTTTTCAGCTCGTTGTTAGATATAAACAACTTTTATTAAAAAAGGCAATTTAACGTTCGCCGTTAAATGGCCTGTAGGTTGCATTGCAATTGGCAATTTTCCAAAGCTTAGTGCGGTGTGAGGTCACCGAGATCAACTTTAATATGTGCGAACTTGCAGCTTTGGAATTACTCCAAGTTTGATATGACAAATAACAAACTTACTTATTGGCAACAATCTTATTGTAAATACTGAAACATTTCAATACAATACTGGGTAATATGTATAACAGAGAAATTAGTAGTAATTTTTCCCTCGAACTGTAAAAACTACTGAAAAAACTAAACGTGTAAATGAAACTACTTAAACAATAGCATGAAATTTAATTTTGACCACTTTTTGATTTACTCATTTATATATCTATAGCAAAAAAATTCAGCATGACGTTTATGTTAAAAGACATGAGAAATTCTGACTGGTATTTATATTTAGACCTCATTACTCCGTTTCGATTATTCCATTTAAGGTAAATAAAATAAAAGCTAAGCCAAATTAAGAAACCAATTTAATATTACAGTAAACTCTATACATATTTAGGAAATTATTATTAAAAATTCCGATGATTTTTATTTAGTTTTTAGTCAAAAGTTTAACCTTCCGGTCTGTCCCCTCCATCATTAAAAATTATCAAAAAAGTCATGACGCTGTATAAGTTACAATGAGACTCGGATAACTTTACTCCCTCCCCCGAACGTTCCACCACAGAATAGATAATAGCTTAGAACAACTCGCTTACATAACTAAACACTTCCAACTTAATTGTACTACTAACGAGCGGAATACTCGTATATGTACGTTGTACAGTTTATGAAAACGTTGTTGCCATTTTCAAAATGACTCAACTTCATTTATGGATGTTCTTCTTTTACATATGCTCTTCTATAATTAATACTCTAAGGTTCCGTGGATATTTCTCTGCGTGATAATATTCAGAAAATTCTTAACAAGTATTTTAAAAAGTACCACATTCCTTAACCTTGAAACTTAAACATAAATACACACACGAACACGCTAAATTCTTTTTTTTTTATAGCAGCGGAAACTTTATGTAAGAATTTAGTATTTCTGTACCACACTCAACTATAAAAGCTTTGCTATGATTGTTATCACATAACGTATTATTTTACATATTCACTAACCATAAAATGTTATAGAGTTAATAGCTTTCAAAGCTAGGTAATGAATTTTTAAAATTTAAACAATAAATGCTAATGATCGATTGTTTTAGAATAACTTCGTATAAATTTTGTCCCGCATTGTACATCGAATTTATAACTGTTTTTTTGGTAAAAAATTGGTACCAGATATAATTTAAAATATTTACTCTTATTTTGATAAGAACTGCGATGACTAAGTGTTGTCATGAACGACATGAAGTACGTACTGCGAATTTGAAGAGGACTATGTCCAGAACAGAGCGAAGAAAGACTTCGTATCGCGACCGATGCTTAGAAAAAAATTGTTCTTTGGAAATCTGTCACAGATACGAAGAAGAATCCAGGGTTATGTGTCTCGTTTATTCATCTTTAGTATATTAGTAAAGGCCTTGTAATTTCCTACTGAACGCACCGGTAACTCTCTGCATCATGCACAACCCAAAGAGGCTCAGCACATGTTTCCAGGACCGATAATCTCCTCGGAAAGCTCACAGTTATACACAAAGTATTTAAAAAAATGAAATATTTAATTCTAATAACAATTACCTACTTAATCTTTCTATTTCTGGAAATCAAAGGTGTTTGTTCACCACATTGGTAAAATCCGGGTAAATGCCGCGTGTCCATTAAAGTTATTCAAACTCAGGGAGGATCTAAGTCGCACTTAAAAAAACATATGAAGACTTACAATTTGTGCTGTAACCGAATATTTTTGTCGTTATTAAACTAAAGGGCAAAAATAACTGGAAATATCGTGAAACGTTTTTTCCTCTGCTATAATTAGCACGCCCACGAGCAGTTCATAAATACGAGGGAGGCCTTGTGCTAGCTTACTAAAATTAGAACCGAAATTTATTACTTTGAACATATTTATACTCTCCTAAGACTTCTCAGTTGTTAACCACTTGTTTAAACGGAGGTCACTAATTCGAATCCGGGACTGCATTTTGTTAAATTTGGACAGTGATATGGTTTTTTCGAAGTCGTCCGTTTAACGAATACCCTCACATTGTAAATCTACCGCCAAAACAGCTTTGCTGTATTTCATATTAACATATGAAAGCAGGAGAATACTGGACTAGCACGCTTCACCATCCACGGTTTTATTATCACTTAATACCACGTGAAGTTAATCCAGATGAATTGATATGAGGGGTGGATACTATTGCCAATGAAATTATAGAGGAGTGCAATGTGGTGCTGTGTCAGAATCCTAACTAGATTCTCATTTTTTTCAAGAAGGGTACCACTAAGTAAAGAACTAAGTCTGCCGCTATTACTAGGTCCGCTGGTATTTAATTAATTTTAACAGTTAAATTATTTTCTAATATGGTCGCGACGATATATGTATTATTTTATGCTTTTAGTCTACCAAATAAATAAATAAATAATTATATCTCAAAAGTAATGACGTAAATAAAAACTATAGAAGTTGGAAAGATAGAAAACGTTGATTTAATAATTTTTGTCGATTGTTTGTTTCCTCGTCTATTTACCTACGATTCGTATAAGTTTTTTTGGAAAATATATTAAATATTTGATAAGTTATCCGCTATTGAAATCGTTATAAAAACGAATTCAAATTCCTCCTAACCTTCATGAATAATACGAGGGTAAACGATAGGGTTGGACAGATGATTTATAATGTTTTACGTAAGTAATGCCCGAGGTAATTTACGAGTTCGATGATTTATTACATATCTCGATTAGAAACATTCTACCTACCGAATATTATAAGAAATTGTCGTTGAATTTTTGTTGAAACTAATTTCACATCTTTACACTACTAAGTTTATATTTAATGAATGTACTAAAAAAAAATCTGGTGAAAGTACCCTATTTCTAGATTAAAGAACTACAGAAATGCCTGCTTATACTATCAAATAATATTTATGGTACACAACTTGTTATATGAATATTATTAAACATAATTGGAATATTTGTTTTGTTCACACAATGAACTTTGACAGTAACTTCTTAAATATTTAACTATTGCTTTAAATAATAAGTTAAATTATGATATTTGCAGTGGAATGAAATCATTATCATTTTAGTATACTAATGTCTAAAAACAGTTTCTTTTCGAGAGTAATTATTGTAGTCGCCTTGTTAGAAATGAGCGCAGAAATTAGACCCTTTTCCGTGAGTTATTTCCTCAAATTCTCCTTTTTGGGCTATCATAGAAATTGGTAAGTGGTGATGATATTTATAACCGTCTTCTACACAAACAGATATAATATACTGTTAGATTATTTTACAGAATTTTCTTTTTTGATCAAATCGATTTATTGTTCATCCGTAATTAACGTTAAAGTTCCGTAAAAAAGACACGAATAGAAAGATAATAATACAAAAGATTAATGGTAAAGAGTCGAAAAAGAGAGATGTTACTTCCTACATTGTACTATTTCCGGTTTTAATTTGGTAGGAAACAACAAACGTTCTATTCGAACAACAAAACAAGAGTGCTCCATGTTGCTAACAACCCTGCCAGCTATCTTGAAGCACAAGTTCACTTTATTTATGTGAATTTCGAAGACTTCGGCGCGCAATTAGAGACTTTGTTACTTGCACTCGAACTGGATACACTTTATGTTTTGTTCACTAAGTAAACAGTTCAATGCTAAATTATGTTACATGACAATGAAGCAATGAATTGTGAAGCGTTCTCTCCCAGAATACTCTGGCTGCCCTATGTCTACAGACGGAACAGAGCATTGTTGCTTTGGTTCAAATAAAACCCTGGCTCAAACCAAACTTTACAATACCTCGGAAAAGAACCAAGTCTCTCACAAGGCAAATTCTTAGCCGGAGTCAGTTAAAGGTATATATTGATTAGTCTGATTTTACTAGCTACAGCACCCGACAAACCAGAATAGAGCAGAACATTTACGATTGCGGAAGTTCCCTATGAAGATACTTATTATCAGTAAAATAGGGCACGGAAAGTTGAGTATTTTTACCCATGATCTGGTCATTGATCCTCAAGGAGAAATTAAAATTTCTTAGAGTTAATATTGTTACAATAAAGTTAGACATCTCAATGTATGCCTAAAAAGTCAAGAGGTTCTCAGAGTCTCAGAGTCGAGATCTTTTCCCAACGTTTACTAAATATCACATAATTTGTTAATAAATTAATTCTTATTTATAATTAGTTAAAATTCTACAGTATTAACAAAAATAATGTTGATATTAGCTTGTATTTAGATATAGCTAAGATTAGACTAATTCCTTCTATATATGTTAGAAGAGTAAGTCTTAAGCAACGAGCCTATAAAAACTTTTAATATACCAACAACTTTCTTCTGCGATTTTAATTAATTAATAGAAAATGTACATTTTGTTAGTAAAATGAGAGAAATTCGATTTAATTTCCTGAAAAATAGGGCAACCGGAAGTCCATTTGACATAATCTTCATCGTTTTTTTTTTCATTACTACCTTTTCCTTCGGAAAGTAATTGTTTTGTTTCCATTTTTATGGAATTGAAAATAATTTGCAATTATTTTTCAAATTTATTCTAATATTCAGCAACGAATTCATGGATCCTGCAAAATCTTCAGCCGGAGCATATTTAATGAGCCATGCGTTTTATGATCTAAAAATCTAAAATGAAGCGACAAAATGAGCGTGACGTCCACCTGATGGTAAGTGATACGTTTCCCTATAACAACGCAGCGCTAGTTAGGATAATATACACAGCATCAGATTGAGCTCGTCGCTTTGACACAAAAGATGTTAAATCTCGTCATCCCAGTAATTTCATTAGCTACCCTTCAAACCTGAACACAGTAATGTGTACACAATATTTTTTGGTGGCAGAAATACAAGCTGCGGTGGTAAATACATAGACGGTCTCCGGCATCAGAAACCTACCAGCAGGATGCTTTAAAGCACTTGAAACGTATTACTATAGTACGAAATATTCGCTCCGTTCAGCCAGTATAGTATATTGGCTGTAATATTTCGTAATCCGGTATATTTGATTAAAACGTTTGCGTAATCAGCCGGCGGCCGGCTGGGCTAGGCATTAATTTTAGTTAACTTGATTACGTACGCGGTTTTATATACATCGTCGTAACAGGGTTATGTTTATATTATTTATAATTCGATATTTTACATCGCTGTATAACAGTATATAGAACATATACAAAACTTTAAGTTTAAGGTGAGAAAAAGCATAGACAAAATCCAAGCGTAAAACTTGGATATACCACATAAATCAAACATATGCTATAGGCAACCTCTTCTAATAACTTAGTTTGAAAGATAAGTATGTTATATTATGATTTATAATGTTTTGGTAGTAGTAATAAACGATTTTCTTAGTCGACTATTGCTATAGGAGAGAGAAAAGAGATATCTGTCCCTTGAAAGCTTTTAAGTTTCAGCAATGTATACATTAATAGGGCTGTTTATGTTATGTTAAGAGAGTATATTATCAGTGTCGTGTTAACATCAAGGTGTTCCAATCTGAAGACTTCTGTTGCTGACAAAAATACAGGATAAACGATGAGTGTCACTCCATCACTTCCTGTTATAAAAAATAATTATACTTTAACAAAAATACCAATTAAACGACTCAGCCCTTAAACAAACATCGAAGCGAATTTCCCCGGGCTCTGTTTTAACAAAAGGATCAATGAATTTTCGGTCCCTTTTTATTTTAAAAACGGGGATTTACAACTCGTTTTTGCGCCCCGGGCTCTTGTTGAGGTGTTAATGAACGTTTACAATTAATTTCTTGTCCTAATATAATTAAAGATTTGTGCGGAAGCGGACCCGTTTCCGAATTTACAAAATCGATTATTAATCAGTGTGATGTCCGCGATACGCGGAGCTGGATATCACGATATAAATACTTGAAAATAATAAATATATACTTTTAGTCACTGCACTTTGTGTATGTGTTTTGTGTATTGTATAATTACTCCCGATATCCAACTCGTTCGATATATTATAATTGTAACCGTTTTAATTGCGATTAGCGGGGATAGCTGCGCGCACGCTCCGATCGCTAATCCGAATCTCAAGCAACTGTCACTTTGCTACAGATTAATGATGATGCTGATGATGAATTCGAGGCATAGACGGGCCAATAATTACCTGTTTCTAATGAATCTGCGACCATGATTAGTACCGTTAGTATATAGAATGCGACCTTCTCACATTGAGTTTCTTTATACCCAATCTCCACTACAACTTCTTTCTTCTCCATTACCTAATATTAATAACTGGAATGTAAATCATTATCTCAGTCTTCTTGACTAATGTGTATTAAAACTCATATTTAAAAAAAAATATAAGTAACCATGATGCTTCTATCAAAAAGTTGATTGCGATGATATACAATTTCGATTTTTGACATTGCCATGAAGACTTTATATAACAGCACGCTTTATTATCAGTTATTGTAACTTAATCTTACGTAAAATTAAGATCATGTGAAAATTCATTGTAATTAAAAAGTCATAACAATAATATTCCAATTCATATAGAGGTTATAATAATAAATATCAAGACATTATAATAAATACGTTTAAACCTACGCGCTACAATTATACCAACACAGACCCAAAAAAAGTACCTTAAATAGTAATTAAAACCAGTACGAACTGAACCCAGAAAAATGGTAGTTAACATTAATTTATACATTAGTAAAATTTCTCAATTCTATTTAACCTTGAGAGAAATATTTGTAAAGTTAAATGCAAATTACCTTCCACGTGTTAACCGTTGCTAGAAATTCGTCGGCAATTGTAGTAATGCTCCGATCGTGGTTAGCTACGATATATTTTTTTTTTGCTTAATTTTTCGTCAACTTAGCTATTAAGCTTTCTGTCATACCCGATAAAGTTACCGCAATGCGGTTTGACGCGGCCTCTGAACGATAATCGCCTTTAAGGGCCTGTTAATAAGAACGGGGTAAATACGATAATGTGATCCTTTTCTTTGTAAGTCCTCAAAAAACAAAAAAGGTCGAGTCACGCACGCTTCCGTGACGCGGAGCAGCCGGAGCCGGTGTAGGACCCTTACACACAATTTCGGTCTAGTAATGACGGCTGCTAGTGCTGGCTCAGCGACCAGCGGAGAGAGCTATGCTTACAATTTCTTAACATGATCGAGACAATAAGAAGATCCGTAGAACAAAGGCGATAGCGTAACAGATTAAGACGCTGAAGAGAAAATAAACAGGCAATGTACCTCAAAGAGCGAACAGCAGATCAGAAAGATCCTGGAGTTAGACTACGTTATGATACAGCGTTTGACGACTGTTTACCAGGTGGACCAAAGACCTGGTGCTTATCATAATGAATTCGAAGTGACATCTACATCTTATATGACTCAAATACCATCAATTGAAAAGAATAGTCCAAGATCGGAAAAGTTTTGTCAATCTGACCGTCAAACATCAGTTTGAAGAAGGCACCTCATGATGATGATGGATGACGACTGCATAGCAAGCTAAATTCATGTGACGCATTTTACAAACGCTGTACAAAGTGAACATAATTTCAAATTCCCTAACAATTTCGCTACCTCAATTAAGTAATTAAAACACTTTCCGTAACTTACTTAATTAAAGAAAGGCTAAGCAACATGGTATTCCTAATGCTGATTAAAAAAAAGATACTTTATTGTTAATAAGTCTCGCTTATAAAACTTTTCACTATTTACTGATGGGCTCTACCTCTGAAATTCACGAAGTCAATGAAGAACAGCCAGACAAAGCCTATTTACATTATTTAACGACATTTAGAGGGCAACGCGGACAGGTGATTGCGGGATATTTGCTCAGTGCTCGGGGAACGATGATTTGTCTGATTCGAAGGGTGAGAAGTAAATGGTTGACTGAATGAAGTTATTGTGTTTACTCGATATATACTTACAAGAACCTTGAGTATAAGACATAGTTACTATATATGCTAATTTAGCAGACAGTACATGTGTCGATGTTTTTATAGTCAAAAGCACTAAGAAATAAAACTTTTATTAATGATACAATAAATATAAGTGATTTTTTCGCAGCACTAACAGTAGAAACTTTTTGGTATGTAAACAAGTGGAAAAACTTGCTAATGTTAGTGTTCACATTACCGTTTTAAAATAAAATAGTAAATACTGCGTAACTAAGTAGTCACTAAGTAACTGTTTTAAAATAGTAAGTAGATTAGGGCGCATGTTTCTGCCTCCAAATTCAAGAATAGGTACATTAATGTATTCCAGTTTGATGGGTATTGACGTTAGTGAAATTACTGAGGTAAAGATACTAAAAACAATATGTCTTAATGCGATGCTGTGTGTAAATCATAGCACTATAATGTTACAGAGTATGTTCTGTTCGACTCGTAACTTCGTCGAATAAAAAGACGACATCCACCACTTAACACCAATGAATATTTAAATAAAATAGTTTAGTAATTGAAAAAGACTTACTTTACCAGGTGGTAGGTCTCTGTTGCCGGACACCGTCTGAATGGGTAATAGTAGTGTGCAAACATTACTGTGTTTCGGTTTTAAGGGTGCTGTTAGCTTGTGAATTTACTGGGGTAACGAGACTTAACAACTTAAATCTCAAACCTTCGAGCGCGATGCGGTGCAGTGTGTACCATCTTAACTAGCACCACGTTGTCAGCGTATCACTCACCATCAGGTGAACGTCTCGCTCGTCTCGTCGCAAAGTAGCAAAAAAAAAAAGACTCAATATTCGTATTAAACGTATCCGACAACAGCATCACACAAATTGACAAAACCCAATACAAACAAACCGGTGCCCGATATCTGGATAAATCTCATAACGTGGATAAAATCCGATTGTGAGCCTGGGGCCTTATCTGATCAATCACACTAATGCACTTCACAAAGAGCTTTTCATAAATGCTTCCCCTGCGGACACACCCATAACCGGTAGTACGCGAACAGCCAATGAACCGGAAGCGCATGGATAAAATCAGACGCGCGACGAACACGATTTCGTTAAAACCTATCCTTTATTTTGGAAACTGTGATACTGTATTTTCAGTTCATGAAATACAAACATTAAAAGAATGAATACTCCATTACAAATATTAGCAATCTCTCTATCGATTTGATTCGCATAAATTTTTAACTCTCGTCATTAACAGATTTACAATACGGAGATGGTAACTAGCTAAACTTCAACAAATCCTTACTACTAACTAAACTCAACATGTCACTCTAGAATCGAAACAGAGAACTTATTATCAGAAGGAAAGCGTTAACCACTACGCCACGTTATAATGAACGAAATTGAAGATTATAAACACAGTACATTTCAGTGGAAATGATTTTTGCTACAAAATTACATTTTCGATTATTATTATAAACAAGTATTATCCTTATAGATCAAGATTAAACAAGTCGTCACAAACAATTACCCAGTAAGATCTTCAGCTTAGATGGCCGTATCGAAAATTCAATCCCGTATAAAAACCGGCACGAAACGGTAACGCTGAAACAGGAAGCTGAAAATGGAACGGAAAATGCGAAAGTAAACTTAAATTATACTGAATAAAACTATTAATTGAACTGTATCGAGTCGTTCTCGTACGTTTTAATTGCTAGTGGTTAAGGAGAGGCTGCTATCAAATAACCTTTATGCTGATAAATATCCACTACTATATTATTTTTTCATCTAATTCATATAACTAGCAGACCTGGCTTTTCAGCTTGTTTAAAGCATCGTTAGCTTTACTAAATATTAGATAAAATGTTTGTTTTATTGCCAGCCAATTTCTTAACAGTAAAAAGATGGGGCTCAACCTTGGAATTATATTTCCAACAGACATCCTTCCTCCATCATATTTTGTATGTCCACTGCTTTCAAGCGTCGGTCCATCTGAAAGGAAACAGTTCCTCGCAATCTTTAGATTATGAATTATCTAATTTAATTTCTATTATAACTATTGTATCATAATATAGGCGTAAAAAAACGTTGATACCGAAAGTTTCGGTTAGCAGTTATATCTCAAAGGCATAAAAATACTCGTCTTAACATTTCCAGTAAATCCTAAGGGATCTTAGAGTTTCTCAGTTCAACATCAGCATCTTCGCCTTAAGCTGAAACTGTTTACAAATGCATGGATGCGAAATTGGAAGCCAATTGAGTCGAACACTCATTTCATTTCGCGCTTAGCTATTTAACTTTGTTGCACGCACGGGAGCTCCGCCGCTGTGTTTGTACGTCTTATTGTATAACGAAACGAATCAAATTATTATATAACATTGTTACTAGAAAAATAACCGAAAAAGAAGTTATATTATAATGTCTTCATCATCATCATCATCGACGGACTTTGACTGTTGCCGGAGACGGTCTGAGTAGGTACCACCGCAGCTCCTTTTTCTACCAAACAGTAGTGCACAAATATTACTGAGTTCCGTTTTGAAAGTTGTTGTAAGCTTGTGAATTTACTGGGGTAACAAGATATAGAATCTACATCTCAAGGTGACGAACGTCTTATACCGTCTTAATCAGCGCCAAGTTGTTGTGGGCAAGCGTATCACTTACCATCAGTTAAAAGTCTCATTCGTCTCGTGGAATATAAAAAAAAGTTCACAATTAGACATAAGTCTTTTTAATGTTACAAAATACAGTAATTTTATGTATTTCATAAATTGTTTTGCATTATTAAAACAAAACTCAATCTCTGTTGTGTTGCTCATTCTCAGTTTACTCAAATCACATGTTAAAGTACTTTGTTACAGTAATAATTAAAAATAGAGAAACATTAACTCTTATCACTATTGATCGAAGACAAATCACAAATAACATTTTAAAACGATGACTGTTTTCAATATAATATACTGTAAAACCTTTAAATTTTGACCTTGATTTATAATGAGGGCTTATTAACGTGAGAAAATTCGTCAAACGTACAAATGTTTGTAGGACGTATAAGTCAATCATAACATTTAAAATTTAAGACTGAAATCATTAATACATACTGAGTATAATTTCTAATAATAGTGTTATATGGGTTATTTTATTGAAACATGTATTTCATTTATACGATTTGTTGATAATCAAATCGAAATCAGATTATAGTAAACAGGGAATTAAAAATAAACAAAATTTTCACTAACGCCATAGAAAATTATAAGAAAACAAGTCGAATCTTTAACTTGGAAAATGATTAACCTCATCCAAACTCCAACATACGCAGCAAGGACTTCGAATTTACAAAGCGATAACATAACTCGATATCATAAAAAATACATTCAAAATCTATATTACATGTTAAGAAATAACATCTTTATTATTTCTTTCATATAATTTACTCCTTCGTGTTATGATTACATTAGAAATTAAAGAGAAGCAACAAAATTTCAACTTATTAAAATTACTCGTGAACGCGACGGGAGATACTCTCTCCGTGTTACAATTATTCATTAAACAACTCGTTCTTTGTAAATTGTGAATGTGAGAAAGGGAAGGCGGTATAGCTAATGTAATATGAAAGAAAGGGATCATTAGCACACAATTTCCACATCTGATGGCTTTCATGTGAGCCCTGTTGCTTTGCCCGCTAAAATTGCTTGCGCTAACAAATGTGGAATTACAAAGAGCGGCTAATGGGTCCGTTAATTTTTAAATTATTTTCTTTCTTTTCTTACTAAATGAGAAATAATTTTTTAAACACAATTAACACATAAAAAAGGTTTCAGTTGAACATAAAGCTAATATATTAGTATTGAGGGCCATATAATTTTATACATGATTCATATTGAATAAGTATTAATTTAAAAGAATAGCTTAAGATATATTTAATGTAATTTTGTGTTATCTAAAATATTACAATTAAAAAATATTATCATTCGGAGGGGTAATACAGCTCTATGTGAGTTCTATAGTCGCCACGCGCTGGCCGGCGGTCTCAAAAGCTTTCTAAGCCGGACACTCGTGTAAAATTTATGTATTGACGTCGGTACACTCGTGCTGTTATTTCAAGGTAAACATTTTCAGGTAAATATCAGTAACCGAAGAAAGGAGTGTTAATAATCATCACAACACCTTTCAGACCAACAGCAGTTTGCAAATGTTACTACATTCCATTTAGAACGGCGCTGTGGCTAGTGAATTTATTACTTTCTGATCATAATAAGCTTTGAATTTACCTTTTTGTATATGAAAAGATAACCTAATGAAAAAATATAATACACTCCCGGACACATCTATCGGCCCACCTAGTGTTTAAAAGTTTTAACAGTGCCTAGCTAAAAATAAATGTTAGGTGGAGCAATAAATTTTAATGCAGTTTTAAAGCTGATTTTTTGGACAACCTTTATGTATGTTTTTTTTTAATTTTGAATTCAACATTATGAAAAAAAAAAGGAAAATTCGAGTCTGTTCATTGTTTTCAACGACTCAGGAATAGAGAAAAATTTTTTATTTCGCACAAGTTGAATTTTTTTTTTATGTGTCCGATTATTGGTTCCTTAAAAAGGCAAATCTAAACTTATAGTCAGTTTTGACCAAAAAAATATGGATACTCTGCCTGAAATTGTAGCCCAAACTGTAAAACTTCTGCCGGCCAAATCAATTCGAAATAACAAAAAAAAAAAAAAACCTACATAGGAGTTGACCAATAAACCTGCTTCAAAACTGCATTAAAACTTATTGCTCCACCTAACATTTATTTTTAACTAGACACCGTCGAAACTTTAAACACTGGATCGTGGGCCGATAGATGTGTCCGGGAGTATATATCACATAAATAACAACAAAATTTTGTAATAGCTTTTTCTTTTATTCACTTAAAAAGAATATGTAAAGCTAAGTTGATTACATAAAAATTTCAGTTGATACTGAAAACATTATTCACTCGATTGTACCCCTCGATAGAGTCCCTGAAGGTTGCTTGTAAAGGCTTTTGATTCACTTAAGTCAAACTAGGTCCCTGATATGGACGATAATGAAAACAGGGCCAGAGCATTTGTATACATAATAAATGAATGCTCTTGCGAGTTCTAAAACATAAAACAGATAGAAATTACTCAAAACTACATTAGAATATATAAAAGCAACATTAAAAATCATTGGGCTTCACTTAAGTTATTAACTTGTTAATCTGGTGATGTCTTGTACCTCATGTTTACGAATTTATTACCTCTTACCTCTCCATTAGACTCTTCCATCTTTAGCTCAATGGCTTACTTTTGCAGCTCAGAAGTCCTGGGTTCGATTCCGCAATGAATAGCTATAATTGTAAGGTTTTTTGAACCAATATGACTCTTATTGTAAATCCGCCGCTGGAACAAGTGTTAGTATTGAAATCCAGGAATTTTCCTTTTTGCCGTAATTTTAACAAAAACCTTTCCTTTTTACCTCTTTTTAAATTATTTTAGACAATTATGGTAAAGTTAAAACATAAATAACACAGTCTTTTTCCTCATTACAATCATCGTGCCGATTATCTAGAGTCCGAATCCTGAACAGCACATCATCATCACCGCATATGTATTCCTTATTTCCATCTTCTATAACTATGTGAAAGGACCATGTTCATTAGTCATTAACAAGTTGATGATGACACAAATATTTACTATCGATCAGTTTTTTATTTATTTGTAAATACAGTTATTAAATAGAGAAAAGTAACTAAAAATTAAATTCTACACCGAAACTTGTTTTTGAGCTTTCAAAATAGAAATGAATGATTTTAATATCATAATGAAAATAGTTGATTGAACAAATATAATTGTTTGCAGTTCACATGAAACAATATTTAAACAACCTCGTTGACTAATGAATAGTAAGAGGAGTGATTGAATATCAATTTTCGAAATGCTTTTTTCCGGTGCAGTTAAACAAATCTGCTCGATGAACTCTGAATGCATTGGCTAAGCGCATACTTTGAAATACAGGTCCCCGGTTCGATTATGGGTCTGGTGAAATTACTGGGGTAACGAGACTTAACAACTTAAAGTGACGAGCGCAATGTGGTGCAGTGTATACCATCTTAACTAGCACCACGTTGTCATGGGCAAGCGTATCACTTACCATCAGGTGAAAGTCTTGCTCGTCTCGTCGCTGAGGATAAAAAAAACAATTGGATGTTGATAGGATTTTTTTAAAGTTTAAAGCATTACCTTCTGGTTGTCAATATACGAGATTATAGATGAATATGTTTCATTATTCACTGCCTCATTGTTACTTAACATCACTTAAAGTTGAATTGAGACAAAATCACGAATATTGTGTTAGTTTAACAAAAAAATGCATTAAAAATTAATTTTGTGTACGACAACAAAATACAATCAAAATTCAATTTTGAATTCATATAATTGATTTAACAATGAGCTCCGAATGAAACGAACAAATACAGCGATATGAATGTGTTTTAATATATATCGAATTTGTGTTTACATTTAACTTGATCAAACATGTCGACGGTCGTATTTTTGATCGGAACATTCGGTTAAATTTTTGATTTATGTTACTTTGTTAAATTTATTGAAACATACTTCTATATAGTTTTAACGAGATACATATAAAAGTATAAACTAAAGTAAAAGCTTGATTCCTTCACATAATGATGGTTAAGTAAATTACTTCGTATCGCTTATAATAAAATATTTCTTTTGCTATTGTATAACAGTTACAATCTTATAAAGTTATAACTTTGCGAAGTGCATCCTTCTTTCTGATATATTTTTATCGGAACGTTATATCTCTTCTTCTTCTCTTGCCAACAAAAATATGTCAATTCGCATTTTCTTACTTTACGCTTATACAGCATTATTATCAATTAAAATCGTGTGAAAACCTGATCATAGACATTCTTATAATATAGAGTAATTAAAATTAAAGTATAATAGTAAATCCCAAGCAAAGACGAATGACGAATTTTATGAAATTATAACTGCTGATAACCGTACATAATTTATTATAATATACAGTTCAGAAGCTTCAATAATTACTTCAAAATCACTTGAAGCTCATGTAATAATGATTTGTTTTTCGGGTATATCTCTCTATAATTCTAATGTAATGATAAGTAATAAATATTATTTTTAATGCTCCCGCTATTGGGACTCGGGAGACATCGAAAGGAAACTGTCAAGGTCATTTAATCTGGCCAAGTGCGAGATGGATATCACATATTAAGAAATCGAAAAAAAACTCTAAGATTTTCGTTTTCTTGCGATGTTTTCTTTATAAAAAATATAATAAATAAAAAAAAAGTTATTGTATTTTATTGTTCAAACCTTTGTTAATAATATTGAACCTCTTTAAATGTTATATAACATGTTCTAGATATTTGAAATTTCATATTAATTTCGAACTCGGACCATTTGACGTGTTGGTTGCAATTGTTTTAGGCCGGTCATTCCAGTAAGTTGCGGACTAGATACGGTCAGATAAGTTTAGAAAAGAAAATATTAAGTGTAAGCTAAAGAATTTGCAATGAGGGAAATAGTTCACATACAAGCTGGGCAATGCGGCAACCAGATCGGTGCAAAGGTAACGACGTTATTACTAATAATAGTTACATTTCTACGGTAATAGATTGATAAAAAACTAGTAGTTTTTCCTATAATGCTAAACTTTATATTGCAACTATTGTAGAGAGAAAACTAAACCCAGTTAATAGTATAATTACGTTTACTTTAAGCTGTGCAGAATTTATAAATACGCTAGAGTTTTTAAAGCCATCCCTTATTGTACAGTTAAAAATAAAATGTTTTAGAGCCATATTAAACTATCATAAGAAAATTCTGGTCGAAAGAAGGATAAACCTTTTTGATCTTATCCTTTAAGGTTCTAATAAATATTTGCAGTAGGCCGTATTGGAACGGCAAAAATTGGCAATGTGACTAACAGTAATAGCTTAAACTACATCCCGTATCGTTACACTCCAAATAAAGCTGAATTACTGCGTCGTAACATAAATCGTAAATTTCCAGTTCTGGGAGGTTATATCGGACGAGCATGGCATCGATCCAACTGGCACGTACCACGGCGACTCCGACCTTCAATTGGAGCGTATCAACGTTTACTACAACGAAGCCACCGGCGGTAAATATGTGCCGCGGGCGATATTAGTCGACCTCGAACCTGGCACGATGGATTCGGTTCGTTCAGGGCCATTCGGACAAATTTTTCGACCCGACAATTTTGTGTTCGGACAATCTGGCGCCGGCAACAATTGGGCTAAGGGACACTACACGGAAGGCGCAGAATTAGTCGACTCTGTCCTCGATGTTGTCAGGAAAGAGGCGGAGGGTTGTGACTGTCTTCAAGGATTCCAGTTGACACATTCCCTGGGCGGCGGTACGGGTGCCGGCTTAGGTACTTTATTGATTTCTAAAATAAGAGAGGAGTACCCTGATCGTATTATGAATACATTTAGTGTTGTACCATCGCCGAAAGTATCCGACACGGTGGTCGAGCCCTATAACGCCACGCTTTCTGTGCACCAGTTGGTGGAGAACACCGATGAGTCGTATTGCATTGACAATGAAGCTTTGTATGACATCTGTTTCCGCACACTGAAGCTTACCACGCCAACGTATGGAGATCTAAACCATCTAGTATCGGCTACAATGTCCGGTGTCACAACGTGTCTCAGATTCCCCGGACAATTGAACGCCGATTTGAGAAAACTGGCCGTTAACATGGTTCCATTCCCTCGTCTCCACTTTTTTATTCCTGGTTTCGCCCCACTAACATCCAGAGGGAGTCAGCAGTACAGAGCGCTGACGGTACCAGAGTTGACTCAGCAGATGTTTGACGCTAAAAATATGATGGCGGCTTGTGATCCGCGTCACGGTAGATATTTGACGGTAGCTGCGGTGTTCAGAGGCCGAATGTCAATGAAAGAGGTGGACGAACAGATGATGAACATTCAGAATAAGAACTCGTCGTACTTTGTGGAGTGGATTCCGAATAACGTGAAGACAGCCGTTTGTGATATACCGCCGAGAGGTTTAAAAATGTCTGCGACATTTATTGGTAATTCAACAGCCATACAGGAGTTGTTCAAACGTATTTCAGAACAGTTTACCGCCATGTTCAGGCGCAAGGCTTTTCTGCATTGGTACACCGGCGAAGGTATGGACGAAATGGAGTTCACAGAAGCCGAAAGTAATATGAATGACTTGGTGTCTGAGTACCAGCAATACCAAGATGCAACTGCTGAGGAGGAAGGTGAATTTGATGAAGAGGAAGAAGGTGGCGATGAAGGAGACTAGACTGTACCAGTCTAATGCAATATTTTACAATATTGTTTGTTTTAACTTCTTTAAATATATTTGTATTTTATTTTAAATTTTTGATTGGTTATTTTTTCAACTGTTTATTCAATCCCCAGTATATTGCCATGAAATAAACAACGAAAAGTTTTTTGTTTAACATCGCGATGCACTAGGTTCGATTTATTATATTTAGGACGAACCGTTTAATGGATGATGAATATTTAAGAACGTATACATGTTACAACTTTCCTGTTTTTGTAAGGCTTTTCTCATGTCAATTTTTACTAGAAATTAATGTTCTAATTAGACAGTACTTGTATAAGTGACATGTTCGTTTAAAAAGGAGACATTAAATGGAAGTATATATACATAAATAATACATAATTTTAGGTGACGCTTGGTTTATTCAATTGGAACGACATGTACTAGTAACATTTAATAAATCGGACTTAATATCCCCTCTGTGATTCAAGACATATGAGATAGTCAAGGGATAGGATTTTGATAGTCAAGGAGATAGATTGGAAAAGGTAGTTTGAAGAACTTGTAAAGATAAAAACCAAAAACTACATTAAAGCAAAATACAAATTTTGAGGTGTATATATACAGAATCTTTATTTCACTTAGATTGAGTACGTTGGAATTTAGATTTGAGTCTATACTCGACAAGCTTCAAAGAGTATCCTTATTAATTATGCAACGTTCGCCCTAAGCGCAAGTTATTAGAATAAAACCAACCTTCGGGCTAGTGAGTTTAATGTAGTGTGCGAAATTTTTTCCCCATAATTTAGTTTGTTACAAATGTAAATGTGCATGAGCGAACGGAAACGGAACATTAAAAACGTTTACACGAGTCCAAGGACATAATTCTTAAATGATAGCTCTTCTTCCTCTCTGTCGGTTTGTGGGAAAGTTTTCCATCTACGCTTATATTATAATTTATCACAAAAACTGTTAAATAGAGTCTAAAAACTTCTGTCGATATTAACAAGTCCAGCTACTTCATACTTTTTTGATTATAAACATTCAGAACTTTTCTTAACAAAAGCCACGGTTTTTACATGCAAATTGAATATCTGTATTTTCACAAGCTATTTAAATACTTTTAAGTATTTTACGACACTTTATCTTTGTAACAGATGTGTGTAAAAATATAACTGTTTGAAACGACGAAATCACTTTGAGCATATTCAAAAACTGCGAAACTATACTTTTAGTCACAAGCTATTAGACTATAAGTATAACAATCAATATAGACAAAGTTGAAAAAACACTTAGAGTTAATGCGAAAAATTTAACGAAAGAAATGAAACCAATAGCGAAAGGTCTATAATTTGAAACTCGCGTGAACGTGGGCTTTATTTGAAATGGAAAAAAATCGAATTGGCTATTCAGACACTGCAATTTTGGAGGCCCATTCAAACCCGTGTTGCGGTGCCCGATGTAGTACCCTCGAGTTTGAGTAACATAAAAAGTGAAACGGCAAGATCACATCACTTTCATACCGTTTTCCTTTACATCCGCCGCCGCAATTTTAATGTTCTGTCTAAAAAATATTGTATAAAGACCCGTTTATTAAAAAAGACGAAATGGTTGCTTACATATAAGCATTTTACAATATACGTTTTACGGTGTCACTGTTCGAGTTCAATAAATTTAAATTGATACAAACATAGGATCGTTATGTATTCATTGCGCGAACCTAGAGCGCCTTCATTTGTAAGGGAACGCTGAGAGCCGGTTCGCAACGAAATCGTTAATGGATCGCTGCGATTTGAATGGTCGCAATGACATGAATTTTTATTTTAAGTAGCTTTTTTAGGTTTCTTTACAAATATATCCTGCTTCGGAAGGAAGCGCCTTGCGTAGAGCTGTAAGAACTCTTACGGAAAGCGCCGATACCTCTCTGTATTAAGCAGGTCCTAGAAAGAAACAAAGCGTTCTCCCTGTTCGTATTTGACTGAAAGAACTATGAGGTTCCTCACAAACAGAAAAGATAACCTAAAAACATTTTCAGTAAGCTTCTAAGACAGACGGAAGTCCAACAACATTAGCTACCTACAAACTCTACGTCTTTCTTGTGAGAAAAACGAATAAGCTAAATATATACAGAAAATAAATATAATTTTATGAGCAGAAACACTGCAACGTAAATACAACACATTCGTTGTAATATCAATATAGTATAAATGTAGTTACCGTCGTACTCGAAGCCAGATCGGCAAACATCTTCATATGTTTACTTTGTGAAAGTAAACATGCTGATCATAAACCTGTTTGATGTCTGATTAAATGTTTATTATAACAATCTACAAACTATTATATCAATTACGGTACCGGCTGCTTTTAGGTGCTACTAAAGTTTTGGAAGTAAAGTCTTACTGTTTGGTCAGATAAACCTGATGTCTATTCTACGACTAGATTTAATTGTAAGCAAGAAGCTCTGTATCTCCAAAGAATTTTAATTGATTAATTAAAAGTTAACTATCTTACAAAAGCGTAAGACTATAAATACCTTTACATTTATTTATCAATCATCCAAAAACTTTAACCTAATAGTTTAAATTACATCACATTAGCGTGTTCAGCTATTATTGATGAAGTACATTGTTTTAAAGCTAATCCCTAGTAGTGGGTTAACGCCGCAACGTTTAATCACACGTTATAATAATTTGCACAACGCATTCGACCAAATTTAACAATAACCCACTGATATATACGTTTATACAATAGATTAGCGGTCATTGATATAACTCGAATCAACGAAGCAAAATTATAAAAAACGAAGTATATAAATGTTACAGATTTTTCTCATTGTTAGTTAGGTAGTTAGTTAGTTGCCTATGCAGATCAACCCGCCTAAGTTAATTAAGCAAAAGTGAACTTACCGAAATTTAATTTTTACTTTTGTATACATTAAAAATAAAACAACGCCATCTAGCGTCAATAAAAGAAAACATATTTCTGTATTGTAATGGGAAGACGTACTACGTATATAATAAAATTATATAGCGGTAATAATAAACTTGGGATATTAGTTATTACGTTTATACGAGTATGAAAGACTATATAAACACCGCAGCACATTATGCTCATCTCCTTGAGATATATAACAAGTCTTTCTATGACAACCGCAGTAATCTAACTAGCTATAAAGCCCATAATATTGATAACGCCTAACTATTTTTAGTCGGCAGAAATAAGAACTGGAGTGATACGTATCTAGACGTTCTCCATCAATAGAGAGACCTATCTTCAATCTATTATTTTTCTCACACATAACGAAGCAGATTATTTTGTTCATATTATTTATATTGCACATATTCCGCTGTCCCCATTTCGGAACCAGCGAGGTCAGAAGACAGCCCATTGAATCAGTTTCAATAATTAAAACCGGTGTTTCGACTTTGATTCTCATCAACGATAATGAGATATAATTAATTGAAATATTAGTAAAACTGAAACTGTATTTATTGGTTTAATTAACAATGAAACTATCGTTATATTATTAAATATTAGAGACTACTCGTTTATTGTACTGACTGTTTTAAGTAGCAATTGTAAGTAAAAATTAAAGCTGGGAAGTTTCCCATGTTTATTTACTTGGTTCCCCCAATTTCCAATTCCCCGTGGTTATTTACTTGTCATATACAGTTGTATATGACAAGTAAATAACTTTTGATGAAGAAATTTTTTTCAACTACTTTTCCCAAGAACCTCATTGTTATAGGTAAAATTTTGTCTTTGTAATATTTTAGTAATCTACTTTCTTTAAGATGTTGGTCTCTTTCTCCAATAGTTTCATTAGCTACGACGTTGTTTAAACAGAACTTACTTAGTAAAGACTAATTTTGTACACTATCGAGATGATATTCTTCATCGGTATTTTATTTTTCGGGATATAAAACTAAGTACAAGTCTAATGCACGGGGATAGCGAATATTTACCTTTCAACTACCATAGCTAATAATTAATATAAAATAGAACCTTCATTTAGAACTATATCGGTAAGAATTTCAGTACCACAGTTAACCTTAAGCTA
Source organism: Byasa hedistus (assembly GCA_029286795.1). NCBI lineage: Eukaryota > Metazoa > Arthropoda > Insecta > Lepidoptera > Papilionidae > Byasa > Byasa hedistus. The sequence goes on along the minus strand of JAGSMW010000013.1, from coordinate 3,960,720 downwards.
GGGAAGGAAATGGAATAGGTTTATTCAAAAGCTAAAGAACCTTTTTGCTCCTATTCGAACCTGTTCGATAGCTCTATTGGAATTCTCATTTCTCAGATATCGTTCCCAGCATAATGAGCAGACCTTCGTCAATTCTTGAAGAGCTAATTTCTATTCGATAAATTTATTTTACTCTCGTTAACTAGCTCACTTAAAGAGCTTCTATTGAGGTATAATATAATTATACACTAAATATTAATACTAAGTAAGTATAATATGAGATGATTGAATAATAACTATGTTACCACTAAATATACAGCCCTCTTTATGTCCCTCTGTTGGGACTTGGGTTTATCTACAAGGTTAAAATTAATGCTATTGATACTAGAACATGACGAAGTCTTCACTATATAACAAGATTTGGCGATTTATGTGTGTAGTAGACAATTACATATTGCTGTAAATAGTTGGAAGAAATGTTACTATCAGGTTGTGATGTCCACGATACGCGGAGCTGGATATCACAATATAAATACTTGAAAATAATAAATATGTACCTGTGGTCACTACCGGCTACTGCTTTGGAGTACCACAATCCACTTCACACTGAACTTTGTGTATGTGTTTTGTGTAGTGTATAATAACTTCTGCTATCCAACTTGTTCGATATATTATAATTGTGACCGTTTTAATTGCGATTAGTGGGAATAGCTGCGCGTGCGCTCGCCCCGCGAACCTGAACCTCCAGCAACTGTCACTTTGCCACAAATTAAAAACACTAGCTAATATAGCTTATACTAAACACAAGTGATCATAAAAAAAGCATATAAAGCATGAAACAAAATAACTTAACCGACATACATGTCAATGCGTCTCCAGTAATCTACTGGAAAACTATTTAATGGACATTGCTGATTACAATCACGTTTCAAAGGAAACGTAACGTAATCACGTAACACCCTGGGCCCTGGAATGGGCCATCGCGTAGGGGCGTCGAATCGGAATAATAATCGGGGGTTCGATTATTCCAATAATTGGATCGAGAATAAGACGCAATCGGATGGTGAGAGCTTGTAAATCTTTGGATTACAATCCAATGCATTATATTACTTCGGGGAAGATTTGATGGCTGTATTCATTGTCTACCTATATATAACGGGCTTTATTGTCTCCGGATGTAGGCAACTTCTACCTTTCATCTCCACATGGCGATCCATTGCCGTCTACATCCATTCTCTACTCTTTCCACCTTTAACGTGATTTTTGATCCTTCAAATGTTTTCACTCTAAAGTACGTCCCACTCAACAGCTATAATCAAACCAAAAAGTGCGTCTTGTCAATCTACTCTTTATCCTCTCGTTCTCTTCTTTCATATTATATATAGTGTGTTTATGTTTACCTGTTTTTTTTTTAAACTTAAATGGTTGAGAATATGACGAATAATATAATCATATTATTAATTGTAGATCTTTAAAGCAGATTAGTAAGTTTTATTTCTTTATTTTATTTCTTATGTTGTATACTGTCTTATTGTATAAAGGAGCGCTGTAGCTAGTAAAGTTACTAGGATAACGAGACAACATCTTATGTCTTACTCGGTTCAAGAAATTAAATATCTTGCCATAAAACGACGAGCACAATGTGTTTCTGTGTGTAAAAAGAATAGCATGCTTGTCGTTTTAAGTCATAACTTGGTAAATCGTGGCTGTCAACTTTGCCTGTTATCAGTTCGTTTTCACCAACTAACCTTGTGCGCCTCTCTACTGAGTCCAGAACTATCTGTTGGTAGTTGGCAGCACTTGTTTAAATATAGCAGAAACACAATCGGACCCGCGCTTAGTGTAATGATATAAAGTACCTTCTAAAGGACTCTTAAAAGATCTTATCTCTATAACGTTTTGCAGTGGATTATTTTACTTACTCAGAGATAGTGTCAAATCACCTTTCTGCGTATTTATCATCAATAACTTTAAACATTTAACTGGATTATATGTTAGATAAGTTTTTTGAGATGCCCAGCACATTAAATTTTGCATTTGTTCTAGGGCCGGGTATAAAAGGGACGATGGCGATCCTGAACTGCCTCCTGGCGCGCCAGCTGTGCTTCGAAGACGCCTCCTGCTCTGCGATCCTGGAGATCATACCTCGCGTCTGTGGATCTGAACTCGGTAATTATTTTATTTCTTTACACATAGATAAGTAAACGTTGATATCTATACATCGCTTATGTCGGTCTAATTAAATTTTACTCGAATTTAATTATTTGAACTTTTAACCTATGATGCTGTAATCTGTATGCTGTTGAATATTGAGGCATTATATCTATCTTCCACCACCTGAACTAAATATGATTTAAATACTTTAAAAAGATTCAAAATTTTGAGTATTTTTATTTTAACAAAATGCTTGAAACGCTAGGCTATACTAAATATTTAATGATGATCATCTTTTAACTTCTGCGAAGGTTTTATTACAGAGGTACGCTTTCCACTTATAATACCAATATTTTTGTTGTAGGTTAAGAATAAACCGAATCATTACGTAACCGACTGGTTAAAACATTCGCTCATTTCACAAACAACTAATGACGCGTTTCGTCGAAGTTCCAATAAAGAAAGCACTTAAAGAACTTTTTACGAAAGGTTTCGCCTCGATGGGAACAGTCGGCTTCACTTAAGGAGTTTCGTTTGTTTGCGAGAGAATTTTAATTTAAAAAAAAAGGTTCAACCCCATTGTGGACTGGAGTACGAAAACTCTGCCCCTTATTTCTAACAACCAGGTTTGTTAAGGCGCGACGGAGGCAAGACGCACTCCTTTTGTTAAGCAGAAACTATTATGCATGAGAAAGCAAACGAGGATCAAAACCGCTTCGTTCCCGCACAATAAGACATTGCTTACATACACTACATACTGAAAGTTAACATCATTTAAATACTTTACTATACAAAAATCAAACAAATACTTTCTCTTATGAAAACCACTGTAAGTTACAAGTTATTAACGACGTCATTTGTTTGCTTTAACTCTGAGAAAGCCTGATTTATGTTAGTCTTACAATATTTATGTCACCAAATCTAAAAATTTATCATTTAATTAGAAATCTAGTATTTACAAGTGTACATTTGAAATATTTTATCTGTTTTTTAAATAATTCATATTGTTACTTGATAGTTTTGTCTTTCTAAAGTTTGCCGGATGAAGTCTCTATTAGTTGCTTTTGTATATTCCTTTTTTTTTTTTAAACTACTAAGCGACGAGACGAGCAAGACGTTCACCTGATGGTAAGTGACACGCTTGCCCATGACAACGTGGTGCTAGTTAAGATGGTACACACTGCACCACATTGCGCTCGTAGCCTTGAGACATAAGGTGTTAAGTCTCGTTACCCCAGTAAGATCAACTTATTCATTGTAATGTTTATATGAATATTAAAATGTATGTAATAGTTTTCAGTTGGTGTTGGGTAAATGTAGTTCCGTAATTCGCATGCTATCATAAAATATTGAGTCGATAGCCGATTTGTAGTTGCGATCCCCATTGCGGTGACCTCCTTCAGGCCATTGTGAAGGCTTGCCGGCGCCCGCCTATTGTTGGCCGCCCTTTGTTCACGCTCAAGTTCGGTTATTAATATTATGATATATCGCTCACGTCGAAAGTAGGTTAAAATGTTTATTATGACTCGGTGAAATATTCCCTTTTCCAAAAAACACTGTACATTAACTACACGATCTTGGTTATTTTTAGTTCACTGTAACACTAGAAATGCCTCCTGCACTATTACACAGCTATTTAAAAAGTTTCAACTAGTTTTTAATAAACAAAGTTAACTTTATTGAATGCCATATCATACGCCTAAATTACACAACTTAAACTTGAGACTTCCTTATCACTTCTTCATCTTTCAATCGCCTAATATGAATCTAGCATTTTTTAAAAACGTAAAATTTAATATTGTAATATTATTGTTACTAAAACTTATAACTTGTAGAGATTAGCCAAGACACACAGTCAGACACGACTATTTTGAAAATTGTTTTTGAGTATAAAAGTCGCGTAAATATTATAATTTCATATCAAAAACTGTTACTTTGAATTTATTAAATTATTTGTAAAGATTTTTCATTTACAACTTACTAAGACTTCTATATAATATGTATGTACTATAGAATTGCCACCATTTTTGTTTTAGTGTATGTCAGAAAGTACACACGAAATTGTTTTTTTTTTCATACTAAAAAATCTAGGAAAATTCTATCCGATTTATATTAATGACGTCCAAACTCCGTATCTTTCATCGATTTCGCGAAGTTTTATTAAAGCAATTAACATCGCGACACTCCGAGCCGCTATCGAAGGGAACTTTGAATTCGTTTCGGTAACTTAATTATATAGCTTTATCGACCTTAAAAACTAACTGGGCGGAACCGGACGTAGCAGTGCAAGAAATTTATTGTCCAATTACTTTAAATTAAAGTATTATATTTGTATTTTTATTAATTGTCAGTAAGTATTACATAATAATAAATCCGGAGAGAGTAAATGTTATTGGATGATAGATGGTGCGTTGTTCCTGAAGTTTAAAGAGACTAGCCAAGAAGAGTTTTCGATGAAGTTCTGTAACCATTATTCTATCAGGCTACGAAAGTAACTCAACCGTTTATGTTAAGTTATACGTTCACTCATAACAACGTGACGCTGGTATATATAATACTGCATCGCATCCTGATCGTCACGATATTTATTGATCAAATCTTTATTGTAAAAAAGGTAGGTATGTACCACCGTAGCTGCTATTTCTACCGCCAAACTGTGTGCGCTCATTACTGTGCACCAGTTTGAACAGTAGCTAGTGAAGTTACTAGGGTATGAGACTTAACATCTTATGTCTCAAGACGACGAGCGCAATATGGTGGAGTGTATACCATCTGACTAGCGCCACGTTATGGGCAAGCGTATCACTTACCATCAGGTAATAATATATGCGTACTAGTGTTTCATGGCTGAAATTATCAGCCATAAAAATAATACTAGTGGTAGGTTTATGTTGCTGTAGACCGTCTAGGTAGGTAACACCGCACCTGTGTACCAGTTTGAACAGTAGCTAGTGAAGTTACTGGGGTAACAAGACTTAACATCTTATGTCTCAAGGCGATGAGCGCAATATGGTGCAGTATATACCATCTTAACTAACGCTGTGTTGTTATGGGCAATCGTATCACTTACTATCAGATGAACATCTTGCCAGTCTCATTAATCAAATAAAAAATAAATAAATGGATGGCCATTTAATTATCTTAGTATAACTTAACGGGTAGCGGCAAAATTGAAGCGAGTTATTACTTTCCACTCCCACGCTCTGCTGCTTTTCAAAAACTTATTTAATAACATTAACTAAGTTGGTAACTCGAATTCATTTGTAAATGTTAACGTTTGTTTGTCTGAACGTCAGCGCGGCGGTGTTGTCGTTGCTAGTGGTTGTTTTACTTTATCACATCCGTAACTCCGTCATCTAATCGTAAAACAAGTTACGTTGACTGTAAGCTTTCGAGTAACTTACAATGTACGTTTAAAAAATTTACTTTTAAGCAACGTTTTAACTTTTTTTGTTTCTGAACTTTGTTCTCTAACTTAGTTTTTATGTACTCGTACTTTCACATTAATCAATGACTGTAGACTGTCATAAGACTGGCAGATGATACCGCGTGCTTTAAGTATGATTCATGTACAAAATAATGTAAATGCTGTTTTTTTTTTATGCTACTTTGCGACGAGAATCAGAGCCAGAAGCCAGACGTTCACCTGATGGTAAGTGATACGCTTGCCCATTACAACGTGGTGATAGTTAAGATGGTATACACTGCACCACATTGCGCTCGTCGCCTTGAGACATAAGGTATTAAGTCTCGTTACCCCAGTAATTACACTAGCTACAGCGGCCTTCAAACCGGAACACAGTAATGTTTGCACACTACTATTTAGCGGTTGAAATAGGAGCTGCGGTACCCCATCCAGATGGTCTCCGGCAACAGAGACCTACCACCTGGTAAAAAGTGCTTCAAATGTTTTAAATTTTTATAGATACATATCATTTTTTAAGGCTATATGATAGTTAAGTGCAATTGTGCCAAATTCGCTCGCACGAAATCCGAGATCTTGTACTCCAATGACATCAGAGGATAACATCAAGTGCACCCAGCTACGCTCTTCAATTGAGAACACTTCGCACAGATTCATTGGGAGAGTTTTTTTCACTCCATCCTCTGTTCTTAATTTGGATACGTTCAATTAAAACACCTTTCACTATTATAAAGAATAAACTGATGTATTTTAACACAACTCAAGTAACTCACAAACATTATAATAATGTCTCCGGTATCGCATCTCGCTAATATGAACTGGTTTTGTTCTAGTTTTTTCAGTTGTCTTAAACTAAAATGTATTAAAAAAGAGCTCGTACTCATAAGTAATATTTTACATATACACTACAGAGCAAATTCATTAAAATTATTGTGGTTCTCCAGACGGCAACCCAAACGCTGACAGCGATCCTTAAATATGAGCTACTAACTACTTCAAATATGAATTATGCTTACTTGTTCGACTACTTTTTTGTTTTCCGATCAATTTCCCTTATTAATTTGTTAGTATTTTTATACAAAGAAGCGATGAGACGAATTGGTACGTTGTTACTGATGTACTTCTGCTTCTAGTAGAACCATTATTGAGGAAGTGGCACAGTACTGCGTTCGTCAACAAAAGACTTCAAATGTTTAATCAAGTTTGTAAAATACTTTAGCTATAACACCCTTAAAACCGATACACTACTAAGTTACCATACACAAATAAAATTTGTGTTTCATGTGAATTGCAGAATTTATACCAAATTATAATGACCGCAAACAATACGTCAAAATGGTGAAATTATTAAATAATATTGTAACGGGAAAACGGGAATTATAAAGATCAGATGAGCCACAATTCATAAGCCACAATGTTGTTACAATTTTGTTACGATATTCTCGAATGTATATATTTTTTTATTCTACCATACAGACCTTTCCAAAAAACAATTACATCGTAGATTATAATCATTAAGTATTTATTCAAATTAGAAAACGAAACTCAGATGTCACATTAGACTAGATGCCAGTAGTTTGTTATTAAGGTAGTAAGATTATATCGCATGATAGTTTAATACTACTGAAGTGACAAGCAAGCATCCATATCTCTAAAAAATTACTGTAACCTATGGACGTCTCCAGAAGTATTACAAGCAAGTTGCCGAACCCAAAAAACCCAAACCATGAAACAGTTCTTTATTCATTAAACAAAATTAAAAGCATATTACGGCGTTCGCTACTAAATGGATTTTCACTTTCATTCAAATGGTAATGTGACAATGATAAGTCGCTCCTACTTTCGAACAATAATTAAGATGGATGTTGGAAGTCAAGCGACATCAGTTCGAGAAAAGCGATCTGTTAAGGGAGGGTAAGCTTTTTAGGATATTACCGTCAACGTAATGGCCGCTCTGTCGGCAACTACTTTGTTTTCTTACAGATTACGGCATGACTAATATCTTATCTCAGGTGCGCCGTCTTTCAGAGAAAAATTACCAACCTTTATTATTATTTCCGTGTTAGAATACTTCCGACACTTTAACGTAAGTGTAGTGAACAGAAGAAATCCAGAATGAAGACTGCAGCCTTTCTTGTGACCGTAGTTAAAACTATGTTATCAATTAATGTAAGATTTTTGTAAAAATACCAACTATAGAAGTCAGGATTTTTATAATTTTTACCGTATAGAAGTTTAGTGGTTTTCAGCATTGAAAAGAATCACGGTATAATCGAACCACATACTATATAAAAGTATTAGTGATAGTGCGAACAAGCATACTTCTATTTTCTTTGTCTTCAATATTTCAATGATTACTCATATAAAATTTACGACGAAACTTAATGATGAGAGCACAAAAATCAAATTTACTACACAAAGAGAAGGTCTACAGTAACTTTAATGGGAAAATCTGAACTGGAGCACTGTGCTGAAGTGTACGCTTGGAACGTACTTGAACTTTCGCCGAGTCCTCTCTGATCTTATTTAGAAATAAAATTGCGGGAGAGCGCGATCGACAAATATGATTTTCGTCATTATTAATATTCAATTATTAATGTTAACATTAATACATTATTATTTGAAATGACTTATTTTAACAAGATATTTACTGAAAAAAAAGATATGGTAGAATATTGTACAGTTAACAATTGAATTCATATGTATGAACAGATTGTAAGCAGTGCGCCATAATGTATGATTTTCTAATCATCAATAACAGACAAACAATTTATTAAGGCAATGCAGTGTTTATAGATATATAAGAAATTGTTAACTTAGTATAAACAGTATGATTACATCGAAAATGTTTCTTTACTCCAGTAACTTCACTATTTAACTATAAGGAAATTATGATATGAGATAGATTGGTGGCCGTCGCGATTGTATTCAGCAAAAAGTCATAACTCAACGATTTATCTGTAGAAAACTGATAGTCTGTAGAAACGGAACTTCCCACTAAAAATTAAATCTATAAGAAAGCTAAATATGCTTTAGAATTTTAAATACTTGGGTTTCCTTTTGTAATAAGTTGCAATCAGGTTGAGGATGCGCAAAATTTGTTGATGGAATGTAATCAGAAGATAATAAAAGATTCTCTTATCATTGATGTTGCTTTGATCCAAAGTGTAACATATCGAGAATTAAATACATATAGTCAAGATACTAGTACATAATTTATTAATTTTCAAGTGAAATATAATAATTGGATACTTGTAAAATACGTCCGGATCGATATGCCATTAAATCAAATCAAAACATTAAGGTCAAATATCCCAAATAAATAGAATACTCTAACACATTTGTTTCCGAAAACATATACAATGTAGTGATTAAAACTATCGCATACACAATCACGAATTTGTACACTAAACAGATGAATTTGATTTTCAGTAAAACCACAACAGAGCAAGTTTAATTTAGTTTCACCGCACCGGCTAATTTGCGTCGCACCCAACAAACGGCAGTTCTGTCTGTCACAACAGTTTATTGTCCTTTACACGACCTTCCGCTGTGAAGCTGATGAACCCGTCTTATTTTATATTTGTCGATACATATCGCTTTGAAACATACCTGAAAGGTTCTCATCATATCACCATCTAGTTGGTGATTCCGTTTTTCTAACTTGCCTAGGTAGCTTATATTGTAAATATGCTGTCATAACAGCCTTGTTGTATTTTGTTTCCCACGACACTTCACCATCCTTGGCTTCATTGTCACAAACAACACCACGGATAATTAAGGTTAAGGTTAAGTTGGTTGTAAATCAATATATCATATTGAATTTTAATAAGTGTAAGTAAACCTAGTATAGACAGAATTTTTTCGTGTTCTGTCTGTAAAAATAAAATTTTACCCAAATAATTGACTGTAGGCTTTTGTTGCCGAAGGTTTATTATGTTACAGTAATAGTAAGATTACATTAGTATTTCGGTCTATGAAGATCTGGTTAATTTTCAAAATGCAATGTCGTTATTTCATTTGAAAATGTGCGAGAGAAATTTCATGAAATAAAACTAAGGAAATGATCATCGTAATAATAACCTTTCCTACCGTACGTCCTCTGCTAAACATAGGTCTGCCCAATCGATTTTTAGCGTGATCCATTCAAATCACCAGCATCCTTTTCTGCAATCTTCATCAGGTCGTTGGTACACTTGTCAAGCGGTCGTCCAACTCTCTTCTCCAAAGCTCCCAAGCTAAGCAAATGAAGATGATGATTTGTTAACGATCTCCATTCTCTTTTGCTGAAAAGAGCAAGGGACGAATTAGGGGTCCGTTGAGAAGAATTTTTAAGCATCGGAGAACGTAGCCGAGCGTACCCTCGTCACAAACTGACGTAATGGGGCCGCTGGTGAGAAATTATATTCGGTTACAGTTTCATGATATGTTTACAATTGAAAATGACTTTAAAAAATCGTAGCCATAAAACTGTAGCAATACCGCAATTAATTCAACGGTAGTATTAAATTATATTTATCCCGTTGCTATTAACTGTTAATTTTCTTACAATAGCTGTATTGGTGCTTAGTATAAATAGTTTTAATTTCCCTGAAAATTTTTTAGTTCTGAGTATAGTTTATCATACTATCGCATAGATTATCTAACTAGTCTTTAATCTGGACCTGACAATATTTTTAGTAAATAGACAAGTAAAGTGACAATACATATAGCCGGGAGAAATAAACTTTTACTAGTGCCTGCCTAAAGAAGTAATGAAAACCGACAGGCTGTTTTATAGCAATGAAATTTTTCAGTAGTGGTTGAAAAGTAGTTTTCAATGTTCTAGTTTTAGCTTTATCAAAAATAACCATATGATTTTTTAACACCAGTTTGATTGGTAGACAATCGTCATAATATGTACATTATTCTTTCTCTTTAAACTTACGCGTTACTTGAAGGAGCCCTGTGCGTAATAATACGCATCTGAGTGGTATGCGTCTTAACACTCGAGACTGCGTGTTTGAAGTGTCGTAAGTGTCGGCAAGTGTCAGCTTCCAAGCATTATTATAACACGTTGAACACGAAATGCAAACACGCGTTATTTTCACGTGTTTACGTTTTCTGTAAATTTTCCGTATTAGATTGAATTTATATGGACAGATTATTGGACCGAACACCGCTGATATCTAGAAATGAGATACATAAAGTAATTCAGAAGTCCTCAAGTTACTTTGTTTCACAATGAGAATAAATTTTTCAACTTAAATTCTTATTCATATAACAACATAATTAATTTGATAACTTTATTTTATTTGAACATACTTACTCAACTTTCTTTTCTCATTCCTGTCTTTTTTTTATTTATAAGCCTTTCATAATAAGCCCTCAGCATCTACTGAATTGAGAAAGTTGTACAATATTATACTTATTATATTATTATCCAACTGTAATATAGTTTCCAGCTATTTTAAATATTATTTTTGTATACATTAAAATTTTACTTAACAAAATGTCACTGCTTAAATTAACAATTACAACACGCTAATATCGATCAGATAGTTGGTTTATAAAAATTATTGCAATAACTTATTAATAATATATAATCATCTGTATCTAACAGTTTTGTAAATAGACAACTGTACGTGTGATTTTAAATACGTCAATGCAGATATGTTAATATATACAAAATTATACCGAATTAAATATTGTCCGTTTACTATTTGATTACTTTTATCATAAAATTAACATAATGTATCCAACAAACAAAATCGGTGCAGCATCATTTAATTTCATCATTACTATCAAATTATACAATGAAATTGGCATGGTGCAGAGTAAAGAGACAAGAATCAATAAGAATTAAAAACAAATGTAATGCAAAAATTTAGGAAGTGTTATAAAATTAGCAAATTTTAAGTAAACTATAGTAAATAAATCACAAAAACACTAACATATATAAACAGAACTATTGAAGTTTTTCTTCATCTTCTAGTGGCCTACAAGATAGACCGATGAACTGGTGAAGGTAGCAAGTTAACGCTGGATGTGGGCAACGCAGAACCAATCGGTATAGTGATCGTTTAGAGACGCAGCTGATGATTTTTCTTTAGTTGACAACAAAACACATTTTGATTATGCTAAAGATCCAACTGGAACGAAACTTTTAAATATTTTTTAATCAGTACCCATGCAACACAGAACTGAAGCTTTAAAAGTTTATCTAAATATTAAGGATCTCTCACAGAATATCTGGCTTAGTTAAACAATCATTTAGTTAACAAACATAAGAGTTTTAAAAAATTAACCTTAGTTCAGGTTCCATTATTACCCTAGTCTCAATATACATAGTCTTTTATAAAAAGCTAGTGCCTAATTTCTGTAACAAAAATCGTTCAAACTGTTCTACATCGCCATTAGAGTCTCAGCACCTTGTGATACATAAATCAAAGTATAGTTCGCTGGGATTACACGAGTTGGAGAGGAAAAAAAAATGATATCGGCTTAAGCCACATCCTTAATCAACCCTTCGCAAAAAGATTCCCGTCTTCATTCAATCCTGGCATTTATTGCGTTGGACATAAGAAAAGTTTTTGCTCGGCACTGCAATTTAATTTGTAGATTACTGTTGGATCGAATTCGACATGATCAATTAAGGTTGCCTCTGCTCATCTTATTTACCTTAATCTTCAGAGAGTAGTTATCTTTACTACTAATAAGGCTTCATTAGATATATTTTGTTTCGTTATCTAATGAACTAGATTTTAAATGCCTTTATAGTGTACTTCGATTCGGGGCTGGATGATGTGGAGTTTGGTTGATGGTAGGATTATTCTAAACCTACTAGGCTAGCTACCACCTTTATGCTGTAAATCACTCGCCATAATAGCATTGTTGTTCCGTCTGTCAAAATAAGAACTAAGTGCTAATGAGCAAGCATGTATCACCGTCTTCGACCAATTTATTATTTAAGACCATTTGAATTTAAGATAAAGTGTTTATAGAAAAAAACAAAATTAAACCTCTTAAGGAAATAGTCATAGTTATGTTTTTGGACTTTTAATATAAATAATAGCCTAAAGGAATTCAACATTTTAAAGATTTCATTAAAATTACACTTTTTAGGAAACTGATTCAAAAATTGATAATGTACAAAAACTTGTAACATTTTTTTTTATCAAACTTGCTGCATAGTTGTGTTGCTTGTGAAATAGTTTTCACTTACTACCTGTCTGTCTACTTTTAATTTTTAAAATATTCTGTTTCTTGATAAGTGATTTATAATCTTTGGAGAGATAATGCAAAACTTAAACCTTTATGACTATTAACTTCCTAAAGATTCAGTTGTATTTGAATGTCATCATAAGAATTTTCTTTATGTATGAGTCGGAGGTTTTAACGTTATTAAATATTTCACATACTCCTTAAATTGAAAGTCACATCTTACAGATCGCTTCACGTTATATTACTGGCTAATAGTAGATTATTGTTTCAGTGGCTTGCTCAACGGTAACTGTTACGAAGTGCCAGGCTGCTCTGAGGACCTTGCAGGCGTTTCCGTTCTTTAAACCGACGTGCCTCTGTCGCGAGCCGAACGTGGACCCCGAGTGTAACTCCTTCCGCGACTTCCTGTTTGACCATCCCTGCGTTTTCGTCTTAAAGAAGGGTAAGTTAAACAATTAAACACAAATACAAAACATTTAGAGTAATATTCTATTATTAGAGTATTTGTCTTTGTGCACATTTTTTAATTACAATCTATTTATGATACCACGAACTAAATTTTGATAACAAACACTTCGAACTATATTTTGTTTGTAATGTAATTTGTTGAGTAGTCACAATTTATGATTTACCCAACATCGTAGTTAAGTCGTATCGAAGATAATATATTTTATTCTCCTTTCTATCTACTCTTCTACCGGTGTTTGTTGCCAGTGACTGTCTAAGTAGATACCACCGCAGCTCCTGTTTCTACCGCCAAATAAATAAAATAGCTTTTATTGATTCCTTACAATTCATAAGTAATTAAATTAAAATTTGTTTATTAACATCTTCTTAATTTTTTTTTTTTTTACCTTTTTTATTTCTATATTGAATGTCAGATTTGTCTGTTACATAAGTGTAAGGACCGCCCAAGGCGGTAAAAGCCTCCTCCAACTGATTCCATTCGCTTCTATTTCTAGCCCGCCTGCTCCAGATTTTTCCAACCAGTCCCGTTATGTCATCACTCCATCGCTTATATGCTCTACCCCTTCTCCGTTTTTTATCTATTGGGTACCAGTTTGTTACTACTTTCGTCCATCTTTCGTCTTTTACCCTTTGTAAATGTCCTGCCCATTTCCATTTTAATTTCATTATTTGTATAATACCGTCTTTAACTCTCGTTTGTTCTTTAATTTTGCTATTTCTAATTTTATCTTTTAGTTTAAGTCCCATGTAACTTCTTTCCATAGACCTCTGACAAACTCTTAGTTTATTTAATGATTTTTTTTGTAAGTGGCCAGGTTTGGCAGGCGTATGTTAGACATGGCAACAAGCAGGCATCCATAACCTTTGTCTTTAATTTACTATTTACTACCGCCAAATAGTAATGTATAAACATTACTGTGTTCCGGTTTGAAGGGCGCTGTAAGCTAGTGGAATTACTGGGGTAACGAGACAACATCATATGTCTCAAAGTGAGTAAGTACAATGTGGTGCAGTGTATATCATCTTAACTAGTGCCACGTTGTTATAGGCAACCGTATCACTTACCATCAAATAGACATTTCGCTCGTCTCGTCGCCTCGTCGAATAAAATATGATTAGAGATTGTTGGGTATGAAATTTATTTCTGAAATAAGTGAGTTAATTGCAAGTCGATTCAGCAATATGATTAACTACAATTTTATGTAAAATCGTTATAAATATTTGTTGTTTTTTCAACAGAGAAAGACCCGTACCCCGTTGAGACCCTGCCGACTTGCACCTATGCTCTGAGCGTCTGCCACAGCGAGAAACCATGCTCTGTGCTGTTCGAGAGGTTCAAGAACGCTTGCAAGGCCCGTGATGGTGAATGCCGGATGGAAGATAGGCAAGATTTTATGTTGTTTATATTAGGATATACTACTTGAAGTAAAAATCGACCAGAAGAACATGACGTTCTGATGCAAATGATTGTTGTATCCAATCTCCGTATTTTCTTCTCAGATCTTCTCGAAGCGAAGCGCTTTGAAAATATGATAAAAATAATTTTTTTTTAATAAACCAGAATATTTGCTAGTACTTACCTGTAATAGACAATCATATATATTTAGACTGGTTCTGATTATACCAACAATTACTATCTTCATGTATTAGTTAGAAGGTTGTTCTACCAAGTTATTGATCTACAATAAACTAAAGCCTGGTCTCATTTTGACAAGGTGTTAAACGATAATAAAGCCATAGATGGTGAAGTGTACCTAGAATACTCTAACTCTCATATCTTGACAACAATGCTGTTTTGACGACGGCTTTCAATATGTAAACCAACTAAAGTAACAAATGCAGTAAAAAAAATTACTATTGACCTAACCAAATACAACATTATAATGAGTTTGAAATTTTCTTCTTCCGGCTCTTCTGATTTAAACTAGGTTATGAAATATAAAAAAAATTAATAGATCTTTGTAGATTTAATTTGTAAACTCAGCATAAAAATTTCACAGAACTTCAATTCCTGTAAATGCTTAGTAACTTTTTATTGTAGCTGACGTAGGCAAAATTGGATTGATCAGATAAAATATAAGTTAAATTTGTTCCACCTATATTGATCGTGTCTGTCTAGTTTATTTTGATCCAGCAAATGTAGAATTCATGAAATTATTTCTGGATACATTTACTACTGAGTTCCTTTAACCGGCTGCAGCTATAATAAGAGCAGTTTTATATTGGCTCCTGTTAAATGCAGTTTAATGGACGGTGCTATTTAAGATTAGGTTCTATTACCAAAGTTTTCTACTTACTTTTATATCCAACCTTTATTTAAATATTTTATAAGCATTGTGCAAAATAGATTTAAATTCCTTTTGTGCTAATTTTTTTAACTATGTAGAAATGTTTAGTTACTATCTGCTGTCAAATAGTAATATGCTAAAATAATTGTGTAGTGGTTTGAAGAGTGAAGCTAGTTAGATTACTAGACTGAACTAAGATTACCAGGGTTGTAAAGCATTCTCATAGATGGAGCCAGAGGCGTTAAGAGGGATACTCGTTTTAGCTGATAGGATTCCGTCATAATGTATTCTGCTTTTGTACAGGGAAGCTTGCCGCGAAGCTTGGTCTGGACTTCGTCTGTCACCACTATTTGGCTGCATCTGTCCTAACACCCACATGAAGAAGCGATGCGACCGTATCTTCGCCGTCGTCAACCATAACCCATGTGTCGGTGAGTACGCATCTATAATTTGAGGCTAATGCTCACTGTACTGCCGGGTTTTGAGTAAGTCGGATATTAACTAACTCTAACTACAAGCACAGTTAATAAAGTATATCTGTCCTTTCAGATAAAGTACATAGAACAGGCCATAGAGAATTTGTGGCTTTATAACAAAACTTTTGCATTTAAAACTCTCAAATTATGCGTGGAATTATCAATGCTTCAATAGAGAAACATAAATACAATATAATATTAGTTACTTGTTTAGAAAATTATAAGCAGAGTAGGATAAGAATTTCGTTACAAATTGGAAAAACAAAAAGATACGTAACTTGTAAGAGGGAATCTCAAAATTATAAGGTGATTTTTAGAAAAATACATATTAATGTACTCGTTGTTGTTGTTAACATAACTGATACTAACAAAATCCAGTTAATCTTAACACTCGGTATTACTACTCGCATCAAGTTCTTTTTTTCTATATAAAAGTATACGGCCTAAAGTCCGCAAAAGGCTGTAATTATTAATATGGAAGGAAAGACGTACACTTGAAAAGAAAATTGCTAAAATAAAATCCTTTCATCTCTTTAAAAATATACACTTTAAAAGAATACATCTTTTCTTTGTAAATCCTAAATAATGACAAAAACTTTAATAAAAAAATAAAACTCTGAAGTATAGTACTACCACTTGGGGCGTTCACTAACAAAAAAGAAAGAGGCTGGTAGATTAGTCTGTAGTATACATATAATAAATTAAAATAGCATGTGACACAAAAGTGAAAAAATATAATCACCGATTGACTAAATCGTGACAGAATGATCACATGTCAGATACAGCGAGCTTCAGTGTTTTAAATCATAAATTAGGACCTCTTTATTATAAACACTTGCCAAATTTCCACTTCGAAATAGTAATCCCTATAAGTACGCGGCAGTGCCAAATCCTGACCGGCTTCCGTTATAATACGTTAATCAGCGATTCTATTTCATACAGATCGCGGATTCAATATATCCAATTATACCAGGCATTAGACAGTAATCGGGACGAGAGACTAAATTATTAAGCTATTAAAATAACCTTGTGTTTGTTAAAAAAACTCGCAAGGAATCTAATCATTTGAAGAAATGAATTTAGTGCTGAACTTTTGATGGAGGAAAACATCGTGAAGAAATCAATATATTTACAGCTTTCGAAGTCATGCTATATCCAACTTTTCCACACGATGCAAATAGAAATTAAGATGCTTAAGTCACTGGAAAACTGTGAACGAAACGTTTACATATTTTAGTATCGATGTCCACAGGAATGGTGGTGAAATTAGTATAACTTAACATCTCTTCGATACTTCGATGACCATTTCCCCACCAATTATTTCTTAGTAATTGCAAGAACTTGGGATTTATACATAAACATTTAATTTCCAGAATAGTTCAACATCTTTTACAGGTATTGTGATGATTCTACATTATTTTTATCTTTCATTCCTCTGTGTTAAATCAACCTAAAGTAATATCTGAAGCGCTCCGGCTCTCAACTAGCTCGGTTTCAATATATGTGAGCGTTTGATTCATTCGTTGTAATCCCTACAGAGTTCTTGTTGTAGAACTTGGGGAAATTCCCGCCAGGGTTTCCACCTTCTCTTTAACAGGTGATGTTGATTTTGATATCAGTAACTTAAAAAGAGTTACTATTATAAATATTTATACTTCACTCGAAAAATATTCATTACAAACACAATAACAGTAACATAATGAAATTAAGAAAAAGATTATTTTTATGATTTTTGCCTCTTAAAATTTTATGTAATCATCAGTTAGTCTCGTCGCTTTATCTTCTAAAATATATTTAGAAATCTTATAACAAATTGAGTGTTGTTAAGAGATGTAACAGAAATAGGAAACGAAATATGTAATACTATGCATTCTGGTTAATTTTTAAGAGAATGAGATGATAACACTGAAGAGATAGTAAACAGTCAGAGAGAGACATCGATAGATACATTTTTTATTGAATAAAATAAAAAAAGAACCAAAGAGAAAGACAAGAAGAGTAAAATAATGTAGTACAGATTTCAACGTTTATCTCTCTCTTTTAATTTTTCATATATTTTTTCGTATATCCAGCATGGAGGATATTCATCATTGTATACAAAGTCCAATCATTGGGGACGCTACGAATCATAGCATTAATAGGAGACAAAAGATATATAAGCTATATAGATAAAAGCAGTCTCATTCTCACATATCCTAAATCATACATTTACAGGTGTTTCTTTTCCGTTACACTTTTTCGTTTCAAAACTGCTTTTAATATATAACAAATATATATTTATTAGAAATATTTGCCGTGTGATAAATATAATGGTTGTTATTGATGTTAGATAAATCGCAGCCCTCGTAACAATTTTGCCGGTTGGAGTTTTCCTCCACCGCGGCGCGAGATGATCTCAACCGATGCGTTAACTTTCAATCTTTCCTAAGCCCTTTAATTCTTTGAATTGCTCCTCCCTTTGTATTTACGGTGGAATAACTTTTCACGCGCACCATTGTTGTCTATACTTATTTGTACATGATACACCGCTCGTTATGTGTGTACTTGTTGGATACTTGTGTTCACACGAGTGGGTATACGTGTTTGTGTGGGCTTTCGTTTCTAATCTAACTTTCTGTAACATCAAAAGTAACAATGTTCAAATTTATGATTACGTGAGCTTTTATTTTGTATTTGATTTCGCGAGCTTGGCTCGATTTTTGATTACATGTGATGTTTATGTGGTGTTAGGGTTTTTAAACATATCAGGCTTCATTATTACTGCTATAAATAACAGGTAAAGTATTCTATAATAATCTTGTAATTCTTAGCCTTAATAACTCTAAACATCATCTGAATTGAGACCAAGTATTAATTCGTTGTGGTTATAAGAATACATTTTAATTATACTAAATGCATTCAAGTGATCAATATGTTACTTAGTGATTACTTAATTTCATAACACAAAGGATATTAAAATATCTCGTATGCCAAATATTACAATTGATAACTCGTAGAAATTCTTATAAGTGAAATCTTTTGAATAATGTAAGGTCAATATAATCTAAGTTACTTTATATCATAAAAATTAACATCTGTCAATAATTTTTGTTGTGAAATTTTTGAATATAATTCAAATGTAGAAAGACACATAATAAACATTAAATAAATTTAATTCTATTAGAAAATAAAATACAATTAAAGTCACTAATTTGATTGGTTAAAGTACCAAAACATATGTTTAATTGTGAAAGTGCTTACGCTAATTATAACTTATAATAAAAAGCTTTTGAATTCCACAGTGATTATATACAAATAGCTAAATATAAAAATCATTGATTTTCGTATTTATGTAAAGAAAAACTTAATTTAGAAATGACTCGTCTTACCCGCTGCCTTTAGCAGCAAGAATCCGATTCAAATTGGAAAACGAAGCCGCGGCTTAGGGATCAGTTGGTTTTAACAAACAAATATAAAATATAAGAATCATTTTAAATCCGTCGTCTTACGTTACGGATTCTGGAATTATTTAACACGAAATGTAAAAAACAAAATGAAATTTTACATCTCTTCTATGTTTTTCAAATTTTCATAAACGTCCTTTCTTTTATTCTCAATACAATATAGTAAAAACTTCTATATTATTGAAACCAAAATTCATAACTAAATTACTAATGTTATATTACACGTAAATAACGGAAAAAATGTAAGCTGTTATTGAATAAAAAAATTCTTATGAAATCACCGAAGTAACAAGACTTAACATCTAATTTTTCAAAGCTACAAAGAAGCAGTTTATTATATATCTACTATAATGATTACTAAATATTTATATGACAATATTAAAAGTTATTTACTAAGTTTTTATGAAATTATTTAAAAACTATTTTATCGCATAGGTATACAGCTACTACTATTTAACTTACATTGAATTTTATTCAATTTTTTTTCATAGTGGTACAATTTTCAGAGGTTGGTTGTACATTGCAATTTATTTATCAGACCCCTCTATAGTACCTCTGCAAGGACTTGAGACCTCTTACACGGAGATAATAAGCCATAGCAGAGCTGGTGGAAAGGCGGATGCCATAAATCACCGAAATCCTAGTCGTTCTTGGATCATATCCATCACACTTATCCGTAGGCTATCATACCTTGGATCTATTAATTGCAATTGAAGTAACCATTAATCTTGATAATAAACTGAATACATTATCAATAATTTAAATTCGCAAAATCCTCGGATCCATTACGTACAACTTAAATACCACTTAAACTTGTTGATTAAGTTTCGGCGAAATTTCTGTTTAAATATCTCATACGTTCACCAGCGGATATGGTTCAGACCGAAGTTTATTTGATCCATTATACATATTAAAGTATAATCTTAAGTTATATGAGTGAATCGTGAAGTAATTACATCATTATAAGAACATATTGAGAGGAATAAAGATGTAATCAGATTATGCTCTTATTTTATAATTCATAGAATATATGTAGAATACTATATATGACAATTGTTACTCCATTTTTAACAGGGCTCTGTGGTTAGCAATTAATATTATATTGATTTTTTATACTTAATAATAAAGTAAAAGTAATGGGTTTTTGAAAACCAGTAATAATTTATTTTAGCGAATGATATACTAACACTGAATTATGATTTCATATGATATTAAATGACAATGTATCCGAAGTTGGTAAAACGAGCATCGCTCGGAATACTCTGTCTTTCATATGTCGAAATCTGATATGATTCACTATGTAAGGGTAGTAGGTAGACAGATTTGAAGTACATTTGGCTCCGTAATCTACCCAGAGACTTCCGAGTAACTAAACAGGAGGTAAAATAGTCATGATGTACAAAAATAATAATCTTTTTAACAAAACGCTCACAGCACTAGCATTGAATTTGACTACACATTTCTCCGCCATGTCTACATAGTTATAGCTACGAAGCAAACGAACTCATTGTTTACAGCTTCAGCACGGAACAACCCCTCTTTCTAACATTTGCGAACGAAATTCAGTTTCAGCGGAATGATTCCCTTTGTCCGGTCCGCAGTCCGGTCGGACTTAACTCGCGTGTTTTCTCAATGGTCCGTTTGAAATTCATTTAAGTCATTTTAAATGGACTCGTTTAATATGAAAAGCGCAGGTATTATCAAGCGCTTCCACTGAAATGAGGTTTTTATTTTAACCGACTGTTATATTCTTAGTTTAACAACTTAAAAAATTCATTACGATCATTGGTTTATCATTGGATCATGTTAATTAATAACTGTATGATTTTCTTTAGACCTTTACAAGATTTAAAAATAATTTATTACATCATAATAAGTATTAACGAATGATAAGTGTATCGGTAAAGTTAGTATTAATGTTATTATTTAAATATACAAATTACGATAACGATTAAAATGGTAGTGACATAGGGCTCTGTAAATATCAGAGCATCATTCTTTGAATACTAATTTGAAAGTCGGGAAAGCATCGATACAATAAAGAAACAAAAGAACGGAAATTCATTCACCTTCAGGATCCCTTTGTATTTAGGGCACTTTGAGGTCGTTTCTTACAGAAGTAAAACCTTTTAAAGATTTCTTTACCACAACGCTTTCCTTTGCCGCGGAATTCGGTATTTCCTATTCGTCTCTAACTATGAATGAATAAAATATATTCAAAAGTCTCAACGTCGATTTCGCCATTACGAAATTTCTATTTACTGTACAGTTAAAATGAAAAACGTATTTTTATCTACAAAACGACTTAACGAGTTGGACATTTACAAAGTGGCGTTTGTTAGGATGATTATACAATACCACGATCTCATCGCTTTAATACAAAAAATATTAAGTTTTGATACCCCAGTAACTGCTTGGGGTAGAGATAAGTATCCGTTATAAAAATTCATTGAAAAATAGGCAACATTCACTGTTCCCCGGATCGATGAACGCTGGGGCTGCTTTCAGTACGTGAGAACATATACAACTGCTCAAATTACTTAACCGAGAAAAAGAAAATATTCAACATTCAGATCCAAAGCCACATTCGTGTATTTGTATAAAATTTCTATTTATTATTTGTGATTCGCAATATTTTTATGGAAAATAGAAATTTAGGTATTTTCTGTATATTTTGTTTATGAAAGGTATATCTTACTCAAAACCCGCAGTGTAATTAATGAAACTAGTAATAGCTTTAAATGTTTAAAAATGGCCAATCACATGAAACTAATAACACTTTGTACAATTATAAATCTATACATGACCAACACGTGTACAAATATACACATATAGGAGACGTCACAATACACAAATTAGTTAAAATCTATAATTATATAAATTTAATACCAAATATGTTAACTAAATATAATGTAAATAATGAAAATAAGATATTTAAATGTATGTATGATACAGTAACAAAGAACAGTAACACTACAGTAAGAAACGCTTCTAAGGAGTACTAGACTCACCTCAATAGTCGTCAACGTGTTAAATTAGTTATTTTTCTTTTGTACCTTTTTATTTTTTCTATTATTTCATTATTGGTGCCTTTTAAGTTTTTACACCGTTTAGATGCCTAGGCCTTAGGATTTACTTAGATCACTACTTTACCACACAAGGCTGTTTATTATGTTTCACCGGACACTAAGCTTCTTTTTAGTGTACTCCTGACCTCACACACCGTACAAATGCCCGCAGTTACCTCAACTCTTGGCTTCCGACACCTTCGGCCTTCGGTAATGATCCTGGACTGTTGATAGAGCATTGTCGATGGGGCGGCGAGCATTATTGTAACTATCGTAACTACCTCTTCGCGAGCCACCTTTAACAGATTTTTGTTATTGTATGCGCTGGTTGTTTGCAGTTTGTCATGTCAGTCTGTTAAGGGTGGTTTTAAAGCGCGGCTCGCTAGTACGGGGGCAGTAGTTAACGTGGTTGGTGGGCAGCGGCGGCGTGGGGTGAATGTCCGCCGGCGGTGCGCGCGCTGTTCGAGGCCCCGCGGCGCGTGCCCGCACGAGCACCCCCCCTGATGCGCTACGCCGCACCCGACGGTACCATCCTGCTCCTCACCGAGAACGGCACCAGGCTGATGACGAGGGCCGCCGCCGCCAGCCTTCTTCGCGCCGCCCTCCTCTCCCCGCGCCCCCCACGACCCCGCCACGGTGAGCCGCCGCCGCACCCTCTCTTTATGTTCTCCTTCTCTATGTGTCTCTCGGATTTCGTCGCCTCTCGCACCGCACGCTTCGCAAACGCTTTGTAAGGTAGGAGCGTCTTCTACAGGATACCACTTGTCAACACCATCAATAACATTGATTATTCACTGGTGGTAGGTCTCTGTTGCCGGAGACCATCTGGATGGGTACCACCGCAGCTCCTATTTCAACCCTCAAATAGTAGTGTGCCAACATTACTGTGTGAAGGGCGCTGTGGCTAGTGTAATTACTGGGGTAACGAGACTTAACACCTTATGTCTCAAGGCGACGAGCGCAATGTGGTGCAGTGTGTCCATCTTAACTAGCACCACGTTCCATGGGAAAGCGTATCACTTACCATCAGGTGTACGTCTTGCTGGTCTCGTCGCATAGTAGCATAAAAAAAAACCCTTTTTATTTTTGTGAAATAACCATTTCGTATAATAAAGTGCACATATACTCCTCTGTTCAATTACGGGAATTGCTCGCACTGTGATCTGACTAAGTACTTGAATAACTTTTCCATAAACGAATCCGCAATATACAATTAAATTAAAAGTAACACAAATATATGGTAAACCTAAATCGATATTATTTATACAAATTATTCATTATTAAGTAATACATATTTTGCATCATTAGGGTAACTACCTCGCTCCTACTTTATGCCCGCATGCTTTGAAATCTCTGCCATTTTCCAAAGAACCACGTCGGTCAGGTATATTTAGGTAAAACTACATTTTACTTACCTATACATGTCTGATATTAACTCATCTCAATTCGTGCATGTTCGCATGTTTTCTTTCTGCATCTTCTTCTTCTACGATCTCTATGGTTACTGCGCGGCATAGACTTTGGCTTTGACAAATAGTACGAGCGGGACTGCCATCCAATCAGGGCTTTGCTAACATCCACCGGTCCGGTGTACAGTTTTATAATTCTTGCGTACTGTAAAATTGTTTTGATTTTGCCGAATAAATGTGTTTAATTTGCCGATTTGTTGTTTTGGATTGTCATTGTTTAAATTTAAATAGGTTTATGATTAACCGATGTTATACCGACCCTGCGCGATCGCCTCCGCCATTGGTACCGGGGTCCCGTCGCGCTATGGCTCGGTCGCCGGGCTTTTGTCGTTAAGACGATACGATGGGTGCAATTCCAGTAAAGCTGATGTCGGACGGATGGCACGCTAATCGGAACGCGACCGGTGTGACGTCATGGATCGGCGGTATGTCCATTACTCAAGACGGCAACCTAATCGCACCTGATAAAATTATGACACACGTTCACCGGTACGCAAGCCCACACTACCACCCTCATGGACACCATGACCACCGCTGGAACCATGAGCCGGGGGGGAGCGAAGACCCACTGTATGCCACCAAGACTGTCTACGGGCCTGGATACATTGACGAAAACCGTACGTATATAAATATTTGGACGTTTGATTCAAACAAAACTTATATTTGTCGTGGTATCGTTATTAATATTGATGTTATATTAAATTGTGTTGGAGAAATGGTCCATTTAAGTTAAGTTTTTGGAAGTATAACCATGAATACACTAATTTAAACTGACATTACAACTAACCATAGATATCGTAAACACCCATTTTAGGCTCCGACTATGTACAGTTTTATACATGTTCAATATCAAAGCCCATTTTCATTTAAATTAGAATACAAAATCATGTCTACCCCTATGTTCCCCTGTACAACAATTAGATGGAATTATTCCAAGTTAGCCGTGAGTATAGTTAGTTTTTAAAGAAAAAGAGAAAAACCTCTGAAATTATATAGCAAAAGATCACAAAGTGAAGCTTTGCGTAGATAAAATTTATAGAAGGGATATTAGCGCTTTAGTACCCCCCCTTCTAAGACCTCTTCCTCTTCCCGAACATCCACGTTGAGATTGTAGAGGATTTAGTTTTACAGAAGCGTTTTAGTAAAAGGAGCTTAAACACGTAAATCTTCGCGAGGCTTTGCAATTCCCGCTAAAGGTTCAGATATTCATCCCTCATCAGTTACCGGATAGCATCAGTCTCAGCAGGTGGAGGGTAAAGAAATTGTTTAATGGAATAGTTTATAATAGTTACGGTAAGTTTGTTGTGTTCGTTACGCGAAATTGAAGTTTTGTAATGTTTTCCATTAAATGATATCTCCTCGCAACACCCTCAGCTTCTATACTTCATCAACTACCACATTATTGTTACCGACGAAACTGAATTTTATATCTCTATAAGCATGAGTAATATATCTGACCAGCTTGTTTTTCAGATTTGTATACATATTTTATATTAACTAAATCATTCGATCATCATGTATTTAAATTGTTCAAATACATAATAATATAATCACATTTATCAGTTTTGTATTACACTATGTAAATTATATCTTGTCTTGGCATGAAAGTTATATCGTATTTTCGAATAATACACTTTTAATATATAATATATATACTTTTAAGTTTCACATTGTTATTGGTTATGTTCCTGTTTTATATATTTATTTTACGTATCTAAAATTATTAAACAACGTTAAGTTTTACATGTTCGGTGTGAAAATAAATATGTTATAAACTATAGATAATTTTAAATATTATAATACAATCCGTTATAAATACGTTAACAAACATATATGTGTTATATTAAGACTTGTTATAATCGGTTTGCAAATTAACAAATAATACTCAGGTCAAACTACTGCTAAGTTAGAAAATTCTCCAGACAGCTGATAGTTTCGTGTAAACAGACGTTTAGTGAGAATTTACACAAACACACGCACTTCAACACACATGCATAATTAACACTAAACAACAACCAACAGAGAGGATTGGGAAAGAGAACGGTAAAGCAGGTGATGAGAAGGTGGCACTGCAGTCTACGTGTCACGTCGCTTTGGACACTTGCATCAAGGACAGTGAGTGCGTGGCGTCGCTGACACCGGTACTGCAGAAGTGCCACTCGACCGACTGCGATAGGGAAGGTTGTATGACAGCACTGCGGGGGTTCTACCGGAAACCGAACGTAAACTGGAACACGGAGATCGCTTTCTGCCTCTGCAAGTAAGTAATCCTACTAATATAACAATTAAAACTTTATCAAGTCCTGAAACAAGAAAACGTAAATTGTTTATCTCGTATAAGTCGGCTATAAAGAAGATTTTCAATGGTAAGGTTTTTTTAAAACAACTTACAATAGTTTCCGACTTTTCGCAGGAAAACTGACAACAGGGAGGACTCCTGCATGAATGCTCAGGAGCGTTTGCATCCATCATGCGCTCAGCGACCACCCATCGGATCCCCACTTCCGGCCTGTCACACTTTAGCCCATCTCTGCAGGGAAGATTCTGAGTGCAGGTGAAATCTTATTTCAATTATGTTCATGCATCCCAAATTCTTTAAGAAATTAACGGTAACTTTGGAGATCTACATAGATGTTTAATTTTATTTTACTCTCTTTCTTTCTTCTCTTAGATAACTTTGTCTAGCATTGAGTGCAAGATTTAGATGTCACCATGTAACACCCGGGGTTTTACACATTTTGAAATACCTTTGTGACCTACGGATTAAATCAAATGTCACTCGACATTCTTAAAAATTCTGGGTTATATGTGCAGGGCACTTATGTATTTTAACGTGACAACGTCTATTAATTATATCACAAAAAATTTTGATAATAAATTTTATTATTCTTGTTTGACATGTTTATCGGGTTACAAATCAAGTTATACTAACTCTCAATTATATTTGTTAGGGATTTTATTTCTAATTATTATTGAGCAATAGAATACATCTTTTACTTTCAACCAATTCGGGCAAACGCATACCGACTTAGCGGTCGGCGTAAGCCACGTCCACTTATGTGCGGGACATTTCTCAGCACGCGCGTCCTATCTTATACCAATTTAATAGACGTTGTCACGTCAAAACAATTTTAAATCTATAATTGATCTGTGGACATTGTTTCATATCTAAATTAAATAGACAAAACTGTTATGTTAGCGAAAATAGTGTGGCTATTCTGCATATGTTCTTTAGTGATTGTACATAAAAGAATGTATGGATTCATTAACATTAGCAGAAAAGGTACAGAAATGATATAATCATTTTTAACAAACAGATTACAAACTTAGAGATTTATCAAATTTGCTCGAATATTACGCAATTATTAAAACTAAATTTTGTCGTGCGTTTCTTTAATTATTTATTTCTTTAAGTCTCCAGTGCTTTCAGCCACCCTTGGTCATGCGGGCTGAGGTTACGGATACCCTGATAGCATAATTATTAAGGATAAGCTTTTAGTTATTATTTACAGTCATTTCTAGATAGAATAAGGTTACTGTGTCTTGTAGATTTATGTGTGTCGCTGCAGTACTGCACTGGAATAGTTAACGAAAGTGAAGCGGAAATTCGGCACAAAGATTCGGGTCACGGTCGGTGTACAAACGCTGTTTGTTCGTCATTAGAATAGCAGAGAGGTAGCAAGGTATTCTCTGTATAAAAATACAAAGTGAAGGCATACACATTAACAATTTACTTTTTCGCTACAAAAGATCTGCGGAACCGTGTGTCCGGCACAAAGGAGATATTCCTTGACATTTAACTGAGAAAACAATGTGAGGTACGTTGAATAAAGTAAGAGTATTCAGAGAGAAAGTTCTTGAGACCGAATAAGCTAAAGAAATTATAAGCACACTATTGCTATCAACAGATAATTTTTATTGAGATCATGTACAATTTAGTTTCTTCGGCAGCTACAATTAGGAGAATGTTTGTCTCGAAATAAATAATACGTCTGTCCATAACAAGAATCAATAAATCGGATCTTTACACTGCACTACATTGTATCAGACATTTCTTTACTAAAGCAATTGCAATAAGTACCGTCATGAATTTACATCATCGTATTGATAAGCCGAATTATTCACCGAATAATTTGAATAGCATAAAATAGTAAACACACTTAAAATAATATGATTATTTTGGAATGAATTTTTTTATTACTAGACATCTATTAAAGCTGTACAAAGGTACAACTTCTAAAACAACTTAACCTTTTTTAAGAATTTTCCCAAAGTATTATGCAGACATACTTAGGACGATGAGTGCTTCAATGAATATACTTTCAAAGCTCTTATATCTTGAGAAAATTTTAGTTTTTATGTACTTTGATGACCGAAGACACAAAAACATTGTTTACTTAAAATTGACAAACCATGGGATTAAGAGTGTTTTGATAAAACGTTTTAAACCAAATAGTAATTATATAGATAATATTTTGAGCTTTTCATGCAAACTTGCTTTATATGCAGAACACTGCAAAACTTTTGCTTATGTCTCATAATATTCGAAAGCAATCCAATAATGATAAGGTGAGGATAAAAAAAGGTTTATCGCTCCAAAATCCTGATCCTTGCAATGTTTCGCTTCAGTAACTGGAAAGCTTAACAGACTTCGTAATTTTCGCAAATCAACCTCCGAACAATTGTTTAAACGGTTAGCACAAAGTCCACTGCAAGTGGGCCAGGGGGCAATCAGCTTGAACCAAAACTCAAACACGAGGCCACAACAAATCTACGGCGCCAATTACTCAACACAGGGGAAGTTTTAGTTAGTACGTAAATTGACCACAAAATGTGGTGTGGCTTTTTTGGTTTAACGAATACCTGATAGTGATAAGTTTTCCCACAACAATATAACGCTAATGAAAATGATATACATTACACATTTGCTTGTCGTCTTAAGAAATAAGTTGTGAAAACTGAAACACAATGATGGTAAAATAGGCAATGTGGTTGTACATATCTATACGTTCTTCTGCAACAATTTAAACACTAGATAAATTAATTTAAATTTAATAGTAAAGTATTCTTACTCAGAATAGTCAGTGTCAGTTATAATGGCGGTATATTTACAATAGAAGAGTGGTAGCTAGTTATGCGAGATCGAAAAATCCATAACAATCAAACTAGAAACCTGTTACAAGTAGTTAGCTACTGCCTCAAAACAATTAAACTGTCGAATAACTAAAATTAAAAAAATACATGTCCCTTACTTATTAGCACATTGGTTTACTTACATTCCGTATATCAGCTCGCAGTCGATTCGTTTGCAAAAGACCGCAAATACGGCTCTTAACAAGCCTACGGCACCAATTACACCAGCTCATTTACTGCAGCCAACAAAATTTCGCACTGTAACGAACTGTATAATGTTATTATACTTTAATTCATAAAATATCAGTCCGTTTGTATTAGTAGCATCAGTTTTTACAATACTATCATTGGCACTCATCTTATGTACAAACAAGCCGGAACATACGTCCTCTTATTACCCAGGCCTTTTAATACCTTATAAGATTAGAATATAGTTGAATGACGAAGAAGCTAATTATAATGCTTTGGACACAAAGGTCATGATTTCGATTCTCAATGAAATTTTTCCTCCTTTTCACAGTATTAATTTTTGACCTTTCATATCTCCTTAACCGGAACTGCTATATACTGTTTATCTCGGATTTTTCGTCGCCTTATTTTATGCTGAAAGAGTTACCCTGTAGCACTTCCGGTTTAAAAATTACATCCCTTACCGAGTACTTAAGCAAACGCATTAATATCTCTTACGCTAATGCATTCTGGTAATGGAGACTGAAAACTAGCAGGTTACATTTATGTTAAAATAATTATCCGGTCCGTTATTTACTCAAAAAGAAATTAGTCGATACACATTATATACAATTTTCTCTCCATTGATAGAAAAGATCTTCTAGAAACCCGAACGTATGAATTTAAAATCCATTGAGTACACAGATAGTCCAACGTATCGTTTGTGTCTCGAAGCGTTATCTAGGAAAGCTCTAAAGTTTACTGGAAACGGGACCGCGCTGTTGTGTGGCTTCTCAAGTTTATTTACAAACGCTTATAATTTACAAAACGTATTCAGAATTACATATACATTAGTCATCTTGATTTATGGATAACTTTGCTGAAGAAGACGCAAATAAAACTGCCTTCTGATGATGATTGTGCATCATCTTAGCTTCATAGCTTCTGACATAAAAAGACTATTCTAAGCGTTTCTGTGTAAATTATATAATATTATGAAAGGAAATACAGATTGTGATATCTCTAGTTGTGATTTAAGAGATCGAGCTTAAGTATCCGGTCAAAAAACACATAGTGACGAAACCGATATGTTCCAACAACAGCATCAATCCGCAAATAGGCATTGTCGTGAACAAATTGCATTGACTTTCTTCTTGTAAGGGTAGGACCTGAGTCCCTGCTGTGGGAACATTAAAAGAACTATTTATAATAAATACAGACAAACATCTTACAAGGTTTGTTGTCAATCGTTGTTAATAGAAGGCACTAACTTTAATAATAAAAATAAGTAGTTTATTTTTTACTTGTGTTTTGTAACATGGGTTCCCTTGTACGACTGCGGGGTCACATGTGTTGAAATTTGTATCATAACTGCACTGATTTGTTTCGGCTATCAACAAAGCAGAGCATTCGGCCTACTGAAACTAACTTCAAATATAAAAAAGCAATTATTAACATTACAATCCAAGTACTTCTTCTTCAAACACACCTTAACTCGAAAATTGCCAACGGTAACGATATTTCCCCCGCTAATGATCCAAGTAACTTAGTCAAATATTTTGACACGGGGAGGCAACAATTCGGAGGGACCGCCGCGGGTCCTCTAATTAATTATTACGGCTCATCCCCTCACACCCCCAATTATATCTTCCCTCCGTGTCCTTACGAACTAGAACTCAGTATCACGCTTAAGGGAAACTCGTTGCAAGATTTTTTTTAATCTAATCTCTAACATTACGTAATGTTTCTGTACTAATACATCTTACTATAATTTCAAAATTAGTACCATTTAAAATTTTAAAAAGAAATTATCAAATGTTAAGTCAATTATTACGTTTTTTTTTTTTAGTTGAATCAATTTTTATTAAATCATCTTCAACCCAACTAAGCTCCTTTTCTGAGAAAAAAATATTCTTAAAGAAGTTTGGAAGGCTTTGTTGTACTTTCTCATAACAGAACAGACTACCTTTCTTTCTCCTCTCCCTCTTGTACCTCTTGCTCCTCTTCATATTCTTCTCTTATCCTTTCTCAAGTTCACTCACTTCCTTATTCATACCTTCATTTACTTACCAAAGACAACACCCGGCTATTAGAAAAAACAATGGTTTATAACATAAAGCATTCAAAAGCCATTTATGACTATATTTATTAATTGAAGATACAATTAAGCAAAAATAAATTTATTAAATATTTTTTGAAGACAAAACACTGCTTTGGTTTGTGCCAAAAACAAATTTTTCTTTCAAAGAACATTTCATATTCTATTTGTGCCAAAAAAGCATTCGTTATTACAAATAAAATAAAATTTATCTAAAGTATAAGTAGATGTAATCACAAAAAAAATTAAATGTGTTCCTTATAATCTGAAGTTTTCGGTAAATTGTTTATAAACAACACCATGCATTTAGGGGTTTAAGGTCAACTTTATGAGAACCACTAAGACGCCTAGATATTTTATAAGGATATCTATCCTTATATAGCAATACAATAAATTAATAGCCCAACAAATATTAAAGTATTTATCTCTAAATGTGTTTAGACAACATTATAAAAAGCTTTATGCTTTCCCAAATATCAAAAATACATATAAAACGCTAAACTATCAAGTTAGTAAATTAAATTTATCAAAATATTTAAAACGAAGATTTCGAGAAGAGAAAGAATTAAAATGAAGAAATGAGAATTTAAAAATAAGTATTAATAGAGTTGCTCGGGGGTTTCGCGTGATCGAATAAGAAATGATAAGATCCGTAGGAGAAAGTAACGTCAATAATATAGCTCTTTTTTTTTGCATTAAGCAGCAATGGGCTTGATGGCATGACGGCTGAGGAATTAAGGTCCTTAAGTAGCAGCCGTGTAAACGTAGTGTTGGTAAGGACGATGGGTAAGGTCCCTGAAAGCCGCTGAATGCGGACAACGCAAAAGCGATCAGTGTAGAGTTTGTTGAGGAAAGATCATGCTCTTACTGATAACGATTACACTATGATAAATATAATAATTAAAAATGCTGAGTAAACTAGCATATAAGATATTTCCGAGCCCGACGTTCACGTAACTCTCCGTTTGGATCTCGGCTAAATGAACGCTGAATAATTCCAGCCGAGATTTCGCGTACATTTTCGCCTGTTTAATCGATACACCGATAAATGGCGGAACGTCGGTATTTGCATTCGCCTTCCCGTTTAATTTTATACACATACATATTTGAATGTGTACATCACATTGTGTTATTAACTTTAACGTTGTTATAAACTTGGTTCTTAGAAGTTTTTCAATTTGAAATTGTGTAATAAATACCATAACTAATGATTTAATTGCGAAACGTTTATCTGTAATATTACTTACTCTTACTCGAATGATGTTTGTTTATAATTAATTTTATAATTGTATTCTTGTTAGCGATGCCAGTACTCGTGTTATATTTTCTTTATCTTTTTATAAGTAGGTAGATGTAAGACACGACGTTGATAGAGTCAGTCTAGACACAAAACAACATACGATTTGTAATATTTTACGCACTTTGAAACTGGTTGTTTTTATATTCTTCTGTTGCGTACAGTAAATTGTTAAAACATCATTCGCGCGTGTTATTTCTTGCATCCGTAATTAAAACTTGGGGAACGAGACTTACATACTTACTACATACTTACCTAAAAGCTTAAAGGAACGAAACTTAACATTTTATACCTCAAAGCGACAAGCACAATGTAAATGTAGTATATATTATTTTGCCTAGTCCCATATTTTTTTTTATACTACTATGCGACGAGACGAGCAAGACGTTCACCTGATGGTAAGTGATACGCTTGCCCATGACAACGCGGCGCTAGTTAAGATGTACCAACTTACACTCGTCGCCTTGAGACATAAGGTGTTAAGTCTCGTTACCCCAGTAATTACACTAGCTACAGCGCCCTTCAAACCGGAACACAGTAATGTTTGCACACTACTATTTGGCGGTTGAAATAGGAGCTGCGGTGGTACCCACCCAGACGGTCTTCGGCAACAGAGACCTACCACCAGTAACGTTATAACGTAAATGTTAGAACGAAAAGCCCAAGTTTTTTCAATCTGTCAGCCAAACCAGTTTGAAGAAGGCACCTCATGATGATGATGATATTATTATGAGCAAGTAATATCATGATTCAGTCTCAGTACATTAATAGATTTTGTAGCTCCTGATCTTGTACAGAACGCATTGATGTTTGTTAGGAAACTTATCATGAGGTATCATCATATTGTTGTTTTAGCTAAAGATATTTGGCACTGATTTGAAATTAGTATTGTTTATTGCAGAATCCGATTGGAGAATTATGAGCAATGGTGCGCGGTAGATGCGGTCACCCAGGGTTGTGCTGGTTCTCCGGCCGCATGCCGGGCTGCGGTGGTGGCGGTGCTGGGCACCCAACTTCGTGCTGCCTGCGCCTGTCGAGGCACAGACTTCGCCCAGCTATACGACTGTCTCGGCTGGCAGAGACTGCTCTGGCTAAACCCTTGCGTCGGTTAGTTTTATTACAATAAACAAAGAACTTAATCACAACGTTTACTAGTTCTCGTAATTTTTAATTTGTTTTCGATTTTGATCGTATCACTATATATTAACATTTTATAGCTCTAAATTCAACAATACCGTGTGAAATTTAAACATTATACAAATAAATAGTTAAAAAAATAGCATAGTTGAAATTTTCTTTACGAATTTTTAATTACCAACGTTAAGATCCTATTTCCGTGTCAAAAATTGACAGCATCAAAGTTCTTAAGAAAATTTTTGAAAGTTCAACTATTTTTCGTAAAAATTAACACTTATTAAAATACACTGCAACTTACAAACTACTAAGGTGATATTTTTCAAAATTATATAATACACAACTTTTCTTTCAGGTGAATTATATTTTTTATATTATTTAGAGAACAAAGATCTGAAAGTTTGTAAAACAAGATAAAAATTTTTTCTTACAGTGGAATCTCAGCACGATTATCACGTAAAGACGTACGGCTCTCTCCTCACTACTACACCATTCGACAACGGCATCCGTTACATCACTGTCCCACCAGAGCCTGCCATCCACCACCGGACTACTACCCACCATCACCGTCATACCACGCAGCATGGCACCTCGCAAATTGAACACTCGCAGGTATATAATATCTCAACCTATTACTTAAGAATCACTTTAAAAAAACGATAAACGTAGTTTGTTCTCTAATACGTTAAGTTATAAATTATTAAAAAAATATGTTACCACTAATAACAATAGTATAATGAAGTATTAATTTCTTAAGGAGCACCGAGAAGTTCTCAGCCCAATAACAACATTGTCGGAACAAACCGTCGGACCATACGAAGTTGGCCAAATTTCCGAACCGGTAGTGGAAAGTACAACCGAAACAACAACGATCGCAACAACAACAACTAGAACTACAACGACAACCACCACCACCACCACTACGACTACTACAACACCGAAACCGACAACGACCCTCGAACCGACAAAATACTGCATCGTGAAGAAACCGGAGAGTGATGATGAAGCCCAGTACATCAAGATGGGGGAGACGAGGAGGGTAGGTTAAAAAAATTTCATAAATCGGTATTTGCTACTTAAAACTATTAAAATGTTTATTAACTAAGACTTAAATTTTACATAATATTAAGTGGTGCTGGGGCTGAAGATAATAAAAGACGATTGCTAGTGTTAGATATTGAGAATAATAATTGATTACCAACATTTTGTTAGTAAAATAGTAGGTACATCGACTTTTTTAAAAAAGGCTAAAATGAAAAAAGGGAGGGTATGGCATAACATCCTTTCACTATAAAAGACAGAGACTGTAAGTCTGGAAACATTCGTGTTTGGGCAGTGTGCGAGGTGTGAGCTGTGCGAGCTCTGTGTCTGGTGACGTGTGAATGTGAGAGGTATGGCAGATTTAATTTAATTTAAATTGATGTTTCTAATACTAGGTATACTCTGGTTTTCATATTTTGACAGAAGAAAGCAGCAATGCTTTTATAGAGATGTATGAGAGTGGTAACTAGCCAAATTCTAAAAACCTACTCCCAACAAAGCTTGACTTTATACTTGAACGAGAAATCAAACCTACAATGGCAATGATCTACAAAGGCAGTTTAAAATTAAGCTATCCAAAACACACAAAATGATACAGCTTAAATCAAGATCACTTGTCTTTGGTCTTCTTTCTTTTTCCTTAGGATGAAGTTAGTGCTAATTGTCCTATTGACGACTTTTACAACTTCAAAAATCAAAAATCCTGACTACGGAACATAAGGTAGTGGACTGGTATCACCAACGTGGAGCAACGGTTCCGTGTGGCTCAAAATAGGCAGAAATTCGCAGAACTGACAGCCAACCTCCAGTAATGGAGAGGCATTTTAAAGAAGAAGAAGACAACTTCAACGGACTCTGGATCTGGTATCCACGAACTTATAATCATAGTGATTTGTTTATCCAGCTGTACAGGTCGGCGGAGCTGGCTGAATGCACCGACCTGTGCGTGTGCGAGTCCTCCCTGCAGGTGTCCTGCAAGGTCGCGTGCGTCCCCCGCGCGCCGTGCTCCTCCCGCCTCGCCCACTACTCCCACGCGGCGCCCGCTTACCAGGCTTACAGGGGACGCTGCTATTGCTACTCCGGCTCTTTCATCTGCATGAGACCTAACCCAGGTAAAGACAATAAACAATGGAACACATACCTTAAATCTCTTTATCATTAAGTCTTCACGCTAATGGATAGGCGATTATGCGTTAAATTTAGAAAGGTGTATTAGGAAAAAATATTTTGTAACTCCTGTTCTAAGTTATAATCCGACATACCTTAGAGCGTCGATGAAATTTACCGCGGATTTATTTTGATTGATCTACAGGAGAGTACAAGCTGCCAGAAGGAGTATACCTTCTACTTGGATTCAGTGCGGTCGATGAAGCTCTTCTCCGACCGCACACGGGGCTCGGTGCTGAAGACGCGGTCAGGCTGCTGCAGCAATACCTTCACACGGTTCACCCTGAAGATGTGAGTAATAAAGCTCAACAAATAACAAGAGGAAAGTTTAATGCTGCTTAACATTGTTTGAACATCATCTCTAAAAATTTCATAAATTAATCAAACCGTCGGTCACTTTCAAGTTACGCATATACAAAACTGCTATCATTTATTAACTAAAAACAAATTGTGTTTCAGACAAATTGCACGTTGACTTTGTTCAACATCAGCAACGAAAACGTGATCATCTCGGCGAGTGTACCGCCTCGTCAACAGGAGACACTTAAGGAATCTGGTGAAGACCTACTGGATAAAGAGAAGGTAGGATAATGAGCTACATGTTACATACCAAATAATTCTTTAGCTTTAACCACTTTATTTAAAATGATACTTTAATACTGATTTTAACATTTTAGGAAGCATGCATCGACGTACTGAAAATCGTCAAATCTCGTATCAACTCGCAGCATGAAGATATTTCCTCCCACCTCCTACTGTCCATCTTCAAGATTGCCGAAGTCGACGTGGTATATCCCGCGCCTCCTAGCTCCTCGGCCATCGACGTCCAGCCCGATATACACATTTATATGTTTATAGCTCTCCTTATATTCATTCAAAATTTCAAACTTAACATCTCGGTGTTCATCACCGTCACATTACTTAATAACATCATCCATTGCTTTACGAATTTATTCAATAATGATAAATTGAATAATTCATTGAGCGTTGTTCCTTTTACTAATAAGAGTTATATTTTCGAAAAAGATATCGACTATGTATCTATTTTAATGAAATACGAAGAATTTATCGAAACTAACAAATTATATGATGAGAACTCTATGCACAATGCACTTGCTTTAGGTGACGCACATACTAATAGTGACACTGAACAAATTATAGTTGATGCAAAAGATATATATGTAAATAATTATAATGAAACTAAACATATCAATAAAGCTGTGAGTATTACAATATGTACTAATTATAATGAACTTGTTGTGGATGCAATTATACTTAAATATTTTTCTAGAAATGTGTATTATGAAAATGAATGTACTATTAACGATCCTAAGATGCTTTTTGGTGAATTTCGTTTTGGAAACTTCGCGTCCTTTTCTTATGGAGTTGTAAAATCAGATAGTTTAGGACTGACTCTAGTAGTAGTATGAAGACTGAGACGATTAACTAAACATATCATAGTTAAGTGTACTTCGTTTTATTTTCGATTTAGAACTGGTGCTTGTAGGTCGATCTCAAAGGCTGGGTTTTTGTAAATAAGTACTACGCCTTTTACACTGTTAGGGATCTGTTCTAATTCATTTTGTAGATTAGAATTATATGCTTTTAATGTGTAAATGTCACTATTTACTTGACTACGGCGAAACGAATATAAATCTCTTGATATTTAAGATTGTGATTGATAAACGAGAACAATCTTAAATTCATACTAATTCTTTAGAATGTTATGAAAATAACTCACTAGTTTATAGTCATTTAATGATACTTTATTTTTAGTTTAAAAAACTATAGTTTATCTGTGGTGCTTATATTCATTTATAGGTTGTACAATATCGATGTCTAGCACAGAATCATAGGACCTCTAATGTAGCTCGCCGATAAGTAGACGCCGTTACAGAAATCGCCTTTCTGTTAGTTAATTATACATAACATATATGTATATGTGGTCGCACGATTAGGTAATATACGCGGGTATGACACAAGTCTTCTTCTTTATGGTTAATGGCCTCTCTATAACACAAGTCATTTAGTTAATTTTTTATGGTTTATATAATTATTAATTCAGAAGAAGTTCAATGGCTTGTTTTAACTGCGAAAATTTTTGGAATATTAATTATTCTTTATCTTCTATCCAATCTTCTATTTTATAAAGATTTTTGGTTTTTTTTTAATTTTTGTAGATTTTTAAGCAAAACAATTGTTTTACAACATATCCTCGCAGACTCGGATTTCTATTTTTAGGTTATGTTTTTTTTCTATTTCACATTATTTTTAAAATGTAATTAAAATTTGCTGTGTCATGCTCGTGTTATGTAGTTGTAATTAAGTAATAAAACACCTATAGATAAATGTTTCTCCCAAACATTACGCGTTAAAGGGTATGTAATGTATTGAAATGGTAAATAATGAAGCTTTAATTTGTAGTAATTGTGTTCTAACGAGTTTTAAAAACGGTAGCGCCGTGTGTAGTATATCTTGTATGTGTACATGTTTAGGCTCGATGTTTCATAATCAGGTTGATATTTTTGATATTTTCCGCTTATCGTTACTTTCTACACTTTAAACGAACTGCTAAATAATTCTTGTTATATATATTAAATCTAACTATAAGATCAAATACATATCAATCAATTTTAGAATGTAATTTAGGTAATTGTTTTAGAAAAAATATTATTGTTGCGTAGGCAAATTATTTATAATGTTTTTATTATTTCCATAGCTATAATCATTACAAGTAATAACTCAGGTTACATTCTTTTCTTACTAATTTTGGCTAAAAATTACTCTTTTTATAAATTCTGCCAATTTTATCGATTTTTTTTATAAAAGTGCGCACAAGGTGCTTGTATTATATTATTATAAAGCATCATAATAAAATTATCGTATTTTTAAATAGTAAAACGATATATTCTTCTTTTACATAAAATGTGTTAACAAACTTTAATTGTATTTTATGAAACACGTCCATTTTGTACAAAGGGAATTCTGTAATATCTTTTACATTAGATTACGAATTTTATAATTCTTTTTAATCTTTGAGGATCACTAAGTTATCATATCTATTTATATTTTATCCCCATTTACACTTAAATTTACTAATATTCATTTTAACGCCATCTCGCGACGACAACGATAAAACTTCCAAAGCGTTTTGCAATCATTTTCAAGAGAGGACGTTACTAGTAAATTACAAGTTAAACTTTATTACAGATTTTTTAGGTGTGCTTTGTTTTATTTATATTTTAATAATATATACCGGCACATTACTATTTATCTTTTATAGTTAACAAACCTTTTATGGTTTAATATAAATTTACAGGTTACTGTATGCCTGCTAAGATTTTGTTTCATTGTAAAAGTTTAATCTATATAGTGCGTACGTAATTAATTTTACTATTATCGCCGGCTGTGTTTAAGTTCTATTCTATTTATTCTATCCAAGATAGCAAAATTGATTCTAACGATACATATCAAAGAAGCTCAATTTTATACCTATTGTATTTTAGCATTAGATGTTGCAAAGCAAAATGGCGAAAATCTTTACGTAGCTTAGATTATAGGAAATATTATTAGACATAAACTAAGAAATATAGGCGAAATGTTTAAAAAATAATTTAGGTAGCACCAACACTTTAAACTGTTTTCTTTATTGTATTTATATTTCTGTTTAATTTGTATGAGTCGAATTTACGTATCTATGAATTGTCCGAGATGTAAATAGTATTCTACATGTTAAAGGATATTTTTTTCAGTTTAAATATATTTGAAAATGTAAATGTAAATTTAAACAAAAATATCGTTATAGCAATAACTTACAGTAATAAATACTAACATATTAATTTTTAAACGCAATTGTACTATTTTAAATACACTCATATATAGAAATTCCTTAAAGACAATTAATTTCAAATCTATTTACAGTTCTGTGCCGATAGTAATAACAAGTTATTATTTAAAAAATAATGGAATTGATCAACGTGTTTACTGTTTACATCTCGTATTATGTAAACACGCCTCATGCTCTCAATGTAAATATGCATGAATGTTAAATATGTTATTAAAAGTAATAAACAAACTAATGAAATCACGAAACTGCACCGTTCTTAATGTTCGTATCGTTTTCTGTTTTTATTCTTTAATATCATTAAAATTACAATATCTTCTCTGTTATTAATATTGTTGATGAAAATTTTAATGACAAACAACAATTGCAATAAACTATAACAAATTTTAATAATTTCTTACACATTTATCAGATTCATAAATAGTTTAATTATAAACACAAACTATGAATGAACAAAAAATAGTTAACTATAACGTATTCATTATTAACGGTGTTAGTCTTAACCTAATCGTATAAATATTAATTTAAATTAATAGAATATTTGTTTGTTACTTTCTAAGTAGTTTAATTATTCTCCTGTTAAACTAAATGTGTTCTGTTTGTAACTTAGTTTAATTTTGAATTGCTAAAGCTGGAGTTAATAAAAAGTATCTAGTATATTTGGGTTTATACACTTTTGTATTTGTAGATTTAATATCGGTTTGGAAACTTACCCGAATAGTTAACCTTAAACTGTGTCACAAAAGTTCAAACTTTGAAATAGTAATTAAATATCTACTAATAAAGTAAAATCTAAATCGAAATATAAGTATAATCTGATAGCAATCAATCAGGGTAAGTTTTATTATTTACTGGAAATATAAGAAAAAAATATTTCAAATATATATAATACAAATTTTCAAATTGATTTTATTTTGAATAATCTATAGAATAATTCATAACGGATTTTATATACATAATAATAGCAATAACAAACACTTTGAAAATTATGGAATATATGAAGCACATATTTTATGGATATTTTTATCTACGAAATCTTAATTACTAAAAGTTAGGTCAGACGATGAAATCATTTCCAAATCGATATTGAAGTTAATTATAAATATTGTGAATACACGGCACAGTAGTTATATGCGTAACAGAGCTTCTAAAAGTAAATTGTTTTATACACTAGTAAATATATGTATATCATATAACATTGGTTTACCCACTATTCTTTGCGAGGTAATTCTGTCGTTTTGTTGTAGCTAATTAAAACGGATTCATATAAAAAAATATTACCGTTCGTTTCATTTCTTCTATACAACATACCTTCTATTTCGAATTTCTATTGATTTTTTTTTATTATTTTTCATGCTTTTAATTTAAACAAATAACTTCTGGCATATTTAAAAATAACTACCATACATAGTGGTCCAAATTTTGTAAATTCAAATAACCTTCAAATTCACATATTTCAAATTTGCAGAAAAAATATTCACGAGTACTGAGATTATTGTTTTTTATGTTGCGAGTGTTGTACTCGGAACAACGCCGATTTATATTTATTATTTACAAGCGTGCCGAGTCTAATATTTTTTTACACAAGATTTCTCTGTCGACTACGTAAAGTTTTACCCTTCATTATAATAGTAACTTAATGAAAAATATAACAATAAAATATAGCAGTAACTCTGATAACTATTAACGAAACAGTAACAAATAAGATTAAGAAATCGGAACGCGTGAAAAAATGGCGTTGTCTGAGGCGGGAGCTTGAGGGGAAGTTACAGGGGTAGCGGGCGGAGGGCTGCAGTCCAGACAAGTATCAATTTACCACGCACGGGTTATACTTAGAAAAAATTCTTTTGTTCAAAACCTTTATAAAAAAAGTCAATTCATTATTTCAATATTTTTCTTTGAATGTAAGTATCGTTCACTGGTGGTAGGTCTCTGTTGCCGGAGACCGTCTGGATGGGTACCACCGCAGCTCCTATTTCAACCGCCAAATAGTAGTGTGCAAGCATTACTGTGTTCCGGTTTGAAGGGCGCTGTAGGTAGTGTAATTACTGGGGTAACGAGACTTAATACCTTATGTCTCAAGGCGACGAGCGCAATGTGGTGCAGTGTGTACCATCTTAACTAGCACCACGTTGTCATGGGCAAGCGTATCACTTACCATCAGATGAACGTCTTGCTCGTCACGTCGCATAGTATAAAAAAAATAATAGTTTTTCTCGAATTGCGATGTAAAACTAATTACTTTATTATATTTCAATCAGAAAACAAAAATTAGTTATATTAGAATTATGTAAGTGTTCAAATCAAAATTAATTTAGTCTGTTATCGATAATTATTGGTTAATGTTTTTGAATTTTAAAAAATTTAACTAAGCCACTTTCAAGAAATGTATAAATAAAACAATGGTATCACAATAACAGAAAATTTTATTGTTGCAAATTGTTTTTACTTACACAAAAACAAAATCAGTCTTCAATAACACCAATATCTTTGGAAATGATAACAGTTGAGAAGTACACTTAAACCTATAATAGTAATAAAATCCAGTTTATTCTTTTTTATCGCTGGTACCTTCACTCTGATCTTTAATTTCTTTGCGGACTGGACCAGTTTGTGCGATTGGAACTTTTCTTTCACCCTTGATCGTATCCGGGACCTTACGTGGTACTGTGACCGTTAAGACACCATCAGACGAAAGCTTGGATTCCACCGTCTCAGGCAGCGATCCTTCCGGTAACGCGTATCTTCTAACGAATTGGCGAGAAACGAAGCCGTGGTCGTCTTTCTTCTCCTCGTGCTTTCCTTCAACAACAATGTATCCATCAGCGGTCTTCACGGATATTTCTTCGGGAGTGAAATGCTGCACATCCAAGTTGATTTGCAACTTGTCCGAATCGGCTTTTATGCTTGAACCCAAATCTCTCGCTGCAGTAGAAAGCTGACGCCACGGTCTGTAGTACTCCCTGTTTAGCAACGGGCCAGCAGCAACGGATAGAAGATCATCAGGGGTTAGCGCTAGGCCGAAATGCTGATCGAGAAGGCGGCGAGGACGTCCGAAACCCCAATCGTCAAAAATGTACGGTAATAGAGACATTTTTCTCAGCTAAAATCGTATGTCGCGTGCGATCAAAACAGCTTGTATCGACTACAAATGACGTTCTGGTCGCGCGTTCGCCTTTTATAAGCGCCACAGCGCCATCTAGTACCGAGTAGATAGTTCTAGAGGTTTTAGCACAAACAACAGGGATTTTACATCGAAGGGCAGCATGTGTTAATATTTATTAAAAATTTTACTTTATTTAGTTTCAATAAATGTATAACATCGCGGAAAGATAAGAAATCATTATGTGTTAAAATTTTCTACGGGATTTAAACTATGAATTATGCAATAATAAAGAAGGATCGATAACAATTGAAAATAAAATTATCAACGTCTTTTATTAAATTGAATGGTTTAAACGAATTTCTAAATAAGAAAATGGTTTTTATTTAGTGAATCTTCTATTTCGACTAACACAGGTGACAGTTATTATTCGGACAATGAATCATTATATTAAACAATAATTTTTGTGCTTATATAGTACGAAAATTCAATTAAACAAATATTTATTTTAAAAATTGTTTTGACATAGTTTTTTTTATTCGCTACTTTTTATTAGCAAAAGGCTAAAATTTGTTTCTATATATCTTACATACTACTACTAATTATATTAACATGTTATGATAAAATTATATAATTTTATATAAACAAGGCATTATTTCGAATGGAATTAAGAAGTATAGCTTGATTTTATATCGCCTTCATACTTCTGATCTAGTATTTTAACACAATTAAAAATAAAGTGAGTAAGCGACCCTATGCCTAAGCTCCCCGGCCGTGTCTTTCGCGAAACGTCTGGAACTGAACCAAACGGTACACGCCTAACAACATTTACGAATAATTTCTCGAAGCTTCGGGTAGGTCGCGTTCGGAACGTCCGAGAACGTTGTTACTCATTTTTTGCTTTATCGCAAAGGTTGTTTTAACTGACCTGAATCTAATTAATAAAAATTGTTTTGCTGACATGAATCCAGTTTTAAATATTTAAATAGGTACTTCACATAAATAATATCGCAATTATTTATTTGACAACAATAATGTTTATGGCGGCGTATTACACATCCTTTGTTTTCGTACAAATAATGAAAACATAAAAATTTTCTTGGTTTTAATATTTTGTTAAAAAAATTGTTAATAAAAAATGTTAATAACAAAATTAATTTTATTAAAGAGTTACAAATAATTTGAATTATTAAAACCAAGATTAAAAATAAATTTTGCTTATAATGATCACCTTGAAAGAATACTCATTACAAAGCTGTAGTATATCATAATCTTAAAACAATATTGTGCATAACGAAGTATTGATTTTAGGATAAGTGTTCTTAAGTGTATCCTTTTCTGATATCAATGCGCATGCGTTGGACGGGAGATAGTTACATCGAGCAAATTCCTCTGTTTTCTCGAATCGTTGTTAAATAAGTCATAATGTCGATATGTTTATTGTATTATTATACATTAATATTATTTTTGTACACTCAAATGTTGGCTCACTTTAATATTTATTGTTTTTCACACATAAGTGAATTTTTAATTTTCTTGTGGG
Source organism: Byasa hedistus (assembly GCA_029286795.1). Taxonomy (NCBI): domain Eukaryota; kingdom Metazoa; phylum Arthropoda; class Insecta; order Lepidoptera; family Papilionidae; genus Byasa; species Byasa hedistus. The sequence continues at coordinate 3,916,220 of JAGSMW010000013.1, read as the reverse complement.
CATTAAAGATTCTCAAATCTCATAAGGTATAAGGCTTAAATGGTTTGTTTACTTTATTAAATTTCATTGATGATGCGAAAATTTATTAATTGTAAATAATAATTTATAAACATTACAGATCTAAATTTATAATAACATTGATAACTACTATTACACAATAATGATGAGAAAACTTACACTGCTTTAAAACTAAATTCTTTTTACGTATCCAGTTTTTTTCTAGACTGATTAGAAGTGTTACTAGATGTTACCTATGACTGTACTACAAAAACACCCTTGAATTTTGACGATTATTGAGCCTACTACTATTCTATTTTCTTCTTCTTCTCAATAGTAACAGTCTTGGCAGACTGGTTGTGGTCATCTATTCTATTACTATTTCGGTATACGTAATTCTGGAAGACTCCACAAGATTGGATCTGGTGAAGGTCACGGAGTCATGTCGGCAACGCTGAACTAATCGGTGAGATCTTTGGGAAAGGTCTGTTCAGCAGTAGACGTATGTCTCTATCGTCTATCGGTTGATAAATATCATCATATTAAATAGAGGATATTTTTACCAGCATTAGAAAATTTACTTATATATATTGTTAGAGACATTAAGAAATTAATATTTTTAGGTGTTTGCATGTCTAATATAAGATTTAATAACAAATTTAAAAAAATGTCATTCATTCCGTTTACAAAAACATCTGAAAACTTCCAGAACGTTGAATAAAATTGATACATGAGTCACGTTGTCATATCGCACGGGACGTGTGCGCTCGAACTTTCTATCTGTTGTAGGTTAACTGTTGTTGTTATCTTTAATTTTGTTTTTGTTTTGAAAAAAATTCTAAGCAACAAACTTCTTAATAAGTAAAATCTTAGTAATAAAAAGTAAAATGCTAATAATAATAATGCTAATAGCTATATTACTATTGCAATTTTGTTATTAAATAATCTGATATTTTTTTGTACGTAAACTTACAAGATATAATTATAATTGTAGGTAAAACCAGCTTTGAGGTTTTTGGCTTTGATTTTATATATATAGATATAACCATTGTTCACATGTTGAATAAAAATTTTGACTTTGAGGGTGAGAATAAATGTAAAATAATATTAAAACAAAATATTAACACTACAGACTTTCATTTATTATCAGTATGTTATCATACTAACATTTTATATTTCTACTATCAAAAACTAGATAATCTGATAACAAGGACAGGTCGGATCAGTTGTTTCAATAATACGACGTAACTTTTATAGGCAAAAGAGATATGCTTAAATATTTATCTTGATATTCTTAAAGTTAATAAGCTATTAATACATAAGTCCTTTTTGGTTCTTGTCAATTTTATAAAGATAATGCATAAGCGTTCTAAAACCTTCAAGTAGTTTCGATTCATCCATAGTAATTAAGGTTACGCCCTCAATATATCTTGTATGTTTAAAAGTTACATTAAATTTATTAATAATAATAAAATGAGATAAGTTTACATGTACCATTCCTCTGTAAAAATTTATGTATTATCATTTATTTTAAGTTTCTGGTATTGTTTGTTTACATTCCAAACACGCCGGCCGGCAAAATTTTTTTGCGTCAGTGTGTACGTGACCGCTATCGAGTTTACCGACTCGCGAGAGTTCGAGAAACTTCTACTCGTTGCTAGATGGCGCTGTCCGGTAAGTATATAAACCGTCGCTGATCGCGCCACAGCGTCTAATTTAATACGAACGAGCGAATCGTGAGCATTCACAGAGCTTCTACAAGCGAACTATCTTAAAAGCGTGTGAATTACAAACAACAATGTCTCTACTACCTTACGTTCTTGGTTGGGAACGACCCAGTCGCCTCTTGGACCAGGAGTTCGGCCTAGCTTTGACCCCTGACGACCTGCTAACTGCGTCTGTCAGTCCTTTACTATCCAGGGACTATTACCGACCTTGGAGGCAGCTCGCAAACGCGGCCCGAGACGTCGGATCGAGCATCAAAGCAGACAAGGATAAATTCCAAGTCAACTTGGATGTTCAGCATTTCGCACCGGAGGAGATAACTGTGAAGACTGCAGATGGTTACATCGTCGTCGAAGGGAAGCACGAGGAGAAGAAAGACGAGCACGGCTACATCTCTCGTCAGTTCGCGCGGCGGTACGCGTTGCCGGATGGCTGTCGCCCCGAAACGGTTGAATCTCGTCTCTCCTCCGACGGCGTGCTGACTGTAGTGGCCCCCAGACAGCAGCAGGCTGCTCTGAAAGACGAGAGAGCTGTTCCAATCCAGCAAACCGGACCGGTGCGCAAGGAAATCAAGGATGCTACTCGGGATGAAACCAAGAAGTAAACGGTTTGTTTTATAATTCACTCTGTCCATATATATATGTAAGACTGATGTTCATTTTCCATTTTAAGTTTGTATTAATACAATAAACAGTATAAATTTATTATATTTGTTTTCTTTTACCTCCTAACAACGTAGTTTCAAAATTAAATTTTTTCTGACGGCAGGGTAGTAACATTTTTTTTGTATTTGTAAGTATTCGTTCAACTGAGTATTTTAATTATTTAACTATTCTTCACTTTATTTAAACTACAATTGTCTACGTGACACAGACACTTTGTTTACAACTAGGTCGCAGGTTTGCTTCCGCAGCCACATAATTTGGATAGTGAAAAACATTGTTGTTCTCCTACTATTATATATAAATTCTAGATTATTCCGGACGACCTCAGTTCACCATTTTCTACTCTAGTCACATAACGTCTTGGGAAATTGTAGTCCAGTCCAAAACATAGTTCATAAGAAAAAATTACGGCCACATTAATACACTTTTATACGGTGAAACAGTACGGTTATCCATAAATATTTTCGTATGTAAAATGTTAAGTGAATAATTACCGTCTCTCAACAAAATAATAAGGTTACAGTAAATTTATTAATAGAGATCGTTTTCATGTCAAGGAGTGCAAGTAACAATGATTCACACAAATTATACATTAGCATAGTAGCGTTTAATGTAAATTGAAAAAAAAAATAGATAATTCTGTATGTAAAATTAGAACACTTGCGAAACGTCTCATATTGATGATCGAAAAGAATAGGCAGTATTATTGTTAGACAAACAAAATAATAATATTATCTCTCTCTTCTTCTAATATATAAAATTCTCTGGTCACAATGTTCGTTCGCATACTCCTTCGAAACGGCTTGGCCGATTCTGATGAAATTTTTTATGCATATTCAGTAGGTCTGAGAATCGGCTACTATCTATGTTTCAAACCCCTAAGTGATCAGGGTTGCCCACACCAAAATTTTTTTTTTATTTTTTGATTATTTTTTTTCTATTTTATTTTTTTATTGTGTGGCATATAAAAATACATACAACCCTAAATTTCACTTTTCTATCACCAACCCCTGGTTTTTAATAGTCATTTTAGTATGTTCTTGTCCCGCTCGTTAACATCGATTATACATGGCTACGTATCAAACCGTGTGGCCATAAACTCCAATAAAAAAAAAAAATTATCACTTGATAAGTGATCCCCTCCACGTGTGTACCGGTGTCACCTCTCACCAGTACATAGCACGGAGTGGGGATGACAACGAATTCTATTTCTCTCAAACATTATGCCTTCTGTCACTCCCTCTACATATAAATATATTCTCAAGCAACTTTATTATTTATTTATTAACAACTAATATTATTGAATTTAATTTATTATTAATCTATCTATATCTATATAATAAAAATGAATTGCTGTTCGTTAGTCTCGCTAAAACTCGAGAACGGCTGGACTGATTTGGCTAAATGTGGGTCTTGAATTATTCGTGGAAGTCCAGGGAAGGTGTATAAGGAAAATATGGAAAAAGTGCCCGGAATAGGGTAAAAACAACAATTTCACTTTTCCATTAAGGTGACCAGATTTTTAGATAGGCAAGGCGGGACAACTTTCAAGGAGGAATAATGGAAAATGGAAAATGGAAAATGGAAAATGGAAAATGGAAAATGGAAAATGGAAAATGGAAAATGGAAAATGGAAAATGGAAAATGGAAAATGGAAAATGGAAAATGGAAAATGGAAAATGGAAAATGGAAAATGGAAAATGGAAAATGGAAAATGGAAAATGGAAAATGGAAAATGGAAAATGGAAAATGGAAAATGGAAAATGGAAAATGGAAAATGGAAAATGGAAAATGGAAAATGGAAAATGGAAAATGGAAAATGGAAAATGGAAAATGGAAAATGGAAAATGGAAAATGGAAAATGGAAAATGGAAAATGGAAAATGGAAAATGGAAAATGGAAAATGGAAAATGGAAAATGGAAAATGGAAAATGGAAAATGGAAAATGGAAAATGGAAAATGGAAAATGGAAAATGGAAAATGGAAAATGGAAAATGGAAAATGGAAAATGGAAAATGGAAAATGGAAAATGGAAAATGGAAAATGGAAAATGGAAAATGGAAAATGGAAAATGGAAAATGGAAAATGGAAAATGGAAAATGGAAAATGGAAAATGGAAAATGGAAAATGGAAAATGGAAAATGGAAAATGGAAAATGGAAAATGGAAAATGGAAAATGGAAAATGGAAAATGGAAAATGGAAAATGGAAAATGGAAAATGGAAAATGGAAAATGGAAAATGGAAAATGGAAAATGGAAAATGGAAAATGGAAAATGGAAAATGGAAAATGGAAAATGGAAAATGGAAAATGGAAAATGGAAAATGGAAAATGGAAAATGGAAAATGGAAAATGGAAAATGGAAAATGGAAAATGGAAAATGGAAAATGGAAAATGGAAAATGGAAAATGGAAAATGGAAAATGGAAAATGGAAAATGGAAAATGGAAAATGGAAAATGGAAAATGGAAAATGGAAAATGGAAAATGGAAAATGGAAAATGGAAAATGGAAAATGGAAAATGGAAAATGGAAAATGGAAAATGGAAAATGGAAAATGGAAAATGGAAAATGGAAAATGGAAAATGGAAAATGGAAAATGGAAAATGGAAAATGGAAAATGGAAAATGGAAAATGGAAAATGGAAAATGGAAAATGGAAAATGGAAAATGGAAAATGGAAAATGGAAAATGGAAAATGGAAAATGGAAAATGGAAAATGGAAAATGGAAAATGGAAAATGGAAAATGGAAAATGGAAAATGGAAAATGGAAAATGGAAAATGGAAAATGGAAAATGGAAAATGGAAAATGGAAAATGGAAAATGGAAAATGGAAAATGGAAAATGGAAAATGGAAAATGGAAAATGGAAAATGGAAAATGGAAAATGGAAAATGGAAAATGGAAAATGGAAAATGGAAAATGGAAAATGGAAAATGGAAAATGGAAAATGGAAAATGGAAAATGGAAAATGGAAAATGGAAAATGGAAAATGGAAAATGGAAAATGGAAAATGGAAAATGGAAAATGGAAAATGGAAAATGGAAAATGGAAAATGGAAAATGGAAAATGGAAAATGGAAAATGGAAAATGGAAAATGGAAAATGGAAAATGGAAAATGGAAAATGGAAAATGGAAAATGGAAAATGGAAAATGGAAAATGGAAAATGGAAAATGGAAAATGGAAAATGGAAAATGGAAAATGGAAAATGGAAAATGGAAAATGGAAAATGGAAAATGGAAAATGGAAAATGGAAAATGGAAAATGGAAAATGGAAAATGGAAAATGGAAAATGGAAAATGGAAAATGGAAAATGGAAAATGGAAAATGGAAAATGGAAAATGGAAAATGGAAAATGGAAAATGGAAAATGGAAAATGGAAAATGGAAAATGGAAAATGGAAAATGGAAAATGGAAAATGGAAAATGGAAAATGGAAAATGGAAAATGGAAAATGGAAAATGGAAAATGGAAAATGGAAAATGGAAAATGGAAAATGGAAAATGGAAAATGGAAAATGGAAAATGGAAAATGGAAAATGGAAAATGGAAAATGGAAAATGGAAAATGGAAAATGGAAAATGGAAAATGGAAAATGAAAATGGAAAATGGAAAATGGAAAATGGAAAATGGAAAATGAAAATGGAAAATGGAAAATGGAAAATGGAAAATGGAAAATGGAAAATGGAAAATGGAAAATGAAAATGGAAAATGGAAAATGGAAAATGGAAAATGGAAAATGGAAAATGGAAAATGGAAAATGGAAAATGGAAAATGGAAAATGGAAAATGGAAAATGGAAAATGGAAAATGAAAATGGAAAATGGAAAATGGAAAATGGAAAATGGAAAATGGAAAATGGAAAATGGAAAATGGAAAATGGAAAATGAAAATGGAAAATGGAAAATGTAAAATGGAAAATGGAAAATGTAAAATGGAAAATGGAAAACGGAAAACGGAAAACGGAAAATGGAAAATGTAAAATGGAAAATGGAAAATGGAAAATGTAAAATGGAAAATGGAAAATGGAAAATGTAAAATGGAAAATGGAAAATGGAAAATGGAAAATGTAAAATGGAAAATGGAAAATGGAAAATGGAAAATGGAAAACGGAAAACGGAAAACTGAAAACGGAAAACGAAAACGGAAAACGGAAAATGGAAAATGGAAAATGGAAAATGGAAAATGGAAAATGGAAAATGGAAAATGTAAAATGGAAAATGGAAAATGGAAAATGGAAAATGGAAAATGGAAAATGGAAAATGGAAAATGGAAAATGGAAAATGGAAAATGGAAAATGGAAAATGGAAAATGGAAAATGGAAAATGGAAAATGGAAAATGGAAAATGGAAAATGGAAAATGGAAAATGTAAAATGGAAAATGGAAAATGTAAAATGGAAAATGGAAAATGTAAAATGGAAAATGGAAAATGTAAAATGGAAAATGGAAAATGGAAAATGGAAAATGGAAAATGGAAAATGTAAAATGGAAAATGGAAAATGGAAAATGGAAAACGGAAAACGGAAAACGGAAAACTGAAAACGGAAAACGGAAAATGGAAAATGGAAAATGGAAAATGTAAAATGGAAAATGGAAAATGGAAAATGGAAAATGGAAAATGGAAAATGGAAAATGGAAAATGGAAAATGAAAATGGAAAATGGAAAATGGAAAATGGAAAATGGAAAACGGAAAACGAAAACGGAAAACGAAAACGGAAAACGGAAAACGAAAACGGAAAACGAAAACGGAAAACGAAAACGGAAAACGGAAAACGGAAAACGAAAACGGAAAACGGAAAACGGAAAACGGAAAACGGAAAACGGAAAACGGAAAACGGAAAATGGAAAATGGAAAATGGAAAATGGAAAATGGAAAATGGAAAATGGAAAATGGAAAATGGAAAAGGGAAAATGGAAAATGGAAAATGAAAATGGAAAATGTAAAATGGAAAATGGAAAATGGAAAATGGAAAATGGAAAATGGAAAAGGAAATGGACCATGGCAACGGGCCCATGGCCCATGGCAACTCCCCCTGTGCCCCTGGGCCCCTGGCACATGGCCCCGGCACCTGGACCCTGGCCCTGTGAAAGCGAAAACGAAAACGGAAAACGAAAACGGAAAACGGAAAACGGAAAATATTTTTACGTCTACACATACCTGGCTCACGCACAAACCGTGCTCATGCCATCAATGGGGAAGAAGAAGAATATTTTACGAACTTTAGCGGGAATCTGGGCGTAAAGGTCGCGTTGTCTCAGTTGAATTTTTATTTCCTTGATTTTCCTTGATGCCAACGAGGAGTTACTGAACAAGCTGGAACGACTGCAAAACCTCTGCATCCGTTTTATCTTTGGCCTCCGAAAACATGATCACATTACCGAATTCCGGAATACACTTAGGTGGTTACCTATACGTTTGCGTCGGGATTACCATGTCCTTTCCTCTCTTACTCCATCCTATTCTGTCCAAAGTACCCTGCTTATCTCCGTGATCGTTTTTATTCTTCCTGGTACCTAGGGACCAAAGCAAATTCGCTTCAACAGTACCGTCTTTCTGAAATTCCCTTCCCACTCTTCTGTGTGCTATAGCAAATCCTTCACTGTCCGTGCGGTGAAACTGTGGAACTCACTTCCTCTGCCAAACGCGAAGCCCATCGCTGCACACTTTTAAAATGCGCCTAAAGGAGCACTTCTTATCTTTACGGTTGTGATAGCATTTATTTATATATCTATTTATGGATCATAGCATCGTATTTAACTTAGTAAATGATAATTATTTTTGTTTATTTTTGTTTTTATCCTTATATGTATAATGTATGTTATAATGCACTTTTATTTATTTTTTTTCTTGTGTATGTTTGTGAGTACACAAGTATATTAAATTTAGTATATTTAAACTCTTTATTGTACATCAACTACCACTATACAACTTTTCTTTTTCGCTAAGGTTAGCTGGTAGAAAACTCATTTTGAGTTAAGCTCGCCTGTACCATTCCATTTCCGTGTAACCATTGTTGTTAGTTTGTATGTTTGTACAAAGTTTTTAAATAAATAAATAAATAAAATAGAAACCAGAAACCAGAAACCAGAAACCAGAAACCAGAAACCAGAAACCAGAAACCAGAAACCAGAAACCAGAAACCAGAAACCAGAAACCAGAAACCAGAAACCAGAAACCAGAAACCAGAAACCAGAAACCAGAAACCAGAAACCAGAAACCAGAAACCAGAAACCAGAAACCAGAAACCAGAAACCAGAAACCAGAAACCAGAAACCAGAAACCAGAAACCAGAAACCAGAAACCAGAAACCAGAAACCAGAAACTAACTAACAAAAGTTCATATTAAATTACAAGCTTTCACTGCTGTCTAAGCAATGTAGGCGCGTTCGTAACGCTAAAGAGTCAACTAATAAAACAACGTCAAATAATAACATAAATAGTCACAAAATGTAAGAGCTAAAGATCCACCATACTGATTTTCAATTTGGTCGGCTTCGCGATATTATTTCTTTTGTTTAAGTTTCGGCGCGCGACATAAAATACATTCCGTTAACGTCATACATCAGTCGAGCACAAACCGCGTTACCATCTGGCGGACCTGACAGACTACATTCTGTCAAAAAGATTTGGAATGTGACAGTTATTTGTTCCTAAAAAATGATTATAGTAAATATAACTTATGTACTTTAATTATAACTTTGGCCACTCTTCTGGAACCGACTAATATTTAAATATTAGTTATTAGATGAATATATATAGTGCTGAACCCCACACACCACAGCGACCGCCCATAACCAGGGCGACGGTTCTGTTCAGGAGATTTTTTTGCCCCGGCTATGTTTAAACTGGAAATGGAAAATGGAAAACGGAAAATGGAAAATGGAAATGGAAAATGGAAAATGGAAAATGGAAAATGGAAAAGGGAAAATGGAAAACGGAAAACGGAAAATGGAAAAGGGAAAATGGAAAATGGAAATGGAAAATGGAAAATGGAAAATGGAAATGGAAAATGGAAATGGAAAATGGAAAACGGAAAACGGAAAACGGAAAATGGAAAACGGAAAACGGAAAACGGAAAACGGAAAACGGAAAACGGAAAACGGAAAACGGAAAACGGAAAACGGAAAACGGAAAACGGAAAACGGAAAACGGAAAACGGAAAACGGAAAACGGAAAACGGAAAACGGAAAACGGAAAACGGAAAACGGAAAACGGAAAACGGAAAACGGAAAACGGAAAACGGAAAACGGAAAACGGAAAACGGAAAACGGAAAACGGAAAACGGAAAACGGAAAATGGAAAATGGAAATGGAAAATGGAAATGGAAAATGGAAAATGGAAAACGGAAAACGGAAAACGGAAAACGGAAAATGGAAAACGGAAAATGGAAAATGGAAAATGGAAATGGAAAATGGAAAAGGGAAAATGGAAAACGGAAAATGGAAAACGGAAAACGGAAAATGGAAAACGGAAAACGGAAAACGGAAAATGGAAAATGGAAAATGGAAAACGGAAAACGGAAAATGGAAAACGGAAAACGGAAAACGGAAAACGGAAAACGGAAAACGGAAAATGGAAAATGGAAATGGAAAATGGAAAATGGAAAATGGAAAATGAAAATGGAAAATGGAAAATGGAAATGGAAAATGGAAAATGGAAAACGGAAAATGGAAAATGGAAAATGAAAATGGAAAATGGAAAACGGAAAACGGAAAACGGAAAACGGAAAACGGAAAACGGAAAATGGAAAATGGAAATGGAAAATGGAAAATGGAAAATGGAAAATGGAAAATGGAAAACGGAAAACGGAAAACGGAAAACGGAAAATGGAAAATGGAAAAGGGAAAATGGAAAACGGAAAACGGAAAACGGAAAATGGAAAATGGAAAATGGAAAACGGAAAATGGAAAATGGAAAATGGAAAATGGAAAATGGAAAATGGAAATGGAAAATGGAAAAGGGAAAATGGAAATGGAAAATGGAAAATGGAAAATGGAAATGGAAAATGGAAAATGGAAAATGGAAAAGGGAAAATGGAAATGGAAAATGGAAAATGGAAAATGGAAAATGGAAATGGAAAATGGAAAATGGAAAATGAAAATGGAAAATGGAAAACGGAAAACGGAAAACGGAAAACGGAAAACGGAAAACGGAAAACGGAAAAGGAAAACGGAAAATGGAAAATGGAAAATGGATTATTGGAATATTGGAATATTGGAATATTGGAATATTGGAATGTTGGAATATTGGAATATTGGATATTGGAATATTGAATATTGGAATATTGGAATATTGGAATATTGGATATTGGATATTGGATATTGGAATATTGGAATATTGGAATAATGGAATATTGGAATATTGGAATATTGGAATAATGGAATGTTGTAATGTTGGAATATTGGAATATTGGAATATTGGAATGTTGGAATGTTGGAATGTTGGAATGTTGGAATGTTGGAATGTTGGAATGTTGGAATGTTGGAATATTGGAATATTGGAATGTTGGAATGTTGGAATATTGGAATATTGGAATGTTGGAATGTTGGAATATTGGAATGTTGGAATGTTGGAATATTGGAATATGGGAATGTTGGAATATTGGAATATGGGAATGTTGGAATGTTGGAATATTGGAATATTGGAATGTTGGAATATTGGAATGTTGGAATATTGGAATGTTGTAATGTTGGAATATTGGAATGTTGGAATATTGGAATATGGGAATGTTGGAATATTGGAATATGGGAATGTTGGAATGTTGGAATGTTGGAATATTGGAATATTGAATGTTGGAATGTTAGAATATTGGAATGTTGGAATATTGGAATGTTGTAATGTTGGAATGTTGGAATGTTGGAATATTGGAATATTGGAATGTTGGATATTGGATATTGGATATTGGATATTGGATATTGGATATGGATATTGGATATTGGATATGGATATTGGATATGGATATTGGATATTGGATATGGATATTGGATATGGAATTGGATATGGATATTGGATATTGGATATTGGATATGGAATTGGATATTGGATATTGATATTGGATATTGGATATGGATATTGGATATTGGAGATTGGATATTGGAGATTGGATATTGGATATGGATATTGGAATTGGATATGGATATGGAATTGGATATTGGATATTGGATATTGGATATTGGATATGGATATTGGATATTGGATATTGGATATGGATATTGGATATGGATATTGGATATTGGATATTGGATATTGGATATTGGATATTGGATATTGGATATTGGATATTGAATTTTGAAAATGGAAAATGAAAATTTGAAATCTGACATCTGACATCTGAAATCTAGAAACCAGAAACCAGAAACCAGAATCCAGACACCAGAAACCAGAAACCAGAAACCAGAAACCAGAAACCAGTAACCAGAAACCAGAAACCAGTGACTAGAAACCAGAAACCAGTAACCAGAGACCAGTAACCAGAAACCAGAAACCAGTAACCGGAAACCGGAAACTAACTAACTAAAGTTCATATTAAATTACAAGCTTTCACTGCTGTCTAAGCAACGTAGGCGCGTTAGTAACGCTAAAGAGTCAACTATTAAAACGAATGAAATAATCATATAAATAGTCACAAAATGTAAGAGCTAAAGATCCACCATACTGATTTTCAATTTGGACGGCTTCGCGATATTATTTCTTTTGTTTAAGTTTCGGCGCGCGACATAAAATACATTCGTTTACACGTCAATACATCAGTCGAGCACAAACCGCGTTACCATCTGGCGGACCTGACAGACTACATTCTGTCAAAAAGATTTGGAATGTGACAGTTATTTGTTCCTAAAATATTATTATAGTAAATATAACTTATGTACTTTAATTATAACTTTGGCCACTCTTCTGGAACCGACTAATATTTAAATATTAGTTATTAGATGAATATATATAGTGCTGAACCCCACACACCGCCCATAACCAGGGCGACGGTTCTGTTCAGGAGATTTTTTGCCCCGGCTATGAAATAGGCAGGAACAAAGAACATTCCAATTTTTTTTGACAGAACGAAGTCTGTCGGGTCAGCTTATAATAATTATAAAGTTAATAGGTACGGAAAAACCACAGAAAGTAACAAATGCAAAATCTAGAACTTTACTCTTTAATAGGATATTATTCGAGAGTTGTAAATAAAAACATGTTGGAATGAGAAACACCTTTTTGTTAAAGGTTAATAAACCGAAAACAAGAAATAGTAACTTTAAACTAAAAGTTATCCTCAGTTGCTTTTATTATGACGTTTAAAACCTCTTTGATGTTCGATTTGATTTGTCAATAATGTCAACAAATTTCATGGAGGGCTAGATTTTTTTAAAACTTTTGAGTTTGTTAATCTTTGCTGTTATAAAATATTATATGCGATGCGTGAACGTTTTGAAATAAATTTTGGTTAAAATTTTATCAACGGTTATTAAAAGAAATGTTTTTAAATCCATTCAAAAATGTTGCTGTGCGACCAAAATTTTGTTCGTGGATTAGATGTACCAGAGGTATAAGGCCACAGATCAAAATCGCTAAAGAGAAATTTGTAATAAGCTTGGACTTGCATCAGTTTAAAAAGGAGGAAATTCGAGTGAAAGCGCTACCTGAATATGTGATTATAGAAGGAAAGTTAGAAAGGAAAACCAAACGAGGTGAGGTAGTGAAGCAGTTTGTCAGAAAATTCAGGTTACCAGACGGCTGTTGCCCTAGCACCATAAAATCCGAGCTTTCCTCTGATGGTATACTAACTATAACAGCTCCGAGGAAAACATACGACTCAAATTTGCCGTGCGAAACTGTCATACCTATCAGTTATTCAGGGCCAAGGAGAGATAAAGATGATTCCATCTTACCAGTTACAGATACTGCAACTACATCAACGAATAACGCTACAACTACAACTACATCAACGGAAAACGCTACAACTACTACTACAACCGCATCTACCAAGCCCGAGACCACCAGCGATGTTAAACCGAAGAAATAAATTAATCAATCAGCTACCATAAATGTTTAGATTTGTTTCTGATTAACTCGGAAGTGTAGTCTGAAAGATATAAATATCTTCTCGTCTAATAACACTTGAAGGATGGATCATTAGTTATGAATTCGTCCAGAGCTAATCGAGTTTGTGTGTAATAATAATATTTCTCGCCGTGCATCAAAATCAAAATAAACAAGTTGCGTAATCTTCGAGTATAGTTCTGCAACGAGAATGTTCTCATCGCTACGTACGTGTGCTCCGACCACGCTTGTTCTATTGCCAAGGAATATAAAAGGGCAGCCGACGAGTGATGCTTCAGACTAAATCGAATAGTGAAACAAACATGTCGCTCGTTCCACACTTTTTCGACAACAACTTGCCATTTTGGCCTCGCCGGCTTCTTGATCAGAACTTTGGATTGACGCTCAACCCTCAAGACTTACAATCGGCAACTATCAATCCTCTCATTCCGCGCTTCAAATTGCGGTGGCCCCAAACTTCCGAATCAACTATAAAAATTGATAAAGACCAATGGCAGATCAGCGTCGACGTTCAGCATTTCGCGCCAGATGAAATATCAGTTAAAATAAAGGATGGATGCATCGTCGTGGAAGGTAAACACGAGGAGAAGAGAGATGAGCATGGTTTTATTTCTCGACAGTTCGTGAGACGTTTCAAGCTTCCCGATGACCTCAATCCAGAAGCGATCGAGTCTAGACTTTCATCAGATGGTGTATTGTCGGTTGTAGCGCCAACTAGAGTCAATTTGTTACAAGGTGAACGTCTCGTCCCTATATCACACACAGGACCTATAAGGAAAGAAATTCAAGAGAGCCCTGAATCAGAAAAATTTGAACAAGCAAATTAATTTAGTGCTTTGTGTGTAAATTAACGACTGACTTTTCTAAGACTGTGATTTCTTTTATTACAATAAACTTTTTATGAAAAGCTGGTTCATTCATTTGCAACAAATGTATCATCAAAGTAGTATTCATAATTTAAAGTTCTAACACATGTAAATATTTTTGTGATTTAATTATTTGACCATGGTCAAGCAAATTTTTTATGTAATTATTTTTAGAATATAATTACTGATTAAAACAAATTTTTTTAAAAATATTTGACATGCAAATTCTGAGCTCATCGAGCAAAATTAAAAATTTAAAAAGTTTTTATCTCATAAAAATTAAGATTTTGGCGAAATTTTTTTAGTCGGCCAATTCGAATAATAAAGAGATTCAAGTTATTTTAATAAAATACTTGACACTAAATAAAAGAGACGCTACTTGTTTGTCATTTTGTGACACAAACTCTTTAGTCATAAAACGCGTTTATTTTTAAGTGTTCGGATAAGAACTTTTTAGTAACATGTCGTTTTCTATTTTGTTTAGCTTATAACAAGTGAAAATATTTTCCTTATATTCTGTACTAACCTTAATATACTACGTGTAGAACAAGTATTATTTATTAAACTATTATCCTAACTAAAAAAACTTTTCTGCGAAGTAACCTCTCCCTACACTTTCGCATTTTTATATTATTCCGAAAATTTAGTGGCACTGCGATAGTATAGAGTGATGAATTGATGCTTCACAGAATCTTTTGATCTGTGAGAAGTGTAGTCGAAGTCATCGTAGTCTTCGTTTTATATAATTTGGTTACCCGCAGAATTATCGTAACAAAAGGCTCTGATTACTGTTTAACGGTATGCCATAAATTTTTATTTCTTTATTATATAAAAACTTTTGACAATTGCTCATTAATTTATTACAGTTATAGACTACTATAGGCTTATATATGATAGGAGACGGTGCCTTATTTTTGTCACTTAGCAGTAGTGAGTAGAGGTGCTCTGTGTTTTGAATTTTATAGGCGTTGTTTGAATGTGGGTTTATTTTTAGTTTTTTAAGGTGTGGATTTTAGGCACAAATTTATTTATTTATGTTTTGAGTGTATACCGGAATACAAAAGCTTTTTTTTATTATAATAGAATTGCAGTAAAGTAAGAAACCATCTTAAATCGTGATGCAACAAATGGATATCACTGCAGGTTTTTATTACTAGTAAGCACTCTTCGTGAAATCGAGCGATCAACTTCTAACCTATCTGTACAGATTATATATAATCTATAAGTACTCGTTATAGTCAAATTGTAGTGTATACTAATATTACTTTATAAAATATAATGCATTAAATTATTATGTGATATTGTCTCGTGGTACTGCTGCAGCGTTTTTATGTATCGTGATCTATTAAATACCTCCAGCATTAATGCTTTATGGACATGCTTAACATTACCATCAACTTAAGATCCTATTAGTCTTGTCTCTGTTCAATAAAACAAATTGTCGTTAAATACTAATCACGTTAAATTAAAACAAAAACATTCAGATAACTTTGTAACAGTATTAGCAATAAACTTATCAATTCGAGTCATAATTTTACATAACCTGTTTTTCTAAATCTTGTGTCATGTCATACATTCTAATTAATTTATTCCTGACGACAAAAACCAACAAAGAAGTTTTATATTCGTCAATGGTTTTTATGAGTTCCTGGTCGAATTAGTAAATGTTGGTAAATTTTGTATTATTGATAGGAGGCACCAATGGCTTGAGCTAAAAAAACCATTTGTATAAAGATATTGCTAGAAACCGAAAATCGTCAGCAGCGTAAGAAACAACAGTCTCTTAAAGTAATCTAATATGAAAATTGGTTGGACTTAATAACAATTACAATAATACTTTTAATTAAACCATGGGCCCGACTATGTATGTATTGAAAAGAAAAAAACGTAAATTTTTTAAGATAATTTTCATTACAATAAAATTAGCCTTACATTCATATATTTTAAGACTTTTTTAAATTTTCGCGAAACTATCTTTTTGGTATATTCTTTTCTATTTACTCTTAGAGTTAGAATTGTTTTTTGTTATCTATAGATCTAGCATTGTGGTATATTCTTTTAACCAGACTGTTATGCGCGCTTATACACAACAAGAATAAAGAATAAATACGTATACACAATATATAAAAGACTGTACGAACGTATTCAGGTCCATTATTCTTAAAATTATATGTCTAGAGTTGAATCTATAGCGGATGATTTGCCTCCACCGTGACTTTACGTCCGACGAAAAATTTGGAGGTGATCGAATCGCATATTCTTTAAAATTATACAGTTCACTTAATTTGCCGTATCAAAAAAACTTATCAATATGCTCAACAAAGACAAATGTATCAAATTTAACTAACTTACCCTACTTTTAACTAATGATATAGATAAGGTTATTGATTCTTCGCGTGTATTCTTTTGTCGCTTTTTTTATTTTGAGTTGAATTAGTCGCGCAAAATTAAAAAACAGCGCTGTGGGTAAAAAATTCTCTTTTGCAGCTTTTAGTTTCTATTAAAACTTTGCAAATTGTATCCATCATATATAAGGCTTATCTGGTTCGACTAACCTCAAAAAAAACCGGTTGCATGAGAGCAAACTGCGCTGAGTCTGAGCTGTACTCATCATAATACTTTCTTTCAGACATCCAGCCAAAAGCAATTCCATTAAAACTTAACTTTTACTTGAGTATATTTGATTAATATTTATTGTCGTTAAACACAAAATACACATTGATATTTATACAATAAATTTTGTACTATTCAATCTATAAAATCAACCGCTAAATTTTGAGTATGACAATCATACATTGGCTAAAATAAATAGCAATTTAAAAATACAAATATTTATATGACATAAACAAACATATGAGTAACACTTACAGTTTACAATTTAATTAACATTATAATATAATTGTAACCATTATAAGTTATCACAAAAATGTAACTAAATGTCTTATGTCACAACGTAAGTAAAAAAATTGTATTTATACTATTTAGTACACAATCATATACTGATTAATCCATACATTCATTATTGTATTAAAAATAGCTGTGGTAAGTAAAAATAAAAAACAATACCAACTATTACACTTTTCTTTGGGATGTAAAAGTAATTTTTAAAACCAAGTAACCCAAGTTTGTTCCCACTTCATAATTATTATGCCCTCTACATAGTATGCGGGATATTTAGAACTGTGCTCTTAAAATATATATTATTATTAGAACCATGTACCGCTAAGGATGTTTACTAAGCCCCACATTTGTTACAGTCATCTCATCATATACTTTCTCTATAATCTAGATATTTCAACATTATTCTTTTTGTAACTGTCCTCTATGTCTTGCAGGCTTCGCCCACTTGTTTCGGGTAATAAATAATATAAAATTAATCCATTTATAGCAGTAATTGTAGCAAATATTGAAAACAAAACTTTTTCCCCCAAAGCCGCCATAAGTCCTGGAGTAATTTTAACTGAAACAAATAATAAGAAGTACGAAACGGCTGAACTGGCCCCTGAACCTACTCCGCGCAATTTTGATGGATAAAGCTCAGAAACAAATGACCAGGCAAATGTTACTATGCCGCTGCCCATTGCTATGTATGTTACTAATAGAACAATAGATATCCACCTCATTTGAGGTGGGTTGTAATACAAGAAAATCAACAAAGAAAACAGCAGTATACTTGATCCGAAATTACAAAACATTAAGGAGATCTTTCTTGGAAATCGATTGCCAAATGAAAATATAACAATTGAAGCCAATAGCCTCACACAATCAGTTAAAACCATTAACATGAATGGATCATAGTCATTCGGTATTATCTTGCTCAGAATATCTTGAGCGTAAAACGTTATAACATTCGAACCGCTGAACTGCATCGCAATTGAAAGGAAGACAGAAATGAACAGGGGCCTCATGAAATCTAGTTGAAAGTAATCCTTCACAGAAAATTTTGTTGTTTTCTCACTCTGTTTTGCTAATACAGAATTCAACTCCTTTTCCGCCTCCTGTGTCTCACCACGAAACCATTTGAACATTTTTACACCTTCGTCTACTTTACCTTTGGATATTAACCACAACGGACTTTCCTTAAGAACTAATAACAATACTATTGATATCACACTTGGGGCACTGCATATAAAAGAATTCGTCCTCCAGTAAACAAAACCACCTAAAGCGTGGTTTAATATTAGACCAGAAGTAAGAGCCATCGATGGAGTAAATAACATAAGTCCTCTGTACTTTGGGTCTGCTATTTCTCCTAAATAAACTAATGTGATTGGTCTTATTGCACCAGAACAAAGTCCCGTCAAAAATCGTCCCAACATCATGACAGGGTTATTATTCGCAAACGCTTGCACTATCCAGCTGATTGTGAACGAAAACGCCAGAATGACGTGGCCAGGTTTTCTTCCAAGCATATCGATAATGGAGCCAGCGAATATGCAGCCGAGGACCATAGACAGTGGAGTGATGGAAGCTAGAAAACAAAATAGAAAATTGTTTTGAATTAGTACCAATGACAAATTCAGACGACTTTTAAATCATAGATAAGGAGAACGTGGAATGATAAGTAAATTTTTTAAGGACTAGGTAAAAATTTAGGAAAGTAGTCTAGTTACAGATTATTAATGTGGGTAATAGGAATCAACATTTTTATTTTAGATAGATATGATTTGATTAAAATGCCAGTTATTTATAACTAGATATATTTTGATAATTTAAAAAGTATTTTCTTGATTTTGCTAGCGGACACATTCCGTATTCTTATTTAATATCTTACCAATCCATGAGACATATCTTTCGTCATATGGATAGTCTTTGTCCTCCTTGAGCTGCGGCAGCAGAACTGCGCTGAATCCAAATCCGAGACCGCCACATAGCGACAGGAATCCAGATACCGATGTGGCAATTAACTGAAATAGATAGTGGTCACATTTTTGTTTCCTTTAAATATTAATATAGTAAAAATTAAAGCACATAAAACAACATTGCATCAAAATTAAAACCCTCGAAAGAAATATTTTTTCGCTCAGTTAATTTAGATTAAGTATTTTAAAGCCTTTACAAAAAAAATAATTAGCTTTTGTTTATTTGCTGGTTAAAAATAAGTAATATTATATAAAGTTTTAAATAAACACACCCGCTTAATAAATAAATGAAACAAATTATCACGATCGCAAACTTTATAATCAGTTATACATACATAATTTATATGGAATGTCGGAAATGTTAAGAGGCTAAAAAAACCCACACGTGGCTAAAAAATTATCTATCTTTCAGTCATAACAGGTTATGAATATACAAATAACAAGAAGCCATTTAAAATTATTAAAATTGTGGCGAATAGGTTTAGAAACTGTGTCGCATTGAGTTGTGCATAGATAATTATTAATTTTATGTGCGCAATATCGAATTGGTGTACTGCACATTGGCGCAGCAAATATATATGACTCACTATGAGAATGATCTTGTTTAAACAATATATAAATAGTATATATTCGGCGAATTCAAAACATAATATAATTTTTATAACAACATGCAATTAGTTATAATGATGTACAGCATGTACCTCTAAGACATAAGATTTGAACTTTTTACCACAATAATTTCAGTAGCTACAACCCGTGTTACTAAGACAGACTCTTGCAATAAAAACCCACCAACAGTAAAAATTTATGAAGAACATATCAGCGAACAGACCAACAGTAAATCAACCAGATTTTCTAAATACATATAATTTCTATGAGATGTTAAGAATACTTCATTTTACTATGTGAGCGTTGAAAGTTTTGATAATAACAAGTCAATAATTTTTAAGTTAAAATGTAAAACTCTACAGAAAAAATACTTTACAAATTCCGACATATGTATAACCTTATTTCTATGGCTTATAAAACATTTGTATACTTTTATTTACGATAATATTAACACGAAAACTCAACATAAATGTAAAAAGGCAGATGGCAACTAGAAACCACTGGTGCTAAGTCCTTTGTAGAGTTCATGAGTCGCTCATGAAATGACTACGACCACTCTGCAAAGAGTAAATAAAAACTTTAATACCGCATTTCTCAGTAAATCTTTGAACAAACGAATTTCAACGTTAAAGTCCTCGCATGAAGGATAAATCATTGAAAATCATATTTAAATGTAACTTTCATGTGCATATAAAGATTACCTTATTAAGAATGACAAGATCTTTCTATTGTGTTATTCAGAATATTTACACAGCATCACATTGAGTTCATAGTTTAATTAGATTTCTTTTACAGCTAAAAGTTACGATGATGATATATTTTACTATTATTTACTTAGTTGTTTCGGTCGCGTTGGAAATTGATTGGACAGCCCCACTTCAGCAGATGGAAATGTAAAGAACGAAATGATCATGATTATCCACTTTGTGCTTAGATATTTTTAAAGCTTAATAACCCTTTGATATTTAATGCAAAATAATACTAGTTCATTTCACTATCGGCATTTGCGACTCGAGTAAATTCCCTACAACATGTTTTCTCACTTACGCATTCAAGTTATTAAATTGACTGTACAGGTTGTAGTTACGTTTTGCGTTCAATAAAAACCAACATTTTAGTAGAGCCATCGACCATTACCTTTATGAACATTCAATTGCGAAACATTCATGAATATTTCTTCAATATGTATTCAACTCCATGTGTTGGATATGTAAGCTCGCTACCATTACACCAAAAACTTTGCTTCTTTTCATCGCATTAAGAGGATAAGATGTTAAGCCTCGTTCCCATAGAAATTTCACTAGATACAACGCCTTTTATATTGAAAAACTATTTTTAGTCAACAATCGACAAAAAAACCTGACACTTACCACCAGTAAGTATATTGTCTGTGGTTGCGAGAAAAGGTGCCCATGGTGGAGACTACAACAACCAAACTATTCGATACATAGTAGTTAAAATATATCATGATCGAGTTTAATTTTTCTTATATTTGATATAAATTAATTATATCCTATAGAAATCTACTTCTTTATAATCTAATATAAAGCGGAAATATTACTCATAAAGAGATGAATTTCTCGAAATAATGAAACTTATGCAGAAATCTAAGGCACGGTTCCCGTCGCGGGTCGCCATCTTAACATAACGGCATCTCTTCTTAAATTCTAGTTTATATAAAGTATATTTCTACATTAACAATGCGAAATATACAAATACAATAACGATCATTACATCCATTTTTACAATTATGAGTCAAAGATTTTAATATAGAATACCTGTTTTAATATGTTGCTCCTATTTGGAAACAACATCGTCCATTATATTTTAACAATCACTATATGTATATATTATCGATTAAATCATCATGCATACATTATTCAACTTGACACAATTAAAAATGAACTTTCGTAGCCATTATTAAAATCACATTCACTTCACTTTAATAATAACCTAAGAAACTATTTTATTAAGATGTTCATTTATATATAATTAGTACAGTTTATTTATAATTGAAAGACGTTCACACAGGTGGAGCTCTAGTGACTAACTGATGAAAAAGCATCATTTTGAAGTTATAATATGATCATGTTGCAGTTTTATTTTGTGGTATTACAAACTCATAAAAGACCGGATTAACACATCGACTATAGTAAACGATAAAAAAGTATTGTCAAACATACATAAGTTTATCAATCAAGAAGTGCTGAAACAATTTTTTGTTTCTTTTTAACTGTTAAAGCATGACTGAAGATCAGTTTGGAAAATTTATATTTGATTTTATATACAAGTAATAATTCGGTTGTTGTTTTCATAAATGAGTTATAGCGATATTTTTTTTTAACAACGAAAATGTAAAACTGTTATGTGGAAGATAAGGAATATGTCAGCTCTTAAAGAGACCCAATCAAGAATGATATAGCCATATATTTAAAAACACATAGCCAAGTATTTTTGGTTGTGTTGTTATCTGAAAGCGAATTAATTATAATAATCCAGAATTCAGTGCATATCTTGACTGATAAACACAATCCTAAAAACTCTTAAACTCATCTTATTTTTATAGTAAATACCGGCAAAGCCATATTTGTAACAATTCTGCAACATGCTAAAACAGGTTGTACTACCGGACCGATGAACCGGTTATAAATGTCAATTACAGAATCTTGTCATATAAATACAAATACAAACAAATATAAAATACACCACTTTCCAAACCCCTTTCAAATATCTCTTAATTTTCTTGAAAAAATAACGCTTTTGTAATATTATATATTTTCATAAAACTTCTCGAATAGTTTTAAAGCAATTCTAATAATATTATGAGCTGATAGAAGTCCTCTATTGGACATAGGTCTCTTCCAAAAGCTTCGAGATCGTAAGGCCTGCCAGCACTGCCCCTACCGGTACGCGGCTGCAACTCTTAACTTACTTATTGTAATCTTATTCTAACAAAAACCGTCACCAAATTTCCTTATTACTTTACATATTTTCCATCCAAAGGTTGTCTGGAAGAAATCGCTCATAGTGATAAGACCGCCCATTGTGCATATATCATATAACAAGCAATGTGATTTGTTAATTTTCTGTTCTATGATATTCATGTAGTAGAGCAACTTGATCATCATCATTTTAGAGGAAACGGGTAGTTGCGTGTTCTCCGAATTCTATTTACTTAAACTATATAATTAAACATTTTATTATCACCTTAATAATATTCTTATTAAGTCTTTTCAATTCTTTTTGTAAAATACATTGTCATCATTTTAGAGAAAACGGGTAGTTGCGTGCTCCCCGAATTCTATTTAGTTAAACTATATACTTAAACATTTTATTATCAACTTCTTAATAATATTCTTATTAAGTCTTTTCAATTCTTTTTGTAAAATACATTGTCATCATTTTAGAGAAAACGGGTAGTTGCGTGTTCCCCGAATTCTATTTACTTAAACTATATACTTAAATATTTAATAAGATATTAACGTTGTGAGGTTTAAAGTAAAAACATTTACAAATCTCAACAGGCCGGTTAACAGCGAAGTAAAAGAAAATCAATTACAAGTTTATTAAACACAGTTTGAATTATAAAATTTATTGTAATCTTATTCTAACAAAACTCAAGTTGAGGTTCTAGCTTAATTTATAATTAGATAACTTATTAATCCACAGAAGCTATTTATGTTCAGTGGACGAATATACTGATGATCGTTTTCTGTTCCCGTCTAATTGTTAGTGGAATGCCTTACCATTAACAATTAGACAGGCACAATCACTGCAAGCTTTTAAGAACGTTGTCAGTAAATGCTATCTTTCGTTATAAATGTAATAATAAGTTACTTTGAGTATTCATGTATGTGTATATAAGTATATGTTACTACATCTATTCTTATTTATTATATTTCCTAATAAAAACCCACACCAAATTTCCTTATTACTTTACATATTTTCCATCCAAAGGTTGTCTGGAAGAAATCGCTCATAGTGATAAGACCGCCCATTGTGCATATATCATATAACAAGCAATGTGATTTGTTAATTTTCTGTTCTATGATATTCATGTAGTAGAGCAACTTGATCATCATCATTTTAGAGGAAACGGGTAGTTGCGTGTTCTCCGAATTCTATTTACTTAAACTATATAATTAAACATTTTATTATCACCTTAATAATATTCTTATTAAGTCTTTTCAATTCTTTTTGTAAAATACATTGTCATCATTTTAGAGAAAACGGGTAGTTGCGTGCTCCACGAATTCTATTTACTTAAACTATATACTTAAACATTTTATTATCAACTTCTTAATAATATTCTTATTCTTTTCAGTTATTTTTGTAAATTTAACTAACCTTTACTCGTAATTGTTAGTGTTACCTAGTTATACTTTAGTTATGTAACTGGTTTGTTCATTTGAAATTAAATAATTGACCGGAGTTGGTGTATTTTTTTTTATACTACTATGCGACGAGACGAGCAAGACTTTCACCTGATGGTAAGCGATACGCTCACCCATGACAACGCGGTGCTAGTTAAGATGGTACACACTGCACTACATTGCGCTCGTCGCCTTGAGACATAAGGTGTTAAGTCTCGTTACCCCAGTAATTATACTAGCTACAACGCCCTTCAAACCGGAACACAGTAATGTTTGCACACTACTATTTGACGGTTGAAATAGTAGCTGTGGTGGTACCCATCCAGACGGTCTCCGGCAACAGAGACCTACCACCAGTAAATGTATGGGCAGGTTTATCAATGGTAGTTAACACTTGTAAGATATTCCAGAATCTTTATGTTTTAAGTTGTAATTTAAGTTATATATATTGTGAGGATCGTGTCTAACCTAGTAGGTAGTTGTGTAAAAATGTATTTGATTTTGTAATCTAGAAATACTGTGTATCATCCTAACTAGTACTGCATTGTTACCATGTTCTTTATGGGATAAAAGTTTGAGTTACAGGAAATGAAACCATTCATATTTTATTACAATCACACTTTATTAGGAACTTAAAAAAAAATTAATCAGTCTTAAAATCAAATAAAGCGAAGGAATGAATGCGTAATACGGTAATACTGATGGGAGAACAGAATTTACTTCTCAGCCTGGTCGCCGTTGGACTGGTCCTTCACTTCTTTGCGAACTGGACCAGTTTGGGCGATGGGCACCTTGCGCTCGCCCTGGACTGCAAGCGGCACCTTCCTCGGAGCAGTCACGGTGAGCACACCATCAGAAGACAGCCTCGACTCCACAGTTTCAGGGGTACAACCTTCAGGCAACGCGTACCGGCGCGTGAACTGACGAGCGATGTACCCGTGCTGATCTTTCTTCTCCTCGTGCTTCCCTTCTACCACAATGAATCCGTCGGCGGTCTTCACGGAGATCTCTTCAGGGGCGAAATGTTGGACGTCCAGGTTCACTTGGAACTTGTCTCTATCAGCCTTGATGCTGGAGCCGATATCCCGCGATGCTGCCGCTAAATGCCTCCACGGGCGGTAGTACTCCCTGCTCATCAGTGGACCGGCAGCGACACTCAAAAGATCTTCAGGTGTCAACGCCAGACCGAAATGCTGATCCATCAGGTGACGGGGTCGCTCAAGTTCGAGCAAAAATGGCAGCAAAGACATCTTGTTTTTAAAGTACAAGTATGGATGAATAAGAAAAAACGGAGCGTTTCGCACACGTCGCACACTTATGAGAGCTTGATACGAACTGACGCCGAGCGGCGAGCTGCGGCGTATTTATACAATGAAATGTTCTCGAAGCTCGTAGAGGTTTCTAGACGCCAGGGCTGCTTATTCTAGGAGTCGCTTTATTACATTGAAACATTTTATACAAATTTTCTATAAAATATTTTTTTTTATTAAAAGATAAGCATTTCTTACTTTTATGTTGTAATAAAAAATTATAATTTGTTAATAATAAAGGTTTATCAAAAATAACGGATTATGGATTATAAAATTTTAGTTACGGTGTATTGAATTGTAATTTAAAATTAATTGTTTTTGGTGTGGTATTTTATATGATCATGTAGCGGCATGTTATTACAGTTTACAAACTCCTTGCATGCAGTATTCCATTAATTTTAAATCATTGTCAAACTGGAAAAATTATAATGATTCAGTCCTGGCTAACGAAGTTCTCTGTGCTTCCAAACCTTATAACCATACACGCTATCCCCCCATAGTAATAAATACTTGTTTTTATTTGTATATAAAATTCTCCTTGTGCAAATTTAAAACAAATTAATGTATATTAAAAAAAACAATGTTAGTATTAATAATATTTAATCTTTTTCGTGTCTTTTTCCTCTTTTTTTTTTAATTTATTATTAATTAAACAAAAATATACAATAAATTTTACATTTAGCTTGTAAGAAACCACAAAGGTTTATAGTACAGCTAAAAAATCTACAACGGTAGCATAACAATAGGCACTTATTGGTTATTCATAAAGAACATTTTCAATTTAAACTTATAATTAGATGGAGTAATTTTTTTAGTTAGGTCGGTAGGCAAATCATTCATAAGTCGAGGTATAAGGTACTCAGCTGTCCTCTCCCCGTACGCATTATTTGCGCTCACTGTCATAAACCGGTTTTGAGCAACTGCCCGTGTATATACAGAATGTTTGATCAAGTTTCTTAGAGACGTGTTAAAATAATATTGTTTAATTGTGTTCATACCCTTCCTTTTTGATATATACGTCCATTAATTTTGCGTCCCCTATTTGGCACATCTGAAGTTATATAGCAGAATGTTCTATACACTTGAAGGTATTAAAGCGTTGAGAAATTTCGAGAATAATATTATCCACCTAGTGTCGAGTAGCACTAAATAATACGTAGACCATTCTAGAAAACTGTTTTAACCTTCACCACTAGATGTCGCGGCAACGACTTTTTCAGCGCCATCTACTACAAATTTTTAATTTAGTTTATTTATAAATGAAATATGTATTGATGTAAAACAGCAAATTTTTTAAAATTTTGTTTAGTTACTTGTAATAAATTAGGTTTATTATTTTAGTTTGCATAATATTTTATTAGAGCAAAAATGTTTTTTTTTATTCTATGGCAACATTTACGCTAACAACTTTTTGCAAAATTGAATTGTGTTGGAAGATTTCATCGGTCGCACTCGAGACTTTCGTTCGTAGTAAACGCGTTACCGTTCAACACTTTGCATTAGTGCATTGTGGTATTTTATGTATTTACGTCACAAAAAACGCGCTTGTGCTGTGATTTGCATTATTTTATATTTCATCACATACTAATGTTTAAGTATAAAGTGCATTACGAGCTTTAATTTTTTTTACTGTTTCGATACTTGTGGATGGTGTTTACTGTTTTTGTGATAAACATTATTTAGTGACAATGGCAGACAATTCAAAATTGACTGATGAGGAGCGTACTGAAATCCGAGAACAATTCGCCCAGGTAATTTT
Source organism: Byasa hedistus (assembly GCA_029286795.1). Classification (NCBI taxonomy): domain Eukaryota; kingdom Metazoa; phylum Arthropoda; class Insecta; order Lepidoptera; family Papilionidae; genus Byasa; species Byasa hedistus. The sequence goes on along the minus strand of JAGSMW010000013.1, from coordinate 3,889,002 downwards.
TAATAATAGTTAACTTTCTTACATAAACTTCATACTAGAAGAACCGGCCGGTGTTTATTTATTAGAATTTAAAAAACTGCGCATGTATGAATAACTTTTTTCAATTTAGTTGAATTTAAGATTTAACAGGATTAAATTTGCTTACAAAGATCTTTCGTCAGAGCGTAATAAAGATATCTGGCCACGAGGCCGCGTGTGGTCCGACACAAAACGTAAGAGGCATTCTTACTTTACTATTTGTACTGTAGTCATTAAAGAAATATGTATTTATATTTAAATCATGTCCTAGTTATTTTTATTGCACAACTAAAACACTTCATTTATAACAATTACTAAATAATGTTCATATTCTAAACTCTTAATTTCTCATTTTATTTATTAGAGAAAAATTATTAAATAATCATAAGCTATTCCATAATATTACTCATAAATTGTTATCATGTAAGTCCTTGATGATAGACGCTTATGATGATAAACGAAAATGCCTTTATCTTTTGGAACCAAGTACAGGTATCATTTGTTCACTGATATCTATAGACAGAAGATATACGAATATCTACAAAGTTTCCCCAATATTTTCTTGATTTATAGAAAAACCTAAACGTAAAATAAATATTTTTAAAATTATATTTAATGTGTGCTGTTTTAAAAATTTACTGAAGAAAAAAATTGACTTAAATATATCAATTGTATTAAAGTTTGTATCATCAATCAAAATACATTCAAACTAAAATTGCTTTCAATGTACATTTATAAAACAAACCAATAATTAAAAGAATATCTAATACTTTTGATGTTATTAACATTGAATGATTGTGGTGATGTTGTTTGCATGCTAATCAGTCTGCCCGTCTTTGAAGACAAGTGATTGGTCTCTATTGTATAAATTAATCCCCAGAGTACGCAACTTAGAAAATACTATTTGTAATAAACATTTTAATACAACTATAAAATAGTCCACTGCTTCTGTTGTTTTTCTGTTAACAAGCAAAGATTTGATTAAACATAATTTTATTTTAGCCCAAAAGAATAATGGATTAAAAATCTCCAACTATCTCCGCATTGATTCATACAATATAAACTTTACTTTTAAAAATACAAAGCTACTTTTAGGTCATCAGAGACTGCTGGGAAATAATAGTAGAGTTCCATGTAAACTATCATAGATTTCAATTATACATGATCAACAGCAGATAATGAGGTGTGATGAAAACGGGTTTCTTCATTCATAAAGTTATGCAGTGATTCTATTACCTTCCCAGTTCCTTTATACTATGATTAATAAATGTTGAAGTAATAATGACAAAACGCTCAGCGTATACAATTGTATAATGAAAACTCGAACAAACAACACTTAGTCATATAACTTAACGTTAACAAATATTCCTGTCGTGCGTCATTTACCATAGGAAGAGTTAATTCTGTATGTGTTTTAGTATTCAATACTTGGTCTCGTATGGTTGTCTCCTTGACATGTATCGGAGGTACGCGTTTCGATAGCGAAACACTTGTCCGTGTCATACAAGCTTTGCATTTGTGATCGCTGTTATGAAATGTGGCTTTTTTTAACAATTATTTAGTGTTAACTCAAATTGAACTTTATCGTATTGTGTTAAGAAATATCTTCGATAAGTAACAGCACGACGAAAACATTACATACTCGTTTAAAATAAATACATCGCACATGTTTAAGTTATTTGAGTTAAAGAATATCTTACTTTTGATCTATCAAATCTAGGGAAGTTATAAATTTACGAGTTAGTAGTATCGATCTTTTACAACTTAAAGTTAAAAGGCTTTAGTTAATTTAGTTTAAAGTCCAATACGATTGCCTTACAACAGAGAGGCCATAGGTAAATTTACCATTTATTAAACACATCGTCTATTAGTACCTGTTAACTGAGAACCAGACTTAGCTTTTACCATCATCAGCTAAATTGTATATAGTATTAAATTATTGTCCTAAGCTAAGCTGAACTCCAGATGAACTTAACGTTGTATATCTGAGATCTTCGGGGTTTTATTACAAACTAATAATAAATAGAGTAGGCGATATTTATATGTAAATAGAAAACTTATTCCGTTACAAAATATTGTTGTAGCTAATGCATTATATATTTAACTCCATAGATCTTTGAGAGAGACCTTTGTCCTACTTTGAACGTGTATCGGCTAGTAACGATGATATTTAAATTAAGGAGTCGTAAATTGTTTTACAATGCTATCTTATCAAACAAATCGACTAACCGACATCAAAAAATATATGAATTTTTTTATGAGGAGGTTTTTTATTATACTGTTCGAAGACGCTATAAAAAGGCGCTGCAACATATAAAATTATTATTCGGCACAATGTCTTGTGTTACCATAGTAAATTCTACCATATCTTTTAAAATCATTCGAATTGGGTAACATTTACTACTTTGTAAGCAATAAAAATATAGTATTTTTTATAATTTCATATAACTTTTAAAGAGTGCGTTCAGAAGTTACGCGTTCCGTGACTTTCATATCAACAAAGAACTGTTGTTTATATTCATTTGCTATTAATCAGGTTTAATGATTTTCTTTAATCTATATTAAAGTCAAGTTCTGCCATTTAGTTATAGCAAAAAAAAGCGTCAATACTTAATTTATCGAATCCATAAGAAAAGAGAATGGAGATAAGAATATTTCAGATAATGTTTAAATCATATCTCCACATTAGTAATAATAAGAATGAAGTTACACTGTTCTTCATTATTTCAGTATATCCGGGTCGACTATTGAACGCAGACCTCTCATACAACTCATCATAACACATGCTTCCAATTACTCGTGATCATCATCAGGACTTCAGTGTTCTGTAATTTATTATGTGCTAAATATGGCTTTGTATATTTTGAATAACAAGCATCCTCTTTTGAGGCTTAAAATATTTTTACTTGTTCATAAAAGTACGACTTGTGTAATAATTAAATTTAACTAGATCATTACATGAAATGAATAGATTATAACGAAGAGCGAGAAAGATAAAAAATATGTTTACGAGTATTTCTTAACTGTTTCGTATAAAAATAATTGATCTGTTTATCGCAATTAAAAGTACTTTGAACATTTATCTTGAGAGCAACGTAATGTAATTGTTTTATAACCATATTTTCAATTGCAATGGCTCTGAGCGATAGTTACATTATAATGAAATATGAGAGCCCTGAAAATGTACTAAAAGATAGTACATGAAACATTCCACTGTTTAGTGCCTTGCCATTATTATAAGTATCGAGATATATAGACAACGCTGCTTGGATTTGGATGTTGCAGTTGCTCAGGGTCGATGCTGATCACTTATCACAAGAACTGTCTGCATGTCTTAACCTTCTCTTTTATAAAGAACGGCAAGTGACATTAAACTTATAACAAAACATGTATGTGTGTATCTCTTTAAAGATAATGATGTGGATTTCCCAATACAAAAGTTAACTTCTCGTCTACGTTGTCTTTAATAATTGTTATATTATAATATTTGTAACACAATGGCGTCATCATAAAGTTGTTTACTACCTTGTAATAATTACAATTTAACTAGATCATTACATGAAATGAATAGATTATAACGAAGAGTGAGAAGGATAAAAAAATATGTTTACGAGTATTTCTTAACTGTTTCGTATAAAAATAATTGATCTGTTTATCGCAATTAAAAGTACTTTGAACATTTATCTTGAGAGCAAAGTAATGTAATTGTTTTATATCCATATTTTCAATTGCAATTGCTCTGAGCGATAGTAACAGTATAATGAAATATGAGAACCTTGAAAATTTACTAAAAGATAGTACATGAAACATTCCACTGTTTAGTACCTTGCCATTATTTTGAGTATCGAGATATTTAGGCGACGTAGCTTCGAATCTGATGTTGCAGTTGCTCAGGGTCGATGCTGATCACTTATCACAAGAACTGTCTGCATGTCTTAACCTTCTCTTTTATAAAGTACAGCAAGTGACATTAAACTTATTACAAAACATGTATGTGTGTATCTCTTTAAAGATAACGATGTGGATTTCCCAATACAAAAGTTAACTTCTCGTCTACGTTGTCTTTAATAATTGTTATATTATAATATTTGTAACAGAATGGCGTCATCATAAAGTTGTTTACTGCCATGTAATAATACCCTAGTCACCGTCTGTCTGTAAGATATAAAAATATAAACATCCTTCACCTATGGAGGAGTCTTCTCTCTAGGAGAGAGTCAAGGTCATTTATTCATTACACTCGCTAATTCCAAATTGCTGAAAGTCCCATATCCACGAAAGCATTTACCAGAATCCAACACTAGTCATTAGTGAACAATTTTGTAGCGTCTCTCTCACCATTAATCGCTTATTTAAACGGAGGTGATATGATATGAGATTTAGAGTATTATGGTTGATTAAGCTTCACCATCCACGGACTGAATGACAACACCACGTGAAATTGTGGTGAAGTGTTACACATTTCTAGATAATAAGAAAGCACAAGAGGTATAATATCCCGTGAACTGGAAAACTGCTATGTAATTCTGTTCATTGACTCACTAATAAAGTAGCTCATGTAATATAGTTTTGAGGATATTTAATTAATCCAATCTGAAACGCATACAAATATTTTTTATAAGAAACTGTACCAAGATTAGATTATTAAAGTTGCGAGAAAATAGTCTCTTATGGTATGAAAATAGATTACACCTGTCAATAATTTCTGTTTGTGTTATAATACTCGTGTTTTTACTAGTGTAACATGTTATTACAATACAATATGTAAGTAAATGATATTAAGTTAAAACGTGAAGAAATGCGGCGCGCGATGTAAACAAACTTCGCGTTGGTGCAGCCGGCACGCACCACATCAAGCTGTGTTTACTTTACAGCTCTTTGTAGCCAACATTCAAGTTTTTTTATTACACCTTAGTCGGTAAAAAATAAGTAAACAGCGGTACGGTCTTGTGTTATTTTAAGTTCAATCCAAAATGAAGGTATAAATGAACAACTCATCTGAATACCAAGTAATAAGCGCAAAGGAATAATTTTTTTTTGGTATTTTTAATAAAAAGTACGAAACACACTTAATTTACTTTCAAACGTTATTATATGATATCTTCTATTACTTTAGAAAAATCTAGTGTACGGCTTCAACTTCTAGTTACTCCTTATTTGAAACAAAAAACGTTACAATCGGACAAATCTAATTTTCAACGAATATTTTTATGTTTTACTCAATTGCAATAGGTCTTTTTTATTATATATAAAATGTTCTCTAGGGGGAAATCAAAACTCCCTTCTTACTGTCCTAAAGTTTTTTGCAATTCAAAATCAGATGCGTGACCGAAAGTAATACCTCTGGGAACTCCATACAGGGAAAGCGGTGCGTGAAACCTCTTTATGCATGAGAGAATAATTAAGCTTACAAAAATCTTAGACAAGATAACTTACAAAGGAACATTTAACATTATAATTTTTTTTTAATTGTACCTATTAAAGAAATAGTTATCTAATTATCAAAATTACGGATAGCACAATATCGTTATGGGTACCACATACTTCCTACTTTATGATACAATAAAATAATCACCAGTTATATAAAAACTAATAAATAATTGGTGTGACGAAAGGCTAAATCGTGGATATAAAGCTTCGATTGGTAGTTTTCCAACAGAAATCAATTAAAATGAATCTTTCATATTCAATTAAGTTAAATAATATTCCGATTTAAATAATCTAAAATCTGTTTAATCATAAAAATAATATTTATAACTTAACTCAATCAATGACATACTTTCCATAAAGCCCATTGTTCTCGAATTGACCCTTAAGGTCAAATTTGCCTTCCGCCGTCTGAGTCATAGTATACTAGCTACAAAGGTATTTAAGATTCGATTTCGACTTATACGGTAAATTGTTTTTAAATGTACGTCATATCTACAAGTGTAGTGTATTCAGGAACAAAAAATTTGCCTTTTCATTACAACCTTTACGTCAACATGTTGCCATTTTGTTATAATGAATCAACTTGTTATAAGGAAATTTATATGCAATCTACATTTAATAATACATATTGGATTTTTAGAATGAAAGTAATGTAAATTTGAAGTTGTAATTTTTGCAAATATCAACAAGGAAGTCTTAAAAAGTAGTGTTCAGTATCTCTTCCCCAAAATGCTTTTTTTTAATTTCGATCACTTAATTAATATTATAATCATTTAATAATAGTTGCGATGATGAAAAGACAGCCTCTTCTCGCAGACAGTCTTATAGTGTGAGAGCTTTTTCTATGAACCTCCAGAAACCAAACTTGAAAGTGAACATACGTTCCACTTGAGAGTAGCTTTCATTATTGTTTTAACTTAATGTTATATTTGAATATAAATACAATAAACTAATCTTTACTCTAATTTGTTTAAGTATTTTGGATGAGGGCTAATTAATGTTTTATTTACTTTAAGATAAGCTGAAACTAATTACTATTATAACTTAGTTTCCTTCGAAGGCTCCAGTCCACTTCTCGGCGATGCATCGACCTTGGTTCAAGAATGTGGTCGCGGTGCGTTCTTTGTCCACCTCTTGTGACGTAACCAGCCCACCGATTGTATATATCATAACTTAGCCAATATATAGTAAAGAAAATATTAGTATCACTATACACACAAATATTTTCCATGAATTTAATATAGTCAGATAACTTTTTTTTTTAATTCTATCGATTACTTTGTTTTATATTTACATACTTAGTAAATTTCTATATTACAGCTCCAGTTAAGTTACTGTTATGGGAACTTTTTAAGTGACATACTTGCCCATAACATTCAAGTGTGTTCAGAAAATATATTTTCAATTTGCATTATCTTTATATCCATCTATGTAGTAGCAAAAATATGGGAGTTATTCCACGCTCTACTGTTCTACTCTATATTACATACGATCCCTTTTCCAGCCTCTAGTAGTTTCTATCAAGGTTTAATATATTTAGTTCGCTATCGTTGAACTGGTTTACATGAGCTATTTATACGGTTCTGTTCTAAATCTGAAAAATTTTTGCAGCCTAATAAGACCAGTATTATTATAATATATTATAGCATGTAACCATGTTTATACGTTCGTGACAAAGGTTTCTAATTTCATTCTGATTGCGATTTCCCCTTACCCAAAATATTTTTCTCTATGAATTCATATAAATTTGACTAATAGCATTTTTCAGGTAGATGTTATTTACTTGACCTTTACTTTATTGTACTCTATTAATGAAGCGATACGTTAAATATATGGTGAAATTTATATCAACTGTATCTTAATTTGCACTTTATAAATTAAAAGGGTTGAGCAGAAGGGGATGAAAATATTGCGTTAAACAAATCAATACTGTGATTCGCTGAAGGTCCCACCCCCTTTGTATCTATCAATAAAACTTTATACATTATATTCAGGCGACCATTTAAAACTGAACTGGTTGACAGTTGTACAGAATATGTAAAGTGCATCCTCCAACAGTTCCATGTAAAGTGGTCGTTGCAGCGGTGGCAATGACCGCGAATCGAGTGAAAGATCCCTACATAACGTTACCTCACATACAGACGGACATTTTGTTGTTCTCGTTAGCAGATCGGTATGCATGATTTGCAGTTTATTTACCTACTTAGAGGTCACTTAGCGCGATCACTTGGTATACGTTAGGCGTTTGTGTTTGATATAAGCGAACCGTTATGTATTAAAAAAATATGTACAAGCAATGTGCTTGAAAAGCATATTATCACTTCTTTTATAAGTAACAGATAATGAATACCTCGTTCAGTTTAAATGGAACTTTTCATGTCGATTTATACTCGTATATGAAAAGCTGTTTGCTGAAAGCGCCCGTTGCGGCTAATAAATTGATAGTTTACTAGTAATTTACTACGTGAAAGCAACAGGCGATTCATCGTCTCAACCCGAGACAATTGTGGTCACGGTTGGTAATGAATCATTCGATTATATTTGATAAACAATTCCGCAGTCCAACCGCAGCCGTTACTTACCCAACGTTTGTGTTGTCAGCACAGTGAATCAGCTTATGTCCGTTTTACAAGAACCCCATTCGTCATATATCACCTTATTAAAATTGTTTATATGCCATTTTATTTATATATATCGTAATATTTATACATTACTAATACCTTTTACTGTGTAAAATTGCATTTTGCAGAGAACAACATCGAAAGTGGTTTTTATTTTGAGCTTACCTTGCTCTTAATCCTTTGTATTAAGTGTAATATCGATTTTTTAATTATTACACAGCACAATATTTATAAAAAAAAGTATTCACACTAGAAATGTTGTACAAATAGTAATAAAAAAGATAACAACCTCTCTCTGCAAATGCTTTATTTTTAATCCTTATCACGTGATTTACATTCCGTGTTTTATTACAGCAGTAAAATTATTAATGAATAATCTGTATCTAAATCTCTATGTAATATAAATAAAAGAATTAATTAGCATGTTTTGATTCGCATCACATTTGCGTACACTAGAAAGTTGTCATGCAAATTGTCGTTAGCTAGCTGCGTCTGAGGCACAATGGTGGGACCGGTTCGTGGCCATCTAAAAGTAATGTATTCAGCGACTTATTTATGCATGCTGGATGCCTTTTCATGTGAATCTCATTCCAATCTCTTAAGCCGCGTTTGTAGCAAGGTTTAAACTTTAAATCATTTACATTTAGTTTGTATTTGTATAACTATTATATTTAAACTACTGGAAAAGGGGAAGTTTATAATTCGACGTGTGCCTGTTTTTGTATTCCTTTTTATGTTATCGCGCATAACTAACTGTGTAGTCCGATTTTCACGGTTATTTCGTTTGAATGAACATAACTCATGGTTGGGACAAAGATGGATGTTTAAGTTAGTATAACTTGCGTTAAGAACGTGTACATGTTTAACAATTTTCCGGAGTAATTTAGCTCTGTTCCATACTATTTGTTTTGTTCAATAAATGTTAAAGATTAGCCGGTTCTACTAGCTTTTAGATTCATAAAGACGATGGAGGAGTGGTTATTATCTTCAACTTTATTACGCGTAACAACCGTTAAGTAGTATAAAACTACGCGAGGTAACACCATCATCACATGCGTGAACACATTCTCACGGGAAATATGGTAACTTTATTTACTATATTGCTGAATAATTATATTTTTTATATGCGTTATACTATACTTGGGGTAAGTCTTTAAGCTGGTTATCATCTTTTGCTTAATTGGTTCGCTTCGCGGTACCGGTGTCCACGAATTGATCCTCTAAATATTTAAAATCATGTCTTAGTATTATTATCATAGTGCGTCTGGGCAAGATAGATAACTCAGTAGCGACCAATGAATTTGTTAGTGTTGTTGATAGTTGTGAATTCTCGGTACTGTGACTCAGTCTCTGTAAACCCGGTCGGAGCTGGCGACCGGTTCCGAAAACTGGACCCGGCCCGACTCCGGCTACAATAGCAAGGGTGGGTTTGTCACTTGCACTATATAACTTGATTATTATTACATCTAGTACACATCAAGAGAGTAATGTTTTGATATTAAATGTTAATTTTCTTTGATCCAATCGATGTTCATAATTAAACAGAATAATTTACTGAATAAGCGTTCATTTAGTAGATCTAACTTTTAAGGAACGTTAAAAAATTGTATGTCCCTTTAAAGCGTTAGATTGCTTTGATATTGTGAATAATTTTTCATTGTAAGCAACCATAGAAATATATGACCTAGGGGGATAGTTCTGGTTTAGAAGGGTTTAAAAATCAATATAAAATTTTAACCCCATGCGGGGTTCTAGTCCCCTTCACATTAAAATGAGCAACATGTGCTAAAATTTTGCTATGAATCATAGATTTTGCTTTTATATTTCTGGTTCATTTTGGTGGTTTATTCGCTAGATTCAAAAAAATAGATTGACTGTTTTTAAAATTAAATCTAATACGTCTTTACTAACGAAGGATGAACTGTGTTTATTAAACTATATAAAAGAATTATAATTAGTAGAAATACTTGTTATTATGCCAACAAGTTTGGAAAGCGTTCCATCTGTAAAGAACTTTTGAATATGTTACCTTTGCGTGAACCAGGCGAGCATAGAGCTGAAACAGTTTAATATAGAAAGTACACAAACAAGGAGGCTTTGTGTGGACGCACACAAATAGACCGACGTCTCTGTTAGTATGTACTCGTTGAGGTCAACAGTCTGTGAGTCATTATTCTCTAAAGGTGAGGGGACTGGAGATGATGGGAGGTTAAAGAGGCGTGCGCGATTAGAATGTTGCTCAGTTCGTGTGAAAATTTTAATAAAATCACCGGCCTAGAATGACAGGGAAAACGTTCCTTCACTTTCATAATGTCTGAGGTATTGTGAATGTTATTTTATACAGTATCTACATATCTGTATGTTTTTAAATAGCCCTTTATCAATCATTCGCATTATAAAACAAATATATAATACAAGCATGGATTGGATATTTGCATCTGTTAATTATTAATTTTAGACAGGAACTTACTTTTGCAATGTGTTATACTGTGTGTAGAAATCGATATAGCTATAAAGCTTTCCTTATAAGTCGATGTTAGTGAAAACGTGTATAAAATTATGCATGCATCAATCCTTTCCATCTCGTAAAGTTATGCCGTCATTGCGGAAACAGCACACGCGCAAGTCTAAGTTTGCTCCACAAATAGCAAGTTTAATGGCTCGGTAGTCGGCCCATGTAGTGCTACCATCATAACACAAAATTGAAACGATTTTCAATTAAATTCTCTAAAAGTTGGAACAGAAACTGGAATTACCATAAAATTCTATTGCAATATGCATATCACACATCACTATAGAAAAGTGAAAAATATTTAAGAAAAAAAGGTAAACTGACTGACGTCATAGCATTAATTATTACGTCTCGACAAAGCTGTCTCTTTTACACCAATAAAAAACATCTAAGTATACTTCTAGATAATTTCAAACATTCAGATATCCATAGTTCTGTAGTAAAAAATATCGATCCTTTATTTAAATCAAATGCTCTATTCATTTTCAATTGGTTATGGCGTTGTCTTATACTTTTCGTGCCTTATGGTAGAATAATCCTAGGACCATGCAAACAGTTGGTCCCATGAGCTATAGTACGCTCGGCGGGTTTGTTTATCACATTTCAAGTTTGGTATGTAACGGGATAATTGCATTTCGAGGCGGTGGCCAGTACACGTTGCGGTCGAATTGGTCACGCTGTTACACTATACCCACATTGTATTTCAGACTAACTCTGTCACGAAACTGTTTGTTTGTTTTTCAATTTAAGTCTATTCTTGTATGAAAATTCACTTGGAAATAGATACTCTTTTTGCATACAAAAATTTAAAGTCATTTGTTAGTAACGTCATGTGGTTTTTTTTGGGAGAAGATATAACTTAATAGCAACTTTAATTGTTAGCGGTATGGATCCATATGTAAACCAAATATGACTTACGAATTTTCGTTTAATTTATTCCAGTAATTTAACATCCACTGCTGATAGATCTCTCTCTTTTCTTATGATTGTTATCTTTTTAGTTTGGGTATATTCTAATCCTTCTACCACTCTGGAGTAATCGTTGTGTCGCTTTTATTTTATAACATTCCGAACTATAGTACCAGTGAAGTTGTGATAATGGCATAAATTGTTCACAACATCTCCCCACTTTCTCCCTGATGTAAATCTGCGTTGACTTTTCCTCGTCCGATGTATACATCAATGAATAATCTGTTTCGAATCAGTGACGTCTCCGTTAGTTTTACACGCTCTCAACATTACAACACGAATGCAAATATCATAAATAGCTCGCTTATCTGACGTCCGTACGTCTGTGACACTAACACGTATTTAAATACCTTTACTACAATATGACCATTTAGTATATGTAGATTCAAAATTGGAAATTTTACTATTACTGAACAAAATTTTTTTGTAGTACTCCCGCAGATTTATTGGTAAAATTGTTTTCATTATTCAAATACATTTTAGTGAAAATAATACAGTTTCAAATTAATCATTGATAAGGCCAAAATTATTAAAATATTCTTTATAAATATTTTAATAATTTTGCCCTTAAAGGGCGAAAGAGAAAATATTAAGAAAGCGTAAATGTTATCGACCTTTCATTGCATTCTCCTACAATACCTTATTATGTCCTGATTCGAGCGCCTTTCTCCTTTCCATGTTGCAAAATGAGAAATGGACCTTTCAATTACAATTTTTATTATGTAATGATGGCATTGATTGCATAATTTATAAAATTTAAACTCTCAAGCTTGATTTTGAGTTATTAATATACATCAGTTATAAAGTGTTATACGAAAAAAATATATGAGTAAGCTACAGCAAAAACCTACATGCCCTTTTATTGTAAATGTTGAAATGATAAGAAACTATTTTAATACTCTTTCCGTTTCAATTTGTGTACAGTCAAGTCCACTCGTATCGGTGTATGGGTATACTTCATTTCATTATTTTAACACAACAAATGTTTAAAAATAGTTTATATGTTACGGGGCTTGACTGTATGTAGAGCAGCTGCGTTATCATCCTCAAGCTGCGTCATGTATCCGCCAACGCTACTGGACAGTAAACTGTTTAATTGTTTGAACACCGCGATAATGACTAATACAAAGACCGGCTATTTATGTACATATAAGCGATATACATTAACGTATCATTTCCTAAAGTCGGGTTCAGACATGTTTATTAAATTTTATTTGAAATATCTAATCCGTATTCTTATTATGTGAACATACGAAATCCGCATACCCGTACTGTGTTAGAAGGGCCCAGTATTGGGAAAATAAAGTGGGTTATTGATTACCCGTCCAATCACATTCTTACGACTTTTTATGGAAACAATATATTTGATAATAACATTTTTAATATTATCTTTGTAGTTAGATTTGAAATTTTGCTCAATACGAGATTGTTGTGTTGTGTTGATGTGTTGTGCAGTAAAAAAGTGTACTTAATAAAATAAAAAAGATAAGCTTTTAAAAAAAATGGTTAAAAACTGCAAAGTATATTTTGTAATTCTATTTTTTTTATATGAATAAATGGTTTATGCATTAGCAAGTTATCATCAAAACTTCCAAAAGCCCTAGGGAGCGACATGTTTAAATAAGCTAGGGCTGAAAACTCTTAAAAATCTTCTCATAATTGCTAGTTAAGGTCTTTAAAATTCGAGCACTCCCAAAGGACTTAAAGTCTACGATTACTCCAAAGGGGAAACACAGAAGAGTCCTTGTGAACAAGTACCGCAGGCGTCGGGGTTACTTTCGGAAATTCGATAAGTGAGACAAATTGAAATGAAATAATGTAACGATAAATCGCGTGAGTACACTTTTCTAATAATACACGTTAATGTCACAATCACGCGTCCATAAAGTGTTACGTTTCGCGAGCAAGAAGTAGAAGATTTGACAGTAGCAATTAAAAAAAATATATCATTTTAATTACCCGTTCTTGACGTACAATGAAAGTTTGTTTACGGTTTCACTTTTGTGTATGCGAATGGAGAAAGGCGATTTTGATGCAGTCGCACAGTGATTGGGCAGTTTGATCTAGATGCACTTAGGCGGTTCGATGTTGCACAACACAGCCCGTGCCGTTCCGTTCGCATTGTTAAACGGGCCTCGGCCCCACCGTTGCCTAACCATTAGATCTTTTAGAAGGGGGCTAAAGAAACTTACTATGAAACACATTGTTCAATCAGATCATCTAAATTATGAAAATCAGTTTTAAACGTTTAACAAAATCTCTTTTAATTCGCTGAAGTTAAGTTAAATGTTATTTACATATATATAAGACATACGGCTACGACCTTGTTATTCAGTACAGAAATAAAAAATTAAAACAACTAAAATGTTGAATATGAATGTAAATTTGTAATAATTTAAAAATGTGATTACTACAATTCACTCACTTAATTAAAGTGATCACATTAAATCCATGTCCAACATTTCCTTACTTATAAGCAAAATTTAAGAGAATTGAAAAACAGCGAGTTAATGCTTAATTTGCCTTTTAAATGCCGGAATAGGAAGTGCAAGATTTATATAAATTAAAATCCCAATTTTGTACTGGCGCCGGTGTATCAAGGTCGACAAGTAACGTTGACCCTTGCCGACATTCAACAAAGTAATTTCTTAAAAGTGGGTTAAAAGATTTGTCGGAAAAGGTAATCCGTTATTATACATGTAAATTGATTATATTTTAAATTAAAGGAAGTATGGAGGTAATAACATAAAATTAATGGTTAGTAGTAGACCTTGTTACAAAAATTAAAGTACATATCGATCAAAAAAAAGTAGCCCTCGGGATATTTATAGACCTAACGAAAGCATTTGATACAGTTAGTCACAGCCTGCTTCTCTATAAGCTAAAACATATTGGGGTCACTCAAACTGCCTATAAAATGTTTGAGTCGTATCTATCAAATCGCTATCAACTTGTTCAGATTGGCCAGCACAAAAGTGAACTAATGCCAATAACATATGGCGTACCCCAAGGGTCAGTGCTAGGATCTTTGCTCTTTCTAGTTTATATCAATAGCATAAAAGACTTAGGCCTCTCGGGTGATATAACACTATATGCAGATGATACTAGTCTCTTTTACTATGGCCATTCTACAGACGTTATAACGGAAGATGCCCAAATGGACTTAAAAATACTAAATAACTGGTTTTTGAATAATCTTTTGACAATTAATATAAAAAAAACCAACTATGTAATATTTTCCGCTAAAAATAAAAAATTAATAATGATATACAGTTGAAAATAAACAACGAAATAATAAACAAAAAAACCCAAGAAAAATACTTAGGACTTATATTGGATCATCAACTAACGTGGAAACCCCAAATCGAAAAAATCAAATCTAAAATCATATGTCTAACGGGAGCACTACGGCGCATTACCCGATGTTTACCAACTCAAGTAAGATATACAATATACAACTGTTTAGCAAAACCCCACATAGACTATTTGATTGAAATTTGGGGCAACTCTGCAAAAAGTAACTTAAATAAACTTAGTATAAACCAAAACAACCTTATAAAAGTCCTTTTTCACTACGATTATTTGACCTCATTCGAAAAGATATATAAGGAAACTAAAATTATGAACATCTCTCAAACATATCTATTTCGCACATGCATTTTGGTACACAAAATATTAAATAAAGAAATTCATAGTAAAATATCCTTTACCAAAAAGGTGGGTTATTATACTTGTCGAAAGAATAGAGCGAATAATTTAAATTTACGTCCCCCGCGAACTAACTATGGGAAAAAAAGCTTAGTATATGAAGGCGCTATGTTATATAATAATCTTCCGGATGATATCAAAAACATTAAATCAACTCAAATTTTTAAAAATGTATTACGTAAACATATTCTAAAGTAATTAAAAATTAAAGATTAAATAAAATTATATTACAAAAAAAAAAAAAAAGTTGAAAATAAAAACAAAACAAATAATTTAACACGCGTAACTATGTCCTATCCAGTTTGACGCACTCCGTGTATTCGTCGTCAGTACAGTAACAACTGCCCTCCGATATTTAACTAAATCCCGCTGCCGCGCCGCAGACCTCTTCCGTCTACCTTCCTATGACCGATTGTTGCATTCGCAGTTGCAATATGTTTATTGTATTACGTAACAATTCTGTACGCTCGCAATGTTGGCTCACCTTAATATTATTGTATTTCTCGCCTAAGTGAATTGTAAATATTCTTGTGAGAAAATAAAGATTCTATAACCTCAACATCATTTTGTTACTGTAACTATATTTAACGAATTCATTATTATTAAGTATCCAGAAATTATAACTTAAGAGAAGAATTTTTGTGTTACATGCAAAATAAATGTTTTGCTTTAATATACTTCGAATATGTTTGTCATAAAAAGGAAATCGGTATAATCTTTATAATCGTTATTTGATATTTTGCCTATGATTATGTTATACCGCCGCCCTTTACCTGCCGACATACTGATATCAATAGCATCGTTACCTGTCATTATCAGTTGCGGCACGTCGATATAGTGATGTAATCGTTGATAATTTTGGTTAGACGGCAAAAAGGACATATAACACCGAACATATATTTCCTTGCGAAATGTGAAAGTAACCTATGAGGCAAAACAACAATCTGTTGTTTAGACACTAAGTGACACAATGGCGCTTAGCTCAACATAAAGTATAGAAAACGACTCTTTCGCTTCATGAATCTCAATATACGTTTATGTAACTAGTCACACCAAATAAGATATACAATCCTGTTACGTGAATATATACTTAAATGTTTTTATTAAATCCTAATGAATTATTCATTAATATTCATGAAATTCTTATGAACGATGTTTTTGTCATATGTCACTATCATTTGTATCTGTTGTTTGTTCGTCTCATCAGTTAAATGTCCACATTTTTTTGTATCTTAGTTTCACAGATAAAAGTATTGTTTTATGTTTTTCTTAATAAGCATCTCAGTAGTCCTCACACGTGAAATTTTTTATACATAGAAAGATATTAAGCCCTTACAATCTGAAAACCTTTGAACTATGTATTAATTTAATTGATATGTTAGTAAAGCAGTTTTGTTTATGACACTTGTACTGTTATTAGTTTTCCAGATCTATAATGTTTTATATCTGGGTTATATAAAAAGTAATATAATAATATATTTTCATATTATCGTTAGTCTCATCTTAACGGATCATTAATTTAAATAGTATGTGAACTTTCCAATGACTGACACCGTGGCATTCACTTGCCGGCTTCCCATGCTCCGTTTCCCATCGTGACTCTTTGTTTGCTAATCAACCTGACCTGACCTTATACGTGCGACAGATCGGCTGGTGCTACTCCAGGAATAAATTGAACTCAGGAATTAATTTATGTCCTCATCAAGTAGCCATTATCATAAAATTAAAAGATATTGAAGATGATAGACATGTTTATAGACCTGGAGATGCTCTTTTTAATTACTACTTTTAACATGCTATATACAAGATGTCGTGTTTTTAATTTGCCAAATTCTGTTTAAATGTATAATTAACAAGTTTAACTTGTTTATTACATATTATTCTGTGATATAGGATGTCTTTGTAAAATATAGTAGGCGTTATTGTATGAGGATAATGTTTGTAACAAATCTCACACGGTGTACTTTTAACCGTTGCATGTGATGATGATTCTCAATTGTAGTATAGCATGAAACAAATTAATCTTCATTAAGAGCTATTACTGCTGTGATTTTCTTCAGGGCCGCGATGAGTTTTATTACTAGGATGTAATGGACATAGAAGCCGGCGGTTCTATAACTCCATTTACGTACGTCCGGTGTCGACTGTCGTGGGACAAACGTTGATAAGCAACTTTGTAACATGCATCGCTGTAATAAAGGTTGTTTTTAATATAGTTTATAATGCTATCCACTGGAAGTTCTAGTAAATATTGTTACTTTTTAGCCTTGTGAAGGACGGATCTGTTTTATGTGCCCCGTGGGATTGTCATGGCTGGTCTTCGCTCTTCACGTAAGAGGCCAGACGGTAATGTCACGAATGCTTTAAGAATTATGTTTAACCTTTCTGTTATAAATCACTTTATTGTTTTAGTTATACTCCTTATTTTGACTATTTATGTAGTATAAAAAAACTTTTTTTGTATGCACTACTAACATAGCTTAAAGAATTAAAACCGAGAACACTATTTAAATGTAGTTCTTGTGAGCAATTAGTTATTAAAAGTATAATAAGTTAAGAAAGCAGGATTTTCCAAATACTTTAACGATCAATATTAATAATGTTAATATAATTCTCTATTTACATAAGTGAAAGTAAATTTATCGAATAAAACTGTTCAATGGAATCTATAAATATTATCATAAATATCACAAGCGTTATGATGTGGAAATTCGAGATCTTTTTCTAAGAACTGAGATTTCGATAAAAATTTATGTCTTTACAATTTAAAATATATCTGACCTTTATCTTATTGTCAATGTAATCAGAAACCAATAACATTGGTAATTTCTACTAAAAGTTACTTTGCTAAAGGTGATCCAAAGCCTAAGCTATAGAGAGCTGTTGTAGAGTTCTTTGTCATTCATATCGTTTTGGTTCTTAGCATAACTAGTGTTTACAATTTGGTAATAAATATTTTTCTTTTACAGGTACATTTTCATCCGCCGCTTGCTGAAAGTTTGTCAATCTGCGGTATTCATAACTAAGAAAGCTAACGGTAACGAATGAAAGTTCATATCAAAAAGTCAAGTTTTGTTGAGAAAATTATGCAAATTATTCATATGTAAAGAGTGGTTTGCATAGTTTAGGGTACAAAGAAGAAAATCATTAAAAAGAAATCGTAAGAAATAAAAATTTCGTGGTAAAGTTTTCTCAAAGTTTTCTCAAAAACATGGAAAAGTTTTCTCAATCTGACCGCCAAACTTCAGTTTGAAGAAGGCACCTTATGATGATGATGATGAAATCGAGCAAATTAATATTACTCATACATAATTCTTAAAGAAATCATCAAAGGTCTCAATGTAACTTAAAGATGGTTCTTATCGCTGCGATCATTTTTCACACACGCATGTGTATCATTAATCTCTCATTACAATGACAATAGATCATTCTAAGTAAACGATTAAAAACTAAACAATTAAATTGGTTTTGATGAATGGTAGATTTTTTTCTTAGATCTGTAATGATGAACAGTTTATGATAGAAGTCCGTCACATTTAATAGCTTGTAAATAATATTAATCTGCAGTACGGGTTTTTTCTGAATAAAGGACACCTACTGGATTTTTTTTACTGGTGCTTTTTGTCGATCTCGTCAGAGAACATTCAAAACATACATTAGAAAATACGGATTGTGCGAGTCTCTTTTAGTTAAAGAAATAAGTAATCGTTTAGCTTACATAAGTAATTTAATAGCAAATGTTGAGCGACTTTTATACTCTTTTAAAGCTTTAAACTGTTATTATTTAAGTAATATATATGTTTCCAAAGTAGGTTAAGTTAATTTCCCTACAGTTTAATAATCGTACGATGCATGCGTAACGTCGGTTGCGACTCAACGTTACCGCAAATAGAATTAGTGCGAACCCCGGACTTTTTATAGTGCTTCTACTCCCCCGGCATTCCCCTGCCACCCGGGGAATTAAGTTACCGTGGTGACGCATACTTATACCTCGGAAATTTTTGTGATAAATAAAAAAAAATATGTCGATTTTGATAACACTTTAGATTAGTGTGCATTTCCTTAAGGAAAATCAAAGTTATTGTATTTATTTAAAAAAAATGATTTTTTTTACTGCATTGTCAGTTTATTATACTCTATTATTCAGTTTAATTTTCCATTGTTATCATTTTAATTACAATTGCAATCGAGTCGATGTTTTGATCGTAACCGTACGCTGTTAAAGCAATCACCGCTGCTTATGCATGTAACAACGCGACACGAATATATTAAATGGCTATAACAATGACATATTTAAAATGATAAGTTATTTGAAAAAATGTGGTTTACCACCATTTCGGATAATGCTTTTAACATTTTTGCTTGTCGCTATAATTGTGTAAATTTTAGTTAAAATTTTCATGATCTCTGTTAATTGCCGGTCATTACAAAACTTCGGTTATTTAAGTACGCTACAATAATATATATACTATCAATAAATCATTAATAGATAATATTAAACGTATGGAAATGATCAAATGGACGGTATTATTAAAAGTGCTATAAGTATTTTCAGAAGTGGCCACTTCTTCGCTAATATCTTACTGTTATAAGTAGACCACTGAAAGAGTGATAAGCGATATAAGAAACAAAATTTGTAAAATTATATCTTCTTATAATATACTCACAATTTATAGTTTAACAAAATTTTGAAATATGTCTTTGTAGAAACAAGACTAATATTTCCTAGTCCGTTCCCGAAAGTTCTATCTAAACTTCTCAATATCCAAATATTATTTTGATTTCACCGCAAATTCCCTAAAAAGGAAATGTTGATAGATAATTAAATAAACAATTGTAAACGTGAAAGTTAGAAATTTGGCATACGACTGTGATGTAGAAAATTCTGTATCCATTTTCATCTTTACACTTTATATATAGGGCAAGTTAATATAACTAGTGGCTTTACAGCTCATTTTAAAATATCAAACATCTTGTTTTGTATGTATCGTATAGTCTATTCCGGTTAAGTTAAAAGATCACCTTAGTACACTTCTAATATTCGTCCTAACCTTGAATTTACTGAGAACGGTTAAAGGTTTACCAGAAACATAAACAAGTCATTCGGATCTACGCTAATTGATTTGTTTGCTCATTCCTTTTCGGTAATGGGTTTCCGAGAAGTAACGTCAGATATTGATTGACATTTTAAACTTGTTTAATTTATAAACACAACATGCATTGTGATATATTCAGTTAAAACATCTACTCATAGTATTTCTGTATTAAGCATTCCGGCTACTATATAACGAGTAATATGGACTATTCTAAGATTAGTATACGAGAGATAGACTTAAACAATAATATAACATAAAAAAAGAGTTGCATACAGTAGAGGTTATAATCAACATCATGGGTGTAATCTTTCGCTAGAAGTAAAATAAATTAGAAAAGTTTTGAGCAGATAGGTTACCATATTGTAATGGATGTCATTAATACTAAATTAAAATCTATACTATATTTACTTTAAAAATAAGTAAACTGTTTAAACTTTATTATGAAACTTGAATAGATAGTGATATTGTGACATCATCTTTGTATTTATCGAATATTTGTTCGCTTAGGTGGGCGACGTAGTTTGCACAGCCGCTGCGGCAATTTACAGGTACAATGCGACGGTGTAGCATTCTTACAGTGGATTGTACTATTACAATTGGCGCTTTGTTGAAAAGAGGACAAAATTCAAGTTTTGTTTGCTTAAAATCATATATACTTACATAAGTGACGGTTGCGTCCTCACATGTGCGCTCCGTTGGATTACAATAAGCGGTAGACTAATGGCCGTTTTAAGAGTCGATGTTTAAACGCCACAAACAGAAAACTCGATATAACTTGGCATGGTCGCAACATATATACAACACATGAAATATTGCTAACAAATTAAACGCAGCTCAACTTAAACTTTAATCACCTCCTTACTGCAAACAAAGCCTCTTTGCGATTACTTTGCATTGTTTTTAATAACGTTTTCCCATCAAATCAAAATTGTTAAAATGCATGACGCCATAACTATGAAAATAAATATTCATAGTCCTATAAAACAACATTGAAAAATATGTTTGTTACTGACAACAAACTCATACACACATTATAGATCGTCCATACACAATATAAGGAGACAACGATCATTAATAAAATACCTACTTTAAAGTCAACTTAGAAGTTTGATGGGTCAACGGTCCCCATAATCGCAAAGCAATCGGCTGTGAGTTTCTTGACCTCGCGCTGCTGTAACTGCAATGCAGCGTACGACCTGATCGCCATATACGAACATCAAATCCATTGGAATTCTAAGAATGTTCAATAATGTTGCCAATACAGTGTACCTACAGCTGCTCATAAAATATTAATTAATTGCGTTCAAATCCTTTGTTTCACATTCACTAACTATAGTTAACACATTTACTGAAATTTGGTTAAATTTCAAGGGTTTATTTCCACGGGTTTCAAAGGGTTAATATATACACGATTCGCTACTCTATTGTCGTTATGTTCTAATAAAAAAGTTAAGTATTTTCGTATGTTTGTATTGTTTAACTTAGACCTGTATTTTGATGTGTGAAGAAATTAATAATAACAGATTAATCATCACCTACAGACTGCGAGCTAGTGGGAGTATACGAATATGACCTTTCCTTATACGTCAACAATGCTATTGCGTAAAGTTGTGGCGAAATATTTCTTCTGTATACATAAAGAAATATTTAATCATATGAATTTTTTAAGAGTCCTCTTAAAAACATCTTTAGAGGTATATGTAAATATATAGTTTATTTTGTTTCTTGTATGGAACTGATTGTGAAAAATCATTTAATATTTTCAATGTCTTATTAATCGACTTTACAGTACTAGTTAAATTAATGGTAATATTTCAGCGTCTATGTAGTGTTTTAATATTTTGTCGAATATACAACATGTAGCTACTATGCAAAATTAATATTCTCCGATAAGCCCTATCCGTGTTTATATCGATAAAATGCACCATTACAACTTTATTGTTTTTAGGCTATAAATATATTCAACATTTACAACATAATTATGTACTGATAATGTGTACATTAAAATTGTACTTTCAAATAGAAAAACAGGTATTAAAAGTGAAAAATTTTACAAGGACCGTATATAAATATGTAATAAGCGAGCGTTTCGTAAAATTAAAACAATATTTAGTACATAAATATTAGATTCCCTTCAATAAATTTGCAGTATTCGTATAAAAGGAATCCCGAGAAATTTTCTTTTTACATTGAACATAAATCCGTTAGTGTTATAGCAAAAAAAATATCTCAATAATTCAGTTATCTGAATATATGATATGACGCACGAAGATAAAGTACACAGCGGGACAGCAAATTTTTTTTTGCATACAAATACGATTTCAATGTTTTCATACACACATCTTCATATTTTAAAAGACCGCGACTTATATAAAAATAAACAGAAACAATACTAATACCCTTAAATCGGTTGAAGGCTTAAGATTTATTTGTAACTGCGCGATGCTATTTAAAGAGCTGCGGGTTCGATTCCCATTGAGCTTCCGTTGAAGGAAAACTTTATCAGAAACCAAGATCAACATCTATCATAGGCATGAGACATTCGCCAAACTATACTAGGCCAATAGATAATAAATGAAGTGACCTTGACTCTTTTCTCGCGAAACAGTGGGAAAGCTTAGTAAGCAGTTATTCAGTTTAACTTTATGAATCTTCGCATTGGATGTCAGTTGAAATTGAACACCGGCGTATATCTAATGGAAATGTTGAAACACTGATTTCTTAGGTTGAAATACCTCCGCTTACAACCAAAACCATTCAATGGCATGGTGTTATGTAAACATACTTAAGTAATGAATCACCACACTGACTCATAATGTATACCTCATAACTATCACAGTAAGTCTCCAGAAGACCCAACTTCCGTAAGTCTCCATCGACTTTGAATCGATAATATTTCATTTGAATATATAATTGAATTGAACATTAAACAATTAGGTTAGTGATTCACAACTGTTAATAATTGTGAGTCATATACGATAATATTTTAATATATTATATTAAACACGGTAGTGCGATCAAACGCTGAAAATTTAAGGATACTGTTAATTTTAGGCAGAGCTGATCATTATCCTAATAAATTACACCAAAACTTCAAAAAGTAAATATTAACAGAAGTTTTTATGATTTTTGCTTTTCATCTTCATTTCCTGAAATAAAGATCTTGTAAAACAAATAGAAAAGATTGTAATTTACCTATGACGTATGAGATACATTTTGCTGTCACCACTTATCATGTTTTAGACATTAAGACATTATTGAATCCGTCACTTGATTATTTGTGTATATCGCAGTGAAATGGGTCGGCGAACATCCAATTATTCGTATCACTGTTAGGTTATCGTTTATATTGGTCGGTTAATTAGTTTAATTTTAACTACAGTCCTACGGTTGATCGAGTTATTAAAATGTAGATATTTGTGGCTTACTTTCTCACCTCTGTTATTTTAGGATGCCTTAAAGTTTGGTATTTGTTTCAAAATTTATACAATTGATTCTACTATTTATTATACTACGATTATATTAGAAAAAAAAATTTAAAACTTTATAGGTAATAACAAATTTTATATATAAATTTTATATATAAAATAAAAATCAATGCTTAATACCAAATTCATGGTCAGTAACTTTGTTTAGAGATCGACAGTAATTGGCACAGACGATTCAATTTATATATTCGTACATAGGCCATAACAAATAAAATTTGTTTTCCTTAACTTTTAAAGAATTGTATTTTTAATTTTTAGTACAACTCTTATGATAGTTGATATGTAGTGGTCGTCGTATATAACTGCAAGCGCCGCTAGTTTAAAGAAATTATTTGCATAAATTATACTTACGCAACAGACTACTGACCTCATCCGTCTATATTTCAGTAAAGAAAACAGAGCGTGGCCATATTAACATTTCTTTTTGTTTTGCATATGGAGATTTGATGTTATTCAGTTGATCATTTCACTTTTGAAGGTCGCTGCGAACTGGATCTCCGAAAACAGATGTTTGCGTTTTAAACTTTCATTGCGTTTCGAAATTTTGAGTTCTTTTGTATTTTTTAAAAAGATTCATAAGTATGTATAAAGGTCAAAAACTGTTTAGACAGTATTATTTACAACAGTGATACAATATTTAATCGTTGTATCAAAAGGAGGCTCTGTAACATATATATATATATATATCCAATGCAACGAAGGATGAACCATTTTGTACTAAAAAATTAATTAAATGAATTATGTATATTTGGGTCTTGAAGCTTCCGGCAAGTATAGACCACTTACTCTTTGTTAACCTCCATTTTTAACATCCTGTAACTAGATATTGAATGGACAAATCAAAAAAATTGATTAGAACTTTTTGTATGGTATATCGTCCATGAGTATAAATCTGAAATGATCGGTAGGTGCTTTACTATATATCGATTACTACAGCCATCTATCGAAGCAATAATAGACTTATTTTTCCCCCAACCTAATATGATGCTGTACGATTTTCGTATGCCCGTAAAAAGCACACAAACAGACGGACTGTGCTTTTGTTTACTGCTCACGCCGCGTTACGTAACTAGATCTTTTCAGTTTGTTTCGTGCCCATTTACGGTCGCCGTGCCGCGATCGCTCTTTCGCTGCACTTTATGGCGCTTTAAAAAAACTGCATTGTGTTGCTTCCACTGTAAACCCAACTAGGGTTGCTACTACGATTACTTAATTATAAGATATCATATTAAAGTTTTAGTGAGACTTACGTAAAGATTTCCTATAGAACACATATAAATAAATTTAAAGTTGCGACAGTTGAAGACAACTTTAAATAAGCATGTTGTACCCTAAACCCATAAAGTATTCACTTCTACAAAACTTTTACTAACCTAAATATTTACCTAAGTGATGAAGTGTTTAGACATTTGTTCTACTATATTCAAACAATAATAAGGAATTGGAGTACTTAAACATGTTAATTAAAATCGGACGGTAGTGAAACGCTGCGGATTCAACATGCCGGAACTGTAGCAACCCTAAATTATACCAGTGCAAAAGTCCGTCGTTCTCGTCAACAAAAAAAGGCTAACGAAGGCTAGCTGTTCCGGTGCGGATCACGTTTCGCTATATTTCACCCCGGGAGATGTTTTATACAAATAGCAATGTATTTTTCATAACAGACCATTTTCTAGTTTAGTTTTATAAAAATATATTAATACATTAGTATTGTTTTTTTTTCGGCTATATCTTTGTCGAGAAGAGTGGGTAAGATGCTTGCCACAAACAACTGAAGTAACCACAGTATTTCGTTTTAGCCTCCATGTTATAATCGCTAATCACTTCTCCTAAAGAATACCTATGTACGATTCTGGTGGATTATGGTTGGTGGTAGAATTTTTTCGTATTCGCACACCTACCACCCTCATTTTTGTATTCTAGTTACGTATATAATAGAACTGGAGTATTCTATATAAGCCTATATACATCATCAATGTTACTTAACATATGAAATTGAGGTCCAGTTAGCGCATTACAGATAAAAAAAAAACATTTCACTAATCCATCGTTGTTGAACATTGTTTTGATCTAAAAGCTTTAAGTCATAATACAGTAAAGTCAACTCGTTGAGAAGTAAAGGTCAACCATACAATATCAGCGTGCTACATTTTGTAGATAAGTTCATCGTCTATATTATTTATCATTACCGACTAAACCACTCAAGCTTTTCCTATTAAAAATAATGTTGATAATAACCTTAACACTAAAACAAAATTTTAAAACTCTATCGATGTGTTAACTATAGAAAGTTAACAATGGTTCAATAGTTCGATTCTAAACAGCGACCGCAGATACAGAGTCCGTAATCTAAAACAAAAATAACTTAAGTCTAATCTAATCAAACAATTAAATGTTCTACATTTTTGTGCGTTACATAATTCTAAGATAACATAAGTTAGTGTACAGTTAAACTAAATCTAGATTACGATGATTAAAGCTCGGTTTCTACTCCCGTTACAATACCTAAGAATGCGGAACGGGTAAACAAAATCTTACATCCATCATACTCTCGTTTTTACCCGATTATTTAACCGCTTTTTTGTTAAGCAAAGCGATATTATAACGTTACAGTTATTTCTTAATGTCTCATTAAAGTAATCGCTAATACAAGAACTTATTCTAAAGGCATTATAGTTTAATGAGTACGTAAAATACACAGAACTTAAGTATAAAATATTTAACTTATCCTTTATAATCGTTACCCTATATTTTTAACACAAACAACATATTAATGTTAAAACTAACAATGGTTTAAATAACAAAACTTCATACACAATGCATTCGCATTAACTCCGTAATCAACTAATTGCTTATAGCGATATTTAATTTTTATTAGTCAATTAGTTATGCGTATAATACAATGAGATGTTACTTTATGCTAGTAACTTAACAGTTAGTGGGAAAGAGAGATCCGATGTAATTATACTTATATCGTTCTTAATCGTCTGATTATTCAATTACAATGAGTCATGTTTTATATGCGGTGACTGTTCTTAGAGATTGGCAATGTTAGGCAAATCGATAAATTCATTATGATGAAACTTCTTCATTGTTGTAAGATTTTTAAAAATATCTCGTAACAACGTAATGGATCGTTTTCAAATCATACAATAATCATTAAAAGATTTAATAATTTCTTCAACATATCATAAAAAAAACAATCAGGTAGTAAGAAACATTAAAAGGTTCCATAAATTTTTGACATTATATTTAAAATACAACATCAAATATTTCGGGTTTAAAAAATCGTTAACAACTATAAGTTGTCGTTTTCATGAACTTGGTTTAATTCGTTGTAATTAATATTAAAGTTATTGCTTGTATGTTACAGTTGGACATCAGCGGCAATGGATTCATTGACCTCAAGGAGCTGAAGGACGCTTTAGACGGAGTAGGATATAAGATACCACAATGGAAGGTTTGTTCATTACAACTAATTCAGATATATTCATCCCCCGTGCAGGAAACCAGCATGCAGTATGCTATAATTAGTTACAGCAACTTAAAAAGTTTTTTTTTCACTATTTTCTCCGATTTGTAGTGTTGGTTTTATTTCTGCTTGGTACACATTCAAATACCAATTACAGATAAGATTGTATTGAGTCTTGTTGTGAGACTAGCGTTAAATTTTAATGATAAGCAACTGATAATAGATCCTGTAAATCATTTTATTGCGACATTTGAGAATTCATTACGGAAATTGATTATAACAGATACAACAATACAAAAAGATCGTGTAATGGATCAAACAGCAGGAGACTGTATGTTGTGGAGTAAATTACAATAGACTTATATCCAGAGGACGTCCATCTTTTGAAATGATGATGGCGATGATATAATGGATAGGTATAATAAATGAACTGAAGAAATTATTCTTGGTTTTAAGAGTAAGGGGACAAAATCAGCGACCCTGAAGAAGGAAATGAAACACTTTAAATGTGTTAGGAGTCCAACATCGTTATGGTTATGTAATGCGATTTAAATGTCTCCTTTTTTCAGGTGCGGTGTATGATAGAGGAGTACTACGACAACGGCTCGAAGCAGGGTCGAGGAGTCAACGGCAACATGAACGGTGACGCGCGGAGGAACGGCATTTCGCTGACAGAGTTCGAGGATCTGTGTGCCAATCTTAAAGCACAGCAGGTGATAATGAATTTAATGACCTTACCGAATGAACAAACATGGAATACATGGTTTATCAGCACATGTTACACGCACCTTTGTTATCGTATGCAATTGTGTTAATAGTATGACACTTTATATTATATGTGATTACTTATGTTCGCGGTTACTTTTATTGAATGTTAAATTATTATTAAACAAAATAATTGTTAAAGTTAAACAGTTTAAGCTGCCCTCATTGTCCGATTTGATTAAACACAGATGAAATAATTCCGAACGGCCTAGCATGACGCATTGCTGATAAAATCAAGGAGTCAACAGATTTGAACCCGGTTCAATTGACGTACACGACGGCATAACACGCCCCATTTCATGTAGTTACGTCAATAGACTTGTGTATGATGTCAATAAACCGTTTAATAATTTTAATAGGAACAAATCAAAGTTTAATAGATTTAGTGTTAGCAAGATATTTGCCGTTACTGTGAGAAAAGTTTACTGGTGGTAGGTCTCTGTTGCCGGAGACCGTCTAGGTACCACCGCAGCTTCTATTTCGCTTTGAAGGGCACTGTAAGCTAGTGAAATTATTGTGGTAATGAAACTTAACACCTCATGTCTCATGGCTACGAGCGCAGTGTGGTGCAGTGTATACCATCTTAACTAGTGCCGCGTTTTTATGGGCAAGCGACTTACCATCAGGTAAACGTTTCGCTCGTCTCGTAGAATAAAAAAAATGATTCACATACATTTATATTAATTAACTATACGGAGCAATAATTTAAATGTATTGTAAACTTAAGTGATCCTGTTAGATATACTGGTTCACAGCTTTAAATTTTGTTTTTGGGACCTTTACCTTTAAATGTTTTTTTTTAATATTCAAAGGTGGCGAGCACATTCAAACAAGCTGTCAGTAAAAAAGAGAACTTGGAGCACTTGGGCGGCATGAGCGAAGCCTCCAGTGACGGTAAGAAATGTTACAAACCTAATTAAATCCCTGAAGGTTTTCAGACAATAAGTTCTATCCTTTCAGCAATGCGGGTTATGAAATACGAAATAATTTATGAACTATTTTAATGTCATTTATTAGAAATAATTAGATTACAATCATAATCTCTTATTCTAAGGCTTCACTTTATGTTATTCTGACCCAAGTTAATCGCTAACCAACTTACTTGCTTTGAACATTTCATAGAATTCGAAATACATATAATCAGGTTGATTTCTTAATGAAAATGAATGACATTACTTTGTTGTAAATGATGAATAATTATTTTTATATTGTGTTTAATTATCTCGAGAAAATTACTTCTGTACTTTGATGCATCCATCCATTTAGTGTTCGATATTTTATATTGATACTGGTGAATAGTGAGCCTGTTCAGATTTTTAAAGAACAAATCGTGTATCTATGATAAATAAAATATTAAAAACATCGATAGTTTTAACATGTTTTACCAATATTATGTTTTGCAGGTACCACACACTCAGTTAGACTGGAGGAACAGATGGCCTTCTCCGGTTGGATTAACAGTAATCTAGAGAATGACCCTGATTTGAAACACCTCCTGCCCATCGATGCCGAAGGGAAGCACTTGTACGAAAAACTAAAGGACGGTCTTATACTATGGTCAGTAAATATGAAAACTTTCAAAACAGAGTTGAAGTTTTCTTTTCTCTGTTAATTCTGGAACTATTGCAATGTTATCACACTATGTAAATATTTTACAAAATGTAAAATAGGGGTCGCTGACTTTAGACGAATAATAACATATATCGAGACATATGTTTTATAACTTCAAGTGACCTACGACAGTTTAAAAAATACGGTATAATTATATATATAAAATAAAACTAGAACAAAAATGTCCATCTTCATTATCGTATTCATATTAGTTTCGTATAGGACATAGATTTTGTATGATACCTTTGAATAGTGGTTTACTTTTCAATTCCTAATTATTTTTTATCTCCTTTCAATAACGTGGGCTAGTGCCTCAGTTTTATGAGCGAACGTAACACTTACCATCAATTGAATGTTTAATGGTGCGGCTATAAAAAAATAACATCTCATTACAGCAAAGTGATTAACCACTCTTGTCCGGACACTATCGACGAGCGCGCTATCAACAAGAAGAACTTGACGCTTTATACGAAGCACGAGAACCTCACCCTCGCGCTGGTCTCATCGCAGGCCATCGGTTGCAACATCGTCAACATCGACGCTCACGACTTGGCCAAGGGTAACTTAAATGCATAAAGTAATAAGTCAATTTTCATTCGCTAATAGCAGTAGCAAGAAATTATAACATTTTAACCTGTAAAACTATTTATAAGTCATGCTAAACAATATATGAAATTATTTAATGTTGCAGGTAAACCCCATTTGGTGCTGGGTCTGCTGTGGCAGATCATCAGAATCGGTCTGTTCAACCAGATCACCCTTGAGCACTGTCCGGGTCTCACTGAACTACTTAACGATCAGGTAAACATATTTTTTATGTTTTAGAGCTACATATAAAAAAAGAACGAAATGCTTATACATATTTTGTACTTATATAAACTAAGTTATGTAAAATCTGTGTTTTTGATAAACATGTGATTTCTTATGATAATTGTAATGATGAAAGTGACGTTATGGTTTTTAGGAACGTATAGAAGACCTCCTCGCGCTGTCGCCGGAAGCGATCTTGCTCCGCTGGGTGAACCACCAGCTGCAATGCGCTGGAGTTACTCGCCGCTGCACCAACTTCCAGCAGGATGTTTCCGACTCGGAGATCTACTCCTACCTGCTGAAGCAGATTGCACCCGAAGACGCGGGCGTTACGTTAGACGCGCTTAGAGTAAGTATTATAATAGCATCAGAAACAAATTCCTTAACATGACGTGCAGTAAGACCAAGTACAATATTAACCAATAATATATATCTTTGTGACCATTTTTAATGCAAATAATTATGTAAATGGAATAGGAAACAGACCTCTTGCGTCGTGCGGAAGTGATGCTGCAGCAGGCTGCGCGGCTGCGTTGTAGGGCATTCGTGTCGCCAGCAGATGTGGTGGGCGGCGTGTACAAGCTCAACTTGGCGTTCGTCGCGAACCTGTTCAACCAGCACCCGGGCCTTAACCGCACCGTCGACACCGAGCAGTACCACCAGCTCGACGAGACCAGAGAGGAGAAGAGTTAGTACTACGTTTTATTTTTTATTATAGAACCAAGCGACGAAATCGACAGCACGTTCATAAATAAACAGCATTTTTTTAAATATGATAACTTTCAATTATGATAATTAATGCAACGTTTCAATGATGCAGCATACCGCAACTGGATGAATTCCATGGGCGTGGCACCGCACGTCAACTGGCTGTACTCGGACCTCACGGACGGCTTGGTCATCTTCCAGCTGTACGACATCATCAAACCTGGCATTGTTAATTGGAAGAAGGTAACCTTGAAATGTAGAATTTATAGATTTTTTCCATTAACTAACAAGACGTTCACGTGACGGAAAGTGGCACGTCTGTCGTTAACAATGTGGCGCTAGTTAGCTTGATATATATTTTACGACATTGACCTCATTGCCTTGTGGCACAAAATTTCAAGTCTTATAATACCAGTAATTTCGCTATATACAGCTCTCTTAAAACCGGAACACAGTAATGGGTACTACTGTTTGACAGTAGAAATAGTCGCTGTGATGTAGGATACCTATGCGATATCTGATGGCAGAGACGTACATAAATATTATCACTACTCAATGTAGTACATTTCTCAAATTTATACGCTTAACACCAATTTTCAGGTGCACAGGCAGTTCTCGAAACTTCGCAAGTTCATGGAGCGTTTGGAGAACTGCAACTACGCAGTGGAACTGGGCCGCCAGTTGGGATTCTCGCTCGTGGGCATCGCGGGCGCAGACATCAACGAGGGAAACGCCACGTTGACGTTAGGTGAGTCAATTTAAACAACACCACCACTTTTAAACTTTAAATTTGAATGTAATAATATTGACAATTTCATCAACAGCAAAACACGCATCTATATACATAGTTATAGAGCCGCCTATAGGCGAATCCTGTAATAGTATGTTGCAAAAAAGTTATCTGCAAATTTTTTAGTAGAAATATTGGAATAAATTGTTAAATAATAAAAAACTATTATATTTTATAAATTATGAAATAATATTTAATAATAATAACCAGCGTACATATTATTGTATTCACTGGTAAGAACAGGATTTTCTCTTACGAGCATATTGTCATTGCCATTTATAAACCCGATTAACTAAGTGAAGGTTGGAAGAATCATTACTTCATCAGTTAGTTTGTTACGCATTAAATAATTATAAAATGTCAATATCTAGCTCTGATCTGGCAACTGATGCGCGCGTACACGCTGTCTGTGCTGACGCGACTGGCTAACACTGGCAACCCCATCATTGAGAAGGAAATTGTGCAGTGGGTTAACAACAAACTTCAATCCGCCGGCAAGAGCTCCTCCATCAAGAGCTTCCAGGTTTGTAATTAGTTTAATAATAAGTTTTTCAATTATAGAACCTCGAATTCAGTTTGACAAAGCCTGCGAGACGTCAACCTAATGGTAAGTGAAATCACTACCCCACCAAGTGAAATTACTAGGATAGGTGTATCACTTATGACCAGATAGCTCCTGCTAGTCTCGTTGCTTCGTCGAATAAAAAAATATAGTAGTGCAGAAAATTCTTTTATGTTAATACTTTTCTTATATATATGTATATATAATTTTGATGGTAATTGTTTTTTGTTTACTTTTCAGGACGAAGTGTTAGCTGACGGAAAAGTGGTGATAGATTTGATCGACGCTATCAAGCCAGGATCCATTAACTACGACCTGGTGCTGCCCGGCGGCAATGAGGAGGTGCGTGTTATAATTATATATCTATAAAATAAATAACCTACAACTGCGACTCGTAGCCTTCTCTTACAAGAAGAGTTAAAGAGTTCTATCCTGGTGCATCTTAATTGTACAAAGTTACAGTTACAATTCTTTTGATAGATCGTGTCTATAGCTTCTTGGTTCTTAACGGCTAATCCGATTTGCCTGTGTTTTATTAAAATTTTTTTGGTGTTTATGAATGTTATTTTATATCACAATAATATTTTTTTCAGGAGAACTTGGCGAATGCGAAGTACGCAATATCGATGGCGCGACGTTGCGGCGCACGCGTGTACGCGCTGCCCGAAGACATCACCGAAAGGAAGCCCAAGCTGATCATGACTGTGTTTGCCTGCCTCATGGCGCTCGACTACATACCCACAATGGACGCACCGGTCGCTAAGTAAGTCATCGCACGCACGCGGCTTGATTGAATTTTTAAGTCTTGCAACGCCAACACCACGTCGGAGAGTAACCCGATAAAAATTTGTTTCATTTATGGGGAGTCCGTTAATTAATAATATACAAAAATACTCACTGAAGTGTCGTATCTGTTGTATCGGTATAGTTTATCTATTTTATGGTATTTAATATTGTTCATACAATATGGCTTTCTCGTGGGGGTGTCACTTTTATATTATCATTATTTAGCAGTTTTATTATTTTTGTAAAACTGCTTATATAATAAATGAAGTAGAATAGTTGAATGTTATATTATCATGGTTTTTTAGATTATTTTATAACGAATCTAAGTACAACGGCCTGCGATTATTGCTTACATCGAAGTTATTGCGTGTAATCTTAAAAATTCAATCAAGCTTGATTAGTAAAGTGCTGACACGGTGAACAAAATGGGATTTGTTTTGGCTAAACAAAACAGCTTGGGATTACTGTGTTTTGGTTTTTTAAATAAGAGGCCTAAGGATGTGTGAAAATCGTGTGTATACTATTTTTAGTGGCTTTACTGTAACAGGCTGCAAAATAAATCAAGTAGCAAACTTTAAGATAAAAAATTCTTGAGATTAAAACGTTGTCTATGACTGTCATAATCTGTTGTAATATAGTGAAAGCCATTAAATATATATAACCCACCTACTGGTACAAGAAAATTTGTTTTAAAACTAAAGAAAATATGTACCTATACTGAATGTTGTACATTCTCAAGACCTTTCCTATATGAATATATATAGCATAGTATAAGCAGGTGATGGGCACAGTGTAAACAGATCGCCTGGGGATTGCAACTGCGAATATCGATTCACCGCTTACGTCGATGAATCGATGTTTACTCATCAATATGTTATGAAGGTACATAGACATTATTATTGAACACTTGCATACCCCAGCACCAGCGCACATTTCTCTTCGCTTAAATCATATTAATTTCAATGCTTAATCACAGCGAAAAATAGGTTACAAATTATGTACATCCAAAATATACTCGATCAAGAAATATATTTCTTAGTATCTGTTGATTGTACGTTAAAATACCAATTAAATCGTAACAAGGTATTTCAAAATTAATAAAAAACGAGATATTACTAGCTTAGAAAAACATGTCCAGGTTCTAGTGCTGTGTAGACATTGAGGAGGTATCATCATGTCCTTGCGATGTTCTTTGGAAGATGATGCTGCTTCCTTTATTTCTACACCTATCTAGTAAATCTTGGCTATCTTCGTCCATATAACAGGTATATTTATTTATAAATTGCTATAAAAATGTTGTGGAATTATTTCTAAAGCTGACGCTGTTTACACTGCGGCCCGGTGATGGAATTGTATGTTTTGTGATCGTCCCAAGTGTTTGTCGCTGCAGGGCGGGGAGTGTTTTTTAACTTGTAATACATTCAGAAACTTTTGCATAACAATAACGTATGTATAGTTAAGTGTTACATATACTAAGCGGGGGATGCGCGTGCGCAGCGTCCCCGCGGACATCGCGCTGATAGATGACGTGTTTAGTACTTACCGATTTTAGTATTATAGACGTGTCAATGATTTATTTTTAATTTTTACGTAACAAGTACGTTGCTAAGTGATCAGAGCTTTTAACGATATGCCTGTACCGTTTTTATTTTTGATAATTTTTAATCGAAGGTTAAGTTCGTTTTAGAGTAAAAGACTTGATATACAACGAATGTAATCGCCAATTATATGCGATGAATGCGAAATTATTTCATTAATACACCTAATTCTGTTTAAACGCGGTAGGTACGTTCCAAAACCAAGTAAAACATTAAAAAAAGGGACACTAAACAAAAGACTGAAATTTATACTTAAAGAGCTATGAAGATATTAGAAAGGGGAATTCTCTTACTGATTTCTAAAAAATTACAGTTAATAATAACATTTTTTAAAATTTCAATCAACTCACCTTTTTTGTCGTGTAAAAACTGAATTGGGTGTAATATGAAATAACAAATATTTAATTTTTAATATTAAATCATAATATTAAGTTATTGGGATTATACATAAATACGTAATACTCTAACATCATATAAAAAACTGAACCGTTTATTTCAACATTCCTCATAACAGCATTCCTTATTGGCAATACAATAGACATTAAGACTTAAGTTGCAATCGGCGAAGGTTGCCCGGAGGTCTGATGGCCGTGAGGTCCTTGTGATGAGCATGGTACTGGAAGGCCTTACGAAAGCTGGTCTGACGATCTGATGACTGTGGGAAACCGTTGAATGCCAACGAAGGACTAATCCTTTTGGAGATCTTTGTGAGAGGTCCAGCTGTAGGCGGTCTATCAATATAACAATGGAACCTTTTTTCGCTTATACGAATGTATATTACTTATGTTTAAGTTAAGTTACTGTGAGATATTTTTTTAGAGCTTTTATTCATCGACATTCCCCATCGGGAACAACATTTTATTTTATATACCATATTATTTTAAATGTAAATTTTCTTTTAGAATTAAGTTTTAATAGAATTATTATTTTTGTTGTTTTACATATAATTGATGGATCAGTGAATTATTATTGCGGAACTCCGTTTTTAATTGAACAATTGTATTAATTACTATTACACATATATTATATACATATTGTCATTTATGATTTTTAATCATTTTTAAGCGTATTAATAAATCGGAATTGATCATAAATGTATTTTAATAACTCACGAACCTATTAATAACTACATAAATGTGTTGTGAACCATTTTTTTTGTCAATTGGGGGCTATGGGTGCTTACGTGATCTGTGGAGTTTGTGTTTACACTTCTTAAGGCGACCATTGCACATGTCTCTGGGAACGATAAAAGGTACATCTTTTACATTATTTCTTCATAATTATAATCTAATTAACACCCGCTATCGCTTTTAACATGAACTGGCTCTCATCGGTGCTAACAGGATTCTTATAAAATTATTTCTCCTTAACAAATTTTATGCATTGCTCTTAACTATTATTATCATCTTATAATTGCTAAAAGGCTACAGAACTTCTGCGTATCTGTTCAGCCATACAGTATTGTGCAACTATTACTCTCTTCCGTTTGAAGAGCGCTGATGCTTGTGATGTTATAGTATAAATATTCTTACTGGCGCCGGATAATGACCAGTTGCTTAAAGAATTATTGTAATGTAAATTTCTAAAGTGAAATAAGCAACGTTTTCTTCGTGGTAGATATGAAGAAAAATCAGGTCTGTAGATACAAAAAACACCGTCTATTTTCTTTCCAATGAAAATACACAAAATTATTGTTTTACATTAAGTGTTCATAAACTTTATCTAGAACCTTCTATCGTAAATCACAATCTTCATCATAAATTCGTGCGTATTTATAGGATTGAGAACATGGAACCAGCTAGATTCTTGGACGACTCGATGGACAGCGAAATTGAGAATGGGGTGCGGTCACCAGAAACGTGCGATTTGGACACTGGAATAGGATCACCGGTTACAGAGAAGCCGGCTTTACCACCCAAACCGGATCGATTAGGAACATTGCACAGGACCACATCAGCGCAATCAGCGACCGATTTAATCGAAGAATAGACGAGTTATTTCTAACTGTTGTACATATATAAGTACTAAATGGTATATGATCTAGGACATACGCTACGATATTAATTTTAAGGAGAGCATACAATCTTACTCCTGCCGGGAGATAAGTGACCCTGATTAGCCATCATAGAGAAGTAAATGAACTTATTTTTGATATTTTTTGTTGTTTTAATATTTTGACATAAATTATTTTCAGTGAATTTATACAATACATATTTAATATTGATCTATTTTTTACATGTTTTATAATAGACGCAAATCATATTTTTATTAAAAATAATGAAAGAAAAATTTGTATGAAATTTTTCGTTTTTTGTTTATGGATGATTATTTTTGAAAAAGATTTTGTTATTTTTCTATATTATTTTATGATAAAAATTATTATATACGTGGTGGTTTTATTACAATTTTTAACACTGCGATAGGTCTCCGTTGCAAACCAAGTAGCATCGCCAAAGTTTATTTGCAAATATTATTATGTCCTAACAGTTACTATAATTGCTCATAGCAATGTGTCTTTATTCAATAATACTACATTAACATACTTGTATATATTCAAGCAATAAACATCACTTTTACGGCTCATGTTCAATTGTAGGTAATGTGTCTATCCTATTACATACAAGACCTTATCTTTTAGTAAATAACACGGGATTAGGTTTATAATGAAAATGCGGAAAAGGATAAAATTGTGATGATTTAATACATTTTATATCAGGCAACATAATCGAAAATGACAGTAGTTGAGACTGCTACAAAACAATTCGATGGGAGAACTTGCATTGAAATATAATTACACTTCCACATATACATATAAATGAGAAATACAGCGTCTACATTGGAGCATACTTTTATAATAACGAGTCGTTTTTACATTTTTATATAGGTTTGACCGGGCCGTCAAAATTTCCAATGAGCACAAGTTAGGATAAACAGAAAATTCGAAGGAATTAAAAAGCACAGTATAATTGACACAGCCTAGGAACAAATTCACATTCTATTGTTGCCACATTTGCAAATAATTAAAAGCGAATACTTTCACATTTCTCATCTATTTTCAATACATTAAATTAGTTATTATATACTCACAATTTTACATAAACTTTAAAATGGCGTACAAATATTTACAAAGTATTTAAAAAAAAAAATCCAATTGATCGCTATAACTCAAGGCGCGTTATCATTAATGCGGATGGTATATGTTACCGTCCTAACAATCTACATTACAATTGTGATCATTGTGTAATCAATAAAAAATTTGGAATGTCTTTTCGTTACAAACATACAAAATAACAGAAAAAAGGATTTCGTCTAAAATTTTATCCAATAATTTACTCTTAAGAAATGATTTTCTATTAAATTATATAAACTATTTGGTATTAAAAAAAAATATTAAAGCGTATTTCAAAAAGGCAATTATTAACGCTTAAAATTTAGGAATATCTATATCCAAAATCCAATTAACAATAATTTTGCTATAAAAAAACGACCATTAAATACATCTCTTTAATAAATAAATAGTTTATTCAATTATTTCTAAACGCCTTCGATAACGCAACACATCACTAAGTAAAGCCATTTTCAGTATTAAAAAATATATTTTGCACATTAAAAAAAAAATCATCCCACTAAACCACTTATCGGTGGCTGTACCACAAATATATACATAACATAAATAATAATTTACATTGTGTTTTTAATTCATTACCATCACCCGTCCAATAACACCACAGCAATTCGAGATACATTGGAAGTTGTCCTTTCATTAAAACTTAAGTAATAGAGAAACAATACTAATGAAACTATGTAGAGCATCGTGCGAAAGAGATAGATAAACTTTGTATGCCATAGACAACAGAAAAATTATATAAGTACTGCATACAACAAAAACTGGTAATTCACATAATCATTTCATAATATATTGACACGTTTAAATAATAATATAAAATAATAAACATATTGTGCTATTTTAGCATATATTTTAAAATGGTAGAAGATCTCATGCTAGATCGTCTAAATACCACAACAGCGCAGACGCAGTTTGGGCGTCGTACCTAGTAACGAGACTTGATATCTCGTGTCTCATAGCGACAAGTACAATGTGGTGGTGTTTAACTAATTAGTGTTACACTTAGAACACTATCTCTTTTTACACGATCTCTATTAAAAATTAATATTACATGAGAGCGTCATCGATATTAAAATGGACCCCATCCTACTTGATAACCTACATTGTGCATATTATCTTTAATATTGCTTTTAAATACAACAGCGGATATCTCGATTTATGATCTTACGAAAAATTCTAAAGTCAATTAACAAATCAATTTGTACCTTTCGAAATGTTAGAATTTCTGCTAACGCCATCTCTCGGCTTAATTCTACAGTTTTTTACTAGAGGGCTAATAATGAATAACCCTCTTAATGATCTCACAACTTGGACTTCCATAAGGAGAGAGACAAGACTCACAATACTAGCCAAGTGCGAGCTGGATCACAGGTATATTATAAAAGAGTATTATAATTTGAAAAATTAAATTAAAACATTTGTAATGTAAATCTTTTTTGTACCTATCCATGTTACTTACCTTTCGTCGTCGGTAATGGCAAGACAAACGTAACTCGGCACAGCCTTTAATAATACATGATACTGCAACTTTGTTCAAAACTAAAATACACAAGCCTTTTTAAATTAATCTACAGTTTGTGTTCAATATCAAATTATTAATATTGACTATAATATACTGCTGTATTAACAATGATTATAAAAAAAAATCTGTACTCGATAAAATTTGCCAATGAAATAATATTTAATTCGATCAGGAATTGTTTTAAATAAATAATATTACATGTTCCGCTTTAAATTATTTACAGAACCATAAAATATTATGAAAACTGCTAACCAAACGGGAAAATGCAGGTTTTCGTTAGAGTTGCCATAAAAAATACAAATTACTTAATATTTAAATAAAATTACGCTTCAGAAATATTAACCAATTCTCGGATTTATAACAATATAATATTTCACAAATGAAAAATTAGTTCTTCATTAACAATTAATACTTTATCATTTACTTTATTGGAATTTTAGAGTATTTTGGGCATATTGCTAGAATCTTATCTCATATCTTGAAAAAATATTTGTTGCTTGCAAAGTGACCGTGGCGTTTCTGATCAGATTCGCAATACGACTAAGAAGCTCCCACCCTTTGTAGCCAGAAATAGAACGAGTTGGCATAACATCATAAGAATAAGAAATGGATGGAAGTCACCAGGAATACTATGCGGAATAATTAGAATATATGCAATAGTAAGACTGTACCAAAGTTACAGTTTAGTTTCTCACCGAATACAAACTAAAACTCTATACCACTTTTGGATGCCAAAACCCCACCCAACCATCCAATTGTTCACTGTACAAAATATTCATTTATTTATTTACCGCAACGAACGCAATCCATAGACAAAATTACAATATCACGAACATTTTCACCTAAAAACGCGCGCAAGGCATTATCATCCACACAACGACTTGCACTCATACCTGAAGTGGAAAAACAAAAAAATAAATTAACCAAAATAAAAAAAAAAGAACTCAATGTGTTTAAGTAAAGATTAGTTTTTGCCGTTTTCAATATACCATAAAAAATTAAATCAACAGCCTATAATTTTTTTCGGTGCTGGGGTTTAGGCTCTTCTCTAAGGAGTGAATCAAAAACATTTTGCCACGTGGTTATATATTCTAGTACGCTGCAATTTTCGGGACATCGGTTTTTCAACGAAGCCTCCCTTCACCGGAAGACCAAGCTCAGTGGGAATGGAACCCGCATATTTTAGATATACAATACATATACGATCGATAAACAAGACCATAACCAATGAGAAAATTTTAAATGTTAGATGTTATAAGCAATATATAGTGTCATACATTTGACTGACTCCGTGGTTAAACGCTTTTTTAATAACACGGAGGTCCCTGGTTCGACTCCGAGTGGAGTTTTGTTTTTTAAAACCCGCCTGGCTAGCTGTCTCTCTCATATTGTAATTCTGCTGGCATAACTGCATTGTTGTGAGAGCCGGAGTATTCTTCACGATCAACAGCCTTGTCACTTAACACCATGTAAAATCGAGGTCAAGTGCATATTGTAGACAAAAGAACATACATGTGTCAATAAATATTAATGCTTTGGGTTATACAATATGGCGTGCGTATATTTAATTAGTAGATGGAAATATTACAATAATCGTTTATCTATATGATATTAAAGGCATCATAGTAAATCTATACGTTGTTTTGTTTTTACAAAATCTTTATAAAATCTAATCGAAATAGACAATAGTTAAGTATAAAAATTTATATCAAACTAATTTCAGAAGGAATTTAAAATCTAAACATGTCCGACTAAATTGCAAATATAGATACCGTTTAATATCAATATAGATTTGGTTAGTTAAATATTATTGCTACGTTAGTTAACTAACAGTTTAAAATCACTCGCTAACGTGGACTTTAATACATCATCGTTAAATATAACATGGAGGGGTTTAACTGTTGCACATGGTATATGATCATAGTTAAAGTATATCAAGTTTGTAAATTTACAATTTTATTGCAAAGAAAATAATACTTTTGTTATTATAACAAAAAAAAACTTCGTTTTAGATAATATAAAAAAGATAAAAAGATTATTTTTTTAAATAAGAAAATTAGTTTCCTCTTAATTCCTCTGTTGGTACTTCGGGTCTATGAGTCCATGAAATTTGTTCTAGGAACATG
This sequence comes from Byasa hedistus, assembly GCA_029286795.1. Taxonomy (NCBI): domain Eukaryota; kingdom Metazoa; phylum Arthropoda; class Insecta; order Lepidoptera; family Papilionidae; genus Byasa; species Byasa hedistus. Next base: position 3,847,283 of record JAGSMW010000013.1, on the reverse strand, counting down.
TCGGTATCCTCACGATATTTTCGTATGGGTCGAACCCAGTCCAACGACCGACTTATAAACTGAGCTATCACGTCTTCTTTCCACATAAATAAAAATTAACTATAAATACATGTTTAATGACTTTATACATATAAATATTTGTTAATAGTGACGTTTGTTTATACAAAAGCAAAGTTAGAAGAAGCGGTTACTCTCGAACAGCCCGCAGTGAAGTGGGGGAGAGGGGGGCGGCCCGCCCTCACATTACCTGTCGTGATGTTTGTCAAGCAGGTACTCCTTCAGCCTCACCACCAGATGGTCGGACAGCTGCGTCACTTCCGGCCACTGCTTCAACACCATAACACCGACCATCACCACTAAACTAGTCGTTAATACTCGCACTCTGTAAGAGATAAAAGTATTAATCATTATCTTTTCATTAATGTTAGTATGAGGTAGCAATACGTGCTAGAACTGGAGGGATGCTAGAGGAAGGAGAACACATCGTGAGGAAACTGATATGTTCTAAGAAGCTCTCGGGTACATGTGATTTACACCAACCCAAAGTTAATGAGGTGAGGGGAGAACCTTTAGTTATTGCAATAGGAACATTAGGTGGGTTGTTTATGTTGCTTAATGCTTGTAACTTTGTAAAAAAATATTATATTTATTATAAATAAAGATAATAAGGCATGTTTCATTCATTCTTCTAAGTCGTATTTCCTCATAACAGGGTCGTGGTCATCATGTTTTTATTGAAACACATGACGACTTACTTGGCAGTTATAATGTTTCATTCATAAGAATCATCTATATTTTTTTATATTCAAAAGCAAAACAAATTATTTTTAAATTTTCTTTTTTCAATAAAAATAGCTCATTAAACAAATGGTTTACGATAGTCTAATTGTGGATTTGAACCTGTGACTTTTAATTCCCAAATCATTTTAATAGCAATAGATCTTTTTTTTTCGACAGAGGAGGTAGGTGATAGAATGTTCAGTAAGCATCTCTTTGAAACCCTCAAGCCGCACCACAGAATGTTTGTGGGCATGCAGTGTTTTTGTTCTGATGCGAGAAACCACTGACCGTGTGCGAAGGAACGGCATAGTGACGCCTGCGACGGTTGCGACCAGCAGTAGCGCGAGCTGAAGCAGCGTGAGCGCCACGTTGAGCAGTTTGACGAGAAGCAGACGCGGCGGAAGTGCGGCGGCGCCACCTGCGTCTCCCGCACCGCCGCCGCCACCCGCGCCACCACCGCCGCCCGCCGCCCACTGCTCCAGCTTGCCAATCTATTATATAATGTATTATTAACTTTTATACTTGATTGAATACACTATAATTTTACGTATGGTATTTTTTTGATCTGTGCATTAACTTAAACCTTGCCTTACCACAACTTATAATAACAATTACAGATAAAACTTACTTTAGTCTGACAGAGATCGAGAGCCTCGTGTATGTCCCGTATTCTCTCTTCGCTTTGATATTGTACTTTCTCTTCTACATCAGTAAGAGCTTGTTTAAGATTTTCCACCTGAAATAAGAAAACTGTAGAATTAGTTATTTTTATTTAGTCAGGTTTCATTATCTTTTTAATAATATTGTTTCATTTGTGTAAACATATTTTGACTGCCTCCTTGGCGCAGTAATTATCCGTTTATCTAGTAACACTCTTAATTCGATTACGGGACCACAATGCTGTTAAGTTTGCTTGTTAAAAGTACCGGTACAGCAGCATGTGCTGTTTCGACACATGAGAGCTAAAATATTCTGAGCAAACAATGAAAATTTAGGTCAAGTTAACAAATGTTTGAGAAGATGTAAATTATAGATCTTTCTTCAAAAAAGAAATGAAAGTATCTCATCACATACCTCGTTTTGGTGTAATTCAGTGAGATCATTTATTTGTTCCTCAAGGCGTTCAGTCTTGAACCGCTCCTCTTGCAGCGCCGCCGACAGGAATGACACTTCTTGAGAAAGGTTCTGTAGTTAAATAAGCGATCATGTAATACTTTGACTGGTAACAAAATAGCTTAAAATCTAGATTTATTCTATAAGATATATACAAGCTTACCTTCAGAGCGTCGATCTTCTCCGCGAGACGTTCATAATCCTCCCTGCGTTCGCGCAGTTCATTTAGAATTGGTTTTATAGAGAAGGCTGCTTCCGACATGTTATTAGATCCTGCCTGCGTTTGGTACCTAGAGAGAACAATGAAATAAGTTGTTTTTTAATTAGAAATAATAATCAAATTTAAAACTGGACATTTATTGTTAATATCGGAACGTTCCATTAGTCGAAGCTAGACAAAGAAAACGCCTCGCCCTCGCATACGTACCTCGACTTGAACCTATGGAAATTGGTGTTTATGTCGTTAAAATTAGTGAGATATTAAAATTTTTAGGGTAACGAGAAAAGCGTTAACCGCTATGTGTTACAAAGCGTCGCTATCAACAGGCGTTACACTTACAGTCCCTTATCACATTGAACGTATTACATTTACGTTTGTAGGATGTTATTTTCTGAGTTAAAAAAACTATACTTACGGTGCGCCTTCGCTGGTGACAGAGGAACTGGGGGAAGCGTTAGGTGAGAACTTAGGAGCCGGCGATGTGGCGGCTCTCGGTAGTGTGGAGCCACGCGGCGCCGCCGCTTCGCCTGCTTCCGAAGCGCGGGAACCTTCCGATGACGCGTTCGCTGCCACGTTGTAGCAACACTCAATACGGGCATTGTGTTACAAAGCTCTTGTTATTATATTAAAACATTTTAACACCTTGCCGTTCCGTCATCTAATCAAGAAATCTTTCGTGTGACACTAACAAGAATTTCTTAATTACTTCGAGTGCTTTTACCGCGTATATGCTCATTCGCGAATTAAGGTTACAGATGACCTCGTATCATAATTATCATGAAGTAGCTTTTATTTATTGCTTACAGCACGATCTCTTGCTTTATTATTTTGAATATTCAAAATGCACTTCGTTGTGTATGATTGACGAAAGGTTACCGAACGGGAAAATGTTAATTTTTAGACTATTGTGCTAGTAACAGATATTACGAAATATAAATGTATAATAGCCAGTTAGTAAGAGAATATTAATTGTTATAACAGATCTATCTGTTTGTTGTAGATATAGTATGACATATTAAGATATTTATAGACATTTTTATTCACTGAAACATAGGGCTCAAAATGAGGGTTGATGACCTGCTCTCCAAGGTTTGCTATGCTGATGGACAAGCCCAAAATGCTGATAACGGTAACAAAGCTACTGTTCTTTTCTTACAATTCTACTTAGTCGCCTATTACGTCACACCGAGGTTAGACAATAATGCCGAGGACTATGTAGTAAAAAGTTTATAGGTGTACAGTTAAATATATATGTTGCAGCTCATTAATTTAAGATAACATGCATTTTAATTGCGAAGGAAACTATTTGAATTTACTGCTTTTCATCTAAATGTTTCTAGAGAAATGAGTGCTGTATTTGTAATCATTCTTAAAAGAACAGTCACAGTTACATTGCTATTTGAAAAAGTAAATAATGCTTTTGAAAATGAAAAAGAAAAATGATCATGCCTTATACATATCAAGTAAGTAAAATAATGACATCATTTTAGCAATGAAATTAATAACATTTATGAAACAAGGACAATAAAAAGCGTAATTTGCGTTTTTATATTCTGATAAGCAATAAAAAAAGTAGTTTTACAGTAAGTATGAAACAGCAACAAAATTACTTATATGAGATAATAAGCGTATATTTACCTCTCAGTTCCGCGTGTTGTGGGGCTAGCGTGCAATAACAAGACAATATGATAAGCAACAGTTACACAAGGTCTATTTACAAGAGAACAAGCAACGTACGAAATATTATCAAACATTTCATATTTTTGAAGTATTCGAAATATTATAGATAAAGCTAAGTGTGATTAAAAAAGATAACAAGTTATAAAAAAAAACAAATAGTGGTTCTCTATGACAACTATTCACATTTAATGTAATGCTTATGGAAAAAAGATATAAGTAAATTACATCATCAGCAAAAAGAAGTTTAGAAAAAAATAAATACATTTCACAAAGGTCTACTAATAAAAGTAAATAAAAAAGTGATTATTAAAGTAATTTTGTTTTAATGTTTAACCAAGAAAAGACCATCTCTTAACACGGTCTTCGAAGAAGAGCGGTTAGGCATAGAAATATAAACAAAAATTAAATTACATAAGATTTAGTGTATATTGATTGAAGGTAACAGAGACAGATTAAAAAAATATGCCACACAAGACCGTAATAAAGCAACAAAACGTAACATAACTAGATATGATCGACAATATACAGATATAAAAAAGCTAATTATAGAAATTATTAATAAGAATAAGTTAATAATAACTTGCGAGTAAAAACGACATTAGCATCGCGAATTTGAAATTAAAAAAATTGTTATGAAATCGCCACTAAGATTGAGTTAGAAATGTAATGATGATGTGCGAAGTATTTTTGATAAGTTAAAAATATATAATTTGTTGTGTAAAGAAATATATATAACTGTTATGATAAGATACAATTAAATTGTTAGATTGTGAATAATTACATTTTTTCCGGCACTTCCTACACTTCCCGAACAGCATGCTATTGAGGCCGCCGCTATGGCGTCACAATGCAAACATTACTCATCCCGCCGCACGTCAGCGCTTCAACGCTATTGGCATTGACTGAACCGCGTTTATCTCTGCGCCGATGTTTATCAACGAATGTTATGTAAATATTTCAAGTTATGTTTACGTTATGAACGTAGGTGTTATTACGTATCTCGTGAATAGTTAGCGATAGCGAAAATCGCACAATTTTCCGCTGGTTAATTAATAACGTGAGTATGTATTAGCGGTGAATAAGTCGCTGTGCCTTTTTTCGTCTGGTGTCAGTAAGAAACATTGCACAAAATTTAGCTTGTAACTACGAGACACAAGATGTTAGTAATTTCACTAGCTACAGCACTCATGCCGGAACAAAGTAACATAATACTGTTTAGCAGTAAAAACAGAAGCTGCGATTGTACCTGGCTAGACGGTGTCGAACAACAGATACCTAATCTAATCATTGGTAAAATGTGTTTTACTATAACAAAACAATTTTGTAATATCTATTAAAAAATTTAGGCGCCTAAAGCTTCGCGTATCTATAGAGATACGCGAATATTGCAGAGTGTGGTTTTGCGTAATAACTTCGCGGGAATTTTACTTTTAATTATATTGAACTGAAGGTTAGTAGAGTTCAAAACAATGAATGTTAAAAATTATATAAATTCTTTTGTACTATATATTCATTTTGTTTAACCAATGATTATTCCATATCTTTATTGTAATACATTGACAATTTTTCAAGTTCGAACATTTCGAGTCCGGAGCTGAGCTGTATAAGGTTAACGAAAATATTTTTAAAAAATGAATAATTAGGAAACCATTTCATTATAGTTTATGTTCTCTCTGTTATATATGATGTAATCATAATAACCAAACCCAGAAAAAGTTAATATTAGTGCAATAAATTTGATAACGATTTTCACGAGTAATGTGTAAAATATGCTTTTTAATTACGAAGCAATGATTTCATTCTTATATGATCGTGACCGTTTTTAAAGTTACGTAAAGTTATAAAAGATGTTTATTCAAGTACTTCGTTACTAGCAATTTTTAAAGGAACTCAATTTAAGTGTGTATTTTATTTTTCATTAAATATTTCAAATGGTGTTAAATTTTAAGTTATGTGTTAAAATTTATTTTCAGTAAAGCGTAATAAATTTGACATTGCGCAGCAAACTAAGCTGTATAGATATAATAAAAATAAAATGTTATATAACCGGCTTAAATGAATTGGTTTTATTTACAGTGAACTTTTACTATGTACAATACAACGGATGTTCATGTTTGACTGGATCTTGATGAAAAATATTATTTACGTAGTACAGGTATACTAATAGAAACAGCATTTTTACTAATTTCACTAACGGATACATAACAAATATTTTTCATAAACGAGGTTAAAAACTACAAGAAAAAGGTAGAAAAATAGTGAAAAAGATTTTGACCATTTCTTTTAATAGATTTTAAGAAACAAAGATCATTCGGGATTGTTCAGAGCAGAATAATTATTAGACGAAATATAGATTAGATATTTATAGTACTTGAATGCTTGCAATTTTCTGAACATGTATAAAATATATGACGAAGTAGAACGAGATATAAATAACCAACAAATCTAAATATAAATGAATAATAATACGAAGGTACAATATTTTGGTGCCAAACAGTATAACAATAAACTGAGAAATAGTAATTTCAATATCAGAAGTATAATATCTGTTTGTAAATTGTAGGTATAGCAGTAATTGTTTTTATTTATAATAAAGGAATTAATGCAAGCTGCTGTTATGAAAAAAATATTTATGTAACCCTTTTATTAATTTAAGAGTTTAGTAACACAGTAACCAAGGTGGCTACAACAAATATCAACAGGAATAGCAAAACCTTAAGGACAGTTAATAAAACTATGTCTATAGGTAAAAATATTAAAATATTAGAATCGAATGGACATGAGTTAGTGACGAATGATGTTAACACACGCGATATACTTACAGGGACCCGTGTTCTCTGCGAGACAAAATATTTGATTTAAAAACTTATTTCCATGTAGCCCACCAATTAAATATGGAGCCGTGATAGGAACATATTGTATACTAAAATGAATTGATGCACGCATACAACAATCAATGTATGATACAACACAAGAAATGTCAATTTTGTGTGAAACTATGATCGGGATATACAATGAATAGTGATTCATAACCAATTAGTTACACATATTTGAAAAAAATATAATAACATAACGGAGATATTTGTGTAATTGTTTGTGTGTATATATTAAATAATCAGTATTCCATTATATGGTGAGATTTCAGTGTATTGAAAGAGAGAATGGAAGAGTGGGAGATACAGACCGGCGAGTTGTGCGATGTTGTCCGCGGAGCCGAAGCGGTTAGAGCGAGAGAAGAGATGCGCGAATTCCCGCGGCGCCGCCATTACGCTGCCTCCGAGACCGGTTATACCGTCTCGAATATTCCCACCAACGTTCCTGTAAACCGGAGTCTTATATAAAATCATTATGAGTATTGATAGACACTTCACAACACTGTGCTCATCGCTTTAAAACCAATAATGTTATGTCTCGTTACTCCAGTAATTTCACTAGCTACAATGCCCTGCAAACTGTAATACAGTAATGTTTGTTCACTGCTATTTTATTGCTTTAGACATACCTTCAGATAACTGCTCTGTTTAACCAAAAAAGATCATTTCTTTATTTTTAATCTGGACTGGAATTACTAAATTTACAAAGAGTAAGCGTTAGCATCTATTTTCTATTATATACCAAGAAGTGCTGAAAGACTACATTAGGTTGAAGGATTATCAACACTAGACCAATCAGTACGGAGATCTTTAGAGAGAGATCTATGTTCTGCAGAGGACGCCTATTGGCTGTTGACAACATAACAACTATTATATAGTTAATTTCATTAGAAATGTGAAGTATCGATATTAATAAAGTGAACTCACTTTAACCCCTGCCCCATGTCGCGTAGCACCTCCCTCGGTTGTCGGTGCGCTTGCCCGCTCGTGCCGTGTTGCTGAAAACAACGAGTGACTCTAAAAATTAATAGTTTTTGTAATACAAACTAACACGCTACAATTTAAATATTGTATACATTTAATCAAACAATTTTTTATGGATTTCCTGGATCTCGCGCATTGCATAGGTCATAAACTTATAATCTTCGGCGAAAAAAAGAACATATGTGGAATTGTGATCCAGTGTTGATAAAAAGCTTCGAAGTAATCCCATATCCATTTATGGCGGTTAAGAAACAAAGTATTGCCAATTATAACTAATATGTATACTCACCTCCCAATTTCTAATGCGCTTGTTGTAACCTTCGAGTTTCTTCTGCAGCTGCGCGATGCAAAGTGCGCTCTTCTGGTTCTTCTTCTCGAACACCGCTTTAATGCGCTGCAACTGCTGTTTGTCCGCATTAGCCGCAAGTTTCAAGTACTCATTTACGTTTTCTGTAATTTGATGATGGGAATTCATAAGTTTGGGTTTTTTATATCGGCAATATAAAACACTTTTCCTCAATTCCATATATTGTGCGTGAAAAAGCGTGCTCGCCCAAAATAATCTGGCTCTAACATTTGGATAGTTCGCAATATTAGGGTGGTAGCCGGGTGGTTTCGAAAAAACCCTTACTGGTCAAAGAATCGAAGCCAATACTTCCGTGTTTGTAGGCACGTGATGAGACACTGGGTTTCAAAAGCAAATAGTTATCAAAGTGAAAATTACTTTGATAACCAGTGTACCTAATTATGGTTTTTATTTGTCATCTCACCATCCCGGTTGGTCTGCTCCAGTCGGATCAGATCTTTTGTGCGCTCGATCTTGCTGTTGAGATGCGCTATGGCGGCCGTGGCTTTAGCCGACGTAGCGTTTGCGCCGCTGTCGTATTCATCTAAACAGAAATATATAAATTATAAATATCATATATCTGTGTAAGAAATTATCAGTGCATTGCATGAGGATAGTGTAAATATTTCACAAAGTTTAAATAACGACATTTTTTGTTCTATGAATTTACTTATTAAGTTTGTTTAATATAATCCTTTTATGAATACAAGCTAACAATAGACTCGAGTTTCTTACCTTGATTAGAATAATCGCCATCTTGCGCTGCAATTATCAAAACCAAGGTGTTAATTTAATTGATATTTGGATTAAGTTGTTTCTCCCTAAGTTTATAGCAATATTTAGTTTGTCACTTGTTTAATAATTGCTGCTAGGCTTAATTAATTCCTTGTTAAAAACTAAAGAAATTTAGTAGTCTAAATAGACCGATCGCGCTGAAAGTCTATTGTGGAGGCCTATGTTCAGCAGGGGACATATACTGAAATTATAGTGATACAGGGGTAGCAGAGTTACAAGATCATATTATTTTAATATTAGATGTAGCCGGGTGTTTCCTAACCCTTTGGTAACCTTGGAATCGAAGCAAATACTTCCGTGTTTGAAGGCACGCGATAAGCCACTGGGTTTCAAAAGCAGCTGGTTATCAAAGTGAAAGTTTCTTTGATAACCAGTATGTAATTAATTATGGTTTTTATTTGTCATCTCACCATCCCGGTTAGTCTGCTCCAGTCGGATCAGATCTTTTGTGCGCTCGATCTTGCTGTTGAGATGCGCTATGGCGGCCGTGGCTTTAGCCGACGTAGCGTTTGCGCCGCTGTCGTATTCATCTAAACAGAAATATATAAATTATAAATATCATATATCTGTGTAAGAAATTATCAGTGCATTGCATGAGGATAGTGTAAATATTTCACAAAGTTTAAATAACGACATTTTTTGTTCTATGAATTTACTTATTAAGTTTGTTTAATATAATCCTTTTATGAATACAAGCTAACAATAGACTCGAGTTTCTTACCTTGATTAGAATAATCGCCATCTTGCGCTGCAATTATCAAAACCAAGGTGTTAATTTAATTGATATTTGGATTAAGTTGTTTCTCCCTAAGTTTATAGCAATATTTAGTTTGTCACTTGTTTAATAATTGCTGCTAGGCTTAATTAATTCCTTGTTAAAAAAATATTATATTCATGCTTTAGTACATAATCATATCGATCGAACCGCTCTATTATTGTTGTGTTCATGTTAAACCGTTGTTAGTGAATATGGTCATTGCAGACAATAACTCTGGAATTATTTTTATGTAACGAAGCTTTATGGCGGGCATGGTGTTCACCTGATGGTGATACGCCTGTTATTACTTTTAAAGAGATTGGTACCTTGAGATATATACAACTTTGACTCGTTACACCAGTGATATAGCATCCCACTGCTTCCCTCGTGAATTGACAATGTACCTATCTAGTTTCTGGCAGTAAACTCACCTCCAGTTTATAAATTAGATCGTTAAATGTATGTATTACTGTATGGAGTTAGCAATTTTAAAACAGTTCTATCAATTACCAATATTATTACTTGAACTGTATTTTCATTAACCGATTACATTATACTCTTGTCAAAACATAATTGTATTTCTCAGTATTTATAACATAAAAAGATTATATTTGTTCTATTATTGCATCAATGAAACCTCCTACAAAAGAAGTTATTAAAGTTATAAACTGGCCGTGTGTGATAATATGATTGGTAATCTTTTAAAGCCGCGGGCCTAAATCAACTTAATATTATACATTAAAGAATTGCTTAAGATTATTTGTTTTTCCTGATTAACATTTTACTATTCTTTTTATATGTTATAGTTTATTTTCTAAATAAAAGTAAGTCACTCCGATACATGATTCGCAAGTCATAGTTAACTGATCCCAGTTCAAGAATTATTTATTTTTTAACGCTAATTATTGATTTATTTTTCATATGAGAATTACACCAGAACAAAAACGAAAAAAAAGTGTACTCTGATCAAAATACACTTCAAATAACTTAACACCTGTATCAAGGCGACGAGCGCAATGTGGTGAAGTTTATACCATATAAGCGGCGTTGTTATGGGTAAGCGTCTCACTTACCAACAGGTTAACGTCTTGATCGTCTCGTGGCGTAGTAGATTTAAAAAAAACTTACTCTCTGGAAGTGTTAACGGTACCGGAAGCCATGGAACTGTTCCCCAGGTCGCGGGAGTGTGATTTGACGTGGTGGGCGCCGCGCTCGCTGTGCCGCGATGATGAGTTTGATGACGGTTCCTGAACGAATTAATTATTAAGTCATCACTCGGTAATTACAGCACTTACGTTAAAGTATTGTCATATTAATTAATAGAAATTGTATCATGAAAATATACCGAGATGTAAGGCTATAATAAATCAATTGGTAGATTAAACGGTATATTTACACCAAACATGAAATAAACTAATTTTATTTTTTAATGTTATTTATGGGAATGTTTATTATTATTTTACAAGAAATAAATTAAAAAAATACAAATAAAAGAAAACGAAGCACAAACAGAGACAATTGTCTCTATAATACAGATTACTAATGATTTAATACGTACTATTTTTATACGAAAATTTGGACGAAAAATATAAAGTACTTTAGTAGTATATTATTATTTAGAATATTAGTATATTAGAATTTAGAAATACATTTCAGTGTTATAATCAAATTATGCTGTAATTAAATTTATTCTGCTAATTGTCGCTACTTGCACTTCACGAATGTACTCGTTAACATAAGGTAATGCACTTTTTCATAATAAATACACATGTCATATATTTATTAACCAGTTAAATATTTATTTAACAAAAACTTAGCACTTACTGTAAAAGAAATAAGTTGGCAATTTATTCTTTCTGCGACCCAAGATGTCACAAGCAATACTATTCACAATGTGACTTGTAAATAATATTAAAACTTTAATTAGATACAAAAACTAAATCATCGTATTTGGTTAGTAAACTAACGTTATGATACATTTAACAACTATAGTACGTTACACAGACTGATACGACTGTGTTAACTAATGGGTTATCACAAAGAGAACAACATAACTAACTATAACTAATAATCACGATAAGAATAATTGGCACATTTTAGATAGGTTACATACAATATCGACAACAATGTAATAATGAAAATCGGCTAGAATTTGGAGAAGATTTAAGTTAGCTTAAACCACGGTTTAATTCTATATATAAAAAGTGAATCGGATATAAATATAAAAAATAAGGATAACATACAAACATAAACATAATAAAAATATTCGTATAATGATACACATTACTTTTATAGAATCACATTTCAATCAATATTATCGATACCATTAAAGAGTCACTAAATATCATTTGTACTAAACAGTAAAAGACAAAAAATAATATTAAAAACTTCTCGAAAGCAAAATATTATCAAACTTCTTAAAAGTTTTTCAGTGAAAACAACATTGACTTGTTTTACTAAATATTTTTCGCCGTCCAAACCGAACAAAAGTTTTAGCGTGTTCGCCTATTACCTGACTGTAGTCTGTTACTAAAAATAGTATCTCTTTCAATAATACTACCTTCATTCAATATTCATAGTAGATTTAAAACAAATTTTGACTTAAGTTAAAAAGTATCGTGACAAAGAAATGAAAAATGTACGATCTAGCGTGGAGAATATTTTGTAAAAGCTTTCTGTCATTCATTTCTTTATGGACTCCGGCGCCATTACTGGAGACGTCTAGACATTTAGCATAACGTTGAATTAACAATACAGCTGCAGCACACATACATAATCAAATGAATATATTTTTTGAAAAATTTGTGAGTTAGTCATCTGGGAATCATATTATATAAGAATAATTGAAACAAAAAACTCTTTGCGCAAAATCTATTTCCCAAATTAATTTTTCTAGTTTTTATACAAACACATTTGTTTTTATTGTTACCTTTTTTTAGATTACACATAGACTTAAAGAAAATTAGATTTAAAAAATATTACACAGAGAAAGATGTAAGTTTAATAGTTCGTGTTCTAGACTTCCTGGATTATAATAGAATATCAATAATTATCCTTTTAGAAGTTAAATGTTTATTATCAATAATAGTTTTTGCTTCAGTTTCTAGTTTTGACTTTCAGTGACTAAGTTAACCTTCATTATATATTTCTAAAGTATTACCTCAGTCACAAAAATGATGCTAAATCTATAATAACAATATAGAATATAGAATAGTATTTAAGGTTCTCACGCAACATAACCTTACAAAGTGTTGAGTCACGGACGTTATGATAGCTTATACGTCACGCCGTATGATTAGCAGTTGACTAAATATCATTGTTAGCATCTAAAACAATTACTAGTATCGGCTTATACAAAGATTATCCTTGTCCAGGTATTTTAATTACTAAAATACCGCTCCCTTCTAACAGTTGACTATAGACCTTTGTGGGTAACCGTATGAATTATTCTATATAGGATATACTATCTATGAGCGTTTGCAGCTTTAAAGAGATCTAAGTTAGCTCTACATTATAAGCTTTTGCTTAATAACAATATTTTATAAATTTGATTTAAGGACATACAATGGGATTCGTATGACGTTAAATGAATCTGATCAACTCAACAAAAGTTTCAACACAAGTTACATTCAAAGCTAATAATGAACTTATGACACATTGTTCGCTGCACCGACTCCCTTCGGCCTAGCGACGCCGTTCAAAGTTCAAAGCTCTTAAATAAAACATTTAATCACACTTACACTGACAACATGGTGCGCCGTAGACGGTGACTGAACCCTGGAGCGTATGACGTCATCGGTGACGACTGCCGGGTCTCTCGCCAGTTCAGCGGTGGACGGGGACTGACTTCGACTGGATCCCTTACTGTGCGCGTGGCTTACATGCAGCGTGTCCATTGCGTAAGAGAGCACATCGACTGATTACAATCCCGTATGCCTAATGGAAATCACGCACATGTCAGTGATGTGTATAGGAACTAAAAACTCATTCAGTGTCAATTCTTTCTGAATTTCTAAGTTTAGTAATAATTTTTAATAGCTTCTTCCCCATTACTAGACCACTTCTGAAAAGGAAAAAGTAATCTTTGTAAGTATATATTAAAAATAATAATATAATTCGTACATAATATAAGATTAGTAAAAACACCAAATGTAATTTGTATATCCATTTTAAGTTTATAAAAATTGATATTTTATTTACTCAAATAAGCTACGAGACGAGCGGGACGTCATCGACATTTTAATAAACAAGAAACCAAGATTTAAAAGTTGTTGATTTGTACCCACGGTTTTTATAACATTCGCCAATTCTATTGTTCTTTACACTTAACCTTGCAATTTCATTATAATGAAAAGTATATATTTTTTGGTTAGCATTTTAAAGCTATTTTATACTCTGAAGTTACTTTGGCCGAAATCAAACAATGTAAGGGAATGGTAATTGAAGAACATGCGATATTTTTAATTAATCAAATTCACAGGCATATTCATTAATAACTTAATTGGTATTTGATCACCGAATAAGGTTTCTACTTGATGATCCATAACATGATGATATAATGCCACATTACCAGAAAATTTTTAATTAAATTTACATGTTTTACATAAGTATTCTGGTTACTTTGTGTTGATATCACTTCAGTAGCAGTTTATATTAATATCTAGTTCTATAACATGGTAATGTTTATGTTAACAAAAAAAAACAACATTTATAGATAATAAGCTGATAATCTAATTTATATAATAACAAGTAACTCTTAAGACCGTTTAGCTAGGTAAAGGTTAGTTAATTACTGGTTAGTGCCTTGTAATATTTATGATAGTAAAATTATTATGAAGCCATTCTACTGCAATAATATAGACTAATATTGAAAGAGGAGAATTATTCATAAAATCTTAAACAATTAGAATTAAAGGAGTATAAACCATATTCAAAATTTTATTTCACATATAAAAAAGCGGTTTTATAATTTTGCAAATGGAACTAAAGCGAAACGAGCGATTAAGAGAGTATAAATTGAAGTGCTAACGGATTATTTGTTATTAACTAACGTAGTTAAAATTTAAAATTAAGTACTTACTGATTATGTAGGAGTATATTAATAGTCATATATATTTTCAACTTTATACGGGCTGTTTGTGTTAAAAGAAATCGTCTATTAATCGACGCAGTGTTACTAGAATTTGTTGGCACCCAAACGGCACGCGACGTAGAAATCTTATTGACGTTGCCAAATTGTCATAAGGCATGATAATTCATGAGCAGTGGAAAATCGAGCTTATTTTAGGCTGGCGAAAAATATTCACGGCTTCGACACTATTTGCTTGTTGTACCAAAGATAAATAATAATTTCCATTTAGTTTTAAACCCGTGGTTAAAGTTTATAGCAGATGAAGTATCGTTTCTTTTATCTTTAAAAAGGGATGCTGTATAGAACACCTCACAAGAGACATGTCCAGCAGTGGGTGTCCATCGATTGAGATGATGATTCAATAAAACAACTGATGCGTCGTGTGTGACAAAGGCTTGCTTTATAAATTTAAAAACTTTGCAAGAAACCTGAACCCGATTATGAACAGAACAGTAATAAATTTTGTGAAAATTTAGCTCGACAACAATCGTATCAACTTAAAAGCGCGAACAGCTCATTTCAAAAGTATGCTAATTAGAGTTCTTATGTCTCGAATTCTTTATAACATGAAAGTTGATGTGATATCTTAATTGTAAAAAGAGAAATAGTTATACCTCCTTATCCTCTACTCCATATCCTATATTTCATATTAAAGTAGAGCGTCTACTCAATTTGCTCTTTCGCTTCATTTTATATTACATCATTTAATGTCTTATTAAATTTAAAAGAAGGTAAATCTAATTATAATTTTTGCGGTCCTATCTGTTTAGGTTTCATGCTTATGTCACTTTTCTAATATTATAGCAAATTTAACCACGCTGATTTTAAAATTACAATGTTCCTAAAATTCTAATATGTTCAGCGCAACATTTGCTAACGATTACATTTCCTTTGAATCTATATTCTTAAGTAAGAAAATAATGCATCCACTGACGCAACCATTGCGGATATATAAAAAGAGCGAGTTAAACAATCGCCTGCCGCTGTACGACCGGAAGGAGATGGTGTGGTGTACATATAAATGTACACAAGTGTTTGTTGCTCCTTGTGTAGTCACGAAGCGCTGCATTCCAAGCATTTAAAATAAAAGTTAAATGAAATATATCAGTTTTGATAAGTACGTTAAATGTTACAGTTTTGTTGTTGTTTAAACTAACGAAACCTGAACAGTTTGTTAATATTTTCATTATTCATATTAAATTTGAAAAAGAAAACAGTGCAATATGTATTTAACAGTTAACAAATTAACTAAGAGTAATAAGTTCGATTCTATATCAAATCAGGTATGTGTCATCATATAAAACTATTATATATTGGAGGTAAGTATTTAGTTCCTTTTCATCCTTTAGTTTACTTGTGCTTATTTCTTATATACCGAATGTTCTATCAAGATATTTGTATTACAGACGATAGCTTAAATTACTACCATCATATTATTGATGTAAACAACAAAACTGTTTGATTGATAAATCAATGGAAACTCAAAAGTAAATTGAATTGGTAACATACCGCATGAGATAACATTCCCTTGGCTGTTTTAGATACAAAATTTTTTGAAAACGGTTTATTTTTGCTGTACTCAAATTAACGTTAAGTGAACAAGCTTATATTTAAAAACAAATAATATGTAATAATACAATTGTTAACAGTTAATTCACGACAATAAGTTCATATTTGCCACTTTCTTTTTTAATTGTAACCTAAGAGATCTTTGGTCAACAGTATGCATCAATAGGCTGAAGTGATAAGGAATCTTTTATAATCGTTTCTAATGAATGCAACTTAGTTATGTATAAAATAAAGAAACTTAAGTGTCAACACGAGCAAGATCTGATGGCAATGCGGCGCTGGTGAGGACTATATACAAACATGGTGTTTATCGCTTTAAGACACAAGATCTTAAGTCTCGTTATCCCAGTAATTTCATTAACTACAAAACCCTTTTAAGCAGAACAGTTAGATTACTGTTTAGCGGCAGTAATATACACCGATACCTAAACGATCTACGTTATCAGAAACCTATCATCAGTTTTGATATATTTTTTATGCATGATTCAATAAAACAAGTTATTAAAGAGGTGCTTTAAAAAGTATTGAATTGATGCGATTGAAGCTTTAAAAATATTCCAGTTCGCTTTAATTTCACGTTGGATTTCATTCGCACATTTCATTAGTGCTTTTGAACATGATAGCAGTGTATTCATTATACACAAATTAATACTTCATTCATTTTATATGTTGTTAGTAAAAGTTACTTATTTTATATAAAGATTATCATATAATTTTTAGTGAGAGTTTATATAGGAACCATTTAATTTTTTAATGTATTACTAAAAAGTATACAAATATAGTTACAAACGTAAGATAGATATAGAATATAAAGTCATAGACATTTTTTGAATTCTTAATAGTTCTAAACGTCCGCAGATGATTATTTTTAGTATCAAAAAATTCTGACGCAGTAACTAAAGCAATGATATTAACGTCACTTGGCGCCAACTGTACTTGTGACGCGTCGATTATTTTTAACCGACAACGAAGAAGGAGGTTCCCAAATCGAAGCGGACATTTTATGTCACCCGTAACTTATAATAATGATTCTATTTTGATGATTAATTTGTTTTTGCAAGTAGTCCTCGAATTGATCCAATATAATAGTAGGTAAACACTTTAAGTAAAAATATTATTATATCTTTAACAAACTATTTCAATTGTAAGAAATAATAAGCTATAAATACAACGTTTAATACAGGTTTCCTAAAAATCAGTAACCAAAATACTTTTCCATTTATGTTACTTGTTCCAGGATTTAATATGAAACTTTTGTGTATTTTTCTTCACACAAAAGTAATACACGACTGAAAAAGTCTTATAATCGTTTAATTTTATACTTCAATCTTTTTCACAGCGAGATTCGAATTGAACATTTTTCTGTTGCGACTGGCGACAAATCGATACGCTTCAAGGGAGGTCAAATCATATTGTTATACGCAAGGACGTTAGCCCGAAAAAACACCGATATTTCTTTAAGCTAATGTCAAATAACTTATCACGCTAATGCCTGCAATAATAATATTTATTAAATACAAAAATGTACACAATATTCTGTGTAGTATGCCTACCCGTACTTGGCCAGCCTGGTGGATAAATAGCATTGAATGTCTCCTTGTGAGAGTAAGGCTTGGGTCTCAGTATTAAGAACATTGCCTGTAAATTAGAGAGTTTAAGTTAACGAAAACTAATTACAACTCTGTCGGTTTAACGTCATCGTAAATTATATGAAAGTTTTGTTCCTAGGCAATTTTACTGTAGAAAAAAAGTATTACGCTTTGCCGACGAATACATAAGGGGTGAAATCGATTCTTTATAGTTTACATTAGGTGATAAAAGAAGCAAGGTTAAGCCGAGCGTATTAAACAGGTCGCATCTATAAGCTTATAATACCATTAAAAGATCACCGTCTTGAATAACAATAATAAGCTCCTCTCAAAGGTAGACGAAGCGAAAAATCCACATTTCTACTTAAGAGACCGTCAGACAACCTTTACATCAAACGAAAAAAATCTCGAAATAAGATATAAGCGTACCGGGATAAAACTGAAAAGATTTAGATTATTCTTCAGAAATAAGGTATTAGATAATATTAAATCGAAGTTTTATAGCATCATTGATAGAAAGTCTCTTAAAAGAAAAAGGAGAACAGAGGTGATAATTATCAAACGATCGAACCTACTTTTTTCAATTTTACTTTAGAACACAGTTTACAAATAAACCCTCTTCTGGATATATCTTGTCGTTAACTATGAGGGCATAAATATAACGACTATAGAATAAATAGACCAACTCTAGAATTATTATCATTTTAAATGCGAACCGAAAATTACGGAGCATCTTTAAACAATATCATGAGAACTGAATAAAAAAACCCTTGGATATATAACCCGTTTTAGCCATATCTATATTTACATAGAAGCTGATATTTAAAAAAAATAGGTACAATGACGTTCCCGTTGGCTTAATTAATACGACTAGACACCATTTTAGGCAAAACAGGTATAGGTCACACAAATTAATGCCGAACGCTTGAATGGACCTCAACAGCTGCGCCGGATGGAAAATTATGACACTGCCATTAACCTATATCTAAATTAGGAATTTGCACAATTTTATAAAACTTTTGTTAACAGCTTAGTCGCAGTCAAAATATTCGGATTATCATCCAATCAGTTAAATTCAAGAATACATAGTACACTATACTTTTACAATATTCAAAATTTAAGAAAATTTAATAAGCAAAAATATACAGCTTTTATAATGTTGTTTCTTTTAAGGCAACCTTTGGTTAGTTTTAAATTACTGAGGTAACGAGACTTAACATCTGATGTCTCAAGGCGAGGAACACATTGCAGTGTATATCGTCCTAACTAACGCCACATTGTTGTAGCCTGCCATATATCAGCTATTTACCAGTTGAAAGTCTTGCTCGTCTCTTTTCTTATCTGATAATGATTCTGTTGTAGGCTGAAATCTGCGCAGATAACCTGATGAAAATTCTACTCATCCATTCAACGCTTCGTTACATAGACTAGAATATTGAATAGTAACGAATATGATAAGTTTAAATCGTGAATGTAGAATAACAACGCTTATCATTTCACATTCGTGTAACAAGCTAACTAAACTATCGTGCAAAATAACATTTCCTGTGAAAACGTTTTGTGGGCCAATGGTATCATCACCGAACCGTTACCCACGTAAGCTGTATACAGCTAACATAGCTTTGACCTACATAAGCCACCCTTGCTGCTGACGAGTACCACTTCTGTTACATTGAGCCACTCTTGAAAACTGTACTACAAACTTTATACGTTGAACCCTAAGCTCGAAGTTACGAAACTAAATATTCAATTTGGTTGTTAATAAACTATCTTTTTTTAGGAATTGATGTTGTGATCCTAATGATTATTGATTGGACTTTTATAAAAATGCGAATTTCTAAATAAATACTGAATGCGTATGTAATCACAAAGATTTTTAATCTATAGTACTATAACAAATACTAAGAAACGATAACAATGAAGGACACAAAGCGATTGCCGGTAGATTAGTCATTGTTAATTGCATTGTTGAACAGCTGTCAGATTTGATAACGACGCAAATGTCAATACTTGAAAAAAAGATGGATAAATCAACATTTGGATTAAACATGAAAGGAAGAATATGTCATTTATTTAAAGTGATGTGAAAGTTTTAAATTTCTATAATAAATAGCCTATTCAATCCTTTTTTTTCTGGTGTTGGATAAAGATGCCCTGTCTTCTGGGCTATCTGGAGTTATTGCTTTTAGGCTTCCGTCACGGGACCTCCGTTCAAACACAACCTTGACTAGGCTGTTGAATTCTATCCGATATTAAACCACAACTGTCATAATTCCATGTACTAGATAACCTTAAACGTATTTCGTAAATAGTAAGGACGGGGCTGTATAAAATTATAATGTTTGTTATATTGAATTATCATTGTTTATATGTGTTTTTATTGGAGTTCCAAGATTTGTATGTCTGTATGTTCTTTGTATGAGCCGCTGAACAGATTTGACAGAACTTTTAACGATCGACCTAGACAGACTAATGTTATTAATAATAAAGTAATTATAGTCACGAGTGGAAAGTGTAAAATTATAAAAGCATCCAATTTCTTACTTGTAAAGAGTAGAATTACTTTTACTGCAATAATAATATTAATGTATATAGGCTGTACAATGCTTATGAATATATGATAAAGTATTGTCACGGAGACTAGTTGTTTATGGCCCTTTCGTGGTAAATATTAATGGGCAATCACTTTACATATAAATTCAATTTGATGCAAGCATCCGCGAAGTATCCTATTTATACTAGAATATTACTCGATGACTAGTAATACATGAATACAAGTGTATCGATTATGTTAGGTATTTTGTCTTTACACGGGTAAGCTTTAGTAAGACAATCCAATCTATACAAAATATATGTGAAAAAGTCAGTTTTTAAATGCCGGCCAATTGTGCACGCTTTGTATGACGTCACAGCACAGGTTTTAACATCCCAGCACGCCCTAACACAAAAGCTCTTTGGTAACCCTTGTTTACATGAACTAACGTCACATGCAATTTGAACAACGGCGTCGCTTTTCAAATATTTAAGTTCTGTTTTCTTTTACAAAATTTTTAAAAAATACAACGGCTTAAGCATGAAATAATAGAGCCTATTAAAACGAATAGGCTATTAGCATATATTAATCATACACAATTCCGATTATACGAATCTTTAGTTGCCAAAAACATCCCATACAATATTTCAAAATATGTGTGTACAATTCCAAAGAAAAGTATAAACTTTTATCGAGTTCCTTAACAGTACATCACAGTAAGAGCGTTAGTCACTGAACTTATATAATAAAAATATATCTTATTTAATATACAAACTTTCTATACGAGTCTCAGAAAAAAAGAGATAGCATAACATATGAGACGTTTTATTCAATAAACCGATGGTTTATTAGTGAAAGCAAAACAATATCTGATTATGGGTGGTCAGGAGACTTGTGCACTGGGTCGAAGTGATAATCTTTTGCCAATTAATCACTTATGTGAACTGCTGCCGGCGTGGGTGTGCACGATTGACTGTTGACCCGTAAGTATGCTCATATACATACTAGACAGTTTGTCCGTCGGTAAGCCAACGCCCTCTTACGAATATGACACACGTAATATTGCATATGAACGCTCCTTTTTGTTACTGCAGTACTACAGCAGCATAATTAATATCTTTCAATAAATTATAACTTCTGTTGCTTCATATTTATAATAAGTTTTATATATATATAAACATACCTACGTTTGTATTTTATGTATTATTATATATTTACTTTTTCTTTCCATGAATCATTGCTTGTGTAGTCTTTACGAGTGTATAATTTCGTGATATTTTTATATTAGAATTCTTTTTATAACGTCAAGGATTAGTCTGTGAAAGGTCAAGTAATGTTTAAAATACATTAGACATTTGAAATGACCTTTTATTTTGTTTCTTGCGGCATTAAAATGAATTACATTGATAAAAGAATATAGAAATATGAAAGGCATCAGATTAGTATTTAAGTTATACAATTTATTAGCAGACTTTGGAGACGGGTCTTAGGCCATTTTATGTAGATCTGGGATATACTCAGAAGCGAAAGAAAGTTGAGCTTTTTCATTTGGTTCTATGATCTTACTTAACATAATATAAGCTCTGATAACAAGTGCGAGTATATTACAATTTAAATACAAATAAAGAATATATACACTTTATAAAGTGAAAACATTTTTTTAAAAAACTTACTACAGACAAGTAACATCTGACAGAAAACAGCTAGTTTAGTGTTACGTATGCAACTTGATATGACGGAATGTTGATGTAAAAACTTTATAGATTATAAAGTTTTTTATTATTCAGTTCTTTAAAATTTTGTTATAACTTAGTCACGATTGCAATAAATAGGCATTGTATTGACTTGTTACATATTTGTTGCTAATGCTTTATAATCTGTGCAAATATATAATATTTAAGCACTACAACTTTATTGGTAGTAGGTGCATAGCCTAATTCTGTCGCCAAACAATAGTTTGCAAACAATACTGAGTTGTGGTTAGAAGGACGTTGTAGTTATTGAAATCACTAGGGTTATTCCTCATGCGACTCAAAAATATAATATGGTGCAATGTTATTAGCTGGCTTATTACTTACAATTGCGTGAACTTTTATCGGTTTGGTAAATGAAAAGAAATAGTAGTTTAAAAACGTTCTTTTACAATTTGACTACTAACAACTATTATAGTTATTGGTCTTAACATTATTCATCATACCGAACATGTCATGTATTTTGTATATGTATAGCAAATGTTCATGTCAATATAAAGACGCACACCGATGTATTGTAAGAATTAAAAACAATAAAATCATATCCGCATACGTAGCACTGGTTAGGGAAAGTACGTGTTACACAGATTCAAGCATCGGCTCTTTGTTTCCGTGAAGAGAACAACGCTTTAAGGTCACGTGTTACTAAACAAAACATTATTAACTCTACGAGTTCATTGCGGGTATCTTTTTTTAGAGTCGGGTGTCAATCTTCAAAATATATACTATTGCTGCGGGGAAATTGTTGTAAATGTTATGCGGGATTACGTTGGGGGGCTGATATATCCTATTTTTCACACCCATCTGCATTTTGGCTAGGCACATCTTAAAGAAGGGCACAGCAAGTATACCACATCTTATTTACCGTCCTTTTCGGACACGCTTATCGAGCGATAAGGGTCTTCAATTCGCGAACCCAAAAAACCTTTATACGCTGTCTGCAACAACCACGGCTTAGTGTAGTCCTATTCTTGCTAGCTCGAAACTACAGAGGTGATATTGGGGCTATGTAACAGTTCATTATCAGCATATAAACATTAAATTAGTAATTTCTTTGAAGACTCAAATATGACATATACATAATGTCCTTAATCGTGCACAGCGAACGGTTGTGGCCATATTATTTTCAGGATTGCCTGTCTCCGCCTTAATAAATTCAATGGCATATTCCTAAAAAATTTTGTCTTTTCTTGGCTACATATGTCTCTATGCGATTTTTGCCTTTTTATTGTATGAAAGAGCGCGATAAGTATGTATCCCATAGTATTTATTACATTTGTGTGGGCTAACGCGTTCATTTAGCATTCTTTATCACACAACCTTGAATAGTTAATTTGAATGATCTAAACTATTACTGTTTTATTAAAATATGCAAGACATATTAAATAAAATAGGCAAAGGTGCTATAATCAGATCAAAGTTATTATAGTCCATATAAATTGATCATTTTCCAATATATGTATACTAAATATTAATTAAAAAACAGAGTGTGTTCATTACTAGAAAATTGTGCCCTCGTTAATTGAAGTGAGCTCAGCATTACAACAGATATTTAAGAACCAAAAAAGGCCAAAGTACACGAGTTCGTGCTCTATCGCCGGAAAGTAAAAATTGTGTCTTCCATTTGATGAGATTTGCTACAATATTTTAGCCGTTACTGCCTTCGTCTTAGATGTGAAAATACATAAAAGTCAATATTCTGAAACATGTCTGTAGAAATAGCAAAATAAAGTTGTTACTAAATACAGTTGAACCGTTTTGGAAAGGATTATTAAAAGTCAATTAAAATTTACCTGTACGCCTGTACATATATTTTTCTTTTACGATTAGACGACGCTACAATATATAATTTTCTATACCGTTCAATTAAATATATGAAAACCTATTTAAAATAAATGAAATTAGATAGAAGTATTCAAAATACTAACGTTTAGAATATATTTATAGACGCATTTCATACAATTCGCAAATTGCGTTATAGCAAAAGATAAAAGGAAACACACCGCATGCCTACGCATTTACGTCATAATAATTCATGAAGATTGACATTCTTCACCGTATTATGATGATATCTGTAAAATTATCCAACAAAGTTTAATTCGCAACCATCGCTCAAAAACTTCAAAGATACAACAAACAATTAAAGATGTAAAAATAAATTCTAGAGTACTTCACATTTGTTAAGAAAAAACATATGATTTCACCTTCAACGTGAAAAGAGTTCACATATTTTTTTTCTAGCGAAAATTCTTTAGATTAAAAGTTTAGAAAAGGATTATAAATATATTATAAGTACTATTACTAGTTGCACGTATGATACTCGCCTGTTATCACTCAACATTAAAAGGTTCTCGTAGTAAAGTAAATAGCTTTAATATTAAATCATATGAAACATCTCATCTGGTTGTAAGTACCGAGCCTATCCCTCATCACTGTGTCTATTTCCAATGCCAAGCAGTAGTGTGCAAACATTGTAGTTTTGGTAACTAGTGGAATTACTGAAATGACGAAACTTGTCGCCTAATGTAGCAAGTGATGCAGTACATACTATCTTAATGAGCGCTATATTGGGTAGGCATGTGACTTAGTATAAGGTGAACTTCCAGCTCGCCTCATCACTTGATATACGAAAAAAAAATCTAAATTTAAAAATATAAAATACATGTTGTAAATTTAAACTTCTTCTAAATCGTATTTCCTCATGACTGAGGATCGTGGTCATCATAGGTAATGAAACACACGACGACTCTCTTAGCATTTATAATGGAGTGGTTTGCCATTGCCTTCTCCATTTCACATACTAGTCCGACCACAGACGGTCATGACGTAGATATGTAGGTTTCCTCACGATGTTTTCCTTCACCGTCAAAGCACTTGATATTAGTTGGTGTTATACTAACTGCATATTTGAAAAATTCATTGGTGCATGCCGGATTCGAACCCGGTACCTCCGGAGCCGAAGGCGGGCGTTCAAACCACTAGGCAATCACGATTCTAAATTTAAACTACCAGCTTATAAATCTTCTTTATTTGTGATAAGTGAAGCAGAGGTTAGATCCATTTGTTAATAATAAAGCATATTAATTATCTGGTTAGTCTACTACGTTGTTTTCTATATTCGTCAAGAATAACTGAGAAATAATACATTGACCTTAATTGTAACTAAAAATATTTTTAAACTTCAAAATAATATGAAAAACGAAACAAATTTACGTGAAGCATAATAAGATACTCAAACGCCGATATTGTAAAAGTTTAGTCGCTATTTCACGGCAAATTCATTTATTAGAGATCAGCGTTACAAGGGAAAAATTTAATATCGCAAAAACTTTTATCGAAAGTATATCTATAGTTGCATATCTTCGTACTCTAATGAATTTCAAAGTAAATAAAGAGATTATATCAAAAGATTCGAGGTAATTTAAATGTTTAGCAAGGTAGGATTTAGTTGCAGAATTATTTACGCTACAATACTGACTTCTAAGCTTGAAACTAAACGTGACTAAAACTATCCAAGTGTTATTATATTCATCGTGTCATCACAGTTGTTTCCATGTCAACTTTGATTAGACTTTCCCGCTAACTATCAAGTTCCGGGACCGGCATTAATATGATTCTAACGCAGCTGCCTCGCAGTAATTTGGTTTAGTTACGAAATTCAGGCGCGTATTCGCTGCAATAACATTTTGATTCAACTAAACTAGTCGGAAAGGGTAACTGCTATCGCAGATGACAAATCGTAATTTCGATTTCATAACTGTGCAAACTATTCGTAATTCACGTACAACGAATACTTTATTACGTTATCTAACAACAAAATATCATTAGAATAATACCACATTCATATATATACATGCAACAATTATATATATTGAAAATGTCTTCAAAGTCGCTAATATAGATAATTGATCAAATTCAAATACAATACTGCGGCGTGCCGTATATAAAATATTCTCTACTTCTCCAAGTGTAGTCAAATATAAACAAAACCAAACATAAAGTTTGTTTACTTTCATGTTTATCTCGTGACTAATAGTGTTCACTATAAACGTAAAATTATATAACACGCTAAATGTAAGCAGCGCGAGATCGGTCTGAAGTTTTTTAGAGTCTCGTCCGCTAAAATCCTTATACGATAATTGTGATAGCAGAGCATATTTAAAATAAATTAAACACTTCAAAACCTCGTAACATATAAATTTCTCTGGACCTTTGAACCTGCTTTGGTCTATTAATAAGTTGTCTTTTAATCAGAAACCATTCATAGCAACAACTAATAAAGTTTCATTTAAATGGAATGCACTGTTTCACACTATTCTCATCTTCTACGCTATGCACAAAAGTATAATGTCTGTTGAAGATTAGAAAATAGAGACTTTCATAAGTCAATTTGGTTGCCCATGCTTCACAAGAAATATATTATATAAAATATAAACATGGTGTTATAATATGTCCATTCGATCTATAATGTTAGTTTTATATCATAAATGCAATCTTATCTATTTTCGTATTGTTGCTGAATGTCATAAATAATATGTGTCACATGTTTTCCTTTGAATCCTGATAGGGATATGATTATTTCTAGCTACCTAGTTACCAGTATAATAATGTTGACCATAAAAGCAAATATTAATTCTTACATTTCACCAATCTGCTATTATCAATATGTAATCAAAGTTTAGACAATAAAATCTCAGCAAAGTTTAATGTTAATGTGTGAATAAATAAAAATAATAAATATAATTGTAATACTTCTTTTTCTTCTAAGTCGTATTTCCTCATGACTGAGGGTTGTGGTTATCATGTAATGAAACACACTATGACTTTCTTGGCAGTTATAATAGAGTGGTGGAGAAGTGTAACTGTGATATAATAGAATTATTATCACATGCATGTATTACTTATAGAGTATAGGAAGGAAGTTATGGCTACTTAAATTATTAAAATATCTTAATTTTGCTGGATGCATATTAATTTGCAGAAATACTGACAAGTTCATTACATTAAACTTATTATTAAATTTATCTATAATTTATTGTTAAATGCACAATAGATTACAAAATCATAATAAACACAACAGTGAATATAATAAACAATGTTTTTATTCATACTCTCAAATGTATACACATTATTATTTGTACCTACAAACATCTAGTCACTAACTAGTATACTTAGCAAAACAAAGATTATTTATGGATACAGGAAACAAAACAAACAGATTCAAATTATCTTCTGTAACAGCTTGTCAGTCTCCATAACCTTACACTTAAATGACTCATCTCAATTTTATCAATAAGTATATACTCCCTACAACACATGAGTCAGCTTTGAGAGAGAAATAATAAACAAAGAAAAAATATCTGATATTAAATTTATAATGAATGCAATAGGGTTGCACTGGCTGCTGTCCAAACATGCATAACCATATGAACAGTTTGTGTGTATAAGGAAGTACTTATACTTATAAACTGTCTACCATATCAGGTCCTTAACATTACCTTGAAAGGTTTGCATACTTATTGTTACATCGTCACTTTCATTAGATGCTCGAAGTATTCATTGATGTATACAGCAGTGAAGAGACAATAGTATTTATTTTCCAAGTTTTAGTTTGATTTTCAGTGAAAATTATCAAATAAAGATTAACAGTTTAAACACATTGTTCAAATATCACAATATAAATTATGATTACGTTATCGTTTTAATCTTTATTAATAGTTAAAACAACAAGCCAGTTAAACAATTAAACGACAAAAAGAAATCACTGCAACCAATTGTCGGTATTATAAAGAATATACTTACATTTTATTACAAGCTAAAGTTTGTGTTTTTTCTTGCTAACACATTACTTTTGAAGTTTTTTCACACAATAGTCCGTACACTTATTTTCTACGAAAATAAAATATGATTACCACATAGTTACGATTGTATGAAATGACAGAAAACAGCGGAGTGAAAAAAGACGTCTAGATTGGATGGAAGATGCACTTATTCTTTGTTGTTGTTAATATTCGGCAGATGTCGCCTTAATTGCAGCCATAGACAGACATGATGTAAGACCTAAATTATGATTAAATAAATATCGGTACTGTCAAATATGTTTTAGCTGTAACGTTTGTTTTTATTTGAAATAAAACAATTTTAAGATAGTTTTTTTTGACCATTTTTTTATTATAACCTTAACGTTTAACTTACACGTTAATGCTATAATGAAATTATAATCCATGTCAAAAAAATTATTTCAGAAAACTGTCTTAAACTTTAATATTTTAATTTAATATACTTTTAATGGATTTTCTAGAGATCTACGTTTTTAGATATGACTTGTTTTTATTAAGTAGTATAAATTGATGCTAAAGGCTTGTTACCATATTGTTACCAGTTGTTAGTCAGTCATTTTGTTTAATTAAAAAAATATTTATGTTAAATATAAAACAATCAAATAATTTCTGGAATATAACAAACCGAAATTATGGTATAGCAGAGTTTCCCATGTAACACTGTGTATAAATCCAAAAGATCAAAAGACTAAATGCAAGAAACTTTAAACAGATGTTGAATAAAATGCTGCGTTCTTTATTTTATGTTTTTGCAATATGGTCATAAATATGTCACGTATTGTAAATATTGAACATGCTTTTTCATGTTGCTTACCCAGAAATGTAGCATTTTTTGGACCAATGAATTAAATATTTTCATTTCTTGTTTCACACATGTATTAAATTACCTATACACAGATTAAAATTATTGGGTCTCTCAAAATGATTTCATAAGCAGAAGTAAAGTTGTTAAGCGCCATCTACAGGCGAACAGTTTTATTCAAACCATATATTTTGTCTCGCTTGCACTTATGTGTTCCGCGCGTTGAAATGGTTCAATGACTTTGGCGACCAGTTTCTATTTTCTCTCTGGTTCTGTCGTCGGCTCGGTTCGCTAGGAAGGGGGTCTTTGTTTGCGTTTCACGTTCGCGTCGCACGGTATCATCTGCGTCTGGCGCTCTAACGTATCACATCCGAGACGGAATGTGCCAACATAAGTGGAAGCGTGGCTGTCGCTCCTCTCGGTTGATGTGAGATGTCGCGTAGTGCCCCAGGGTGGCGCCTTGTAGTGCGAGTGCAGTGAGGTGCAGTGGTGTGTGCGAGCGGGCGTGGGTCGGTGCCACGGCGAGCGAAGTGCGTGGAGGTGGCGGCGGCCGCTCGGCCATGACCGGCGACATGCCTCTGGCGAGCGCGCACGCATTTGGGCGCGCGCTGCTCAGGGATGGGGCTCTCCCGCCGCTGGAACCCGGCCCGCCGGCGGCAGCGCCACCGGCTCCTCCGGCAGCCGCCGCCAGTCCCGAGCAAGTCATGAAGCTCTATATGAACAAACTCACCCCTTACGAACACCGCGAGATATTTGATTACCCCCAAGTGTACTTCATAGGCGCGAACGCTAAAAAACGTCCAGGCCTCGTCGGCTTCCCGAACAATTGTGAATACGACAACGAACAGGGTTCGTATATCCACATACCGCACGACCACATAGCTTACCGGTACGAGGTGCTCAAAGTTATAGGCAAAGGTAGCTTCGGGCAAGTGGTCAAAGCGTACGATCACAAGAAGCGGGAAAACGTCGCACTGAAAATGGTGCGAAACGAGAAGAGGTTCCACAGGCAGGCTCAGGAGGAGATCCGTATACTGGAGCACCTCCGAGAGCAGGATAAAGATAATACGATGAATGTTATTCACATGTTCGACTCGTTTACGTTCAGAAACCACACGTGCATCACGTTCGAATTGCTCTCGATAAATCTATACGAGTTGATAAAGAAGAACAAGTTTCAAGGGTTCTCGCTGCAGCTCGTTCGTAAGTTCTCTCACAGCCTGCTGCAGTGTCTCCACGCGCTGAACAAGAACCGCATCATACACTGTGACATGAAACCTGAGAACGTGCTACTGAAGCAACAGGGACGCTCTGGAATTAAGGTCAGTAAAGTTAACCAGTCAAGTGGTATCCGAACTTGTTTAACCTTAAAGTAGACCCCACGGATAAAATCAATAAGCTTAATAACATCTGCACCAATACGAGAAACTCGATCAGCTGACCACACCCGCGTCCCTCCACATTAACACGATTAACCTTTTAACCATTATCGCGCTGATGAAGCATTAGGATGATCGTACTATATAGAAACATGTTCGATATCATCTTAACCTCATGAAAAGCAATTACGTAGAAACAAAACGTTATCCAAGCGGTTCCAGTTCCTCATCCGAAGCGTTCGCACGCATTTGCGGTCTATTTTAAAACTTCTGTGTAGATACATCCAGACACCACCGTCGTGTATAAGTCTTTAATATTTTATATTACACGATATATTTACGTGAACACAGTGTTATGTACCAAAACAAATCTTCCCGGTCATTTTAATTTTATGGAGTATATTACGTTGACTTGTAACTCATTACCAATTTACCATTAGTGATATATTTACATCGAGTTCCTAATTTATTTGGTTTATCGTGAACTCGTTTGAAATTTTATTAGGTACGCGACAAATGACCTAAACATTAATGGACCTTATACAAATAAATTCGTACATAAAATATAACAAAAGTTTACTAGAGATTTAAATATTTATTTGAGTTCGGTATAGTTAATCGTTATCATAAATTTTCCATTTTACTCCTGTTATACTCAAAACTGTTTTGTTTGTATATTAACTATGAAAATTAATATTTTCAGATCTATATATTTTATTACAAGCAGTTAAATGTCGCCTCTTTCACATACCTGTTTGTTTTTTATTTAAAACTACGCTCTTATAAATATATCAACATAACAGTCGTTCTTTTAATATATTTTCAACACATAAAAATCTTAGTAATGGATTTACTGGAGGTCATAATTGCTTATAGTAGTTAACGGTACGTTATCCGCTCAAGGGATATTAATAGTTATCCATATAAATATTTGTGTTAGCAACTTCGGACTATTTTAATGTATTTGTTTTATCCGGCGTCTATCTACTGAAACGTTCGAGTACATTGTATTATTAAAATGTAAGTAATATATCTCGCGGTACAGCTGCGTTACAAACGCTAGAAGCGAGTCATTGACTTCATTGAATTATTCAAGTACTTTTCTATGTAAATTTTGTAGGAAAATAAAATGTAGCTCAATTATTCCAGTTGAAGTGCGCCGACTATAGAAAGTAACGAGCGACCGCCTTGCTTTACCTTGATACCATTATACAGCAGCTGCCGCCTTTGTCTTAAAATTTTTTCATTTAAGTATTGGTGATTTTATAGTGAAATAGTGATTTCAACTGCAATTTCTAACTTTGTTTTTAACATTTGTGCGAATAAATATTATATTTATAAAATGCTCATTAACTACCATTGGTTATCAACACGAACGAATATCTAAAAACGTCTATTGTTATTACATTTAAGATACCTTGACTATAGCTTCTAAATAAGTAAATTAATTAGAAATAAATTAAGCATATTTAAGTTTATGAAAAATACAGTTCTATAGCGAATATGTTAATCTTCATCTATACCTAACTATAATAACTACACGCCCCTCTCAATTTATATACAGACAACCTGTTTTGTTATTTTGTAGCTTAGTATCCCTTAATAATTTCAACATGTGCACTCCCGATGTCTTTATACGGCTACTTAAAATTTACAGTTAATTTAACCTTTTTTTTTTTTAGAATATCCAGTTGTTAGAGCGAGTCCTGCAAACTTAGTGCAGCCGTTTCTATGTGTACAAACTTTAAAGTTTTGTGTTAAGTTTCAAGAAGTCTGATCGTTGTTATTTTGATTTTGAACGGTTCGTGTTTTGGTGATATTAGGTATCTCATGACAGGCACTATCTAGTCGTTAGTAGTTATTGAAATTAGTAGAGTAAAGAGAGTTGTGGTATACTAGTAACCACTGCCACTGTGTTAGTCGTATTACTTCATGCCAGGTGAACGACCTGCGTTTCTCCTCTTGCGTTTTAAAAAACGGTATTAATGTTACTGCTTATCACGTTCAATCCTGTCGCCTTACTGCCTCCGGACATGCATAAATATTTACAGCGTTTTGCATTGGCAGTATAAGATAATATCTAGAAGGTAATCGGACATTGGATAAACGATCGGACAATGATTGATGGTCAATCAATAAAAAACTTTTTTAATTATAAGGGACCTGAATATTTTTCCAAAAGTTTAATATGTTTTTTTTTATTATTCGACGAAGCGACGTTCACTTGACAGTAAGTGATGGCTTTCCCATAACAACGTGGCGCCGTTGCATAGGACGATGTACACTACACCATATTGCGGTCATTGCCTTAAGACAAGATGTTAGGTTTCGTTACACCAGTAACTTCATTACAAACCTCTTCAAACCGGAACATGGTAAAGTTTGCACACTACTATTTGGCGACAGAAACCTCTCAGTAAAACTACCACATTTCATTGCCAGTTTTGAATTAAAATTCAAGCAAACAGATTAATTGTGATAAAAGAAGTTTAGTAGAATTCTTATCGAAAAGCTTTTCGGCGCATTTGTAGTTTTAGTCACCAGAACAGGTTTGACTGCCTCTCTTTAAGTTTTTGACTTAGTATTCATATCAGGTGCTTGGTCGTGTTTGCTCTTGGGGTACATGACCTCTTAAGAAATTTATGTAAGCATTATTACATCGGAAATACTTTTTCGATTATCTGGATACCAGTAACAGTAAGCTTAAATAAGTATATTATTTGGTTAAATTTGTCTCGAGTACATTTCCGAAGGAGAAAAGTCTTTTTTAAAGTCAGTAAAATATTTTTAAATTTCTTGCTCACATATTTTCTGCGTAGTAATTAAAGTTAAAAATTTTAAGCTAACTTTAAGTAAATCAAGTAAAAAGTCGCTTTAACACATCACACACTAATGATTAACGATAAGAGCTTTAAGGACCGTTGTTGGGAAGAATATTTTTTTCCTTTCCCACCTCTTTTCGTCGCACTAATGAGATGCAGCTTTGTGGAAATTGAGTGAGTTGGATTATTTCGTTCCACGCAAACTACTAGAAAGTTCACAAACAAAAGGTGAAGTTTCGTAAAGTTGCTGCAGGGCGTCTGCGGAACGCTCGGTTCGTTTTTAAAAATTCTTTTCCTGTCTGCACTTTTGTCTGTGCTACATTCTTATCCGAACCAATCCTGAGCTCATTTCGTTTTTATTTCGATGCTTCTGCGGTTCTGTTTTGTTATAATTTTTTAACGAATCCTCTATATAACTACAGACAATGATATTACATATTGATTAAACTAAATATATACTACTAGAAAACTTCAAGACACAGTGAGCTCATTCTGTGTAGATAAAACTGGAAACAATAGTTAAAAAAAGTGGTAAATACTTCGTGATGACTAATGACCTCAAGACATTTGTCATAACAATTTTCCCGTGACCATGACTTCTGTAAAACATTCGAAAAGGAAAAGTAGTAAATAACTTTTGTTATACTTGCGATGCTGATAATTCAAAACAGTTTTTAAGTTTTTATCAGTTTTTTTAAAGGCTTTTTAAGGGTTAAGTTTAAAAATCTGTTATAGTAGTTCTTCATATGATAAGATCTGAAGCACAAATAATTACAGATAACAACTCTTATCTGCATTCACTTATATCGGAATA
This sequence comes from Byasa hedistus, assembly GCA_029286795.1. Classification (NCBI taxonomy): domain Eukaryota; kingdom Metazoa; phylum Arthropoda; class Insecta; order Lepidoptera; family Papilionidae; genus Byasa; species Byasa hedistus. The sequence continues at coordinate 3,813,505 of JAGSMW010000013.1, read as the reverse complement.
GATCAGCTATGACTTATAAAAGAAAAATGCCGCAAAGATTCCAACTTACAAACAGATAAAGATAACCTATTTTTTTTTATTTTTTAACCTGTCTACTGACAGGTGGATGTGAACTTGTGGAATTCACCTGTTTTTGGTGGAGTACACACAAAGGCGACCCGGTAACACAAAAACGCTGAACAAATAAGTTCGATTGTGCGCGTACAGTGAACGCCATTGAAAATGCAGTTTCGTTTGCCGTTTTTTATGCACTTGTATTATAGAACTATATTTTGGCTAAAAATTATTTATTTTAATATAAGTTTTAACCTATGTCCAAATACAATTGTTATTAAAAGTGTATAGAAATTCATATGACAAAATATTATTATGAACACCTTAAAAAACAGCATTTTGTTACGATCGGGAAGAGGATATAGATAATGATATTGTAGAGATTTATTTTACAGATGATTAAGTCAAAAAGACGATAGGTTTTTGATGTTATGTCTTAAGTCAATGTCTAGTCTAAATATTATTTTAATTAACATAAGAAAAAAGCTTAAGTTAAAAGGAAAGTTTTACTAAATTGTTTATAGTTCATAATCTTGTTTATGTACACTCGTAAATGAGAAATAACAAATTGTGTATAACAAATAACATTTATTGCATTTGTAGCACTGTAGCACCTGTTCTGGTAAACTGCGATCAGGTTTTTATATAGACTGCAGAAGCTGGTTTTACGCCTCATAAATCGCAGAGGGCACCGTCCCCGACCAATCCCGAGGGACTTACACCGAGTTCAGGTTTCTTTGTGTGCTAAACAAGGTTAGGTTGTCCAGACATATTTTCTTCGGAGGATTATTCATTACGTCACGTTTTGTATTATCTTCGAGAGTGTTATTATGAATACTAAGCCTCAAAAACATGTTTAATTTTTTTATACCATCAAGAGTAGGATGTTAAACTGATGAGAATATGTTAGAGCACTAGCATCTTGAATTGTTTTTAAAAACACGATGCCTGCGGTATCGGCACCACTAATACCGTTTATGGGACTGCCCATTGTTCAATAAAACTTATATTTGCAGAATATTACATTTGTTTTACAACTTTTTATGAAGTCCGTACATTCATGCGGACGGAGCGCAACTGTTTAACTGCTTAATTACATAAGGAAATTTTGACAATCAAACGTTATCACATTGCACTCATCGCCTTTAGACGCAAATGTTAAGTCTAGTTACCTAAGTAATTTCATAAGCTATACTCCCATTTGAAGGCAGCGGTAACGGCCTGCAATAGAAAATTACCATTAGTAGTCACTTTAGTCTACACTCATTTTCTTCGCAAACTATCATGATCATATTACTCTTCTAGTTTGAGTGAAGTTGTGTAAATATGTTTTCAATAACATTACATAAATATTCTAGATTGATTTATTGAACTCTACTTTCAGTGCGACTATACTGTGTAGGTGGATAAGCGAATGCAATGCAGCTGAGGTCTAAATACAGAGAAACTAAGAAATTAACTGACTCGTAATTGCTCAGGTGTTTAATTCTAAACAATTTTCGTTATTGCGTTTTAATAAAACCTAAGTTGAATTACGTTGTAATAATGTAGATATACGGATTAGTGAATGTGGTTTTGCAATGAGAGACTATTTCATTATACGGTATTCGATCTCCAATGACTTATACTTGGTGGTAAGTGAAACGTCTGCCCATAACTGCGAGATGTTGTGGTGGATTTTAATCGGATTCCGCGATTCTTACCAATTTAAGAATAGCTGTCCACTTACCTGGTAACAAGGTCTATTGTACGATTCAGAGGATCATATGTTTTGACCTTAAAGGAAAAATAGGTATTTTAATTATATTACGAATAAAAAAAAAATTATCTTTGACGAAAATAAATGTTATATTTATTTTTTTGCCACTTGCGGTGTTAAAGATAACGACAACCAATTTACGATGCGGAAGCGTTGGTCAAATATAATCACGCCCAACTAATGTGGCATAAGTAGTCATTTGTATAGTAACGAGTTTGTAATAAATAAATAGCTATATTAATCATGATACATATATAATGTAAATAAGGCACTTGAGTCTGATCTTTGATGTTTGAATGTTATAGTCTTTTACATATGTAAATTGACCGTCATATGTATGCGATAGATTCAGTCAGTTCGTAATCAAATTAATCTATTTTTACCAGGTGGTAGGTCTCTGTTGCCGGAGACCGTCTGGATGGGTACCACCGCAGCTCCTATTTCAACCGCCAAATAGTAGTGTGCGAACATTACTGTGTTCCGGTTTGAAGGGCGCTGTAGCTAGTGTAATTATTGGGGTAACGAGACTTAACACCTTATGTCTCAAGGCGACGAGCGCAATGTGGTGCAGTGTGTACCATCTTAACTAGCACCGCGTTGTCATGGGCAAGCGTATCACTTACCATCAGGTGAACGTCTTGCTCGTCTCGTCGCAAAGTAGTATAAAAAAAAAATCTAGAAATAATCCCATAACTACCACTGAATAGGAGTCTAAGTGTTAAATGTAGAAGTGAATTAAGATAGAATAATTGTATGTTTTATTTGAACTTGGACAGATGATATTAAAAGATAATCGCTGTCTGCCACTGGACTCGTATAGTCTTGTCCATGTACAGCAGGATAGTCATTGGTTGAGATGATGATTATGATTTGAACTCCATCATTATTGCAAACAATTAATATATACAGTATTTACGACGTATCCATGTAGCTCTTCCGGTTTAAAAATAACAAGCGTTACAGAGTATTTAAATCAGCGCATCAGTCTCTTTGAAACTAAAGCAATCTCGTTATAAAGATTAAAATCATCACAATTTTGTAATATTTCGAATAAATCAAACTCATGAATGAAACAAACTAAAAGTAAACTCAACTCTTGTATAAAAAATAATACTCATCAAATGGAGAACCCTGTTCTTAATGTATTTTGATAATATATTTTAGTTCTGTCGTTGGTTTAAACATTAACATTACTATCTTACAATACGAAGTTGACCTTTGGTTTACGATAACTTGTAGTTAACTAATTACCCGAATGTTTTGACCATCTGTAAACTTGAACTCAATAATACGAATGTTTATAACTGTTATATAACCATCTATTTACTATATTCGTATATTTATTAAAAATTGAGATAATACAGAAGTCAACTGCGATTTATGGCGTATGTAATATTTTATCCTATTTTATTACCTTGTTCCGATTGTGACGTTTTCTTGTGCACAGTTTGTTGTTACAACGGTAATTGACTTTTGTAAATATTAACTAGTAGTTTCTTGACTTGTTTAGTTAGTAGCTTGTGTAAACTAGTTGTTAGGTTAAACACAAAAAAAATTGTTTGAACGAACATCTAGTAGAGACAATTTTTTTTACATCAATTATTACTTTCTTGGAATTTGTTAACGAAATTTAACTTTTTTTTTTAGTTTTAATAGAAATGTAATATCACTTTCTGTTATTAGTACATTTAGTTGTACATATTTATTTTTATTGTTTTGACACCTCCATACTAAGGTAAATATAAGATAAATACTAAGTTGATTTAATAAGTATTATGTTAACTTAGTATTTAGATTATTTATATTTGTAGAATGAAGAATTTAAGTATCGACTATCTTAGATCTTTATTGTTGGAAACCATATTGAAATTACTGGGGTAACGAGTTTTGGTGACGACAAGTGTAACGTGGTGCCTTAAGAATATCCTTACTGTCAGCTTATCATTATGAGTTTGCTCGTTACTTACTATTATGTGAAAATCCTACTCGCTGTGTACTATCGTTATGTTAAAATATACGTGTTGATGTGTGTATTATGACACTGGAACTCATTGCAATTTTACAAGCATTAAAATATGCTGAGTCACTAAACGCAAAAAAAATAGTCATTTTTAGCGACAGCAAAAGCGCTCTTCAACATTTGGCTCGATGCCCTCCGAAGGAAGAGGTTGCTCGATAGCCTATGATATTTTAAAAATTATCTTACACCTTACACGAATTGAGACTAGCGTGATTTTGCAGTGGGTTCCAGCTCACATTGGCCTGAAAGGGAATGAAACGGCAGATCAATTATCTAAGACAGCAGCTAAAAATGGTAATCCTGTCATCTTTTTACCAGATCATTGGGAACATATACTGCATTACAGTAATGTCTGTTACGAAACTTGGACAAAACATTTTGTTAATGTATGTCAAGAGAAAGGCATTTGGTATAGGACCATACGATCTGTGCCTTACCGAGTGCCCTGGTTTGAGAAGTGTAACCTGCCAAGAAACATCCTGAAACTAGCATTGAGACTTCGCTGTGGTCACATTCCGTCAGCAAAGTTCGCATTTCTTATGAAAAAAGTAGATTCTCCAATGTGCAAAATTTGTAATCAAATTGAGGATGTGCAACATTTGCTGATGGAATGTAAACAGAATAATTTTAAGAGAAATTCATTGCTGACATCACACAGGATTAACATCAGGGATGTTGGCGTGGTGCAGGCCGCGCTGGCAGACCCAACATCCAATTTCGCCAAAGACCTGATGTCCTTGGCGAATCTGTATGATATTAGCTGTTAAGTGATTTAGTCTGTAGTTTAGAATGTAGATATAGTCTTAAGATATAAAGGGTACGATGGGATTGATATGCTCCTTCGGGGCAAAAATCCCTAAACAAAAATAAATTAAAAAAAAAAAAAAATATACATAGTCTATTTATTATATTATTATAAACATCTTGTCGTGTTTCTAAATGTCTGAATGTTGACGTTAACTCCGAAAACAGGCCTCTTATGCAAGGTGGAAAAGTTCATCGGCGGATGTGATACCGGTCCACTTCCCTATGTGCATTTAAATACTAAGGGACTTTAATTTATATGTCTCATAATTAACTTAGCTGTCCGTCTTGTTTTATATACAAATATTAGCATAAACCGGTTTAACATTTATGCTAGATATGTCCACCGTTTGAAATCTTTATCTGTTTACGAGTGACGGCCGACACAAGTGACGGGCGTCGGCGTCGGGACTCGATTTAATATCGATTCTGCGCTATTGAGTCATGTATACCGTAATAATAGCGGGAGGCTGTTGCATAAATCAGTAAACACAAAAGCAAAGTTTAGACTTTATTATGGTATAGGAATAGGTACCGTATCAGATTTGTATAGACTAGTACTAGACCACGATCCTAACTGAAAGGGAGTGCTGCATTGGTCGTAGGTCTCTGTCGTCAGAGACCGCCGCAGCTCCTATTTCTGCCGCTAAACAGTAATATGCAAACGTTACTGTGTTTTCGTTTAAAAATGGTTGTAGCTAATGAAATTTCTATGGTAATCAGAATTAACATGTCGCAAAGTATAGCACAATCGGAACACTTCTAATTCTTCACTGATGGAGTTTTGTAAGACAAAGCAAAACGATTTGTAGTCATAGGCGTATTACAAAAATAACTAAATATTTTTTATAGTAATAATGGTTTAGATATATATTTCAGAAGTTCATCAATAACAAATTAAAATATTTATATATAAATAAGGACGATGTATTTGACCCTGTCTCCTTCACACAATTTATAATATACTTGTCAGTTCTTCTCAGACGGCGCGTCACGAACAGACTTTAATTATAAACGGTCTAGGATTAAAAATGGAGGTACAAACCTAAATTTATATAAAAAATTTGAATTTTAATAATGTTCTGAGTAATACGCAAATTTTGTGAAAACTAATTACAAATATTTAGTAATAAAGAGTAACATTTATTAAAAAGAAATTATATTTTTTCGTACTTAAGAAATATTTAGAGAAGAATTCAGTTACTAAAAAATATTGATGAAATTTTAAGATTTCTTATTAATGAATTTTCAGTTCGTCGAAACAGATTAAAATTACTTCTTTCATTATAGAAGACATTATGAGAATTTTAATTTCACTAAAGACTTCGCGATTATAATATTTGCTATTATATACTATGTTCCATATAACTGTTAAGTTAAAGCAAATACAATGAATAATAATAAGACAGAATTATTCATCGATCCTTAATACGTTCTGCGAAAATGGGGGTATGTTAATTTGTAACCCAGTTTCTTGGAATCCTCTTTGTTTTCGTATATCAATCGTAATCGCATTAAACGTATAATCATTTTAAATATGTTTCACGGGTTTTTTTATATAATTATTTATTTCCTTTATACTCAATTAGTAATAAATTACAGCTTATCGAGCATTTGCTCACACATTATTTTAATTGTTAGATTGTACTGAAATACTGAATGTATTAAGTGTATATGTTACAGAGTTGATCTTGAGACTATCGTTATATTTTATAACTCTGGTCAGTTTGATGGTGAACGTAAATGTCTTCTGGGTACACAGACGGTCGGACTTCATAGTCACCACTATAGTTAACGATATGGAGCGCTAAATTCATTTATCGATGTATGCATATGCTAGTATTATTATTTGTATTTCTATAGTATTATAATTTTATAAATACTAGGAGCCTATTTAATCCATTGCATCATTTAGCTCAGTTCGAGAAGAGTAGATTATCGCCTTTGTATTTTTTTGGTCAGTGAATGTTAGTATTGAATAGAAAATAACCGACAATCCCTAAGTCATATATCAAAATTAAGTACTAAATGCTTGTTTAATTAATGCTATCAGTTTTTTTCTTAATTATCATCCGCAAATTCCTCAAAACATTTTGTAAAGCTCTGTATATTTTTAATTATTAAAAATTTCGTTAAACACTAGCTTCATACCAAAATCAATAACAAAAATATAGTCTGATACTAAATAATATAAGCATTTCGCCTCGTCCGGGGTTAAATGGTAAAAAATGTTCACAGGCATTAAGTCCGCCGTTTGTAACCTAACTTTAGGTATTAAATAAAGGTTTGAAAAAAAAAACTTTGTCTTATTATAATATATCGAAGAAAATATTCAAAATCACTGTGCTAGTTAAAAACCATATGATAAAATAATGATCTGTTGCAATTAAGAATATTTCTTTCAAAAAATATGGCTCGTTTTTATGAAATATGAAGTAATAAAAGCTGTGTTGAGAAAGGGCGTCGTGGGCATAACTATATAAAAATTCGTTTTAACAAGTTTTCTCATATTCGGCATGTTGCCCAATTAATGCGTGATTACATTAATTGACTTGTCATCTTAATCGACAGAACGTACTGCGGCTGGCGGCCCGGCTGACATTCAGGGCGAGTCCTTAGCGTCTCGACTCTGATAAATCGGGTCATACAGTCGCGACGGCCGTTATCGATTTTTGCCATCTTACGCAAATCATTCGTATACCAGCCCCGAGTATACAGATGTAGCGCTAAATAAGTAAACGTTTAACTTATTTAACGCTGATTTAATTTCGTTAACTTTTCAACAATAGTTTTTAATTTTGGCCTTTGACAAAGGTCAGCTGATCTACCAGATGGACTCCCATTTTTTTTTACTACTATGCGACGAGACGAGCAAGACGTTTACCTGATGGTAAGTGATACGCTTGCAGATGACAACGTGGTGCTAGTTAAGATGGTACACACTGCACCACATTGCGCTCGTCGCCTTGAGACATAAGGTGTAAAGCCTCGTTACCTCAGTAATTACACTAGCTACAGCGCCCTTCAAACAGTAATGTTTGCACATTACTATTTGGCGGTTGAAATAGGAGCTGTGGTGGTACCCATCCAGACGGTCTCCGGCAACAGAGACCTACCACCACCAAATCACCAAATTATAAGCAAACATTATCTTCCACTTTAAAAGGAGCTTTAACAATCAAGAATACTGGAGCAGCGAGAACTCGTTTCTGAAAATTATACAAACACCTAAAGTCAAAGCAAAGCATATAAAGAAATTATAAAAAACAATCTTTTATGTAACGTTTGAAATCCGTTAATATTTTAAAGCTGCAATAAAAAATTACAAATTATTTTTGAATTATAACTTTTCCTATAGAGCTTTTCGCTTCTTTTTGTCACTTGCGCCGCTCTGTCTCCATAGAAACTTAACCACTTTCAAAAGCACACTCGAGCACTGCGAAATATAATAGTTGCCTTTGTTTAACTTCAGAGTAAGAGGTGACTTCTTATTTTCGAAACGTTTTCGTGGTATTCTATTACAGTAATGCGGTTGGTAACTTGAGTATACATTGAGCTCACAGTACAATCAAGCTTTTACCCAGGGGTTTTAAAATTTTGAGAGCATTTAATTTAATTGGGAGTAGTTGACTTTAACTTTTGTTAACATTCAAATTATACTTTACAACTGTTTATAATCAGCATGTAATATTTAAAACGAACTAAGGTTGAATACTACCATCGATTTTTTTTCCATTTAAGAGTTTATCTGTATAGAACGTACTGTAAGCAATAATTATGTAGGAAATAAAAATAGTTTTCAATGTTATCCTTTATTACAAAGAATTCCAAATATATAAGTATCTTCTTAATTATTACTAAATTATCTTACAATATAGAATTACAAATGTTATATGTTTCATAGTAAATAAAATTTTATTACTTCTAATAACTAACAATTTTGCATCTGATATGATTGTTATAATAGATATAATAGTGTAAAAACTAATTCAAGGAAAACAACATCCACGTCTAGTCTCGGAGTATCAAAACTGTTGAAGTCATTGCTCTAATCAAGGTCGAGGAACGAAGCTTTATAATTATTAACTAGTTGATTTGTTTCTTTTAACACGCATTCAGTAATTTAGATAGTCAATGTGCAGTTCCATATTTTTTTTTGGCAAATCGAATTTATTTCGGCATTTGTTCTATAACTTCTAATTTGGACAATATTATAAACAGAATTTCCTGAAATAGGTTAGCCTTATACCACCAAATAAAAAAAAAAAGCTTCGGGGTCCTTAGGTTTTACCAGAGTATAGCTAAATAATACAAAGTTATTGATATAAAAATTAATCTCAAGTCTAAATATCAAGTTTTTTTATAACTGGTAAAAGAGTTTGATTGGTCAGAAATTCAAGTACCCTTATGATCTAACCTCACTTTTAATTTGGTTTAGTCAAGGGATGCCTCTTAGTTTTAATTTGATGATCGGGCTCAGAAAGAATACTTTTTAACCACTTATAATTGCTATAAAGAATTTTGCATGAACCGGATATACGGAAATAAATATCGTCTTTTTTCAATTAATCCAATTGAACTCTCGACGGCAATGGTGATCAATATTTAGTTTCGAAAATTTGAATAAATATCATATGTAAACAGAAGTGTGGCAAATACTTTTTTTTTCTTACTGTAAGAGTTACCTCAGTTACAGTATAACACGTGGTATTTGTGAATTCGCCTATTTTTGGTACCGGAGCATCAAACGTTTAGGACGTCGCGCAAACCGACTTAACGGCCGTGGGTCGACGGTAAGTGCGTGCGGCCGGGACATTGCGCGTAACTGGGTCACCCGGGACAAGGGGAATGGGGCAACCACCCGTGCCCTACGCACTCGTCGAACAAGAAGAGGAAACAGCCTTTAACGATACAAAAGAAACGAGACGAACCGCACGTTCTACTGATGTAGTGTCATACACGTCTGCTAATAATACTTTAAAGCCCCAAATCGCGCTCACCCCTCGAAAGCCTCGGAATGTCACAATATCAACACCAGCTACAGTACGTTCCAAATAGAAGTTTACGAAGATTTGCATTCATATTTATAAGCATATTTCATTTCGTTATATTATCAGCTGAAAGTCGCCCAATGCTGACCATAAAAGGCTATCCTTAAGGATCTCCATACCAATCGGTCCTGCTCTCCCCACTTCCAGCGACTTTCGGCAACCTTCACCTGATCAACGGTTATAGACCGTTGATGTGTTGTAAGATCTCTTCACAATTGTTTTTTTGGCGTAGGTCTGTGTTGCTGGAGACCGTCTAGTTACCACCGCAGCACCTGTTTCAGCCGCCAAACAGTAGTGTGCAAACATTACTGTGTTCGGGTTTGGAAGGAGCTGTAAGCTAGTGAAATTACTAGGGTAACGAGACTTGACACTTTATGTCCCAAGGCGACGAACGCAACGAGGCGCAGTGTACCATCTGGTTATGGGCAAGCGTATCACTTACCATCAGGTGATCGTCTTGCTCGTCACGTCGACTCGTAGGATAAAAAAAAATGAGGACCGTTCACCGTAGTTGCTTTACTAACTTGTATAAAATATTACGTCTCCAACGCTTGCTTTAGATTTTTAATAAATTGTCTTAGACCTTTACTATTTCGTTCTATACTTACATTTTTACCAATTTAGTCTTTGCTTATAACTGGGTCAAGTAAATCGAAAAATGGGAGCACTCTCTTTTACCGACAATTTCTTACCGTGCGGTTCATACTGTTCCCTCAATACGATGGATGTAATAAATGTACTTGTATCTCGAACCTCTATTTTATTCAGGTAAATTTATTTGATGTATATGATTGTATTGAATATAGCAAAGAGTTGTTCGTGGTAGTGTGAGTGTTTCAGATTTATTGCAATACGTTTAATTTGGTTTTGTCCATCTCTGGATATTTTGTTATCACAATCACAACACAATTTGTCAAGTACTGTGAATAATTTGTAACTACACACTTCTATATATTAATGCTCTGCATAGATCGTCGAACTCTTTAATGATGTTCTACATAACGGTTAAAGGACCCAAATGTATAATATAAACATGACTTATTTATTAGTGAAGTAGATAATTTAAAGTCTATATGTTAGTCGATGCAGTAAGATATAACTCAATGCAAATTGTCGCGTAACTGGAACACATCTGTTTACCCTGTCGCTAAGTACACCTAACACAATTGTTATCGTGGCGAACTGAAATATTATCATAGCAACAATTTGATAACCTAGTTCCTCGACGTTGACTTGTGATATTGGCCAGATAGTCCAAACATTTGCGTCGAATGTTTGCCCATTGGGCCCAATCTTGTTGAATGCGGCTCGTATCAGGTATCGGGGCTCGGAGTTTGGGTAGGATTAGTTATAAGTGCTTCTTATTCGCAAAGTTATCAAACGTTGCCGGCGCAAGTTACAAGCCTTTCGAAATGGTTTAAGTAAGTGTTTTATTTTGTTTGTTTCAAACAGGTAAAGAAATAAATGTTTTATCCCAAAAACATTGATTTTTAAATTCCCATGACTAACAAAATATTGATAAGACTTTTTAAAGAAACGCAATTAAGCAGAGGTAATAAGAAGTTTTTAGTATATGAAATACAGTACTTATAAGCAGAAAATATATATCGAATTTACTAAATAACGTCTAAAGAAATGGTTTTCTTATAGTGTTATAAGTTAGAGCTCTTTAAAAAAAATATATAATTCCGCCTTCTTTCATATTCTAGACTGCACAGATGGTTGGAACCGCGCCAAATAGACCACTCCAGCTGCACGTAGTACTTTATCAAACAATCACTATTTTAAATTCATCCACAGTATGGCCACGCTCATAAGTCCCGGAAACCTTAAAATTTTTCGTTAATTCGTAATAATAATGACTCTTGAGTTATTTGGACGGGTGTATTAGTAGAAAGTTAATAGATACCTACTAGACTTGCGAGATCAGACAAAGAAGTTATACTTATTTAGAAAAACGTCTGTTGCAATCTATTTATGTTGATTTTTTTGTGTCAAGTATTCATACGAATACCATTCTTCTCAGTTATTACCAATCACGGTATGCACATACTACATACACACAGTGTGTATTTACGACCATTCTACCTTAAAATAGAGTGCGAGTTTATTACCACCACCTTTCGGGCTTTTATAACACGAGCTATACGAGAATACGGTTCATTCGTTAACCAAAGTAAACTAAAATTATGCTCCCTTAAAGCTAATTCAAAAATTTAATATCCTCCAATGTTAGTTTGAGTTAAAGTATTTTCTCTAATATTAATTCAAATTATATTATCGCAGAGAAAAATTTTAGGAGGTTTTAGTGTTTTTACTTTGCACGGAATTAGGCGTTTAATTAGCAGCAAGGTATAATGAAAGATCGGGCTAAAATACTTTTCTTGTTTGATACTAAAAAATGATGATGATGACTTTCATCATTAACTTAAACATGTGTATACAAAGATGGGCATTTATAACGTTATACATTTGAAAAATGTGACATTATTAACTTATATTTAATATTTAAATTACATGATTTCGTATAACAAATGTTAGTTTAGATATCGAGTTGACATATCGAGACTTCGAGGAAAACTAATTGTGATTACAAACATTTTGTTAGTAAAATAGTAGGTGCAACGACTTCTTAAAAGACTAAAATGAAAAAATGGAGGGTATGACAACATCGTTTCGCTGTAAATGACAGATCGCCTGGCGACATTCGTGTTTGGGCAGTGTACGAAGTGTGAACTCTGTGACCGCTTGATGTGTGAATATGAGAACTATGGCAGATTTAATTTAAATTTGAATAGATGTTTCTAATACTAAGAAAGATTTTAATACGGTAAAATATACACATATTGTTAAATTTTTTAATAACTTACAGCTATGTTTGTAGTTTTTTAAAATTAACATTTTGTTAGTTTATCGATCAATCTGTCTAACAATGGCTAGAGTTAATAAGGTTGTATTACGTTCTTTGTTTGCTTATATATGTAAATGTTGGAATGTATACTATTTGTAAGGAAATATGAGAAACCTGTAAATGTACATAGAGTATAGAAAATACGTTTTTTATTTGGCAAGTCGAGTGAGAGGATCACCTGCTAGTATCCGTTCATAACATGTTGTTAGTTAAGATGATATAGTTTCACATTTTGCTTATACCTGCTTATACCTACTCATATATTATCCTTTAAAGCGGAACACAGTAATGTTTGCTTACTACTATTTTAAAATTGGGAACTGCATAAGTACCTAAACGGTCTCCGCCAACAGAGACTTAAATATGTAAGGTTATATACGTTCTCACAATTATTGGATATTAAAAATGTTAAACCTGCTATATTGTCACCTGGTTATTTGGTATGTAAAGCAACTTGCGAACATTACCACATTTAACGCAGCTCCACTTAGCCAGCGGAGTGTGAAGGCTACTTCTCACGTCTCCACCACGCTGCCTGTCAACCCTACGTAGCGATTGTTCTCAAATGTTGCGGTAACAACTATTGCGCACTGCAACAGGCTGTTGGTGGTTTTCTTTTACTTTCTGAAATCGGAACGCCCTCCCACGGGCAACCTAAGTGGGTTAATGCCAAGCCCACACTACACTAGTCGGTATACATATACGATTTTCATAATTGTTCATTGTCTTTGTTTTTCGACAGTGTCTAGGAGTTATTATATTTGCATGATCACTGTTTATATATTAATAACCCGGTGAAGATTGCAGGGAGTCGTTGAATGTTAATGAGATCGGACTGGTCGCGTTTATAGATCCTAGGCATTAAACAGCAGCAGGCTGAAATGATGATTCAATTATTAGTTAAAAAATATTTATTTCTTACTACTTTAAGTCACAACATTAAGCATGCAACACGATTAAATGCCCATTTGTATATAAAGAAAGAGAGTCAAGGTTATAATTCACCACGCAGGCTAAACACGGTTTAGCAGATGTTGAAACTTTTGTTCTTGAAACATTTTTTGGTTTCCTCACGATGTTTTGCTTCGACGGGAGCTTCAAGCTCAATGAAGAAAAGTCTGTGTCGATATAAATAATAATATCTTTTTTTTAAAATCACATTAAACAATAAGAGAATTAAAGATGATATAGTTTCACATTTTGCTTATACCTGCTTATACCTACTTATATATTATCCTTTAAAGCGGAACACAGTAATGTTTGCTCACTACTATTTGGCGGTAAAATTGGGAACTGCATAAGTACCTAAACGGTCTCCGCCAACGGAGACTTAAATATGTAAGGTTATATACGTTCTCACAATTATTGGATATTAAAAATGTTAAACCTGCTATATTGTCACCTGGTTATTTGGTATGTAAAGCAACTTGCGAACATTACCACATTTAACGCAGCTCCACTTAGCCAGCGGAGTGTGAAGGCTACTTCTCACGTCTCCACCACGCTGCCTGTCAACCCTACGTAGCGATTGTTCTCAAATGTTGCGGTAACAACTATTGCGCACTGCAACAGGCTGTTGGTGGTTTTCTTTTACTTTCTGAAATCGGAACGCCCTCCCACGGGCAACCTAAGTGGGTTAATGCCAAGCCCACACTACACTAGTCGGTATACGTATACGATTTTCATAATTGTTCATTGTCTTTGTTTTTCGACAGTGTCTAGGAGTTATTATATTTGCATGATCACTATTTATATTTAATAACCCGGTGAAGATTGCAGGGAGTCGTTAAATGTTGATGAGATCGGACTGGTCGCGTTTAAAGATCCTAGGCATTAAACAGCGGCAGGCTGAAATGATGATTCAATTATTAGTTAAAAAATATTTATTTCTTACTACTTTAAGACACAACATTTAGCATGCAACACGATTAAATGCCCATTTGTATATAAAGAAAGAGAGTCAAGGTTATAAACGCAGGCTAAACACGGTTTAGCAGATGTTGAAACTGCTGTTCTTGAAACATTTTTTGGTGTCCTCACGATGTTTTGCTTCGACGGGAGCTTCAAGCTCAATGAAGAAAAGTCTGTGTCGATATAAATAATAATATCTTTATTTTAAAATCACATTAAACAATAAGAGAATTAAAGATGATATAGTAGATACGTACAGTTTCAGAGCTAAATAAAAAATATATTGTGAAAGTACAGTTTAAACATCTCAATCCACTTCTGAAATCTATTGCTTGGTGTCAATTTTGAAAATTTTATATATTCTCTGTAAACAAAAGATGGAAATGGGGCCAATGACAAGCTTCAAGGCGGGATTCCGCTGTCACTTATCATTAGAAGTAACGACAGCTTGTCATACTTTGAGAGCTAATTTTAGTTGTCGTAAAGCTCGTTATATTATTTTAAATGCCCCATATTTTTTCATTATATCAATTTCACACCTTTGTTTACTTACACAATTGTCACTGAAACATTGTTCATTGATATTTAACTCTGATATTTGTGTAAATCTTTGCTTAAAATACGGTTGCAATATTTCTGATCAAGTAGTTTGTATTAAACATAGTTTGCTAACACTCCATATACATGACTACAATATTTCAATTATCTACAACGGAAAGGTTTTATGTAAAATGCCGTTATAAAATATATTTAAAATCGTCTACTTTCTGCAAAATTTTCTGCGAAAGCATTTCCCGCAAGTAAATAAAGAAATTGCTGAGCGTCCGCTTCGGGAGATAATCCAATAGAGATTCAGTCCAAGAAGTCGTCAGTGGAATAAGCTTCTCACTAGAGCGCTTGCAAGTGGAAATATCCTATTGTACTTTAATACCATTCTTCACGCGAGTGAAAGTTTTATGCAATTTTCCACCTATTTATTAACATCACGTGATTTAAATTTTTCCATAAATAGCACCTGTTTGATTTTTATAGCTAATGCTGGTTGTATTTTCTAGTATTTAAGGTGTATTAATGTCTAGTAGTTTTAAACGAATCTTTATTTAAATATTAATTAATATGTTGTTGAACGTAGAAGTACTTAGTTATAAAAAATAGTTTATTAAAAAAATATTATTTAAAATTATTTTTAATCGAAATATAAAAGGAAACTCGAAGAAAGGTGTAGAATATTATTTTACACATGTAATAAGTAATGTCAAAGTATTCCCGTATACGAGGCGGACATTATTAGAATGAAACTAAATCTCTTTCATAGTTTAACGTTGAATGCCCCTATGGGCGTTGGCTTTCAAATGTAACTGTCAATTATTTTGACAGTGATCATATAAAAAAGCCGAGTACCGTTAAAGCGATGCTCGTCTATGACCGCCATTAGTTAGTGAAATCACTCAATGCGCTCATAGGTGTAGTGTGGGCGAAGCGTTTTTACTTGTATACGCACACAGCACATACACACGAGTTGTGTACGCACACTGGCTGGCGCAACTCACGCAATAACAGACCGCGCAAAAGAGAGCCGTTAATTGCCCCAGTCCCATTTCTCGTGACATACTGTGGAGCGAGGCAATCGAATTTAATCAATACAGTGGGCCAACAGTGGATCTACGAGCCTTCAACCACCCATGCTAAACAAGCCGGGGAGACAAGCAACGCCTCATCTTATTATCCCGGTCTTACCTTGATAAGATTAGAATGTGCCTGCATGGAGCTTTTATGCCTTGGACACAAAGGCCATGAGTTCGATTCCAAGGTTTTTTTTCTTTTTTGGCTCTTTCCCCACCCTCGCAGTGCTAATTTTGACATTTCATATCTCCTTAACCAGAAAAACTATAGAATTTTTATTTAGGATTTCTCGTCTCCTTATCTTGTACATCGTTTTATCCTAAAAGAGTATCCATGTAGAGCTTCCGCTTTAAAAGGTACAATCGTTACGGAGTTTTAAAGACGGCGCATCAGTCTCTTTTACGCTGATACAATCAATATAGACTAAAAGGATGATATAGGTTTAACATTTTGAAGCATCTTAACTTTATATCGGCAATCGCTTGACTACGATCCTACCTGATGGCAAAACTATGTGTTTGATATTAAAACGCTCAAATTTAGAAAAATTCACTCTTTAAAAATTCACACATCATACTTGTGATTGATCTCTTTTACTTTAAATTAAACAACTCTCCCGGAACATCAATTATTATCAAAGCGTAAAAATACTCTTTGAGTTCTGTCACTAAACTAACTGTGTAAGAAACTGAATTTGTGCAAACTTATACAAAAGGCTGAAGAAACAGTGAAACGTTTAAAACATAATTTTTTCCTCTCTAAATTCGCTTTACTCATTCAAGCACGATTTACACAGGTTTCAAGGTCCTAACGAAACTATTGAATAGATTTAATTACTCATTTGCTGTAAAAAAAGCACCGTGTCTAACGTGCGGCTTAATCTTTACTGTGTAAAGTAATAATACATCTTCGTTATTAGTTACACACTCTAGAGACAACAAAGTTAGAATATAATGTAAATGACTACAACAGATTTTTTATTTTAAGTTTAACTATAATGTAACTATACTGTAACTATGATGTACATATACAGATGGAGTTTAACCATGTTAAATAAAGCTATGAACTATATAGAATATAGCGTGATGTAAAACATATAATCGACAGGTTATGGTGAATATGATTTTATATAGTTATTTAACTTAAACACTTAAACTATATAACAAGGCTTGAAAAAGATGTATACAGTATATGTACTGTAAACTGTTAATGATGTGTTTTGAACTCTCTGATATGTAGAAACTAAAATAATATTCTTGCCAATAACTAAACGGTGAACGTCCTGTCCTTTATCGGTAACACTAACACATAGCCTGTTCAGTTTGATTTATCAATTGCCGACTTACCCTGACCAGGGCTATACAATGCGACCCACTCAGCACAGTACAGTATGTACACCAGGAGGTCGATGCGTTCACTACAATAGCTTCGTTCACGTCTCAATTGACGCTCTTTGTCATTTACAATCAGGGTACTTCGAATGATGAAGATTTAAACTTTCCGTTAAATTACACAAATTTAAACCTTATATCTTATAGTTATAAGTATAATTTTTATACAATAACTGTTAACTATATTGCATGTCACCTTTTGATGTTTACTCACGACCTCAATCGTGAGCCTTATCGATATTTCGCTATCAGTTGCGAAAATGGATAATCAAACGATTATTCTGTTTACTCAAACTGGCGCCTGTGTCCTATGCAATTTGGTCAATGGATTCAATAGGGAATACCCATTTTAGGGTTCAAATACCTTGTTAGCATTTCAGAATTATAGTTCTACATTTTATTACATATTGACTGAGTAAGATTAACTGCTAGCCATCAAAGAAACTTTTTGATGAAGGCTTGTCAATATATACCACCAGATATGTATCATTTTCATTTATCCTGTTTATAAATTTATTCAACTATTCTTGGCTCTCAGTAAAGCGAATTTTTATAGTAAAAATTATGAGGTAATTCAAGTATTTATTATTAAGTAAAGTAAATCCATTGTTATACTAGAAAAGTTATTATTTGACTTTAAGTAATTTCGTATACATCGCGCGGGGTGTCGTAGAGTCATGAAAATAATTAATTTCAAGCAAGTGTGTATGTTCAAAGCAAATCTATAAATATAACAGACATACAGGTAGTATTACTCAGTGTTGAAGGGCAAGTGATAATGGGGGAGGTGTTATGTTACCGTGTCACCCTCTCTTTGTTTTTGTTCTAACATTTTCTCTCATACTTATTTTCATGTATACTTCGTATTTTCATGATATTGTGACCTCTCGTCTTTTGAGCAATGAAGAATATTTCAAGAGATTTAAAAATCAGCTTTTTTAATATTACTGGTGGATAGGTGTATTCGTTGTCGAAAACAGTCCATGTCATATACATTACCGTGTTTCGGTTTAAACGGAGCTATAGTTAGTTCATGTAAATAAGATATATATAGCTACATATAATAGAATGATCGATTTTTTTTTAGATAACTGGTACCAGTGGTCAATGACCATTATTTATTTAAAACTATTGTTCGAGTATAAGTTTAGTGTAAAGTAAAATACATGCTTTTCCGGTGATTGTGACCGCTGCGTCCCCAGACCCGGGGCACAACAATGGCCGGAATAGTATCCACGAATCGATTATGCATAGATATCGCCAGGATAGGCTAGTTTCATTTTTGTATGTAAATTGAAATGTCTCTTTGTGTTAGAGCTTTTCTTTCTATACAACTTTCGTTGCATGGTCTTCAATATTAAATTTTTCTGTATACTTAAATATTTACAAAACTGGTTTAACTTTTGTAATATACAAAACAGACATAGGACTATTAGTATTTAACTTTCGAAGTCGAAAAATAAAAACTAAACTCCTTAAGCCGTTTAGTTCAATAGTATATTAATTAGTTCACCACTATTTCCGCAACCTTATTTAGATTCTCATTCAATGTGAAGTGTAAAGAAATAGCTTCCTGCATCATCAAACTAGTTTCGTAACATTTGACAGCGGAGGTCGCGCTACGGGTTTGTCGTGAGTGATCGATCGGAAACGGATACAGTTCCAACGATTTCCTCCCTTGATTGATGGTCAAATATGCACATGTGATATTAAACTGAACCTTAAGACAAGAAACATCCGGTTGCTATATTTTAGTATATATTATTATAATACTTCTATGTTATTGGAGACCGCCTAGTTTTGTACCATCAAATATTAATGTGTAAAAATTTTTGTTTGGTAAGTGGTATCTCTAGTAAAATTACTATGGTAATGAAACACCAATTTATTTATGTATCAAGGCGTCCTCTCTCCTCTCAACGATCTCTTTGTTATGAACACTTTTGACTTATAAAGTGTGAACACTTTCGTCCAGTCATCGCTTCCTCTTATTAAAAATAAAAATGTGTTTGTCGTGGTGACCCATTCATATTTCAGCTGGGCTCATTTCAGAACAGTTTATAATTTGAATAGTTATATAATTAAGTTACACAAGGACATAATCACTCACATAGGGCGGGTTATTAAGCCACTCGGCAGATTTCATCTCTGTAATTTGGTACAAATTATTAAATGGATACCAAAGGCATTATAATTGATAATGTTATTAAATTTCATTTAAAATATGGTATTGAAATATTTTTGAAAATTTAATATGGTAATTTAGATCTACGTTTGATGGAAAGTAAATATACATGAAAGTAAAATTAAAGTTAAATCCAAAGAAATTTAACACTTTAATAAACATTGCTTGTCAGTAATAAAAAAGTTCGTTTCACATAAAACTGTTACTATGAAATCGTAAGGATGTTCAGAAGTGGATCATTCGTTCCACTCCGCTTGTAGATCAGAGTAATAACGTAACTCTAGCTATTTGAGGCCGAGGGCTGCCTCCAACCTTCGACTCGCATCAGCATAAGCAAAGTATATTCTGCACTGAGCGTATGTTTACAAACATGTAATATAACAGCTGCTATTTACTAACCTTCAACACATTAATAACCGGGATTTTGTGCAATCAGTTAATACAATTTTGAAGAAACTATAATGCGTTTTTATTGTGTCCTGCCGTCTTTTCGAACTAATAGATAAAAATGTTAAAAAGACCCTACTTCAGAAAAAAACTTTCTTTGATATTTAATAAGGCACAAGACGAACAGGATGTTCGCCTGATGTTAAGTGACATGCATAACAACACAACGTTATCATGTTAAGTCTTGGTACCTAAGTAACTTTAATAGTTACACCTTTCAAGCAGAAACACAACAATGTTTATACACAACGGTAGAAATAGGTTCTGCGGTCTTATTTACATGGTCTTCAGTAGAGATCTACTAGTCCCTTAGGCTTCGCCATAACAATCTATTACTCTTGCTATAATAATTGTTTGATATTTAAACATTGACACTAAACGCTAATGTAGACAATTGGATCTTAAAGAATCAACATCATCAAAATTATTACTAGTAATTAAGTCGTCATCGATACTATGATTTTGTGTAACAACATTTCGTTATTCCTTGTTATTTTGTGCTTTGTTTACTATGTTAAAAATGTTTCTATTTTGTTCACAGGTAAGTTTTCACCAAACGAAAATCATTTATGTGAACTGAAATGTAAGCATGTAGTTAGATAAAATTTAATTTACTGATAATTATATATTTTTATACTACAAAATGTTAGCTTTGTGTTTATTTAGCAAATTCAGTTTAGGCTTTTTTTTATACGCTTATCTTAACATATGATATTGTACTATTTATAGGTTTCTTTGCGAACCTCTATTTACGTATGTAGCGGACTGTATTAGAAATCAGTATTTGTAATACATTCGACTTATTAGATTTCATCCTAGATCTAGCCGTAACGTTATCTCGTAACACGGTTCGTTCTGATTTTATCAGTTTAGCCGAACTCGTGACTGGAACGTGACCTGTCTGTCTGATTGCATGCGGTGCGATCTATCAACGTTTTTTTCATCTTTTCGTCAAATAGATCTCCTCTGTATGTAACTTTAACGTTTAAAGTTTTTTCAACTTTTTTAAATAGAGATTCGTTTCTATTATACTGTATATCTTTTGTGAATGTCTTTTTATTTGATGAAGCGACGAGACCAGCAAGACGTTCACCTGTTGGTAAGTAATATGCATGCTCATAACTCCGCATTGCGCTCGTCGCCTTGGGACAAGGAGTTATATCTCGTTACCCCAATAATTTCACTAGCGTACAGCGCCCTTCAAACCGGAACATTACAACGTTTGAACACTACTATTTGGCGGTAGAAATAGGAACTGTGGTGGTACCTACCTAGACGGTCTCCAGCAACAGAGACCTACCACCAGTGTAGTACGTCTTTTTGTTTTACAAATATACCCAAAAGTGTCTCATCTTGTTGTGATGGAAGTTCTCCCACAGTGTCCGTCGTATCGTAATATATCATTAAGAAGAGAAAATATTAAGAAACAGGCAGCAGCTAACCGTTACCAGCATATAGTTAGCACATGTACTCGCCATTCGTATGTCAAGCGTGGAAGTACGGAAAATATTCAGGTCCCATTTTATGGAGGCCATAGGCGAACGACACAAATAATTAGGACAGAATTAGGTATCCAGGTGCGAATTATCGCTTCAGTTTAATAGTCTGGTTAGTATTTTTAGAGCATCGGGCTGGTTAGCGTTTGCGCAAGTTGTTGCGTGACATTTTGACGGACAGAAATACCGGCACGGCCTATATTATGTGCGGTCAACCGGACCGCGCTATCATGTACCGGCCCGACGGCGAACTGAGCATATAACATAGTGCCTTATTGTACCAAAAAATTTTTAATGAAAACGTAATATGTATTATGATTGCTAATGATTAAACCGCATTTACTAAGACAACTAAGACCTTTATCGATTATCATCGTTATCGTAAACATAAAGATAACTTAACAACGCTACGTTTTTTAGTGACTGATACTTTACTACTTACTACTTTACTGTAGTTACGAAATTTTCTAGCCCTTGAAATACGTAAAATTTTTAGTTGTTTTTCTAGAATGAAGCTTTAAAATGGTAAACACGTCGTAGTATTTCATATAATAGATTAAACGTTGTTCATTCTGTATAAGAACGTGCACTTAGAAATAAATTTCCCATAGCTTGTACATTTAGTTGGATGCATCCAACGAGGTCCGTCTGCCGTCTGCATCAGTAATGAGATTTATCTGATTTTAATTATTTATAGCCGTCTATAAGCGTTGACATTTAGCGATAGGTTTGCATTCGACCTCTGGGAGAGAACCCACACGATCCGTTACTACGGTCTTGTATTTAAATACCTCTTGTTCGTCAGCGTCAACTTTAGGTCTTTATGCCGTTAATTAATTTCATACATTCATTTTAAAACTTAATTTCTTGTATAGAAGAAAGAAATATTTTATGTTAGTGTATTACGTTGTGACTTCACTGATTCGTTCAAGTCCAATTTCAATGATTTTCAATAGTCTGTATACCTGCTTGATGCTCATCGTGGACAGAAAAAACAAAGAACGGGTCGAAAGATACAACCTGTTCTAGTTCTCTTAGTCTTAGTAGTAAAAAAAACGTACTGCGGGACTTGAATATATTTAGTCTATATAGATATGAATCTCATGTTTTGGTCCCGTGGTAACACTTTACTGACAATTTTCATGGAACTTGTAGCGACAAATAATTTTAAGGCTTTACAAATTGCACGCCTTATATAAATGTGACATATCGTGTTAGTTATCGTTTCAGACTAGCTTTGATTTATGTTAAATTAATCTATCAGCTAATACAGTCGTTGGTTGTAAAACGAGTGGTCGTATAAATCTTTCATATAAGTAATGGACAGCCGTGAGTAGTGAGGTGGCACGGTCAATGGCGAGGTTGTTGTGTGGAGAATTCAATAAGCATCGATCTGTACAGAAATACACACTTGCTTACAGATGGACGCGCCGAAGCTCTTAATGAGGCGAATTGAAATGATTACCAAGCGATTGGTCGTAACAAGCAGTCACGTTTATTTAAAGACTTATGGTAAACAACCGTACGACTACAGACACCAAAGGAATCTATCAAGAAAAAGCATAAAATGTACAGAACTCTCACGATGTTATAAGAGCTAGATTTTCTATATCCATTGGATCACAAAAACCTAATTTTCGTATGATTGGGGATATACAAAAGACCCGTTGAGTTAGGAATATATTTATCAGATACTATTTGAGAACTACTCTGTTTCGTGGTAATAGAATTGATTATCGCCAGATCTCTGTTATCTTTTTAATTAAAATAGGATATGTTTGAAGTAATTGAAATTACATGATTAGAGGGATTTTTATGAGAATATTAAATATACTTATACGATACCTATACTTCTAACAAACGTGTTTGATATAGTTTTTCGCTTGGCAGGTTAGCTGATTTAACATATATCGTTAATTATGACTATCATTTGTACTAATAAACATATTTTTAATGATAAATTTAGTAACAATATTTAATCTAGTTTATGAAAAAGTACTTCATATAATTGTATTAAAAAAAAAACCTTTTCGAGTAATGCTGAAAATAAGTAATGTTTAACTTACCTTGTGTTTTGTAGTGTTTAAGTATGAACCTAAGCCTAATAGAACACGAGCTTTTACCTGAAGCCTTGTTAATATTTAAAGTTTTGGTAGCGGCCTCGGCTTGTGTAATCCGTGTAATATAAAGCACATAAGAGGTTTATATAGGACTACAGCCATAGACGTCGTGGTAAGCCCGATTATTCATGTATGTCATTTATATACATCTCTTTTAGGGTGCATGACTAGCTTCTAACCTTGCATTGTATTTTGTGATATTCCTAATGTAAGATGATATGTACGTGCGTGTATCACTCGGTGAATTAAGAAAAGCTGACTGTCTGTTGTAAGTTAGTTATATGTTTGAAGTGGAAAAAGTTAGGTGAACGCATGTGACTTTTCCATATGCGCAAACTTTCCCACACAACCGCAGTCAACCGCAAGTTTTCTATTTCTATTAGGTTTACTGTGTTGTGCATTTAAAATTACAGCTAGTGTTCTTAGTATTTATTCATGTAGTAACCCCTTACGTAATGCTAAGTGTGAAATCGAGAAAAAAGCATAGATAAAGAAGTGCTGCGTTTTGTTATAAATGCAAAGGTAATCCGCATAAGTGAAGTTATCGACCAGTGATGGTATCACCATACAATTTATTGAGTCCCATTATAATGTAACTTAAAGAGTAAATATTTAATACGTTTTTAATCAACACTTGGTTATGTATCTCAGCACTTATCAATCCACTGTTGGACAAAGGCCAATCCTAGAGTAAGTTGCGATAAAGATCGGAATGCAACTGCGACTCTGCAATAATATTTCTAACACATTAGACTATTATATGGAGGTCTTACTACACGTATAAAATCTTTTTAGCTCTAGTTTATACAGTGCTTAAAATAGTGAACGTTGTTTTATGAGCGGTATGAGTAGCAGTACGACATTGACATTTAAATTTAAAGGTAGAATCATCATTTTGACGCGCTCATCAAGCAACCACGACGTCTTAGCTTCGTGACCCACAAACGTTGCTGTGTGTGTGCTGTGTCTTACGTTATTACCTGTAATCATATTACCAAGGCTTAGTTACAAGAGTTAGCTGTGAATATAATAATTTCTATACAAATTGATGTACAGTTCTAATGTTTTAAATTTTTATAATTTCATATGTTCAGTATGTTGAGTAATATTCATAAAACATATCGAATATTTAAGCTTCACTCATATTTATCACGATTCAACATATCAAGATGAATACAAAAATACCTAAATAGTATTTCCTTCCAACCAAACCAGCACGAAAAGTCTGAATAAAAGGTGGTAGCATGGTAACTAAATCCAAAGTTTTAAATTGTTTAACTAAAAAACTTACAATCCCCTCGAAATAAACTATCAACGCTATATATGGCTAAGTAATTAAGTTTCAAATAGCCTTAACATTGTTGTGTTAGAGTGGTCCGACATGACGTCATAATGACCAGCGTCTTGGAAGCTTCAATTACATTAAACAAGCTCCACCATAGTCGTGTAAGTTTCCGTCCAAGTGATCGCTATCTTAGAATTTATTCTTATTACAGACCCTCCGTGTTGTCCGACTCGCTTACCTCGACGAGTGGACATTGTAATTTTGTTCAATTTAATGCAAATTCATAGAAAAAAATACTTCTGTAAATTAGTGTTAGAAAATGGACAGAATATAATTTTTTACCTCGTATGTTTAATAATAGACTAAGAGGAAACAACTCCAAGAAATGATTTGCAGCTTTTCTTTAACCAACATACGCCGACCCACATACCAAACGTACCGAATTCTGCAATTACCCCCAATTGTGAAAGAATATTTTCAGCAGTGGAGTAGAGAATTGTAATGACAGTCGAACGAGTTTTAAAAACACTGATTTATTTTAAAAACTGAAATATCCAGTTTTAGATATATTTAACTGTGTAACGTTTTTTTAAATAAAACCTCCTTTAACTCTTAGCTGTAAACAATACAAATTTATTCAAGCGTTAGAGGTTCAAAGCACACGGTTTCCGATAGGGCCGCATTTGAATATCGCTCGAGGAAGTCTTCTGAAGAGGCGTGATACGGTCGCAAGGTTAGGGAATGTAAGGGGAACGGCACATATTACCATATAGTTGTTTCAGTGTTAACAATCTGACCGGTGCTTACGAAATTTTGTTTACAAAAGCCAATAGAGGATGTAATTTCTAATAAGTAGTTATTTTATAAACAATCTCTATTAGTTTATAAGATTAGAATGTGCTGGAATGGCCGAGGAGCTAATTTTCATATTTTAGACACAAAGGTCATGAGTTCGATTCTCAATGAATTTTTTTTTTGCTCTTTTCTTCCTTCCACATCGATAAAGTTTGAGATTTTCATATCTCCTAAACCGGAAGAGCTATAGACTTTTTATTTCCGATTTCTCGTCTCCTTATCCTGAAAGAGTATGAATGTAGCGTATTCTACAGCGCATCAGGTCTGTTTTACGATGATGCAATCAGGTAATAGAGACGCAAAGTAGTTTGTTGTTTCCAGATTTTTTTTGGTTCAAAGTAATATTATTATATAATTTTATTTACTGAATATATTGTGTGTGCAATAATTAAATTAAAATATGCACGATTTGATCTCTAACGAGTTTTTTACTTAAATCGTTAACAGTGAGCTAACTTTACTGCTATGTTGTGTAAATATAACCACTTTATTCAACGACGCGATGAGACGAGTAGAATGGTTAGTGATATACTATCACTATATTGTTAGGGGTATTAGATCTATAACAATGTGGAGTTAGCAAAGATTTTGTCAGATTTCAAATTATGTATTTATTAAATACATTTTTAATATGTTCCAAGATATGCCGTAAAAAAACAATTTCAAAATGACAAAAATTGCTTCATAAATCAGTCTCGAACAACGTGGAACCCTTTAATTAATAATTTGATATATTTTTGGAAGTTTCAAAGTTCAAGAGAATTCTTGCTTAAAATTTAGCCTTGCAACACTTTCGCAGCGCTCTCGGTTGACGGGCGGCGAAAGTGTTGGCGACACGGCGGCAGCGTCGAGATTTCGCTTTTCTGACCTCAAAATACATCTGCTGAGCCGGCCGTCGGCGCCAGAAGGTCAGACAGTTTCCAATGGCAACCATTTATTTGCGGGATGAAAGACCGTTCTGTTCAGACCGCCGCTTAATTATTGTTTACAAGGTAACTACGTGGGTTCTGTCTTCGGGGTAGATCAATGTATATTAGTTGTTATTACAATATTTGTTTGTTGGCTCTGTAACCTCGTTGCAATGATTTATTAACGATGAACGGGCAAGTTTTTTTGTTTGTTCAACGAAAACATTGTGTATTTACATTGATGCTGTGTTGTTTTCGTTCAGTTTGTCTTGAAACTGAATTGTTTTTTGTTGAGAAAATGTAGTACAAAAGTTATGGTAAAGTTGTAGTATCTTCTTTACCAGTTCATCCATTGTAGTCTATTTGCTTTAAGTAGGAAATTAGTAAATCTTTGTATTAAGTGATTCAGTTTACATAGTTCGGACGTTATACATTAATAGTTGATCAATTTAAAGATTGTTATTGATTTTACTCTGGGAATATAATAACGTAATGTTCTTGCAAGATAATGCATAGTTATAAATTTATTTAACTACAAACTACTATACCGGGTTTCCGTCTAAGAATTTTGAAATCCCGATTAACATATATGCAAAAGTTCAAAGTTCACCCCCGTCCTCTAAAGTTTCCCCCGTCTTGGAGTTTGTACATTATAAAGTTCCGAGCCTCCGACCGAGTCTACTGCGGTAACCTAGATGGGGAAAGGTATCTCGTAAAGATATGCACTTGTATCATCTTAGATGAGCTGATTCTGGGTCAAGAAGTACCGTATAGTACAGTACTTGAATTTTGAGCGAAAATGCACGCGTTAACCTTTTTGGAGCGTATTTTACACCGTACAATTTAACTAAACAAAAAATTTGTTGGAACACAAAGTTATGGCGAGGGTTAGGTTGTTTGAAATTATATGTCGTTTGAAATGTAATGTTAGTTTTTGTTTTGTTGTTACTTGAATAATATAGTAGATGTTATTGAAGTAGCAAATTTGCGTGGTTGCTTTTATTAATGTACTCGGGCGTATAAACACAGCGCAATAAATCATTACCCGCGGCCCTTGAAACCGCGGCCGGGCTACACTTAGCGACACTCCTGTTATGTTAAACGGCGATGTTATTATGCTAATGCAACAATGCACAGAACAAAGCATGCAAACTAGCCGTGCAACAATGCAACGCGACACGTGCGCACCTGCTTGCCTCACGTACAACTCGACTTGCAACCGACGCTCGGCCGATCCATAGATCGCTTGGTCGGTCGACCAAGCGATCTATGGATATCATGGAGTTCGAAGACAGGATCTCCACAGGAAAGACTTTATAGAATCACTGTCTTTTTATTATAAATACAATACAAAATTAGTGGGTAGGTCTATATTGCCAGAGACCGTCTAGATACCACCGCAGCTGTCATTTCAGCCGCTAAACAGTAGTGTTCAAACATTATTGTGTTCCCTTTTGAATGGCGGTGTAAGCAACTGAAATTACTGGAGTAACGAGATAACACCTTATCTCTCAAAGCGACGAGCGCAATGTGGTGCAGTGTATACCATCTTAACTAGCGCCTTGTTATGAGCAAACGTATCACTTACCATCATCAACGTCTCGTTCATCGGAAAAAAGTTGTAAAAATTATTGTGAAAATACTCTTTGTGATTAATGTTTAATACACTACGAAGATGTTTAAGTCTTTATAAACAATATGTAAAATATTAATAAAATACCTATATGTATGGAAAACATTATGATTCAGTTTCGTATGATAAAAAATTTATAACTTTAATGGAGGAAGTTAACAATGTTTTTGTTTAAACTTTTTTTTGGAAATTTATTCGTTATTTTGTTTCGTACTTAGTTTCGTATAATGTTCTTTCAATATAATTATGACTGTATTACTTACCATCAGGTAGGTATAACTAGTATAGTGTCTCAGTCGAAAAAACTATTTAATTACGTTTGTAGTGTGAACGGTGCTTTACCATCGCGACTGGTAACATGCGTACGCCGCTTTTAGTAATTATTCCTTCGCTAAGTACGTCCTGTGCTGTGCGGAGGAAGTCTTAATTGTTGCCAGTGAACCAGTTCGCTCGGAACGAGCTCTTTGTTGTCGGCAGAGGAGGGGAGAGAGGAAAAAAATGCTACGTACTTTTTTTTCCATGCCGATAGCACTTGAACAGCATTACTTCCTATATGCGAGCTAAAGTTTAAAATTGAACGTTTCAATTTGTTAACTGCTTGTGTTATTGGTTCTTTGTTAAACATTTCAATAATTAAATCGAAAATACTACGTCAAACTAATCTTATTTAAATATATTAAGTGACTTTGTAGAAATAAACACGTTTAAAAACGCAATAATCTTTGCATTTTTCGGTGCCGTTTACCTTCGGAATTAACCTTGATTTTATTGTTGTGAAGTTTAAGGCATTTGGCGGCATGGATTAACCGAATAGCAATTGAGCTATAGCTGCGAAACTTGCACCTTTACCTATTAGATTATTACAATAGTCCTGCCTAAACTAGCTACTGTTATTGACAGGCTGTTTGTTGATTTCTTTTGTCGATTGTCAATTAATTAAAAAGCAATCGCAATAGATCAGGCGTTGTGATTGGATTACTTTTTGCGTCAATTTCGAAAACCGTTATAATTAAGTAACGGTATCGAATGTTTGAAAAACAATTGATGATTTTCACGCTTGGGGCGTACTTGTTCGTTTTTCTGCTTTTAGTTATATTTTATTATTCAGTGAAGCGTTTTAATCCCGTCCATGAACTCGATGAACCTTTTGAATCTAAAAACCAATTTTCTGCTGCTGAAAAGCTCAAATTACGTAAAAGTTTGTTTTTTATTTGAATGTGCTATGAAAGACAATTGTATATGAGTTTTAGAGGTAAGTATAGTTTTTAGTTACATTGTAAATAAAAAATAACATCTCAAAAACTATCTATCACAGCCACATCTATACCACATATCACAGCCAAATATACTTACGACATATTTCTTATATATTGAATTGTTTCATCCTTTTTAGTGTTAGCTATATAACAAACACACTGTTAAAGTAACGAATAAAAAGTCGGGACGACTTGTGCAAGTTTGAAGGAAGTCGACATGCGGGTAACTTAAGCTTATCTTACGGTATTCATGTTCTTGAGTGTTGTTTTAATAAACAAAGGTCTGGCCTTTTGTTTATATAATACATAACTTCACGTTTTCTATATAAACAAAAGGCCATGCATAATTTATAATATGGTTGTTTAAAATTGCAACATTGTGCCGTATCAGAAAACTGTAATTATTTCAGCCATCTGTCCCCATAGTAAACAAAAAAGCGGTATATTATTATTTCGCTGTATAATAGCGCTGCACTATAACATTGCGACTTTCCAAAGCGTATCCGGATATCCGGACATTACACATCCGGTTTGCGAAAACTGACTGTGTCATTAAAAAAACGTTGATGTTTTTCGATTTCGCCTACTTTACCATTCATGATTTCATCGTCACTTAACACTATGTCAAATTCAGATTAAATGTTAGCACATTCTAGATAAAAAATAGATGGAGCATTTTTATCAAGGGTATTGTATTAAACGTGGCTGTAAGAACTCTGGTTGTTAACGTATTATACACAAGTTTTCTGCAGAGCATTGGAAAGTCTAGACGTTGCTTCTTCAACTTCGTCAATTTTTAATGATTCCAATAATATCTACAATCGATTTTTAAACTTATCTCTATACCATAAAGCATGTTTTCCATGTAAAAATTTATCTTCTTTCGGGCGTTGATTGCTTTTCACGCTGCGCGGAATGCGATTTTATCTAAACGCGGGGAAAGCAGTGCAGTCGGTGCGTTGGCAAAAGTTAACTGTAATTTGGCGGTGTTTAACCTGAAAGTAGTGAGTGTACTTTTTTTTCTACTATAAATTCAGTTCGTCAAGTGAGCGAAATATTTTGCATTATCATGGTAACGGTACAAACAAGTTAATTTTCAGTTACGATTCAAAAGGGTCTGTTTCGTGGAACAGATAATGCTAACTATTCACTTCAAAATGTAGTACTTTTGTTTAAATAAAAAATGTTACTTTGTCTATTATAATTAACATTAGTAATAGATGAATGTCTTTTGTACCTACACAGATATCATCATCTGTTATTAGGCCAAGGGCCTTCTTCAACCATCTCCACACCAATTTGTTAAAATAGGGAAACGATTTTATTCGTAATCTTCATGCAAAGAAAGTCATTTCAAAATTTTAATGGAGTTTGTGTGAACATCAAATCAGCTCTCTTAAATCTAGACTGTCAGGATATATAAAGGGCTTGCGCTACGCTTTTGTCCTTGCTTCATACTTATGTGTCGCCTTTCATGTTGTCTCATACTTTACGACATAACCAGTCTAAATGCTAAGGTGTCTGAAGTTCTGTTGTTGTTTTTATTGCGACGTTTGTCGTCTCTCCAACTCCAAACAAAGGCGACTTTTGCTATAGTTATAAATAATATTTAATTGTTCCGATTATTCGCGTAGATGTTTCTTGACATTAGCGTAATATCAGATTAGAACTTAGCTCTAAGAAATACACAAAATGACAAAAAAAAAAAACTTTAATGTGAAACTAATAATATTGTTCATTAATCAAACGCATACAAATTTTTATCTTAACTTATATTTAAATAATTATAAGACCATGTGTTATTTATATTATAGTTATGGTACTTCAGTTAGTCCACAAGATTATAAGCTATACATTATTTAGTAATAATACAATGTAGATTATATAAATATATCTTATCGTCTAGACACGTCGTCCTCGGCCGTTGCGATCTTACCGCGTCGTGATAAACTGGTGGTAGAACCGTACAGTGTAGTACTCGTATTATCCACTCTATTGTTCTTTAATATCTTCGTTACTCCTCTTCCAATACAATGGTATGAGTTAATAATAGCAGGTAGTTTTGAACGAGTTTTACAAATCTCTAAATATTTATTTTCCTTTGTTTACCAAGTCGTTTAGTATACCAAGAATTAAGTGATTGTCTCCGGGTACTCATTTCAAAACACAAAAAAGCCACTATTACTCATTACTCGATTATTTCAATATATTATATACTTAAAGTATTAAGGTATTATAATTATAACATTGTATGAGGTACTTCTTAAATAAGCCTTCGTAATTTGTATAAAATAATGATAAGGACTATTATGAACCTTTGTTATATATTAAAAATATCATGAACCTTATAAATTTAATTTAACTACCTGTAACTCAGAGGTTAAAGGCTTGCCTTGTAAAATAGATGTCTCTAATTCGATTCCGGGCCACATGTGGGCTTTGAATGGGTGGTAGAGTTTTTTGAATCCTGCTAACTATTGCTCACATACGAAGGTAAGAGTATTCTGGGAATAAATAAATGAAAATACATATTATGTGACTGTGAACAGTGGTCGTACTTTTGCATTTAAAAGATTATATTATTAGCATGATAAACCCTTCTAAGAATGCTCTGACGTTTGTGAAACCTCATTATAGATAAATCATGTACCAGGTATATTGAAACGTGCATCAGCTTAAGAACTGCAATGCTTCATCACATTGTGGCTTGATTGTTGTAATGATTCACCAGAAATCATCGTTTCGAGGAAATACAGATAACGTATTATTTAGTACCGCTTGCTTGTATTTTTTCTAGTAACCGATGACTTTCGGTTGGTTTTATTCATTAGCCTCATTTCATTTGTTTCCGCTCTCTGGTATTTTTTAATGCGTCATGAAATCTCCGATACTTTTGTGGGGTCCTTTCACTTTTAAGATTCCAATAATATCATCATTTTAAAATATTTGTTTTATTTTTAGTTTGCCTGGTGATAAATATACTATTTTGTATGTCTTAATTGTTAACCATTTGGATAATAGATAATTGTGACTTTTCCAAACGCGATAATGTTCGAGGATAATGAATGTGAAGTAGGTATACATTTTTTTATTTATAACTGTACTAATCTCAAACCTATGACTTATTTAAAAAAAAAAGATGTTATCAATGAGATCACTTGATGTTAAGAAAGTTATATGACCATCGAAATACTGTTGTCGAATTTGTTAAGTTACTATGA
Source organism: Byasa hedistus (assembly GCA_029286795.1). NCBI lineage: Eukaryota > Metazoa > Arthropoda > Insecta > Lepidoptera > Papilionidae > Byasa > Byasa hedistus. The sequence goes on along the minus strand of JAGSMW010000013.1, from coordinate 3,780,575 downwards.
TATTTCTAATTAATAGCCAATCCAAAATCTTATATACCTTTATAAACATTTTGTTTCTGTTGCACCTGTCTTGTTCAGTCAACTGAAAGAGTTTATAGGTTTAAACTTTATTAATTGTCGCAAACGTCTAAAAGCAGGAAATCAATTAAAAATACAATCAGTAGCCGGAAACTGGTATTAAACGTGGCGTGGAAAGCGGCATTGTTTTAATATTACCGTTGTCCGACGAGATGCGACGTGAGTCAACGATAGCTGCTTGCTGAACGGCATCACGATGCAGTAAATATCGAAATATAGTTACAGTGAATGTGTGAGAACACCTTGAAATGCGTTTGTGTAAATATATAATATTTAGTAATATTATATTTAGAAATAAAGACAGAAATGTTGTTACTCTCTTCTATCAATATACGACGGCTATCTTCATTATTTATCTTCATATATATTTTTATTATCAATCTTTCAGTACAACTATTAATCGTATTTGTATGCACTATGTTTGTTGTTATTTACATCTTATTACACACATGTACTTCAACTAAACTGCATTCTTTTTTCTCTGCTGAACCCTAAAGTAGTCTGTGAGACCCCTTTAGTTATTAAGTCCGCTTCTTTTGTAATTTTTTTTAATTCTCGCAATGTGTTATGATATTAATTTGCAACAAATTTAACTTTGATGAAGTTTATACTAATAATTGTTTCAAGTCTAATTAAGATTTCTTTTAATTTAATACGTATATGTATTTGCCAGATTCAAGTGAAAAATATTTTTTAAGTATTTTCAGAATTATTATGTGTCGGCATTGGTAACTCGTTTTGCTATCTTTCGATATCGAGATAACCGCATTCGATAAAATTTTATTAGTTTCCGTGACACGGTTCCCAAACGGTCCGTCGATAGTTTCTTTGTTGGAGTGGCAAAGCGTGAGCTGAAGATGTTGCATAAACAATTGTTTGTAATCACGCAGTTTTATACAATACAAACGTAAAACCAGTGAAATCTTCAATAACTTCGCGTGTTCAGCAGTGAACTTCTATAGATTCGGGGAATATCCAGCGTGTTGCTAGTATTACTTTTCGGGCCGCTGCTCCATCTTGCTAATAATACAGGCACTTAAGATAAAAATCTTAAACATTTCTAAATTATCTTGGGAAGCTCATGAGATCGCAGTTAACCGATTGGGAACACACACGCTGACCTAGTAACGAACGTATCACATCACAAAATCGTTTTAATTGTTCCACTTCAACGGTACGTAATCTCGAATCCCATTTAATCTTGGTCAATGAGTAATTGCACATGTCTTCTCCAGAACTGGGGCAAAACAACGGTCCTTTTCATCGTTCGACCGTCAACTGAATCATTATCCGACGCCCACGTCATGGGCAAATCGTTGGTCCAGTTTGCCAAATGTTTGGCACAATCAATTTGTCATTACGGCTACAGTGTACGCGAATGTATAGCGACACCCACTCGCTGTCACCGAATTTGGTGTGAACAGAAAAAAAGAGACAATGGACGCAATAACGGCCCGCGTATTGTGAATTGACGGGAAGCTGAATATGTGTCAGAGGCTTCGCTATGAACAATGTCATCTTGTTTAGCGCACAGAGCTGCTGGTGTAACAGTAAATTATTACAAAGGCATGGTGTAGTGCGACGTTAGAGCGGTCTATTCATCCCCGCTGAGTAATGGCCCGCCTGTGTTTACGTGACTCGGCTGTGAACCTCCACAATATCCAACTCTTAAACCACTTCATATTGTACATATAATGAATTTCGATGCTAGCAACACGTGAAAGACATTAAGCTTACGTTTTGTAACCTGCATATGCTCTGCGTCGACGATTTCAGCTGTGTTGTTCAAATGACCCAGTTTTTAAATCGATATGTTAATGTTGAATGTAAATTTTTAAAACTACCGTATCATTGTTTAAGCTAAAAATATGATAAATCTTAAAGTTGCAATAGAATTTTTATGGATTCTCGAAATATATGTGAATAGCGTTTTTGATAATTTCCTTTAATTGACTGTAATATGAAATTACAAATTAGTATATTCATTATTACACACCAAAAATAGAAAAAAAATCATTAAAAGTAAGAATTAGTTTTATTTAATTATTACACTGTTAATGTAATACCATAAATGTAATGCACCCGGTAATATATCAGTGGTTTATAAATGAGTAAACAAGCCCCACGAAGCGCACAAACGTAGTTGCAATAAAATAGCGACCTGACTGTATCACGAACATCCTTAATTGTAAGAAATATGAAACCGCTGCAAACGTTGAAAGGGTAAGATCAGTTTCACACACATTCATATTAATTTATAGTTATATATGAATATTACACATTTACGAATTGTTATCTATTTTTGTTGTTCATTTATGTATTCCGGTGTCACAAAGCAACCAGCTTATAAGGGTACAAAAACGAAGCAAAGTTTTAAATTTTTAACGTGCGAACATCAATAGTTATTTAGCACCGTTATTAATGAATATATCATAAAGATATACTATTTTTTTAGATATATACATATATTCATAGATATCAACTAACGCTTACATCTAGATTAAGTGAAATTGGAACGGCACGTTAGTAAACACGCGTTATCTGTACAGTAACGATAATGGGGATATATGACGCATTATTTACATATTCGATATTGCGTAAAACTGCATACGTGTTCACATAATTTATACCGCGTTACAATGTTCTAGATTTTATTTAAACAAATAATGTAGTTAGTGTTTTAAATGTTTTTTATTTAACCGAGCAGCAGGACAAACTAATCATTCAGCTGAAACTAAAAGGAAAGTAATTTAGCTATAACACCCTTCCAACTTGATTACAGTTTGCGTACTATTGGTTAGCTATAGAAATAAGCCTTGGAGTGGTATTGTATCAGCTGGAAAATAAAATTGCCGCAGCGTATTCAGACGTCAGTGTGAAAGGACATTAGGTAGGGATTCGCAATTTGATTTCACGTTGAGGAGAACGGACACTAACTCGGAATACGATTTCATGTAAATTAATAATCTTGTTTAAGTCACTGCTCACGCAAATTATCTTCTTCCTGTATAAAAAGATTTTTTTTTTTACAGATACAGATTATTCGAATATTTAAATCTTGTACGTAAATACTTCAAATTATTACGAGTAATGTGTGTAACTATTAAACTCATCCTCTTTGTGTCCAGCCTCGTGAACTTTTTTATCAATTAGTTACTGCTAAAAAGGTCTCATAGTTTAACTGTAACCATATACTTCTTTTTATAATTTGTTTTATGAAAAATTGATTTCTTTTAATAATATTCGAGGCAAAGTTTTGGAGATGTGGAGTTCTTAATTTATTCCTTAACTAATAAATACTATGATTGTTATGCAAACTTTCAAGATTGAAACTTAATTAAGTAATAAAAACGTGAAGAAATTAATTGGTGTAAATAAAAATACAGTTCAAGTATATGGCACTTCCGATTCGGCGTTTTAATTGGCGAAACAAGTTCGCCTAACGGAAAAGTTTGAGTTATAACTCGGTGGGATCCTTTCATTTCTTGTGAACCGTTTGACGGGCTAATGGTGACTTGGTTAATTACAACGATGAACGCTTCACAAATTGGACGTTTTTTTTAAACGGAACCAACTGCGTCATCTGATATTATGTGGGTGGATACTTAAGTTTTTGTATTGCAATATTAATAGTTATATCCGTGTACAAACAAAATATAACTTGCCTGTTTCATCTTCAACACGATTTTGTGTAATACGATGAGTTGTATGGAATAAATAAAAATAGCTGTAAACATGAAAGCCATAATAATACACCATATGCACTAGGACAGATGTACAGCGTTGTGTTGCTTACCGCAAATTACAACTGGTTTTGGACGAAATTGCAATGCATAAGTAATGCCGTCACTCCTGCTGGAAGCTTCATTATGCGATTAACTTCATCCGCAGTACACATTTGAAATATTAAACTTTATACTAATATAAAATGTATTATTACTCTTACATTACCATAAATATTAATTATATTGTATATTAAGTATACATTCTGAGCGTAAACTTAAACAGGAAAGGTAAATTGTAGTTAGCTAAAGTAATATAGTTATACCATATTTAGTAGCTATATTAAGGTTAATATGGACCGTGATTTACGGCGTCAGGGGAAGAGTATTTATATAAAAAAAATATGGTTAACAAAGGGTTCAATTTAAAAAAGTAAGATTTTGAATGTACCAATTATGTGAATACTTTTAATTTATTAAGTTTGAAACAATGTAAACTGAAATCGTAAGAGCAACGACTCGCCGTCGTCCTTTAATCGTATCAGTGCATAAAAACAGTTGGCAGGTCCGTTATTAAGACTAAAATACAAGTTACGCATAAGACGGACTCAGCATGGCTAACGGTAAAGCCGGCCGTAGTCCGCCGGCGAATGTAAAATTGATACTGTCCGTGCCCAGACGATTTATGTCGGCTTTTTATACGCCTTCTGCTTTTCAAGAATCGGTAAATATTTATTTTGTTGTATATACGGTCGTGTTGCATTTTTCACACGCCCGCCGTTACTAGTAGTAGCGAATTTTTAGAATCGTGAAACCGTGTTAACTCAGTTTTCTGGTCGCGCAGGTTCAATCCTCGTTTGTGTTTATATTAAAGGAAATCTCCAAACAATAGTTTTTTTGTACATGTGACATCAACTCGCACTTGGCCAGCTAAGTGGCTAAATGACCTTGACATCTTTTATTTTTTTATAATTTTGTATATACAGTATAAAAAATATGGATCTTAAAATACATGTTTAAAGGCTTAAGTTTTCATTTCTCTTCAAGCTAACTTTAGCCTAGAGAGGATTTTAAATTCTCTGTGGCGAAACATAATCAAGTGATATATAAACTAGACATCTTCTCTATATATCTCTCCTTAGACCCCTAGTAACAGTAATGGAAACATTCAGAGGGCTGTTTATTTTTTCATTTGGAATTGATAGTTGCGTGCAATTTTCACTGTCCGGAATCAGTATTCAGTTATAACTTTATAAAAAACTCATTCTGTGTAGGTCGGACCACAAATAATAATAAAAAATCTGTAAGTGCCCTAATGGCTGTGACGTTAGAATATTTGTCAAAGCGGTCGAAATGTCAGAATTACAAAATAAATTAAATAAATGCGAAAAAATCCGTAAAAATTAGTTATAATAAATATTCACATAAGTCTAGTTAATAGAAAAAAATTATTTATATCATGCGGAATCAGTAGTAAAGAGATCTGTATTACATTAAGAGAAAAAATTTATAAAGACCACGAGGAAACTCTCTGTGGCCCTTCAATAATATATAAACAGTTATTTTCATCTAGACCAAAATCATGCCTTTTACCTCTTTTTGATGTATGCCTTAAACTAAATATAGTTTATTCACTGTTTGCTTATTTAATTTTCTCAGATACTTAAGACATTCTTTCCGTAGGTACAAATCATTATCACAGTTAATATTACTAGTTTTACTTAAAGCGACAATAACTTATCAGATTTACGTTTCATTTAAATTAAAACTAGCAACTAACAACGGTTGCGTGTGATAACTCAATTATCTTCGGAAACTTAACGTCACCACTTTAATCCCTTCGACGCAGTAATTATAAGCTAAATGGATGAATTAGTAACGTGAAGGTATACCATTACTCGCGTCATACTCTCCGTCATAATTGCGTCTTCATCATTTCACATTTAACTATTTACGCTAACTATATAAGTATAAGTTTTATAATGTTGTAAAAGTGTTTTTAGAGATAGTTCTTTTATAAATAGATGAAATTTCGCAAATTTAATAAATAGAATATTTCGGTATACAAATGAAAAAAATGGACGTGGAATGTATATGAGATGTACTGCTGGTGAAAAATGGAAATAAGTAAACTGATTGAATAACATTTCAAATGAAAAATATTAAGGAAAATTTTGAGAAATAAAAGGGATGTTAAAGATTATTAAAAATAGAAGAAAAGTGTATGGGCATCAAAAATAAGTAGCAAAGTAAGAAATACAGAGAGGTGACGGAGACTTTTCTGTGATGATGTTTAATGCTGCTAGTCGTATTTTTATCACATTAATCAGCTGATCCAGGGTATTGGATACTGGTCTCGTGGAATCAGGAGTCAGGGCTCGGAGTCCAGTTCCTAAATTTCTTCATAGAATAAAGCAAATCCCTTTTGCGCGCGAGTAAAGTAAAGTAAACCGAATTCGTAAGCGCGATGGCCGTTTAATTACTTTACTACAGGATAACATAGTTTCATAACCTAAAGTATACAGTAATTTATTATTCTTCCTCGATCAGTCAATTTCCGAGAACACAGCATTAATATGCATGCTCGTATCATCCTTATACCGTAAAAGACATTATATTATTCGATAGTATTATGATTTGTACAAATATACATAAAATACTATACACAAATAAATTAAAGAAACGGTCGTTTAGATGGTATTGTCTGATGTTATAATGTTAATAAAACAACTATATTTTTATGTTAATGAACGGTGCAATGGTTTCCCTTTCGCAGAGAGCAACCACATTCTGACTCATAAATTGACAAATGGACCGGTTTAGTGTCGTCTAGCGTGTTCGTGTGTTTGTCGACGTGTCTTGACTTGACCCTTGTCCGGGAAGTTCTGCACTTTTGTGTTAATTGATGGTCAATGCTAAACGTACGTTGAGTCAGCGGTATGATATGCTTTTTGTGTTGATAGTTACCGAGTTTTAATTAAGAAAACTATATACATAATAATACAAAGATAAATAAAAATTTTATATATTTTTTATTAAACGATATAATTATTACTAAAGACATCGGGATCTAAAACATTTGTTTAGAGAATAAGCTGAAAAGACGACGTACGCGTCGTCGTCTTATTATCCGGGTGCTGGAAATGCCTGGGGGCTATATTTCATGCTTTGGACATAAAGACCATGAGTTCGATTCTCAGTCAAATTTTTCGTTTTTGATTCACACCCCTTTCCTCAGTACTATGACCTTTCATATCTCCTTAACCGGAACAGCCATAGACTTTTTAATTAAGATTTTTCGTCTCCTAATTCTGAACTTCATTTTATAATAAAAGAATATTTTTGTAGCTCTTCCGGTTTTAAAAATTACAAGCGTTACGGAGTATTTATGTCAGCGCATCCAGTCTCTTACGTTCATACAAATCAGGTAATAGATACTAAAACCGTAATGTTAACAATAAGTAGATAACGGTTGAAAAATCCTTGCGTTCACATCTTCTTTGTTTAATAATATATGTTTATTTATTCTGTATGATAATGAACTAGGCCATGAGTAAGAAGGAAATGAGAATACCTAATACATAAATGGTTTAAACATATCGATTTACAATTGTTTCAAATCATTCGTTAGCGTTATAAGAATGTCAGTTAAATGATGATCGCTACTGAAATTAATAAATCACCATGCTAAAGTCGAAAATTTCGTTCATTGACGGTATTTTTGAATAGTCGGCGCGTTGACCCGGCACCGTGCCGGATGTTGGCTCTTGTGCAACCATCGCACATCTACCCCGTCTAACATGAGCCGATGTATTTTTGTGAAATCATTTATATCATCCTTTATGCTATCACTTATCAACAAGCTGAAATGATGACAAGGAATGAAAAAGAAAAAAAAAATAGAATGTTGTGAAAACTCTTATCACAGTGTTTTTTAATATTATAATATACACTTACGTCTCAAACCAAAATATCAATAATTTAACCTTTGCTAAAGTTTTTTTTCTGTATCTACTGAGTTGGAGATTACAAAAGTGGTATTATTTATTAAAAAAAATATATAATTTCGAATATAACTTAAAGAAACATCCAAGGTTAATATTAGAATGCATGAGACTGTATTAAGTATTTATAGATTGTTTCTACGCGGGAGTCCAGCGGTATTCGGTTACCGTCATGTAAAAGCGCAGTAAAGCAATCATGATAATAAAAAAGATTTTAATTGATTTTTTACCTGTAAACTCTAGTAGAGTTTTATTGTCAGTTAAAAACATTTCACGCAGAATTCTGTCTGATGTTTTAACAAGAGATCTTATTATATTTCTTTAGCGATAGATTAATAAATGGAAGCACAAACCATTTAATAACTGAAGGTGTTTGTTTAATTGCAGGTAACCACTTGAGAAGCTGCTGCGAATGCTTCGGAGTAAGGCCGCATCCGTTACGGTTAAAGTTGTTAGAACTACTAATAAATTTGTACACGTTATAACAACCGTATAACGTTCTCACATATAAAGTTAATATTTATCGCTTAACGGTACCTAGTTCTGTAAGTATGCGATAAGGTGACATGTTTTTCAATCGACTTCCCCTCTCGTAGAAACAAAATTACAAGACGTGTAGGACATTGACCTGGTGGTAAATATGTAGTTGTGTCATTGTTAAGTCATATTACTGATTCTAGCTCCTCGCGAATTACTAGAATTAACTAATGTTTTACAACAACTATTTGGCTTGAGAAAAACATGCCTCGAGCCAGCTTGACAGGTCACATGATGTTAACAATTCTCGCAGCATCTTAAGCTAATATCATAAAAAGCTAAGCTATGTTACATGGAAGTTGTACACGACTCTTGACTTCCGTCTATGCAAAACTGCTACCGGCCATTAGCAGCGACGCTAATAGGCGCTCGTTAGACTTAATGCGATATATAAAATATCCTACGTGAATAAGCTTTAAATGGTATGTACATTATGAAGAGCTTACCAGTTTAATTAAAACCATTAACACAGTAATAGTTAAAATTTATATACAGATGTCGTTAAGAGGCAGACGAACATTTCTCTTATCACTTGGACTATTTTTCAATAGTTTTAACTAAGAATATTCACTTGTTATGTACTTATATTATGTATTATATACACAGCCTTTATATTATAATCTTATTACGATATGTCTTGCGCAATAAGGTTATAAAAGTAAAAAAAAAACATCCGGATTCTAAGAACATTTTCAAGTAAATATGTTTTATATGATATAAAAATATGTTTTATATAATTGTGTATAGATAATGTGCTCTATCAGTATAATGGTTATCTGCTATTAATAACTGAACTACTAATGGTAACGGTGAAGTCGTACAACACACGGTGGTGACTTGCGCCGGAAGCTGCGTAATTGACCGTCGATGACTGACACTGACTTTCTATTCCACCTTAACAACGCGATCGTGTCGTAATAGTGTTTATAAGTACATTAAATTTTGTTACCTGGTTATATATAATATTAAATGAGGAGATGATGAAATGAGATCTGCAGAACTAGAGTTACCGACAAAGCCTAATTGCCTGGTAACAGGTACATAACTCATTCTGTACTTAATATACTAGAATTGCAACCCAGCATCGGAAGACGATGTAAGAAAATCGATGGGAGCCACTGGACTCAAACAGCACAAGACCATGCTTTATGGAATAGATTAGAAGAGACCACTATCCAGAAGAGAATATCCATCCGTTGACATATTTACCTTTTCCAACATTTCACTTTTTAATGTCAACGTTAACTGATTGGTTTGCAAGCAATTACATAAATCTGTTACATTAATATAAACAAAAAATATAATATTTTAGTAATTTCCTACAGTTATCAATTGTAAAACCACAGAGGCCCGTAGAAATAAAACTAAATATATCGATGTCAATTTGCGGTCTACTTGGACGTTATTTTCTTTCCTCTAACGAAATACAATAGCGATAAGCTTCTGTGAAGCATACTTCCTAACAAGACCTTTGTTGATTGTTTATTTCACATGTTTATGTAATAACAAGGTACTGGTGGTAGGTATCTGTTGTCGAAGACCGTCTAAGAAGTTACCACCGCAGCACATATTTCTACCGTGTAACAGAGTGTGCAAACATTACTGTGTTTCAGTTTGAAGGGTGTTTTAACAAGTGAAATTACTAGGGTACAACTTTACTTATGTCTCAAAGCGACTATCGCAATGTGGTGCTGTGTATACCATCTTAAACACCGCCACAATGTTATAGGCAAGCGTATCACTTACCATCAGGGGAACGTCTCGCGCGTCGTGTCGAAAAACAAGTTGATTACAATTTTTTTAGTGTTCAATACAACAATAGTGGCCTTGTATTAAAGTACATTTATCCGCTTTCGAGCGATAGAGTTAAATTAAATTCAATACACGAATTAGGAACTTCTTCCTTAAGAACGTGTGACCTTAACCGGTGTCAACGACTGTGCGCGCTTGTAGCAAAAAGTTCCTTATGTTCCGCTTAATATCTTCGCATATTGAAAACTATAATTAAATTCGGTAGATATGAGAATTTTATTTAAAGTAATACACGGTTTTAACTATATCAACTTAATTTACATTACTAAGTAAGGCTTTAGTTAAGTGTTAATTTAAATAAATTTATATATAAATGTAAATAAGTAGTCGCAAATTCAACTGTGTAATGCTGAAAGTTAAATATTATTCTTTTTTGTTTCTAATACACTATTTCTAATCACATTTTTCTCGACTTGAGTAGTTATACAGAATACCTTATTTAGAAACTTCAAAAAGAGCCTCTTTCCAAATTTTTCAATATACACAGGATAATATTACCAGTTATAATATATATTGGTGTCTGTAGTTACTAAAGTTTAATGTCAGTAATTAATTGAAACATAAATCCTTATATTTTATATATTTGTGTTCATAGTGTACATTTTTAATATTCCGTAATTACAGAAAATGATTTTTCTGTACTTGAAGAGGCTAAGTGAAAAACAGACAAAACTGAAAATAGTTTAATTAAAACATAAGCTATAAAGTGTAACCGTAACATAACGATGATAAGTAATTTAATTTAAAGTATCGATTTGCCATTAAATGAAATTTGATTTCGAGATAACGATCGTATAACAAAGACTAGTTATTATTAACCGTAATGTTTCGCTGTGAAATTTGAACAAACAATATATGAATTTGATACTCATTTTAATCGAATTTTGTTTGTTAGAATGAAGCTAATATAAATATCTTTCGATCTGCGGCGTTCATGATGGTCTTGACTTCTACTTAATAGCTAACATTGATATATAATGTCTAACAATAAAAAAATATAATAAAAACTCAACAGTCTATTACAAAACAAGCTGTATCACATAGAAGTTCTCTTCATCACCAGAGTATTATATTATTATAAAACGGACGGTTACCACTATAAAAATGAGTTTCTACCTAGCGGTATATTATAACAAAATGAATAATATATAAATCATAGTATACAAATTAAAAATATATATACATGAGAAAATTTTTAGTATTACAATTAAAGGTTTCAAAAGAAGCATTCGCAAACAAATTATACTATCCATTCTATATGTAACTAGATATATTTTATAACATATAGACAAATTTTGAATAGGCTGGTTATGTTTTTACTATTGTCTGATTTAAAAACCTCCAATATACTTATTTTTATAATTTTCTTTACCCCATTAGAAAATATATATCTACATTTACGTTATTAGTAGTTCGGAGAGGATAATCCAATTACCAATACAGTACTCCATTGAACCACTGAACTTAACAAGATTACGGCTCGGTCACCTACATTACAGAAACATTCTTGTCACACTTGCATATATTCGTTTAACCATTTTTAAGTTTCAATCTAACTTCGATGTTTGTACTATCTTAAACTCGCGAAAATCGAGTAGTACTTTCATAGTATATACTTTATCTAAATTGGTAAATTATTCAGTAAAATTGATTTTGATCAAGATATTTGTTTTAGAAGAGACGAGCGAGACGTTCACCTGATGTACAATGATACGCCACCATATAACTAATTGGCGCTAATTAAGATGGTATATACTGCACCACATTGCACTGTTCGCCTAGACAGTTCATGTTAAGTGTCGTTACGGCAGTAATTTCACTAGGTACAGCACCCTTCAAACTGGAATACAGTAATTGTTGTTTTTCGGCGGAAATAGTAGCTGCGGTGGTACCTACCTAGACAATCACCAGCTACAAAGATCTACCACCCGTATTGACTTTTGATCAGAAGGAGAAAATATCCTTTTATTACTTTCCAACAATACTATTTAGTCATACTTAACAAAAAGCTATTATTGCCGTTTAAGCTAAAGTTTAGTGTCCGCTCAGACAGTAAGCCAGCCAGACAACAAAGGGTGAAATGGTTCCCTCCAGTATGACGCATACATTTAACACGATTAAGAAGTTTAACGGGATACATTTTGTTCACAAACAAATTCGTGTACATTTTTCATTAATATTAGTGTCCTTGCCCGTAAAAATATATTAGTTATCTATATATTAACTGAGTCACTGAAACATTAAAAATTAGGGGATCTGTTAAGTTTTCTATTACTCTTATTTTTTTTAGGAATTTAAGCATCGCATATTAGATAAATTTGATTTGAGTTCTGAGCTTTTCGAATGTCTAGACCAGAGTTAAATAATCGATATGAAATCTCACCGGTTCGCAGACACCCTAAGTCCTTAGACTATTTGCTTAAAAAGCTTTGCTACAATGCGATGGTTTCAGGATGAGAAATAAAAAAGTCGGTTCATAGTTGACGAGCAAGTGCGTCTCGTGGTTGTGGATGAGTGCATTCGACGCGATTTTTTTCAGTGGTAAATATTTTCAGGCGCACGTCTATCCGTAAAGCGGCTGGGGATTGAAGCTACGTTCCGCAACGTTACGGACCCATTGTAAAGATACTCTTTTGTTCTGCGACGTCGCGTATGCAGCGTCTGAGATTAGTCTTGCATTTTTACACCTAGACAGACTATGATTTTTGTTATAAACAATATCACCACATAATATTTAATGTAGGAGTATAGTATTACTTGTTAGCAAATGTAATTGGAGTCATCATAGATAAAATTGTAATTATATTTTATAAACACTTTTTATACATATATAAGCATAAATCTTAGCTTAGTGCCAGACCCAAAAGATAAATATGACAAATCTATAGTAACATAAAACTATTGCCTTGCTAATTTAATTGCTTTTGAAGCGCAAAGAGTAAGCAAATGCCTTATAACATAGAAATCCTTGTTTCGATTACAAGCCTTGTGTTTATGGTTTTTTCCAACCTGCCTGATTCACCCTCATATCCTTAATATATCAAAATTCGAGAGATAAACTCTTGTAAATAACTTGGCCATTAAGTAGATATTAAAATCTTATAATAATTGCTTGTCATAAAAACACCGAACTAAATGGCGAGTTTTTCAATAGTCATAATATTTTTATTTTCAATAATCGTTTAATAATTTTTCGCACTAGCTTTCAAAATCGCACAAACTTCGTCATTTCGACCGACGAGAGAAACAGTTACAAGCCGACCGGAGGAGGAAAACTAAAATTAAAAGCACACTGGCTCCGTACGGGCTGCAACAAAAAACAACTTGACAGCATTGTCCATAACACGTGTGATGGGAAACGTTACGCGATGGCTGAAAAACCCACCACAATACCGACCACCGCGCTCGCTGTGGGCGCGTAACGGCGCACGCGTGACGTCACGTGCCCCACATGCGCCGGTCGACGCCCGCGCTTCAATACGTCACCACTGAAACATTGCTAATACTAGTCGAAATAATGGAAAAAATTCTTCTTAATGAAACCTTAAAATCTAAAAAACAAACTATTAACTTTTAAATTTACAGAAACAAATGAAAATAACTACATATGATAGTAAAAAATGCACCGAATTGCGCTCATTGCAAGTTTTTTTTTCTTTATTAATTTTTGAACTTTTAATAAAATCATGCCAGTCCCATCATACCATAACACAATCAGACACATTCATATACATTACAATCATACAATTTTCGATATACTTTTATGCATAAACATGAACCTCCATCACCACCGTTTACCAGGTGGTAGGTCTCAGTTGCCGGAGACCGTCTAGATGGGTACCACCGCAGCTCCTATTTCAACCGCCAAATAGTAGTGTGCAAACATTACTGTGTTCCGGTTTGAAGGGCGCTGTAGCTAGTGTAATTACTGGGGTAACGAAACTTAACACCTTATGTCTCAAGGCGACGAGCATAATGTGGTGCAGTGTATACCATCTTAACCAGCACCACGTTGTCATGGGCAAGCGTATCACTTACCATCAGGTGAACGTCTTGATGGTCACGTCGCATAGAAGTAAAAAATAAATAAACAGTGCTCTGGCTCTCTCCGAGCCCAGAGAAGACCAGAAGATGTTTATCGCGTTGCTTCAGTAATTTCATTAGCTACTCAATCTCACTAGGATGTCAGTAATGTTTGCACACTACTGTTTGAAGTCCGGAATAGGCACCGAGTTATCTAACCAGATTACTAGACGGTATCCGGTACCGTCAGTAAAAATTTAAACAGGCAAGTAAACCTATACAGGTTGGTCTTATTGTAATCTTATCAAATGAACTCTAGAAAAATAATTTCACACATTCTAATATTAGTATTCATAAAATTGAAACAAAAATACAAAATGAAATTTCTCACCATTTCAGAAAAATTCCATCGGAACAGGTGACTTCAAAAAAGCTTTCAATTTCAACTCATTAGGTTAATGGATATATGAAAATACGTGAATTAAGGTTGCAGTTTATATATGCAACTATAATATTATATTACTTGAAAACATATTCGCAATCATTCATATGTATACGTTTTTGGACGATTACTGAGTTTAAAATCTAATTGTTAGACAGAACAATTTTAAGGTTTTATGTCTAATTAGTATTTATTACATCTCAATTCAAACCCACATCATTCCCCACTATACTACGGGGAGACACAATTAAGAAATTCGTTTCGGCTGTTAGATATAATTGTCGCTGCTTCTCAATCTAACCTATATACTTCTTTATGAATATAGTATATAGTGGCATCTTTAAGAAATAATTTTCGTATAGAATCTCCACTTGGAGGCGAACCAATTTATTCACTATTTTCACAGTGTTGCTGCACTTATCTCCCCGGCTCCATGTTTCTGGCGACTACCCAAAAGTATTGTGTTTTTTTCTCTTTAATCAACTGCCATGCTATTGACCCTGTTTACGTGTCTCGGCGTACATGCGTTTTATTACCTCGTCTGTACTATTTTCACTGTTACTGACCGAGCCGTTTATATTTGAAAGCCGTCGTTTTGCTTCGTTTCTTATCTAATTAAATTATATATATTTTTACGACGGATTTAGTAAATATTTAAAGACCTTTGCATATTCAGTATTCATATAGAATTTGATAGGTCGCAAGAACCATTTAATACTACACCAAACTTACGTATGCACGGTGGGTGTATTTATAATAAATATTAGTGTTAAAAATGTACGACAGTGGATGGAAAGTAAAGCTAACTAAGTCGTATTTCCTCATGACTGAAGGTCGTGGTCATCAAGTTTTTTTTATTGATACACACGCCGACTCTCTTGGCAGTTGTAATGGAGTGGTTTGCCATTGCCTTCTCCATGGAAAGTAAAGCAGTCATTACACAAACAATATAAAATAATTACCTTTTTCAGAGATAGTAGGTATCTCTTGTCGGAGAATATCTATAGTTCTCATAACATATCAAAAAATTAACACAATTGTATTTCTTATTGAAGAACAAACATGTAGCTGAAGACTATTCTTTGCATCGTATGGCGAGCAGTACATCGTTAGTGTAAACATTTAAAATATTTCCTTATTATTGAGTTTAGAGTGCATCACTTACAATGAAGTGAACGTTATGCCCGTGTCATCACGTCGTAGTATGACTATATATTTATTTAATAAGACCTCACAAAATCTTCCTGTATCATCATGTTATGTACATGACTATGCAGAACGGTTGGTAACTACGTAGGTAAACGAATAATTAAACTTAACATTAGTATCGACCAAGTTAATGCAAATGCGTAAAATGTTATGACATTGACATAAAGTTCACTTTTTACGATAAGTGCGAGCGGTGCGCTTTGCGTGAATCATTTGTTTGAGGCACGTGAACGCGTTAACACGTGCAGCGCGTTATGCGATTAATCGCTATTAGTCTTATGTGTAAATATTATTCTAAATATTTGGATTTTTTTGGCAACGAGACGAGCGAGACTTTCAAGTTTTTTCTAGTGGTAAGTCATACGCTCGCCCATAACAACGTGGAACTAGTTAAGATGGTATACACTGCCTTGAGACATAAGGTGTTAAGTCTCGTTACCCCAGTCATTTCACTAGCTACAGCGCCCTTCAAACCGGAACACAGTAATGTTTGCGCACTTCTGTTTGGCGGCTGAAATAGGAGCTGTCGTGGTACCTACCTAGACCATTTAACTTTGTAGAAATAGACTCGTTCTTGAGACGTGCTTAGATATAGTAAAGTGGGGTACTGGTGCGATATGCAAGTTCTAGAACCCCTTGCACTGAGGGTGCCACCAAAACGGTTTTTGTTGAGGAGTAATCCCATGTAACTCTAATTTCCCTCTAGAAGTATAGTATATTTTGGAGATTTCACGTTCCGGTAAATCAACTATTTAAAACACTAGTAGTTTTATATAAATTGTTTATGACTATTGTGTATAAAAAGGTATTAAAATGAAATCCGATTTATTTGATGTGTGCGAATACTATGAATAATGAATGTTTCAGAAACCGTGTTTTTTGTGAGTTAATCTCTTGAATAAATGCAGTCGACATAAAAATGCTAGGTAACCTATTCATTTAGGATATGTTTTAGTAATGTTATAAATTTAGTAATAATACATCGATAAACTTAGAATAGTATGATTTGGACATCGCAAATAAAATATTATGTAGATAAATATTTGTTTATATCAGCGATGTAACCGATCGATAAAACCACTTCATTTATCTACAGTTGAACACCCTATAACAGTTCATTGCTTTGTTCCCATACAAAATAAACACAAACAATTTTTGACAGTGGCGTGATAAATCATTATAAGGTATCACAATAATCGAAAAATATAGAAGATTTGTTTAGTATCTACGTTGTACTACTATATCACCATAAAATTAATTCTGAGCCATCTTCTGGTGTGTTACAACAAAGTGTATAACCTAAAAAACATCTATGTTCCAATCTCTGCCTTTATTGCTGTTTTTGAACTTTATGTAAGTTATGCGTCTGTGTAAGAATACATGTCTGAATGTTTCCATTAGTTTCAAAGATTACAGCTCATAGACAATTTCTGCCATCAGTTGTATATGTAGATGGAATCGCACGCTATGTTTACCTCTGAAAAGAATATTGCAGCAGTATGTAGTTTGTGGTCTGCATTCGTTCCACCGTGGGTATCCTTTGCCGGTGATCACCTATAATCAAAGTGCTTCGGTCCGTTAACCAACAGGCTGTACGCGTGACTCGAGCGAAGTTCCGCCATCGTTGACCCCGCAGGCTTACTGGAGCGTTGTCCTTTGACACCGCTTCACCTTTAAACCTAAGCATGAAATTTCAATTGAAATCATTATTCTATAGCAGTATAGTGTTATTCGTGGTTTGTCGTTTACCGTATCAAAGCTATATTAATATTTTTCTCGGTCATGCTTCAAAGTTATGTATGGGTACTGGAAATAAAATAATAGTCTTAAATTTATAAGAAGATAAATAGAAAACTGTTTTCAGATTTGGTGAAGTGCTAAATTTGTTAAGTTTTAACTGCAGTAGTTATATTAAATTCTATTTCTGGTTTCAACATTTAATCCGATGAGATTTCGTTGATTCAAATGTTTTCTGTTTATTTAACTGCGCTATAATAATTTTGATTATGTATATATATTTTCTTCCTCTGAGAGAAATCACGGGGTCCCAGCTGTGGGAAAATTTAACGTTGGTTTTTATTCGTTCTTATCCATGAATTCTAAACTATATGGTCTAATGTAGATGTTGAAACTATTTGTTATATTATAGACTTTTCACAATAGCTAGTATTCGAAGTTGGCAGAAGTTTCTTTTCCAGCTTT